>OU611857.1:14990000-15615000 GCA_914767755.1 Agrochola circellaris
ACATTTTTGGGCATCTGAGTACCTACATGTAACGACTGTCAAAGATCTACGAATAACAGCCAGTACCAACGGCTTCGTGCTTTCCGAGACACAGGGGTCTCGATGTGTAATAGATGGTCACCCATCTACGAACCGACTGCGGCAAGCGTATCTTAAACATCAATCGACCAAAAAAAAAATGATTAAAAAATAATGATTTAACTATTCCATAATGTTACTCATACAACAAAGATTGTTTGTTAAGACTGTAGATAGTCTCCTAAAACAAACAACATAATAATTATCATCACTAAAAGTTTAATCAGCCCTTTTAAAAGCATGCCAACAACACTCTATCACTGCTCCATATTTTTTCCAAATTTTATACTGCACTATCATAAAAATATTTAAATATGAAAGTCACCTGCCGTCCATGTTTCCCCAACTTCACAAAACTATTCTATAAATCACTAAACTCAACTAATTAACCAAAACTGTTAACATTAAGCAAACAAAACAAAAAAAAATTAGAAGGAAGTAACAAAGTTTCACATAATTACCGCGGAGCGCCATTTTAGTGGCCCCAAGACGACGCAAGAATTTCGGAGAAAAAAATATAACTTTTACTTAGGGGTGTGAAACGCATGTGTCGTGATTTGTGGCTAGGAAATGCAACGGGAGTTAGGATTTTTGGAATTCCTGTGCATCTTGGCTAAATAAAGGAAACAGGGACAAATACGGGAGTAGATTTGTTTGAACTAAATAGAGACAACGTTTTTATGAGTTTGTCTAGACTTATACAGTCGATTACACTTCAGTGGTGACATAACCAGTATAAGCTGGCCTCTTATTCTATTGAAACTCCGTACTATGCTAGCTTAAGCTCAGAGATACGACGTGTGCCTTGTGCGGTCGACTGTACCCAGGTAGGTTATATGAAACTAAATCGAATTAATTTCTCTGTAATATTTATTTTATTTAACACTACTATTTACACGAGGTAGGCTTCACTGGCTAGACAATTACGATTATTAGGGAACAGAAAATCTATTCGGCAGCGTAACATGATACCCAGTCAAATTCACCATAACACCATACACCTACAAACCTCACTCACCGACACACACACACACACCTATACTCACACACACCCCCGCACACACACCTCACACACACTAATACGCACCTCACACACATTAATACACACCTCACTCACATTCACGCTCACTCCCCACAGAACGCATTTTTAATTAAAGGCTTTTATAAAAAAAAATCCTCTGTATATTTGTAAACCTTTCTGTCAATGCATGCCATAACAATAATTAATTATTTAATTTATGTCTATCGCGCTTCTGTACCATATTCCCTGTAAATTGAGAGATGCCAAACCTCTAATTTTCTTAAGATACAGGAACTCCTTCCCTCCTCTGTTTGTACTCGGAGTACAAACATATGTGTAGACCTGCTACACAGATGTTTGTGACTTTGTAGTGTAAATAAAGAAAATTACTACATTATTATATTTACAGAAAATTTAAAAAAAAAAATATATTAAAATAGGTGTGAAGTATTCATTCATCCACATCGCTGTCATCCGAAAACGTGCCCAAGTCGAATGACTTTCTTGATTTTATTATTTTATTTCATTTTAGAATTTACAAAAATGTATTTTTTTTTTTGAATATTCCGATCCTTGATTACTCCAACTTGACGCTGTTGCAAAACAATAATGTGAAAAAAAAAACTTTGACATTTTAATGTTGTAAACGTGACGTGTAATTTTTTTACACGTCACGTTTTATATCATTAGTGTCAGTCGCAAAAATAAAATAGTGCTTACTTCACGAGATGTATTTTATCAATTAGGTACTATTTCTCGTTTCTGCTGTTTAGTTTAATTAATATAATTAAACATTTGCTCAAATTCTCAATAAACCATTATGGAATCAAGAATATTTAGAAATTGAATATATTTTTAATTTTTTTAATTATTTGTATTTTTTTAATTATTTGTTTTAAATAACAAGTAGATACCTAGCTCTAAAAAACTGCACAAAAATAGGTAGCGAGCGTCGCGTGTTAGCTCGGGGGCTAACCTAGCGTAGTAAGGAGTTTCAAAATAATAAGAGGTACTGGATATGTCACCACAGAAGTGGTGCCTACCGTACTATAATAAATTTTATAAATGCTGCCTGATCTACCGCCTTGAGCATTCAACGTATTTCGCATAGGAAAAGCTTCATTATACCACGTGAATTCAAAAACGCAATCATTGCCAGCATTATAAGGTCTTTCTTCCCCTCCATTAAAATCAAAACGACACAAATGCTATACGTTTCCACAGAATACTCGCCCTTACAGCTTTAAGCGTAAAGGTGATAATCCCTCAAAATCGAATCGTCATTTTTTATGTTTCAGTACCAACGCGGAATAATGACAGTAATAAATCATATGGATCGTTAGGCACGTTCCCCTAGTGTTGGGTTCGATTCTTGGCCGAAATGGTATCATCTGTCAATGGGCCTGGGTGACTTGACACGACAAGCTAATGGAGTAGCCGTGTTTAGTAACAATGGGAACAATTATGTATAGATATGCGTTATTTGGCCCAGTGGTAACGACCGCGACTGACGAGGTCGCAGGTTCGAACTAGACACCCTCTTTACTTTGTGCAGGTAAATAATTTCATCACCACTATTTTCAAAACGGTGAAGGAAAACATCGTGAGGAAATAGGCATGTTCTAGAACCAAAAATTCGAAGACATGTGACATCTACCAACCCGCACTGGCCCCGCGTAGTGGATCACGGCCCACTCCCTCTGAACTACCGAGAAGAGGCCTGTGTCCCAGCTGTGGCCAACATTAAAGGGTGATTATGATGATAGGATTGATAAGCTCAAGAGTGCAGAAGAGCAAATCCCGTATTTTTAAGAACGTCCGCATTCTAATGAGCGTTTTAATAATTCCTAACGTGACGATATCATCATGTCCATGTTCACATCCATAAAATGTATGAAAATACCTGCATGTTATAACGTTATTGTAAACGGACATTTAAAAGCGTCTTCTTAAACTTACATATTTCCATACACTTTATTTCCCAGTGATTTCGTCATGCTGTCACGTTAGAACGCCTGGTTTATACGATGACAGTGACTGGATCCAGTGACTCGGAATTTCGGACACAGTCAGCGAGTCATGTAGACGAGATCAGCAGTAAGTCAGTAAGTCAGGCGGGGGAAGCTACTGGGCCCGAAATCAGGGCTCGGCTATCGGTATATTTTCGAAACGTTTTCGTCTTAAAAACCTAAAGAACGATTTGTTTCGGTTACGTTCGAACGTTCGTTACGTTTAAATCGTTCTCGGTTAATAAAACGTTTTTAAACAATTTATACCACTCAGGCTTGTGGCTAAGTAATAACAGCTGCACGGGTCGATCGATCAGGCTAAGCTACGCTTGCCGCGGTTGGTGCGTGGATGGGTGACCATCTTTTCATACAGGGATGTTGGGCTTTAATCACGGTAGCCTGTAAAACCTTACGGGGACGTATACACTGCCCAGACCTCCATGGCCTTTTGTGCCCGACAAATACATCGGACACCGTCCCAGCCGCCGCCGCCGGCGCAATCTATTTGCGCAACCATCATCGAAAACTGTTGCCAGAGCTGAATCTCCAGTGTGACGTACTTTGAAGATGCTCAACGCCCTTCTGACTGCCAACCCTGAATGCGATGTATATGCGGATGAATGGAATAAAATTATGCGTATATGTCTGGCGTTCTGTGAGAGAACGTATGCAAGGGAGTCCACTGTTCCATGTTAGTTTAATTAAATTATATACAAAAAATAGTCAATATTAATCTTTTTATATTTCTATGTTAATTAATGTAATTGGTGTTGTACCGTTTTAATTAACTATAAATAAATAAATAAATACCAAGACCGCTCCGTGCCTCGGAAACCACGTTAAACCGTTAGTCCCGGCTGTCATTTGTAGATCTTGGACAGTCGTTACGGGTAGTTAGAAGCCCAAAAATGTCTAACAACCAGTCTTACCAAGGGGAATCGTGTTACCTAGTAACTAGGTTGTGGAGGTCAGATAGGAAGTCGCTCCACGTAAAATACTGGTATTCAGCTGCATCCGGTTAGACTGGAAGTTGACCCCAATATAGTTGGGAAAAGGCTACGCAGATGATGATATATTATTTTATGGTATACGTAGAGGGAACTGTGCTTCGAGAAAATTTACTTTATCATCGTCTCTCATGAGGGAAACAAGAAAAATAATAAATTTTCCTAACACTTCTTAAAAAACTCGGCAATCTGTCACACTAACACCTTGACTCGACCACTACAAAAATAATAGCAAAAACATAAAAAAAGACAGATGCACGACATTTAACTCGCACATAACACCTATTCTGGAACAGGAAGCCGATCGACTTCCCCTCGAGTTGCGGAGAAAGAAACAAAACCAACAAACATACATAATTGATGGGGGAACGACGTCCCATTTCATCAGCTGTCCTCAAACGATGACATTTGAGATGAGCTTTAAAATAGTTTCGTTTTTGTGACATGATTTGTCGCGAGTCGCAATGCGATTAGTCGTATCGTGTTGTTACGGCAAGAACTGCTAACAGAAGTTCCAGGCATTACTAAAGCTTAACTTAAATTCATTTAATATGGTAGTTTAGTCACTAAATAATCATTCTAAAACACTTTGTTTTATAAAATCGCCGCCGCACTGCGTCTGTCTGTCTGTCTAAACGCGATAAACTCAAGATCTTCCGAACGGATTTTCATACGGTTTTCACCAAAGGACAGAGTGATTCATGAGAAAGGCTTTAGGTGTATAATTCATTAAGGTTTTGTGTAAATTGGCTGAATTTGACGATGATTGTTGAAGATTTCGGAAAAATCTTGCCAACCGGGAGCTTACTGGAGAGCGCCACGTAAACTAATAGAGTTATATGAAAACAATGTATTACGGAATTAATACATTGTGTTCCCTAATTGCGTAATTATAATCTGAATAATTTGAAGGATATTTGCTAATCCATTACTTCATATGTTCGAAAATTTTGTCTGCTCAACAACGTAAATAACGCAATGAATGTTGTTGAACTGTCAAAATTAAACAGATTGTGACTGATCGCGTGTGGGTGCTGGATTAATACATAGGGTATTTTTAATCCAGTAAAACTATCAGACATCGCACGATGTAAAAGTCTTCCATAATAAAACGTATGCAGCTCAGCCCTGCGACCGTTTTGAAAGCTTTTCAGTTTAGTTTGTTATTATAGCAATAGTTTGACTAATGTCCCTTTATTTGTCATACAAAACAGTTACACCTCGTCAAGTTTCAGTTATTTTTATTTGATCACTAGCTTTTGCCAGCGACTTTGCCCGTATTTAATTTTTTTTTCACATATCAGGGATTTAGAGTAGCCATGTCCTTCTCCAGATATCAGGCTACCTATTTGTCAAATTTCATTACGATCGGTTTAGTGGTTTAGGCGTGAAAAGTTAACATACAGACAGGCAGAGTTACTTTCCCATTTATAATATAATATTTAAATATACTGTATATAATTCGTATGGATAGTACGGTATACGGACGCATAACTATACTGATCGTACGTATATTAAAACACTTTTTTGTGTCACACAAAAAAGTGTTTTAAAATACGTCACAAAGGACATCATTCAAGTGTCGAACATTTTGTACCCAAAAACTAAAGTGCCAGAAAAAAAAAAACGGTTTTCTTTTGGGAAATGACACCCTCAACATTTTTTACTATTACAATGAGAGTAGTAATTGTAGACTTTCATTGTAATATAAAAAAATGTTCAAGATATTATTTCCCACAAGAAAACAGCATTTCTTTTTTCAGGCCCACTTTAGTTTTTGGATACGAAATGAATGATGTCCTTTGTGACGAAAGCTAAAACGATATTAGCTATTCAAGGTAGAAAAAAAAATTATAGTCTGGGACAGGTTTTCAAATTCAGAAACTCAAATAGCTAAAAGCTATAATTTGGTCTGGGTAAAAAAATACATTTGAATAAATTCGTCCTTAAAAATTATTATGTATGTAGTAATGATAAAGTACGATAATTGATTTAAAAAATTATCGTACTTTAGCATGTGCATAGAACATGCACAGTGATGGGTGTAGCACATAATTAAAGATATTTGCCACAAAGTTATTGTTTATCATATTTTTCTTAATAAATTAGAATTTTATAAAAAAAAACCGGCCAAGTGCGTGTTGGACAACACACAATGAAGGGTTCCGTAGTTGGGATGAATAAAATTTATCCCAAAAACAAACTTAACATTCTAGTTGAAAAACATCCCATACTTTCGTTCCCCCATACTTTCCAACTGCAAATATAAGTTTGTACGCACAATGAGTAGAGAGATGGGCCAACCCTGAAATCGTGAAAAAAAAATCATCTAATCGTGATTTCAGGGTTGGCCCCATAGTGAAAGTTGTTCATAATGATGAGTACAATGACCCCTTAAGAGGATGCAAACGAATTAAATTTCACATTGTATAAAAGGAGGCTGTCTTAAGAAACGGCATGTTTCATGAAACAATCGTGAAATCTGTAGTCTGTGAGTGTTGAGAACTGCGCGATGCCTATCTCTCTGAATGTGGATGAAGTTATGAGGCAAGTGGCATGAAAGAAAAGAGTTTAATAATTTTTTAATACACGGTGTAAGGGCAAGCATCGACGCATAACTAATAATGTTGAATCTGTTCAGGCTCGTTTTGTGAGGTATTTATGTATGAAGAATGGGATTCGAAAAGCTATACCTGATTACAATGACATGTTAAAGCACTTTAATATGATTAGCTTAAAAGAAAGACGTAACCATTCTGACTTACTAATACTTCATAAAATTATAAACGGTTCCATAGATGCGGAATTAATAAACTATTTTAACTTTAGGTCTAGCCAACGTAGTAAGCGTCATCACCGTATTTTTGAATTGCCTACATCCACCTTGAATACATCATTTAATAGCCCCCTTACACGCATGGCAAGGCAATATAATGAAAGGTCCAACTTGACGGACTACCCTATTGATATTTTCTCCATGAGTCATGCTTCATACAGACGCTCCCTATTTAAGCAGTGCGACGAGTCTATCTAGCTCAAGTTGTTTTGTTTTGTCGTGTTCTAGATTTAGGTCTACTAGAGACACTTTTTATTTTTCTCATTTGTCTCAAATTTTTCATACTTCAAAGTCATGCATACCTGTTATTTGCATGGTTACTGAAATGCTAATTTTTAGATTATATTTTATTTGAATTGTAAGTGACTAGGTATGCTGTTGGTATGCTTATGATAAATAAATAAATAAACTGTTACCATGAATTCGGCACAATGATTCCCAATTGTAATATTTTTTTTCGGTAAAAAAAACAACTGCAATTTCATACATTTTGACCGTGTCATTTGGACACGGTCAAAATGTATGAAACTGCTGCTTTTTTCTGTCTTTTCCAATTCATATATATACTTTCTAAGTTTATCTTGGAAATCACTGACATCAGTGAAAGAAAACAATCGTAAGGAAGTCATTAATTACATCTGCTCATACATCAGAACGCACAATCATTGCGCTTGCTCAAGACGGGTTAACAAGTTCAGACTGATAATAACTAAGGCCAGTACCCCAATTGCGTAATACTCGATTAATCACAATATTTTCATTGAAATTCAAACCATTTATTTCAAATAAACCAATTACACTTTTATCAAGGGGTCGGTCAATCAGAAAGACATTTTGACAGTTCAACAACATTCATTGCGTTGTTTACGTTGGTGAGCAGACAAATTTTTCGAACATATGAAGCAATGGATTAGCAATATTCTTCAAAATGGTTTAGATTATGATTGATCGTGTGTTACGCAATTAGGTGGCTGGAGTAAGGTTGGTTTCACAGCTGTCCGGGAGACCCGTACGGGCTCCCTGAACGGAGACACACGTGAGGCGCCAGAACATTGTTTCACAGCGACGCGTATTGGTCCGTATGCGACCCACACCGGGTAGAGCCCGTACATCGTATAATACATACTCCCTCGTTTCAAAACACTGCGGGCGCTACCAGTACAGGCGGCTTACTCTCTAAGCGGAACTAATCCCTAAGCAAAATCCGTAGTTTCAGCCGTCGTTACGGGCGCTTCGCTCTCCTCCTCACTTACGATATGTCTGTAAGTGAGACGAAGAACGAAGCGCCCGTAACGACGGCCGAAATTACGGATTTCGCTTAGGGAGTATGCTCCCAGATCTTCCATGTACGGACGGCCCGTATGGATCTCCCGGACAGAAGTGAAACCAGCCTTACAGTTATTATCAGTCTGAACTTGTTAAACCGTTTTAAGCAAGCAAGTTGATCAATTCTCGGGCCTTCTTCTGTATGAAAAGAGGCTTTTACCCTGTAGTGCGCAGTGGGACAATAATAGGCTGGTATTATTATTAAAACTACTTGGCCGAAATAATAATAATCACATTGGTTCCTTCCACCATAAACCAACAAAATACAAAAGCAGAGTACCTATTAATTATCTAAGAGAAATTAATTATAAAATGAAAATAATGTCTTATGTCTTATCTAAGATGTTTTGTTCGCAGATTGTAAGCCAACTCGGTACGTTGACAAATAATTTACGTTTCAAAGTTTTTGGTGTAATTTGTATTGAAACTTTTGTGTATTGTTCTGTCTTTTGAATTACGGAGTAACTACAGTGAATAGGGGTCCCAGGAATTAATTACTTAATGATTGCTAGGATGAGTAGTAGACCTCGTAATTAGTACTACCCTAAGGCTGAATGTCATTTGCCATTTGACATAAGACGTCAATAAAATGACATGACGTTATAAAAGGACAAGGTTTATTTGCTATGGGGAAATAAACCTTGTCACACAGTCTTCTTCTTTTCGTGTGGTTAGTGGCTAAACTGCCAGTCGATTCTGTAAAAATCTCACCGTGAAAACTTAGGTGAAGTGAGCTTAAAGTGAGCTGTCATTTTACGTGCCGTACTATTCTGCAAACATCTCACCGTGATAACTTGGGTGAAGTGAGCTTGATGTGAGCTGTCATTGCACCTAAAGCTAGGGATTGACACTATGGACAGCTCACTTCACCTCACTCTTCACGGTGAGATGTTTACAGAATGGATCGACAGATGCTAGGGATTGACACTATTGACAGCTCACTTCACCTAAGTTTTCACGGTGAGATTTTTAAAGAAAAGCACGGCTGGTGACAGAGTTTTAAAGCCGCTGAAAAGAAGAAGTAGACTTGGCTTCACATACCGTCGAGAAATATCTCTCAAGCATGCCTCACGATGTTTTTCATCTAAGTTTTTGAAGCTCGTGATAATTATACAATACGCACATGAATCCGAAAAGTCAGAGGTGCCTTGGGTTCGAACTCGAGCCCTATGGATTGGCAGTCCGAGTACCCAGACAAAATGGGTTAGGTCATAACTGCGACAAATCGCGCGCGAGCCGAGCAAGTGAAGCGAGCGGTGCCGCGGCAGCGGCTAGCGAGCGCTACAACCAAGTTCGTCGTATTTACTTGACTATTTAGTATTTTAGGACCACGAAATAGGAATTCTTTGAGGTTGCAAAAACAAGTGAAGAAGAAGTGACACAAAAAGAAGTGCAATCATTATATTTGTGTTCAATAATATTTTTAAGAGCGCTATTAAATATATGCTTTGTCTATGTGACACTTGGAAAATTTCATCCTTATTGAAGTGTCAATTGTCTTTGAATTTTTGTCAAAAATGGTTAAGAAATTACGATATCGAATACTCTAAATTAGTGGGAATACCCTTAAAGAACATAGACACCTTTTTGGTGAATACTAACAAAAAGGTCAGCTATCTAATTACGCAAAACATTTGCATAAACTATTACGACTAATCTGTTTCATTTTGACAGTTAAACAACATTCATTGCGTTATTTAAGTTGTTGAGTAGACTTTTTTTCGAACTTGTAAAGCAATGGATTAGCAATCTGTTTCAAAACAATTCAGATTCTGATTGATCGTGTATTACGCAATTAGGGTACATATCGTGTAGATATCACTAGAAGTATGAACGTGGACGAAGCAAAAGCATCATGTTCGGTAGCAGCTAGTGTTGTGTAGTTTTAACTACGTCAATGGAAAAAGGGCGTGAGTTTATGTTCACTGCGTTCATTATAACTTGACCCGCGACGTGATTAGTAGCACTGAATTTTGCAGTCATGTGATTGGTACTGTTCTGTCAATTGCCATTTTGAACCTTATTGTTATTGAAACTAAGACTGTAAAATTCAGTGCTACCAATCTGCGTCACGTCATTTCGAACGCACTGTAGGTATGAATGTCGTTCAAGACCTGTCAGTGTCAACATTCCACAAGAATGACGACATTGACAGCACTTGAACGCGGTTTAGATGTTCTGATCGCGTTCAGTTTTATAACTGAAATACGTACATACATTACGAGCGTGATCCCATGGCCATGAGCTATACACTCAAGCAACTCGAGTCTTGCGACAGCGGAGAAAACAAAATGAAAGATGTTGTTATGAGCATGCTACCGCGCCGCGCGACGCGACTTGCGGAGCGACGGACGGAAACAGGTGACGCGTCGCAAGTTGCAACGCTCGTGGCCGTGAAAGAGAGCTGTGAGGAATAAATTTTGGAGCTTCTCAGTATCATTATAACCAGCCTATAATGTTCTCACTGTTGGGACACAAGCCTCCTCTTCGAGAGAGAGTGGGCTGTAATCTACCACGCGGGTTGGCGGATGTCACATGTCTTCGAATGTTTGGTTCTAGGACATGCCGGTTTCCTCACGATGTTTTCCTTCACCGTTTTGAGAACAGTGGTGATGAAATTATTTACACAAAGTGAAGCGCCTGCTTAGGTTCGAACCTACTCGTAAGTCTAGGCCATTCTATAGTCAATAAATATTGTGCAACTTTTAAGTTATATAAATTCAAATCATGTAAACATAAATACTGAATCAGATAGTACACGTAACATCAAATTAGCCGTATCAGTTATCATGATTCAATATGGCGGTTGCAGTAGGAATAGCCACTTAGGCATTCATAGTGGAGCGTCTAGACTCAATTATAGCTACCGTATCGAAACTAGACTGAAATGTATGCCTGGCACGAAAATCTTGGAAATGCTCCTCGAGATTAAGATTTCTAGTTTGATATTATAGCTATGTTTGATGTCGTGTTGATGATATATTTATAACACAATATAGTAGGTAACTCAGAACGTACATTTGAATAGTAAGTCACTTAGAGGACGTGCAGCATTTGCTGGTGGATTGTGTCCGTAACAGGCGTGAGAGAGAGTCACTTTTGAGAGAATTAGACATTAATAGGCTTAACGTGAGGGAAAATTAGTACAATCAATTTTATTCCAACCAACTTCGGAAGGTGCCAAAAAGTTATGTAATTTAATAACATTCCTTCTTCGGTGACTTCTATCTTTATCACGAAGTGTTTCATAATATAATGTTTAACTCTTTAGTATAGTTTATGTGTTAATTATGTAAAAGGTACGATGGGGTTGACATATCTATTTAGATAAAAACCCCAAAACAAATGAAGAGAAAAAAAAAAAAACATTGGTAATTGCCCGGTTTTTTTATTAACCCGATCTCAGTAATTATTTTAATAAGTACATACTTTTATAGTGACGAGTAATTCAAATAAACAGAAAAAAGGCTACAATGCCATAAAAGACGATCAATTCAAGCAATTAAAGTTGGCGTGGTTTCAACGTATTATTAACTTTTATTATCAATTTCAATTGTTGTTTGCCATGCCCTTGATCCTTTTTTTTGTGTATCGAAACGATCAATTTATAAGTAAAGTAATTTGTCTCCTTTGATCAGTCTATTTCAATCAATTTGTACTGCGATATCTTAAACGCGATGCCGAAATTCCATTGTTGTTTATTGTGAATTTTATTAAGATCGAATCATTCTATAGACAAAGTATTATAAAATCAGTGAGGTTTTGATGATATTCATTCTAAGGTAATGTAGGTAGGTATGTTTATATCATCGGTTTCGCTCTGTAGCCTAAACGGCTTGATGGATTTTTACAGTATTCATTCATTTGAAGGAAAACATCGCGAGGAAACCGAGATGCCTGAGAGATATTTCTCGACCGGCATGTGAAGCCAAGTCAGAGGCCCATGGGCGGTTTTAAAACTCTGACACCAGGTTAGTCACTAACCATACGAAAAGAAGAAGAAGAACATTACCTATATCAGGTGTCGTTTGATTTGTCTTAGTTGTGGAAGTGACATTAGCTATATACTATCATATTGCATCTGAAAATACAAAAAAATTAAGGAGAAGGTTTTTTAAAATAAATTTCAACAATATTGGTTTCAAATAAAAGCTAGTACTTACCTAATAATTCAATTCCAAATAAATTATATTAATAAAAATAAAAATCTAGAAATAAAGCAAATTATAAAAAAAAAACAAAAAACACTTTACTGAAAAGAGTAAAGCAAACATTGAACTTTGTTTTGTAAGGTATTGCAGACGGGGACAAATACAAATAACCTTAATATTATGGTGAAACTTTTGTTTGGCCCCGTTTCTCTTTACAGTTACGTGTTTTTGCAGTCGTGTATAATGTTTTTGAACAATTTCTGGCCAATATTTAGACCAACACTGATATTCATTTTTAAATCTCAAAAAATTGCCATCTTGGATTATTTTTGATCTTATTTTCGGCATCAACATTCTAAGAACGGATATACCTAATTATTTGTGACCACAACAAACCGGCCTTTTCCCAACTATGTTAGGGTCGGCTTCCACTATTACCGGATGCAGTTGAATACTAGTATTTGCATGGAGCGACTGCCTATTTGACCTCACAACCCCGTTACTGGATAACATGATACCTCTTGGTAAGACTGGTTGTCAGACTTTTGGGCTTCTGACTACCCGTATACGACAGTCAACGATCTACAAATTTAATGACAGCCGGGACCAACTGCTTAACGTGCTTTCCGAGGCACGGAGAGGTCTGGATATGTATTGGATGGCCACCCATTCAAGAACCAACCGCGGCAAGCGTAGCTTAACCTTCGATCAACTCTACACGACTTTTATCATTTAGCCACGACTCCCTCCATTTATTTAAGTTTTGTTCCTTATTTAAAACAATTTTATTGAATTTTGTTTCAGAAACTAAAATGCCTCCACATGGATCTGTAAATCCTGAAATGCGTTTCACAGACGACTTAAATGATAAGTCAATCACAGCTCTTGAAAAACTGGAAGTACCACAAAAGGCAGGTCCTAGGGAATATGAAATTGTGGAAAAAAACATACTTGTATTTGGTTATTTGCACGCTGCGGCGTTCTACGGCTTATATCTTTGTTTTACAGAAGCAAAATGGCAAACAATTATATTTGGTAAGTCTTCTTCTTTTCGTGTGGTTAGTGACTAACCTGGTATCAGAGTAAAGCCGCCCATGGTCCTCTAACTTGGCTTCACATGCCCTCGAGAAATATCTCTCAGTCATGATGGTATCCTCACGATGTTTTCCTTCACCGTTTTTGAAGCAGTTGATACCTTATTATACAATACGCACATGAATCCGAAAAGTCAGAGGTGCGTGCCTTGGGTTCGAACTCGAGACCTATGATTTGACAGTCTGACGGTCACACCACCATTAATTTACTTACAATAAATAGGTAGATTTGGTAGAATGCTATATTATCACTGAGTAACATAGGCTATAATTTATAAAGATATCACGCAGGCGAAGCCACTAGCGGAAACTAGTATAGAATAAAGCAGAAGTGATAATAGTGAGATCTCACCTGCACCAAACCAATGTATTTCTAGCAAATAAACGTTTGAGATGATTTAATGGGAAGACAAAACACAGACAAGTTATCAATCTGAAAATAGCACTAATAAAATGAAAGGTTCGAGTAGTTTATCTCGTAACAAAAAGTTATCCAGCTTCCAACATTATTAAATAATATTTTATTTCCTTTCCAGCTTACTTATCATACGTCGCAGCCACAATAGGGGTCACAGCTGGAGCTCACCGTCTCTGGTCCCACAAGGCCTTCAAAGCCAAGCTTCCCTTACAAATACTCCTCATAATCTTCCTGTCTGTCGCCAACCAGAGAGCCACCCACTGGGTCAGAGATCACAGGGTCCACCACAAGTATAGTGACACTGATGCTGATCCCCATAATGCTAGCAGGGGATTCTTCTACTCCCATTTGGGTTGGCTCTTTGTGAAGAAGCACCCTGAAGTCAAAAAACGTGGGATGCTAATGGATTTGTCTGATTTGTACAGGAATCCTGTCTTGATGTTTCAACATAAGTAAGTAGTTTATGTTAACTTAAGTGGCAGTGGGCAGGGCACATTGCTCGCAGAACAAATGGCCGATGGGGCTGAAATGTTCTGGAGCGGCGACCGCGTACCGGAAGACGAAGCATTGGAAGGCCGCCACAAGGTGGACCGATGACCTTGTGAAGGCCGCAGGAATTCGCTGGATGTGAGAAGCACAGAACCAGTCGAAATGACGGTGCTTGAGGGAGGCCTATGTCCAGCACTGGACGTCTTTCAGCTGAAATGACGATGATGATGAGGATTAAGTAGTTTATGATAAAAAGCTTTAGTTTAGAATTAGGAATATCTTTAACAACTTAGTTACAGCTGTAACTATTTCTCCATGTCAGTAATTTTAACTGCAATTCTGATGCATATTCAACTTACAACGTTCCTACTGCTGGGACATAGGCCTCCTATGTGCGAGAAAGACTGGGCTGTAATCAACTACGCGGGCCCAGTGCGGTTTGTTTTTTGAGGTCACATGTCTTCGAATTTACTGATTCCTCACGATGTTTTCCATCACTGTTTTGAGAAAAGCGGTGATGAAATAAATTACACAAAGTAAAGGGCCTGACTGGGTTCAACCACTTAAGACGGGGCTGTTACCTAGTGGTTAAAACTGCATCGAGAGCAGTGATGGCCTTGTGATCACTACTGCTCTCGATGCAGTTTTTACCAACCTGATACCTAAATTTAAGTTGTGAACCAAAGTTGCTTGCGAAGGTTTTATCAAACTCTTTGCAAGTGACTTTCATTGACTTCGGTTTAGTATTTTTTTTAATATTTCAGGTTTGCCAAGCAGCTCATTCCTACAATTTGTTTTGTGATACCAACTTTGATCCCCGTGTTCTTTTGGGGCGAAACCTTCAACAACGCTTGGCACCTTGTCATCATGCGATACGTCTTTAACTTTCACATGTTCTTTTTGGTGAACAGCGCTGCCCACATCTTTGGCAATAAACCTTACGACAAAAACATTTTATCCAGTGAAAGTAAAATTGTTTCTTTGGCGACCTTTGGGGAGGGTTTTCATAACTTCCATCATGTATTTCCTTGGGATTACCGAAGTGCAGAGTTGGGGAATACTTGGTTTAATTATACGAAGTTGTTCATTGATGTGGCTGCAGCGGTTGGATGGGCTTATGACTTGAAGATTGTATCTGATGATATTATTAAAAAGAGAGCCTTGAGGTCAGGGGATGGATCTCATCATTCTCTGGTAGTTGAATGAGAGAAATTAATATTGTTTTATTAAAGTGATAGAATTTATTTTGCTGTTTATTATTTTAACTAATGTTAACCGAAAGGGTTGGTGGGGGAGGTTCTGGAAAAGGATACTGGGGAGAATTTGGGGGAGGCCTTTGTAGGCTAAGTAAAAAAAAAATGTTATCCTTGTTTTGTTGCATATACTTTGGTATATGCAACAAAACATAGTTAACCTTTTTTTATTTTCTGTCGTTTTATTTATCTGCAAATACCTATATTAAGTAGGTATCAATGTCCTCTAGCGATATCTAAAAGCATTTACATAGAATTCATGTTATCAGAGCAAGTAGCTACTCAAACTAGTAACTAGCAAGAACAGGGTTGGTTGTGTATTTAAAAATGACTAAACAGAAATGTGCATCTGTCACTGCAATGTTGAAAGAATAGTTAGGGGACGAAGTCATCCATCATGGTGGCTACAAAATGTCAACAAATGTCTTGGGACCAGAGTTCATTATTTCTCTGATAAAGAGCACCATAATTCATTTATTTATTTAAGATACATACAACATAGCAGATTTAAATAAAGCTTTGTGCAGACTAGCGCGACGCGACAGCGCGACGCGACAACGGTTATTGTTATACCGTGAAGTTTTCTTAGAAACTGTATTGTTCGAGTCGCGTCGCGCCGTCGCGTCGCGCTGGTCTGAACGAGCCTTAAATCTAAGGCGTTGTACAGTTAAATAGAACATAATACTTACAAACTTGATACAATAATAAACAATGTAAAGATAACGAACCAATCAATAGAAAACTACAACTTATTTACATTTAGTACAACTTATTTGAACTTAAGTAGAACTTAATTGCATTTTACAGAAACAATTAAATCCAATGATTCATTTTTATCCTCCCACGTACCTATAATGAAAACACCATCGATATTTAAATACCAAATAAACTTCCGCCATAGAATTAAAATACCATAACATATTTTTCATATTAAATGTTCCAGATGTCATTAACAACTAAAAACTCATTATTTCACCATTAAATTTATTTATACGTTGTGTCGCCATAACGGAATACGGACATTCCCACTTTAGACCATCATATATCATAATTTGAATATCAAAATAAAACTATGGAAACAAGATCCGGTTACTACAATATACCCTTTGATGATCACTATACTAATTATAACAAATAACCTAACTTTTATACTAGAATATAAACAGATTATTTCGGTCTCTATAAAATTACGTTAGGTTCCGTAGTATTTTTTTAATGTTCTGATAGATTTACTTGTAATACGCAAAGACTTGTTGCAAGATTGAATGGAAAATCTTCGGGGAAATCTGCCCCAAGATTTACATACTTACTTAATATTTTGTTCAGTTTTTTTTCAGTGTTCAGAAGTTTATTTCTTTAACATGGTAATAACTTAGAAATCTAAAAGCATGGTTCGAGAAATACTTCAAAATAATTAAATCGATAAGATTTAAAAAAATCTGGTTTTATCAAAATTTATATTTTGAAAAATCATAAGTCTCCTTTTGGCTTTGTCGTAGTCGGGTAAAAAAGTAACTCATTAACTTTCCCAGTTGCCTAAAGAAAAACATAAAAAAACGAGTGAGCCTTACAGTTTATGATGTGTAACATCTGACATCTTAGCTGACAGTACCAACCTCGGAAAATGGGTTGGTACCATCTGACGGCCACGTCTAGCACCGCGCACGATCATTGGTCAAATCAAATAACGCGAGAGGAAACATTTGCGGGAAAGCTAGAGGAAACATGTCACACAACATAAATAACTTTAATCTTCAAGCCTATTTAAAGAGTAAGCCACAAGAATATTGTTAAATATTTTTTTTATTTCGTCACAGAACCCTAAACACCACAAAATCTATTCAAGCATACAATTTTAAAGTCCCAATAAACGAATGTGCCAGTTATTTATTAGTATTATAATACGTTTAGACATTAACTGTGTTATTAAGCTATTTTTAACTAACAAGAAAACCATCTATATCTGACCTCCCGACTTTCGAAAATACAGTCGGACAAACGATCTTCATAAACTGGTCGACCAGTTTAAATGATGTCTAGAAGACGTAAGCTAATGTTTGCAGTAAAAGGTCAAAGTATATCGGTTCTTCAGCAAATTGGTTCCAAGTAATGTTTAGTTTCGACTCATTAACGACTTTGAAATGATTGATGAATGTGAAGAAGGGTTGTCTGGAGAATTCTGATTCTTATTTTAGAATTTACTTTTGCTTCAGTTTAGTTTGCTTGCAATTCTGTATGTTAGCGATTTGTACTAGCGACTTTACCTTTATGTGCATCAAAAAAACCTCCATTAGTCAGTGACCATGCATTACTTACCGAGACTCCTCTGTGCCGCGGAAAGCACGATAAGCCGTTGGTCCCGGCTGTCATTCGTAGATCTTTGACATTATTTACGGACAGTCAGAAACCCGAAAGTCTAACAACCATCCTTACCAAGGTCAGATATGTTACCACCTTTCCGACCGGGTATTTATGCTGGTACGAGAGAGGACAAATCATTTAAAACTGTATGTGGCGGCATCTACATCGCCACATGCGAACTATGCATCAAAGACCTGACGTCACACAACATCCTGACGTCACTCAAATCCTGCATCGCGCAATTAGAGTTTACCGCGCGGTGGACATTTACATACAAACTCCCGACTTCAGCCTCTGGGCAGTTGCCCGCCAGACATGACACTCGTCTGGTCGGAGGATCCTCTCTTTTCGATGGTGGATGAGTGAACTTTACACCCTGTTCCTCATACCACTAAACTGTAAATTAGTGTTATCTTGAACCAGCCTGACGACACGCGGAATGAAAAGCGATTTTATATTCTCATTCTGAGATGTTCTGACATTTTATCATCTTGCGGTCCGGCGCCGATGCAGCTCCGGTGGGGCTCCGGCGTCAAGTACCATCACAGAAGTTCATAACTAACAACGGTAAGGACTATTCTTGCTTGCAGCGCTCGGCGGCTATAGAACCGGGCCGGTAACAGATGTGGTCATCGTGTTCATGGGATTTTGTTTTTGAACTGGTTAGATATGAACTTCTTTAATGGTACAGGAAGCCTTACACTTTCACCAACAATTATAAATCATAAATCATTTATTACTTTGCAAACATGGGTAATTATTACATAAATGTTTCATTAAGAAAGTCCTCCATTTTCTACCGTCACATGGGCATGCAAATCATAATTAATATACACAAATTTAAAGACATTATAATTTTAAATAACAATAAGGATATTATAATAATTATAATGTCAAATCGTTCGAATTAGGTACAGTAAATGTCAAATTAATACAAAAATGTCAACAAGGTGGCAGTAATCAATAATAAAAAATAAAAAATTGATTATTAACATGTCAATCAGTCAGTGATTCATCATTAAGGAAGTCGTCAATTGTGTAATAACTTTTTCAATTAATGTTTCGTTTAGTGCCCTTTTGAATTTAAAAACAGTCATATTTTTAATAGCATTAGGTACTTTATTATAAATGCCCCCGCATTTATGGCAATACCAAAAAAACTTTTTTGCATTAGTGCGGTTTTACATTTTACTTGACACAATTGATTTGCGTATTGAATTGAATTACCAGTAAATTGAAACTTCACTTAGGTTGAAACATGAAATGTACCACAAATGAGCCGTCCAAAGTTATGCAATCCAACATGAAATGTAACACAAATATGCTGTCCAAACTTATGCAATGCAATTTGAAATGTAAAACAAGAACTATGCGAATTTGTTTCAATTTCATTTTACGTGTCACCAATCTGTTCCGGGCATTAGAATTGTAAATGAAATACGAGGTCTACTCAATCTGGTCTGTCAATGATAAAGTTAATAATATGAGTATAGTATACTAAATACTATACTCATATTATTAACTTTATCATTGACATTATGAAGATACTTTTATACAAAAATGATGTTATTATTTTCATATTCTTTGATCGTATAAAAAATATATATTCTGATCTGATATTGCCAACTTTTCAGGCTAAATAAATGCGTGTGACGTAATATCTCCTAAACAGTTTAATTTTACGCAACGTTTGAGAGGAAAACAATAAAAAGGGGATCATTACCAAATATTATCATATAAATTGAATATGTTCCGTTCACAGAGAAAAGTATGGAGACACCTACTAGATTTTTTTTTCATTTTGTTACCGAAAATTGACGTGTGTAATGTCAAGGCAATTTATGTATTAATACCTATTTCTTATTACATCTAACACTTCAAAAGTTTTGGCGGGAATTTATTTTTAGGGAAAATTATTTTTTCCTCTTGTTGGGCGAAGCTTTTTCCAAAAGTCTTAACCATCTTTTTAAGAATTTTTAACTCTTATTATTCAATAAAAACAACTTTTCCCCCTGCGTCCACTCCACGCCTCCTCCTGTTATACCCGACCGCGCGCGTTATGATTTGTGCGTGTGACGTGTTATGTCATGTGATTTCAGTGGCGCGTCACATTGAGACGAGTCGTTTATTATTATTTACCTTTCAGCATTTGACAGTAGGCAGGTATTTTATTGCGTTCATTATTTGGCCAGCATAATTAATCCCCGTTACATCGAGTATTACACAATCAAGATTCAAAGATAAGATTTTTTTTTTTTTCATACATAGAGTCCCAGTGTTGGGCATAGTTCTCCCCATAGTCTTCCATACCTCTCTATGTGCTCATTAGATTTTTGCTATATAAAAATAAAAATAAATCGCTCTGTGTCTATTCCACGCCTCCCCCTGTTATATCCGACCGCGCACGTTATGATTTGTGTGTGTGACGTGCCATGTGATTTCAGTGACGCGTCACACTGAGGCGAGCCGTTTATTATTATTTACCTTTCTGTCTTTGACGGCACCACGGTATTTTTAATAACAGGAGAAGGGTTGGTATGTTATGTGTCTTTATGTCAAGTGGGGGAAGGTACACAGATGGCGCGATTAGAATTGAGATAAGTACATGGATTGTCATTGTTTAAAAAAAAAAGGGTGTAATTATTCCTTCAGAATATTATTGGGATTGTTAATTTTTGTGTTAATTTATTAATCTATTCATTTTAATAAAATAGTAACGTAGAATTTTTGTCCAGTTGTCTGTTTATCTGGATGTATGTTCCGGAATGGCGTAAAATCGTCTAAACGGATCTGGATGAAATTTGGTACATGGATAGAACATGACCTGGTTTACGACATAGGGTACTTTTTATCCCAATATTCTCACGGGATTGAGACTTATGCGGCTGAAACCGTGGGGCGCAGCTAGTTATGAATAAACTCAAAAACTACTGGACGGATTAAAAAAAATCTTACACCATTAGAATGCTATAGTATCGCTGAGTAAAATAGGCTATAGTTTATAAAGACATCACGTGGGCGAAGCCGCTGGCGGTAGCTAGTGTAATATAAAATACAGATAAGTTACCTGCGATGACCTGTGTAGAAACGGGCCATGTCTAAGGGCATCAAGTTTTTGGCCAAACTGCTAAGGATGGGTACTAATCTAGCCTCTAGCCAGGTGGTAGTGAATCCTACTCTGGATATTGTACTGGTACTGTTCGTAGTGATACTGACTAATATCACTACGAACCACATTATCTTAATGAGACATGGGAATCTACATAACTTTTTAGTTATGTAGGTTCCCATGTCTCATGGTTTAGGGGGTATGAGGAACAGGGTGTAACATTCACTCATCCACCATAGAAAAGGGAGGATCCTCCGACCAGACGGGTGTCATGTCTGGCGGGCAAATGCCCCAGAGGTTGAAGTCGGGAGCTTATATATATGTCCACCGCGCGGTAAACTCTAATTGCGCGATGCAGGATTTGAGTGACGTGAGGATGTTGTGTGACGTCAGGTCTTTGATGCGTAGTTCGAATATGGCGGTGTAGATGCCGCCACAATGGGACCCAAAATGGGACCCAAAAAAGAAACAACAGCTTTCGTTAACATCTTTAATATTTTACATCATAGCGACAAATAAACCAAGAACAAACAGCATGAAGCTGAACATCGCCCTTTCTCCGGAACTGGTAAGCTCTATACTGTAGTACCCCAGTGTTCGGGTCACCTTCTCCATTTCCACCAGACCAGCCATTATCTCCCGGTTGTTGGGTATGATTAGTTCTGTAGGCAGGAGGAAGCCGTATTCTCCAACGTCTCGAAGCTCGAAGAGGTAGACAATAGGAACCTCTGCAACTCCTTTTACCCAGTCGAAACTAGAGCCGCTTACTTCGTCTGAAAATTGTTATAATATTAATATCAACATTTAGAGCTCGTGGATAAACGGTAATAACCTCACGAATCAATCGGCGGTTAAGCTACGCTTACCGCGATCGGTTCCTGGATTGGACCATCCATATCATAGTTATCGTGCCTCAGAAACCATGTTAAGCCGTTGGTCCCGGTTGTCATTCGTAGATATTTGACAGTTGTAATGAGAAGCTCAAAAGTCTAGGTATCGTATTACCCGGCGAGCGACGGCGAGCTACCCATTGCTCACCGTCCGCAAGCCCGCGCCTACGGTGGCCGGAAGTTGGCTCTCGACTATGTCTATCGACTCCTGATTACGCATTTAAGCGATTTTGCTTGAATCGTCTCGATATCAAAAATCGAGCAAATCTATTATTGGCACCTGAACGGCGGTATTTTTTCGTTTTTAACCATTTTCGAAAACGGAAGCATTCGATCTGGTTTTTATTAGCTTTATCTAGACAATTCTAAAACTTTCGAGAAAAACAAGTGATATTTATATCACTTGTTTTTCTCGACAGCATTATAAGCCATTATGATATTAAACAAGTGATATTTATATCACTTGTTTTTCTCGACAGCATTATAAGCTATTATAAGCCATTATGAGATTAAACAAGTGATATTTATATCACTTGTTTTTCTCGAAAGCATTATAAGCCATTATGATTATTATCATCAAAATAATCATGATGATTATTATCATGTCATTGAAATAACATAAATGGCTGACGTTCCAAAATCTTGTGTAAGGAAGGTACTCGTATAAACAAATAGGCTTTAAAATAATAGTTAGTTAGGTACTTACACAAAATATCAGCTGATGTACCAACTTCGTAGTCTGTATCATATTGCGCTTTCAGCTTATCCATTCCCCTGATAGCAATCTCGTACTGAAATAACAAAACAATTTGTTTTTTTACCTAAACACAAACGTACATTAGATTTTTTTCAATATACAGCATTTGTATCAATAAAGTGTAGTCATATTTAAGGGTGTTGTACGGACTATCAAACTGAACAACTTTCTTCATGGGACCAACATAATAATCGTTAAAAAATAATCAGCTGTCCCAAATATTTGGGTCGTGTAGGTATTTACTTTTTTTTCGCGTAGGTATTTAGGAGCTCATGGCTAAGTAATAACAGCCGCATGGGTCGATTCATCAGGTTAAGGTACGTTTGGCCGGGGTTGGTCCGTGGATGGGTGACCATCTTTACGTACCGAGAATCTTCCGTGGCTCGGAAAGCACGTTAAGCCGTTTGTCCCGGCTGTCATTCATGGATCTTTGACAGTCGTTACGAGTCGTCAGAAGCCCGAAAGTAGCCCCCTATAAAGTCCACACTGCTGGGACACAAGCTTTCTCCCTGAGAGAGGGAGTGTGCTGTAATCCACCACGCGGGCCCAGTGCGTATTGCTGGATGTCACATGTCTTTAACTTTTAGGTTCTAGGACATGCCGATTTCCTCAAGATGATTCCCTTCACCGTTTTAAGAGCAGTAGTGTTCAATAGGTGTATGCATTTACTTACCATGTCAGTGTAGTTGGGAGCTTCCAGCACATCGTATCCCGCCAAATGGCTGAAAGGAACCAACACCATTTGAGAATACGAATGGAAAGCGAAGTAGTAGATCATATTGCCTTGCTCCTTAATAGTCGTGACGTAATTGGCGATTGCTCGAGATTCGGGTTCCGAGAATTCTATGTGTCCAGCAAATGTTTCAGCGCAAGGGTTCTGAGAAGCCCCAACCGCTGTAATAAAAAAAAAGTGATGATGATTTTCAAATGCAACACTACGCAAGCCAGCGGGATAATTGCGTTATTGTGTAACAACTAACAATGGCAATACCGTTGATTTTGACGATTCAAATACATTAATTGCATGGTTTACGACGAATTTTTCAAACATGTGTAGCAATGGGTTAGCAATATCCTTCAAAATCCGTCGAATTGTGATTGAAATTGTGTTACTCAATTGGGATGCAGATGGAATAGAGAAGTGGAAATCGCTTTCAAAGCGTTTCGTATTTTCTGCAATAACTTTCAGAAAGCCGGAAAGCTTTATAAGTTCTGTTATTGATAAGCTTTCGGGTAGCACACAAAAAATAAGCAGCTTTTGTCCGCGGCTTACCCGCGTAGAGGTCGGTAATCATCCCACGGGAATGCACTATCGAGATAAAAAGTGTTTAATGACGTAACCCAGGTCAAGAGCGACTCGTTTGGAAAATTTTATCCAAATCAGCCCCCTGATTTGGATAAAATTCAGTCATTCAAATTCAGAATCTCCTTCTCGCTTACGTCTGTAAGCGAGACGGAGAGCGAAGCGCCCGTCACGACGTCCGAAACTACGGATTTTGTTTAGGGAGTAGGCCTCCTGTTTAGCCGTTAAGGCGTGAAAAGATAATAGATAGCCTGACAGACAACCAGAGTAAGTTTCGCATTTTTGTAAACAGAATATTTAAGACGGGGCAGTAAGGGCAGCTGCCTTAACCGTTGTAGCTACAAGCAAATGGTCTTAGGAGACTGTCCCTTAACTTTTTGAGACATTTTGATCTGCATAAATAGATTTTGAAAAAAAAAACTTTCAGCAAGAAAATGGGCAGTTTTCACAAAAACTTTTTTTGATGCCAATCGATCCTCTTATAAGGATTAAAAAACTCTATAGAACCAACTGAAGTTTGAGTAATACAAAAGTCAGAAATCGCAAAAACTTTTCCAATACATTTCGTAATAATTGCCCGCGATGGACCATGTATAGTATCAGTATGGATGTATTTAATATGCTTGATAATATCGAGCTGATAAGCCACCATTTTAGTCCACAAGTACCTAATCTATGTAAATATTTTATTGCTTAATTGTGTCAATAAATGGGACGTAAGTAATCACAAATTCACAATCTGAAAAAGATAGTAGCTTATCAGATTATATCGAAAAAAGTCGGGCATTCAAATTCAAATTCGATTATGAATAATTTTATTATATATTCATTGGTTAGGTTATGGACAACATTAAGAGCATTTTTATCAAATTTTAATTAGTTTTTTGAGAAACTTGGCTATAGAGTGAATACTACGGCCGCGTCCTAACCAAAAGCGATTGACGCGCGAGTATGCGTTCATCGCGCTCTCTTATATGAATACTAGCTGTTACCCGCGCCCTTCGTCTGCGATCCAGGATAAAAAGCCTATGACCTTCTCCAGTTCATGTTCCACCCATGTGCCAAATTTCGTCCATAATCAGCCGTTTTAGCGTGAAGGCGTAACAAACAAACAAACAAACTTACTTTCGCATTTATAATATAAATATATCATATATATAGTTAGTATGACATATTCGCGTGATCTATCAAGTCGCGTTTGTACGTCAAAATTCATACGAATGATCGCGTCGATCGCGTGCTCGCCCAACGATTGCTTTTGGTTAGGACGCGGGGTACCGATTAATGCTTCTTATCAGAAGCATTAATCGGTAAGAAATACGATAATAACATCACAGCTATAAACTTTGTAGAAACTAAAGTATTTAGATAATAATTATTATATAAAATGTTTTGTTCAAGTTCTGTGTTACTATTCTTTATAAGACGAGTGAGTTACTAGAGCATGTAAACTTAAAGAAAATTAACTATGAACAACTTATTAGTATTGGCACAGTATAATAAAGTAACAGTATTATAGCTCGGCAGTGACCTTAAAATAAATTACTGACGGCCGCTCTAAACCTTCCGCGTCCGTGCATAAATGACGCGCACTCGATACTGTTGCGTACTGATAAACACTGAGATTTAATGAAGATATAATACTGTAACTTATTTATACTGTGGTATTGAAAAACTATTATACTGTCATGACGCGACACGGCGAAGAAGAAGTATCGTCAATTCCACAAATTCAAATCACAATTGACATTCTTTGTCAGTCGTGTGAAATGGCTATTGCGCGTCATCAATCTGCCCAACAATAAAGTTCCCTGATTTTACAAAATAAAATGAATAAAAAGCAATACTTACACATCCAGACGAAACCAAAGTTTCTGTTCAAGTCAATTCCGTTACTGACATCATCACCCTGAGCGCAAGTTGTGTGATTCAGCGTACTTCTATTCTTCCTCCACATTCTATTCTGTAATCCAATAATAGAAAGATCTCTTCGAGTAAAACATTGGTGAAAATTCATTCGACAAAAATCTTCGATCCTCCATTAGATCTACTAACTTGATATTTATTATACAGACAGCTAACTTGCAACTACCTTTTATGTAAACAATGACGTTGTAGTGTACTGAGTAGTTAATTTTTTTTATCTACTTACTACATCGCTCTTTTATTGTACGCCATAAGCTTAAAAAGTACGCACACAATAAAAAATAATATTGGCAGTTTGATGGAAAGATGATTATTTTTATTTGGACACTAAATAGCTTGTTTGATTGTACAATTATACTCAGAACCACATGGGAGAGCATTTGAATGTAATACAATTTCAAGAACTGATTAGATAACGTTCGATTTTTTTTTTCGTTCTATACATTTATTGACTAGGCAGTTATTTGGACGTCTAGGTGTAAAACTTAATAAAATTGTTCACAGACAATTATTAGCAAACAGGTTTCTAGGTACAGACCTGACATTTTTCTGGGTAAAAAGCCATACACGTTACGATATACTTGCACAAGTCTGCGTAACACCGAATGGCTCTGATATTTGTGCTAATTCATCCTACACACGTTAATGTATACTTGTGCAAGTCCAATTTTGCAAAAGTACATGGTAACGTATGTGGCCTGCATAATACTCACATTACTAAACGTGTATGCGTAGCCATCGGGATTGACAACAGGGAAGATATGCCACACGATATTTTCAGCCATCAATCTGACATCAGGATCAGTACTAGTCAAAAACTCGTTGATGATATAAGTAACCGTCGCGGGCGAAATCCATTCTCTTGCGTGAATACCACCCTCGATCATACCAATGACGGGATTGTTTTGCTTTTTAAAGTCAATTTTGACACCTCTGATCGGTCTGTCTTCGACTGACTGGCCAATTGTGACAAGGGTGACAACGTCAGGGTAATCTACGGCTAGTTGGTCGAGCCATGCGAAGATTTCATCTAAAGACTGGTAGAAAGTCCAGGCATAGCTGCCACTTCGAATTAGAGGCCGCCTAAGTTGGGCATCAATTTTTCTGAAAGAAAACAATATATTTTTTTGTGATTTGGGCCGTTTGGCATTATTCTCTCCTGTCATAAAGCATAATTATTTATAAAGTTACATGGCTAGACAATTACCTTTTATTATTTCATAAGGCTTTATCTTATTATTTAAAAAGAAAACAAATACTTACTCCTGCACATCTTCAATGACAACTTTCGCCGGAATGTTCACACTTTCGAAATAATTCTCGAAATCCGCTTGTTTCCCTGGAGCCACCATAATCCTTACATCACTGTTAATAGCTACAATATCACTCCAAAAATCATATTGCTCTTGTTTACGCAAATCCATAAGTATTTGTACTTCATTATCGGAGCCAGGTACTATTTTGTACACTTTGTAGTTCTTATAGCTTACATATTCTGCATTAATTGCAGTCGTTACAGCTATTACTAAAAATATTTCTTTGAGTAACATTGCGTACACTTCCTTCGTACGTTCCAAAAGAAATGAAATCCATGGATAATATTAATCTTTGGTATTACAATAATTGATAGTGTTATTATCTTTAAGTTACGTATTTATTTGATTGATAACATGGTTTATTATTTTATAGTAGTGTTTTGGAATTAGTCCAGCTCCAAGCTAATAAATATTTTATGGGTAGATAAATAAATTACTTAATTATTGATAATAAATTACTTGATCTCTCGAAGGCTTTTGATCTTGTTTCATATGACGTGCTTTGGAGTAAATTGAGGAGTAGGGGTATACCGGTGGAACTGCTCAGTGTATTACAGTTTTGGTATCGTAGCCAGACAAAGCGTGTTAAATGGTCTAATGCGCTTTAGGAATCATATGGATTGAAGTGCGGGGTGAGGCAGGGTGGTTTGTTGTGTCCCCGGCTCTTCGATCTATATGTTAATGACCTCATTGCCGAGCTCAGCAGCATGCGTGTCGGATGCAGGGTAAATGGTGTTAGTTGCAACAACATCAGTTATGCGGATGACATGGTTCTGTTGGGCCCATCACCGGGGTCCATCGTGGAGCTGTTAAATGTATGTGAGACCTACGCTGCTGCACATGGACTGAACTATAATGTAAAAAGAAATTGAATACATCGCACCCCTGGTGCGAGACTGTCACTTATGCAAAAATGCAGTTTTTCAGGAGAAGCATTTAAAACTTTGACATTTAAAAAAAAAAAATATTTCAAGATTTAGACAAGATGAATAGCTTTTACTACAACGTCAACTTTTAACTTACTTTTGAATTAATAATGACCACTCATTATTGTTGCTTTAGGACAGTTATTACATAATTATTTAACTCATTATTGCAATTTTTGCATAAGTGACAGTCTCGCACTGGGGGTGCGACATGGTCTTTGGGGTCGCCGATAAGTGCCGGGAAAATACACTCAAACTTGCCATAAACGTTACGCCAATACGCGGATTGACTAAAATCAAATATCTTGGGGGCATTTTCTTACCGACGATTTCAGTGACCATGGTGACATTGAGAGGGAGCGCAGGGCTCTGGTGGTCAGGGGTAATATGTTGGCACAAAGATTTGCTCGGTGTACTGACCAAGTTAAGATTACGCTTTTTAAAGCTTATTGTCAGAGCTATTACACCGGTAATCTTTAAGTCAACTACTCGAAAAGGTCGCTGGAAGTTCTACGCGTCCAATATATCAATGTTTTCAGGATGCTGTTGCGACCGCCTCGTTGCAGTGCCTCAGAAATGTTCGCGGAAAACCATGCCAATGGATTTCATGCCATCATCCGAGGCTTATACCCTAGTTTTCATTTCTAGTTGTCTAGGTAGTGGGTGGTCTTCTTTTTGAAAAAGTCCAAAAGTTATAAACTTTTTAATAATAAGAATTCATATTAACATGATACAATTTAGTTTATTAATTGAGTATTATAATTATATAAATAATGTGAATTTCGAAGATATAAAACATAATTTACTTGGGAAAGACTGTCAAAATACAGTATTTTCACACTTTGTACCTACTTATTTAAACAATGCAATCAAAACACCGAGTAACATAATTGAGATAGAAAATAACACGCTATTAGCTCCCGAGGAATCCCTAATATAGCCCAGCCTTCTGGTACTCTTGCCAATTTCAACTAGAGCATCCATGGTTTCCAAGCCAGTGGGGATGATCTGTCTGGGTGGTAGGAGGAACCCGAACTCTCCAAGGTCACGGAGTTCTATAAGATAAGTGATGGGGACACTGACTGCGTACTTGACCCAGTCGAAACTGGTACCGCTCATGGGATCTAGAAGAAAAAAAATGCATGATAAAGCGAATCAAACTGACAAGTACCAGAGGGCCCAGACTTAAGTGGCAAATTGGTAATCGCTTTCAAAGCGTTTCGTATTTCTACAACGACTTCTAACAGAATTCACATAAATGCATTCAGGTAGCTTATGTCAATCCAATACATTTTTGACTTTTCCATTCTCAAAATCACCGATAGAATTTCACCTTGTACATGCCTTCAGGAGTGCCTAGATAGCTGATTTTTTCAATCAGTTATCATTGGTTACTGAAATGTTAGTTATCATTCATCGTCTAATCAGTGTGGCCTTATCGCAATATTTGGGGTTCACAGCAGCAGTACCTCCGTGTTTTTCTTTTATTGATCTCTAACAGCCACCAGCTCAGTGTTATCTTCCTTGCATGCCAAATACTCTTCCACACAATCAATACATCTTTTGTTTAGTCTTTCTCTTTTCTCATAGCTATTCTTACATATCTTTCTTGGCTCGTGTTCTTGATTCATTAGATAAGATAGGGGCTACTTACACATAACATTAGCTGATAGTCCAACTCGGTACTGTGTTCCATATCGTTTTTCTAATGCATCAGCACCTCTTATTGCTATTTCATACTAAAAAATTAATAAAAATGATTAGACATCAAACACATAAGGATAGAATAGAATAAAATATCTTTATTTTCTCAATAACAAACAGATGTTAATTTAATTATTTAGTTCAGCAATGGAAGATATACTAGTATTCTGCCGTCACCTGTTTAACTTTGATAGTACTTTAGGGGTATGAGGAACAGGGTGTAAAGCTCACTCATCCACCATAGAAAAAGGAGGATCCTCCGACCAGACGGGTGTCGTGTCTAGCGGAAAACTGCCCAGAGGTTGAATTCGGGAGCTTGTATATATGTCCAGCGCGCGGTAAACTCTAATTGCGCGATGCAGGATTTGTGTGACGTCAGGTCTTTGATGCGTAGTTCGCATGTGGCAATGTAGACGCCGCCACAATACATACTCGTATGTTTTGACCAGTGCAATTAAGACACACAATGCAATTATTAATTAATGTACTGACAAGTCAAAGGTCTCGAGTTCGAACCCAAGGCATGCACCTCTGACTTTTTAGATTCATGTGCGTATTATATAATTATCACTTGCTTCAAAAATGGTGAAGGAAAACATCGTGAGGAAACCGGAATGCCTGAGAGATATATCTCGGCGGCATGTGAAGTCAAGTCAGAGCCCCATGGACGGCATAAAAACTCTGACACCAGGCTATTCACTAAGCACACGAAAAAGAAAGAATAATTAATACAAAATATGGCTATAACGATATATGTATAATAATCCTCTTCCCTATTAGGACATACGATACTTTTTATTCCGGTAGCACATTTCCGTGGGATAATTCCCGAACACCACCCGAGCGAAGCCGAGGGAAAAAACTATTTATTAATTCTAACAAAAAGTATCGCAAGTAATATACCACATGCAGTTCAGATTTTTTTAATATAACCACCTCTGTGGTTAGACCACCTGACTCAGACCCAGAGCTCCCGGGTTAGATTCCCAGTGGGACCAAATTTTCTGCTCGGTTTGGTTGGTGGTAGGGCTTGTTCTAAGTTCGCCTGGCTAGCTGCCACCATTTTATCTAAGTCTGTCGCCATAACAACAATGTTAACAGCATTGTTGTGTTTCGGCAGGTTGAGGTAAGATAGCAAGTTCCTCTGTGGTTGAGGATTCCGGGTGAAGCTCGCTTCCACCTCCAACCTGATCATTACTTACCATCAGGTGAGAAGCAGGCCAAGAGCTTCACCGTTGAGAATAAAGAAAAAATATTGGCTCTGATTTTTGACCACCATGATTGTGACCTGATGGTAAGCCATGTTTGCCTAACAATATTACAAAGATATCGTTTTATCCATTAATGGGATACGTTTATTATGTAAACAGTTTAGACTATAAAATATTATATCCAGGTATAGAAAAGGAACACTCACCATGTCGCCATAATTTCCAATTCCAGAAACCAGTACATTTTCATTATTCAACAGATGACTATAAGGAATGATAATGAGCTGAGTGTAGGAATGAAAGGCGATGTAAAAGATGATTTGTCCCTGCTGATCGAGGGCCTGCACGTATTGGGCGATGGCTCTTGATTCGGGCTCTGAGAAAGCTGTGGGACCAGCATATGTGTTGACGCATGAGTCATTAGAAGCTCCTACGGCTGAAAATGATTAATTATTAAAGTCAGTAGTGCTGCTTCCTTTAGTGTGGATTTACCGAGCCTTTTATCTATATACAGTATATTAACTAATGAAGGGCGTTACCGTTAACCCGCAATAGTATAGCGTCTACACACAAGCAATATTTTTTTTTAATTTTTTTTTTAAATAATATTATGTTCACAAAAAATATTAAATTGATACGTAAGAGAAACACTATGTGTACGTGCACTTACCTTGCAACGTGAGATAAGTGCACGTGCGCAGAGTGCTGTTTTTTTTTTTTTTTAATAGTACTATTTTTTTCATCATGTATGTACGTTGTACTATTGTGGGTTAACGGGCGGTTGTGGTCCAAACGGGCCACAGAATAGATCTTGACGTGTTCAAAATATTAGTCTTAAGTAAGATGGCATCCAGACAGACTACTCAGGGAGAACCACACGTATAGGTAGTTGACCTCGTAATTGCTTTATCACCCTAAGCTTGAACGTCACTTGCATGTCACACGTCAAAATTGTCCAACACCCTAATTGTGTAACACACTTTCAATCACAATTCGAGAGTTTGAAGGAAATTCATAATCCATTGCTTCATAGGTTTAAAAAATTCGCCTGCTCAACAATATATTTATCGCAATGAACGTGACTGAACTGTGAAAATGAAAGGCATTGCGATTAATTGCCATTTTATGTGTGTTACGCAAATACCCCACAAGTCTATTTTTGCATGGAACTTTTCTTCAAAAGTCGTAAAGCAGTTACGAGGTTGACATTTATATAACTCTACTCGTAGAAATTATTGTGATGCTATTTTATTTATTATTTGTCATACTTACTCAACCATTCAAAATCGAAGTTCCTATTGAGATCCACGCCGTGGCTCATATCATTTTCTGTTCCATCAGGACATGTCTTTACACTTTCTGGACTGCGGTTTTTTCTCCACATACGATCCTGTTTAAAATAAATGATTTGATAAATTAATCATAAAATGTACCTCAATCAATAAAGAAGAAGAATAAATAATAATTTATTGTGGGGACTACAAGACCTAAACGTGCCTAAACGCAAGTTTTATAATGCCTAAAAGAATATGATCCACTGCAGTAAACAAAATCAGAAAAATATATGATATTCTTCAGGATATATGCAAGTATGATAGTGTGTTGAAAACATAATACAACTAATTTGATACGATAGAAAAAAATCATGAAGATACCTCTAAAAATTTCTTTTAACGATTAAAAATCATATTAATTTACATGCAATCATTCTGATTTTTTGTCAGATTATTCTACAAGCTACATATTAGCATAATAGTGTTTTAATTTTCCAGTCCAATCAATAGATTTTCTGTAAATCGCTAACTGCTTCATATTTTGCAATAAATTACTTGCGTCGTGTCATCGCGCTTCTCTTTCATTTCTATGCAGTCCGACAGTGACCGCGCTTTAGCTGTTGTAAGCCTCTTAAGGCGAAAGCGTCAAGGTAGCCCGCGAAATTCAAATGTTCTTACGTTTTTTGCAATTGGCAGGTCAGTATCATGTTCTATGTTGATCAAAATATGATTCGCGGCCGTATCAAATGTTTAATTATAGAATTATAATCATAAAAGTGATCAATACAACTCTCTAGGTTCATGTAATCCCATTGAATGACTATTTCATGAAATCATGACATTTGACAATTATGTTAACTTATGGAGTTGTATTGCTGATTGTTATGATTATAATTATGTAAAGCCATATTTGTTACGGTCGCGAATCATATTTTAATCAACATACAACATGACACTGACCTGCGAAATGGAAAAAAACTCAAGAAAATTTGAATCTCGCGGGCTACCTTAGCGCATCTCCCTTAAGAAGATACATTAGATGTCGTTGAAAGGTTTTCAAAGAAATAAAATTCGATGATAGGTACTGCTTTCGCACTCAAGTAGGTATTCCATTCGAATGCGTTGATTCCTTGAACTCACACTAGGATTCTCTGTGTCGTGAAATCCAGGCTTCGTTCCGTTTACATTTATTACTATACATGTATAGTAGAATATATATACATTACAATAAATTTCCTAATTTCATATAATCTACTTGTAATCTACTAGAAAAGGAATATACAATAAAAACTAAAATACACAAAGAAGACTAAAACTCAATCTGCCTAGCCTTTTCCCAACTATGTTGGGGTCGGCTTCCAGTCTAACCGGATGCAGCTGAATACCAGTATTTTACATGGAGCGACTGCCTATCTGACCTCCACAACCCAGTTACTGGGTAACACGATACCCCTTGGTAAGACTGGTTGTCAGACTTTCGGGCTTCTGACGACTCTTAACGACTGTCAAAGATCCACGAATGACAGCCGGGACCAACGGCTTAACGTGCTTTCCGAGGCACGGAGGAGTCTCGGTATGTAAAGATGGTCACCCATTCACGGACCAACCCCGGCAAGCGTAGCTTAACCTGATGGATCGACCCATGCAGCTGTTATTACTTATCACGAGCTCCTCACGTGTTACCCAATTAGGGTGCTGTATATATTTCAAACACATTTCTACTCCACTTTTTGTTTTAAAGACGGTCAGATCGGCCACCGATGTTTGCTCGTTAGTAATAGAGAACTATTTCGCTTACAATCTCATTGTAATTCCTTTAATGTTAAATTCTAATTAAGAACTTAAGTTGTTTTAATTCTCTGAATTACATGTTTTTGGTGCACGGTAAAACTCCAATGAGAAACAGTATAAAGTGTACTACTGTAAAAATAAATGAAGACTTACGTAAATAATAATAAACCACCTATACAACCTTAGTTTTTGTTTACACTAAACCTCTTAAGGGGTCATTGTACTCATTATTATGAACAACTTTCACTATGGGAACACGCTGAAATCGCGAAAAAAAAACAGGTTTTCCCTACATTTATGATCGTCTATCTCGTCGAAATGTCGTCGCTCGTCGAAATAACAGCAGTTTTTTTTTTCGCGATTTCAGCGTCCGCCCCAGAGTGAAAGTTATTCATAATGATGAGTATGACTCCTTAAGAGGTTTAGGGTAACAAAAACTAAGGTTGTATATCACAACCAAACATACTTACATGACTAAACGTGTAAGCATAGCCATCTGGGTTGACCACAGGAAAGATATGCCATTCAAAATTTTCTGCCAAAGCTCTGATTTCAGTGTTATTACTGGTCAAGAACTCTTTAATAATCCAAGTGACCGTAGCTGCAGAAATCCACTCACGAGCATGGAGGGTACCTTCTAATATTCCATATAAAGGATTTTGTCTCTCTGGGTGATGATTGATAATGATTCCTTTGATATCTCTGCCTTCAACAGATCTGCCCATGACAACAGTGCTGGCTACTAAGGGATGGTTTTCTTCTAGTTCGTCAAGCCAGTCGTAGATGGCTTCAAGATTATGGTATTCGGACCAGGAGTATGAGAGATAGGATTGGGAAGAACTTATGATGTCTGGATTTAGTTGGTCGTTGATTGCTCTGAAAACAAAAGAAACAGTCTAAGAGCCAATTTCACCAATGACCAACCGCGTTCAAGAGCTGTCAGTGTCAATATTCCACAACAATTATGACACGGACAGCTATTGAACGCGGTGTAGATGCACTGATGGTGTTCAGTTTCATTGGTGAAATTGATGCAACAAATGACTTGATCGTCTAAACACTGTTTAGACGGTGGACGGTTTTTTGTGATTGCTCAACCGCACGCAGAGCAGTGGTGGGCCAGTGGTAACGCCCCTGACTTACGAGTTGTAGGTCCTAGGTTCTAACCCAGGGAGGCGTCTCCCGACCGCACACGTTTTATTAATATACAACGTGTTCCCTCTTGATGTCCCTTAACTCTAAGGTCAATATTATGCTATAAGTAAACATAATACAAAAAGTCCTAGAACAAGTGTTCCAAAAATACATAGTTTCGAAAATAACATCAATCATAATTAACATAAGTTTCATTGATAAGTACGAGGAAATCATCTTTATTCAAACCAATCATTCATATTTAAAGCTAAGAACGTGCGATTTTTATCATATTTCACGTAAGGGCTCTAGCTAGGATATTAATGAGACCATGTCAAAGAATCAACTGGCATATGAACTATTATTTTTCATTTTGATTTTTCATACAAAATAATTCGTCAAAGTCACGATTATTTATATAAAACACCCTTAGACCGATGCCACAAGGGCATTGCCAATGCGTTGCGTCGGCGGCGGCGTTGCGACGACCAAGTGGTGACGCCCCGTAGTTCTACTTAAAAACCTGAGCAGCATGCCACACAGTGCATTAAAATGACATACGGTGACGGAACGCGTGCGCATCGGACAAGGGGAGACGATGCGGGGAGAGGTGCTGCGGTGAGACGACGCAGAGCGACAACGGAGCGCAGCGCAGTATTTTTTAGAATATCGAAGGTGTACCTACACCGACGCTGTGACGTCAGTATAAACCGCGTTGCGTTGCGACATCGCAGTGCTCGTGTGGCACTCACTGCGCTACGGCGACGCAACGCATTGGCAACGCCCGTGTGGCATCAGTCTAAGGGTGTTTTATATAAATATTCGTGAGTCTGACGAATTATTTTGTATGAAAAATCAAAATGAAAAATAATAATTCATATGCCAGTTGGGTCTTTGACATGGTCTCATTACTAGCTAGAGTTGTAGGACATCAAAAGGAACACGAAGTATAGATATTAAAAACAAAAGCTAAGTTCGATAATACCATATTAGTTTAGATCTTAATAATTCATTATGCTATATCTATCCATTTTTACTTACCTTTGTATGTCATTGATTATAATTGTTGCTTCAACATTCCCAGTTTCCAAGTATCGAATGAAGTCTTGACGATTTTCAGGTGATACCATAACTTTGGCTTCTTGGTTAACGTTAAAACTATCATCCCAGAATTCTCCAACATTCTTCGCTTGTATTCCTTCTAATATTTTCACTTCACTGTCATTTTTTGGCACTATTTTATATAATGTGTAACCATCGTAACTTTTCTTAACGGCGGCACTAACAATAGTTAAAATTGCAAAAATAAATATAAAATTTTTAGGATTCATTTTGGATTTAATACATACATCAAGAGCGATTGCCACAAATTGGATGATAATTTTAATTTATAATAGCATTGATTATAGCCAAATTATCTGATAAGATTTAGATTATCTTTGAAAATTATTGTAATTCAGTGACTGGCAGACATTTCAATCATACAATCTCAAATTTTATTCATTATTATCATTTAGGCTATTTTGAATGAATAGATGTGCCTATGAACAAACACTTCACAAAATTATATATTTAAAATTACTGAAACGTGAACGATTTTTGCATTAAATACTATTTTTCAGCAATGGAACAAATTATGTACATTCGATTTTATTCCAGCGATTATTATTATAGATCTCATCGAGTCCAAAATAATAAGTCGGAATCGACCTCAGTTTCATTAAATAGGATTTACTTTGAGACAGAAGCAGTCTGAAAATAAAATCTCTTCAGAAAAGGAAAATGATCATTCACCAACACAAACAGGGTACTATTCATAAAGGAATTTCGAATTTAATTTTATAAACTATGAAATCGTATAAACAAAATAAAATACAAGATTGTTCGACAACAGTCCGGACTTAGTTTCGCAAAGTTATATTTTCTTTAACTTCAATCCTTGATGCATTGAGTTAAGGATCTGTTTCGTTTGGCTTAGGTCACAGTATTGTTAGCCACGGTTCTCCTTTACTTGGTGTAACTGTCTTCCTGTACAATTGCTTGTGGTACATCTGTAGTTGTTTGTAGGAACTTATGCACAATGAGAATTACTTTGGCATATTTATTCGTTTGTTTATTTTATATTTCAGGACTAAAGTTATTGCTTTGAGGTTTGTGGAACGGAAAAATAGGTATATTTTGAGTGGAATGTCGTCCAAAGCAAGTTTTTGGTTAACTTAGGAAAATCATTTATGATTAGAAAATGTAATTAAGTATAATATAATTTGGTAATATTAAGTATATTTTTCATTTGGGGCCAAATAAAAACAAATATAATTAGAAAGAAAATAATTATAAGTATATTAGCACGGAATGATGAGCGGTATATTTAAAAGCAGATCATGATAATCATTAAAAACTGCGTCAGAATTCGAAATTGCAATAGTTCAGTGGAAAAAATATAAAAAATCTCTAAGTGGTTTGTTCTGGCAGTCGTAGAACTTATGACAAAATGGACTTTGAAAGTCTGAACCATAAAAATGAGCAAAAACAAAACACTGATACAGAATCCCAATTTCCATTGTATAAAGCGCCTTACGCACTTGCCGTAGCTCGCTCCCTGGGTGGGTCACAGCGGCACAATTATATTTATCGCCGCGTACCGCCGTGTCGTCGGTCCACGCATAAATCAGCGCACGTACGATGTCGATGTGACGTGTCGTCGATCGCGAATCGCAGCGACTAACTTGCAATGGGAACGGTCTTTTACATTTGCTATTTAGCTTTTGTAATATCGTATATTACTCATATGTCATTTCGCTTGTTCGAAAGGTACTTTGTAAATAATAACATTTCTAAAGTTAACTTTGTCGATGTTATGTTCATTGTGTTTTAATTATATTCTAAAAAATATCATTGACTTCTTTGATTTCGCATTTTTGACAGCAATTTGATTTTTTTTTCTGTAGTCCAAAAATATTTTCTCTATATGCTATAGATTTTCGATATGACGTATGACCTTTTCATGATCAAACTTGATGTCCAGACAAACTGAAAATTATAAATCCGCCCGCATGTATGTCGGAAATTATCCCACGGGAACGATCTTTTTACCGGGATAAAACAAATCCTATGTCCTAACTCAGGTTATGGTCTATCCGTTTGCTAAATTTCATCCAAATTCGGGCAGCCGTTAAGATGTGAGAAACAACACAAAAAAGTAACAAACGGACCAACCGAGCTACGTTCGAATTTATAATATTAATATTATTCTCCACAAGCCAAAAATACCCGTACAAAAGCGGCCGTAGTAAAGACCATCTCCACAAATTCAAATTCAAATTCAAAAGTCATTTATTGAAACTAGGCTGAGAATCAGCACTTTTCGAACGTCAAAATTAGGTACATAAGACAGTCCCCCAAAACGCCCACCCTTCACTACTTCCTAGTGCGTTAGCTGGGAAGAAGAAGTGGCGCAACAAACTCCCCAGCAGCACAGCTGTCTGTTCAGTTAGAAAGAAAAAAAAATGATTCTGTATTCTGTATTCAATATAATTAACCTAATTTAAATTATTATCCATATGTTAGCTAGCACACGCCAATATACCAAACAAAATCATCGAGAACTATACTCGGGCAGAAATTTTAAATTTAGTTTAAAATTATTAAAAAAAAATTGAGATCCTCGCAACAAGTGGTTTCATTCAATATGTCACACGGTTCAGTTTGCAAAACTTTTTATTTTTATTTGCCCCCCAAAAGTAACCCCAAAATTCAAAATTCATTTATTTACGTTACACGTACGTACTTGGGTCACACAAATACATATGTGTACCAAATTTCAACTAAATCAGTCTATTACATTCGGAGCAAATTGGCTGTGACAGACGGACGGTTTTTTCCTTTTGAGGTACGGAACCCTAAAAATATTTTTTATGTGTTATTTTGCCATCAACACGCTAACAAGAAGATAATTATTAATATTAGTAACCGGGAATGTTAAATAGCGCAATAATTCGATTTCTCTCATCAGTAGCCTCTATCGCCAAATTGAATCTACAGCACTGTGAATCCAATATCAGAAGTCAATGGGTCAGCAAATTGAATTCAAGTAGGCACCTGATTATGATCGGGCTAATTACATGCTGTATTAGTTTTGCTACGATATCCATATCTGCTTATATCTGCTTGTAGCAGCTACCTATAGCAAATTACCTATTGATATACGTTTTCTCTGCGAGTTGGCTTCGACCCCTCGTACGCCTTTCAAAGTTCCGGGATATGTCAAAATTACAAAAAGAATATAAATAAAATATTTTAAAACGTAAACTATTGTGTCTATACCTAAATGAAATAAAGGAGATAATAATACCAGTCAATAATATTTTTTTATATTTTTTTAATAATAATTAAAAAAATATGTATGCAAATTTAACAAAGAAAATAATACCAGCCTATTATTGTTCTACTGTAGGGCAATGGCCTCTTCGGGTAGGCATGAGTATTGATCACCACGCTTGCTCAATACGGGTTGACGAAAAAAAAAGTGTTTAATATATTTTTATTGACTGCCCCAGTCAACATGTCTATTATGTATCATGTTTTTAAAAAGTGATTGAGAATACGTAGATGTCAAGTACTGCAGAAAGGACACTCTTGAAAGCTCACTTTCCCGACTTTCACTGCCTACTGGATACTGACGGCTTTCGATCAATACCTGGAATAACTCCTTCCTCTGTCTGCTCAACTGAGAGTTGCTTTTTACAAACCTGGATCTTCACTACTCTATTTCTATCTAAACCAACTTAAAATACAATAATTTTCAACAGCTCTCCGTTCAACATTTATGATTCTCTCTTAAAGGGCTGGGCAGGAACAAAATAATTTACGATCAGCCCAGTACCGCTTAATCAGTGTTTGGTTCATTGTTAACTCGCTCAGCACGGAATAATGGCGCTATTGTCTCTTAGTATCGCGATAAGTTTGTGGTTTAAGTTATAGACTTGTGCTTGCTAAATGGGCACAAAATTCTTCACGACTTTCTTTCATCATGCATACCCTTTCTTCATCTGCTCAGCCTTTGCCCAACTATGTTGGGATCAACTTCCCGTCTACCCGGATTTAGCTAATTATACAAGTATTTTACACGGAGCGACTGCCCTCCACAACTCGAATTTAAATTAAATTTAAATTCGAGTTATGGAGGGCAGATGGGCCTCCCCTCCCTATGTGAAGTCATATAAACAATTATATTCGTAATTTTTTTACGAATGTAATTGTTTATATGACTTCACAAGTTATTGCGTTTGCGTAAAGATAATTTTCACCTAAAGCAGTAATAAATATTGGTGATTTTGAAGGCGTACTCAGTTCAGATGGTGATCGGTTTTACGAATTTTGCCGATGCTACATCTAAGTTGTGTCGTACTGTAGCTACGTGCCATTGGTCATCAAATTAATTTTACGAGTTGTTTACGAGGTTCTTCAGAACATAACGGGTTCGGTCAGTGCTCCGAGTTTGATCGATGCAATATATGTGTTGTAGTATTTAAAAACATTACAACTATTTGCATCTTGATCATCTACATATAACCATGTCTGTATTGAAACCCTATTGCATCAAACATCTTAGAAAAAATCCCGCTTAATCTCATATATTCTACCACACAAGTTTCGCTATCAGAGCTCCCTGTATCGAGCTTGTTCGAGTCGCATACGCTGCTCTCAAATTGATTTTATACTGATAAGGCAGCGGTGTCCGATTCGATACTGTCGATATGTATAACGCTTAATTAATTTGTTGAGAAAATATTAGCGTCCTTTCTTTATACTGTTATCAATATTTATTACAACTTTCATAATATGGAGCGGAAATTGGTAACGGTTACTCTAACAATTTAAAGTTAAATCAATTCCTGGCGAATTAATGATGGGTCGATTTATTGAAAAATCTATCGACTTCTGGAAAATACTTCGAGACGCATTTTTGGTAAGTGTTAAAATAATCTACGTAAACATAGTTTCTCAGTCATCAGCCAATAGTATCTTCAGGAGGTAATCAAAGGTCCGATTACTAATTGCTCTTTAATTAATTAAATATTCAAAAGTCAACGGAGTCAAAACCACATTGATACCTACTTTCCTCATTATAAACGCAAACGTAAAGTTAATTGACACCGAAATACCTGGCAAAGTACTTCATTTTACATTTCCCCTGAATAGCTTTTGAAAAAGGCATGAAAAGGTCTTCAGAGAGCCAAAACTCTGTAATTACAAACCTGGCCGAAATAATACAGCCAAAAATGATAATATAAAAAATGATAGCCTACGAAATTGAAGGAAAAAGTAATATTATAGAGGAGAAGATATTTTTATAATATGAAAAATACTTTCATTTCTTCCATTAACATTCATTATAATCTTAATCTTGAGTCCTTTCAAGCTTGGCTCGGTCATAGTTTTATATCCTTATATAATTAAAAATCCTATCCAGTTGAGCCCATAGCGAAACACCCCTACTATATATTTGACGTTCCAAAAACATTTTCATGAAGGCTCTCACATATCTTCTTGTCTTCTTCAGTCACCAGCTTGAGTTATTTTGTCCGGTTGCTACTCCTACACACTTGCAATGGGAATGCCTATCATTTTGTCAATTTAACAATATTCATTGCGTTATTTACGTTTTCGAGTAGACAATTTTTCAATGGAATATGAATTTTCTTTCAAAATCCTTCTGATTGCGAATATGCAGATGTGTCAAGTGCTGCCTTTAGAAAATATACATGTTGAGTGTCGATGTTTAGCACTTTCAGCGAAGTTGGGGGAGTCAGCCCATTCACCAAACTTGACCATAATTGGACACATGGATACTGCTATTCAGACTGGTCCACAAATTGATGGTCGCTCAGCGCGCTATGGAGCGGGCCATGCTCGGAGTTTTGTATAAAAAATGACAGAAATGAAATTATCCGGAAAAGAACCGAGGTTAGCGAAATAGCTTGTAGAGTGAGCAAGCTGAAATGGCAGTGGCAGTGGTGGTTGTCTGGCCATGATTGTCAAAGGAGTGATGGCAGGTGGAGAAGATGAGTACTGGTGTGGAGACTGCGTATCGGCAAGCGTAGTGTGGGGCGCCCCCCCGACTCGATGGACCGACCTTAAAAAGGTTGCTGGGACAGACTGGATGCAGAGGGCGGAGAACAGGGTGTTGTGGCACAGCCTAAGAGCGGCCTGTGTTCAGCAGTGGACTGCCAAAGGCCGAGTTGATGACCATAATTACGGTAAGGGAATTTTTGTCTTATACCGTACTAACACGCATGTAAGTAGAAATCATATTCCCTTCGATACCTCCAAACTCGATAGTAAAAGGACCAATGGTAAAGGGCTCAGGTGTGACGTTTTTAAAGATATTACGGACGGCTTGGCTTCATTTTATGACGTCATTGTTAGCCGTAAACGTCATTACGAGCCTCTTGGCTTAAGAAGGCGGAAAATTTAAAGAGAGAGCGAAAAATGAATCGTTTATTTCAGTTTGAGGGTAGGTATTTGTGAGGGCAATGTTTAAGACTTAATAATCAATTTGTGTCTTATTTTCTTACTCATTTGGACCTGGAAATAAAAAAGGTGAAAAATGTGTTAAAAAAAATATATTTTGAGAGAAGACGTTTGCTTCACTTGCTTTTGAAATCGCACATTTATGTGTCTGCAAAATTAGCTTTAATTTTACAATAATCATAATTTAAATATCTCAACATTAAAAAACTAATAAACTAAAAATATTGTGAGTTTGCGAAAACCGTTTTTGGATTCAGTGATCCGTTTGTGAAATATTAAGCTAATAACTGCAATTTTTTTTAGAGTCAAGCATTTAGCTGGCAGGGGGTGTCCCCCCTGCCAGCTAAATGGTTGTAGGTACTTGGTTTGTGGAAAAAATCACAGCAGTAGTATACAGGGTGTTTGGCAGAACGTTGAAATGGGTAAAACAAGCATTTTACCCATTTTTAATAAAAAATTACACTGTAAAGTTAAGGAAGTGGTGAAACTAGAAGAAAACAAAAAAAATTTTTTTTTTACATATCCAGGGGGCCAGAGCCAAACAAATTAGGGCTGAGTAAGTAGCAGATGACCCCACCTATCCACCATTTTCGTATGTTCAACGTTCTGCCAAACACCCTGTATATAACGAAATTAAAAGGAAAACGATCAGAGCTAAGTAGGCTGTACAGGTTAACGAGTAATAATCAACCAACTTAAGCAGTTTGAAAAACATGATCTCCCATACATTCCGTACGGGAGAAAATGTCTTTCAACTACAATGTTAAGTTTGTTCTTGGGATAAATTCATTCCAACTACGGAATCCTTCATTGTGCGTGATCCGACACGCACTGGCCCGGTTTTTTCTAGTATTTCTTGGCTGAGGGCAAGTAAGAAAAGTAAATTAAAAGGAAGGTACCTACTTATTCAATATTACATCACAGTCGCTCATAAAATATACAGGAAAAGTTCAAAAACACGTTCATTACATACACCCAAACACAACTCATCTGCCGCATCATATTTTGTCTGACAAAACGGGCTGAAACAAAGCATCGGACGTTTTGTTTCACTCATATCGCTTTGTTCGAGATACCAGTCCATACGGCACACCAGAAATAGTGAAAAAAACACTCGGAATTGACTAACCAGAATTGTGATTCGGGTATGGCAATGCTGTTATGTGTTTTGGCAAAGTCTGTACCAGATTTTGTTACGTGGGTAACGAAGTTTTAGTGCAAAGGCGCTTAGAAGTAATGGACAATCGTTTAACATAGAAACTGGGTCTATTTTGCAAGGATAACTGGATTGAGAGTGGCGAGTTAAAAGGCGTGCTATATGACAGGCATATATCCAGCAGTAGGTACTTAGATTAAAGGGTAATGATGGGCATCAACATCGTTTTTAGGGTCCCGTACTAGAAAAGGAAAAAACAGAACCTTTATAGGATCACTTCGTTATCCGTCCGTCAGTCTGTCAAGACCCTTTTTCCCAGGAACGCGTGGAGGTATCAAGTTGAAATTAATACCAATTAGTTTATCTCTCTTAGAGCTCTAAAAAAATCAAGCTTCTAAATCAACGCAATAAAAAATACGGCCAATCGGGACATATTTTGACACTCGCAAATAAATCAAAACCTACAAACTACTTCCCGTTGACCTAGTCATGAAATTTGCCTGGAAGCAAGGTCTCACAGATGTAAAGGAAATAGTCCGATTATCGATAATTTGTAGTTTTGTTTCGCAAAAAATTTTTTTTTAGCGTTTATAAACTTACATTTAATTTGCAGTTGGAGAATTGACCGTGACGTATAGCGATGTATGGGAGAACATATTTTTCAACCACAATGTTAAATTTGTTTTTGGGATAAATTCATCCCAACTACGGAACCCTTCATTATGCGTGGCCCGACAAGCACTTGGCCGGTTTTTTTTGTTCTTGTTGGCTATTCTAGAAGGATTGGCAAAAGTTTATTTTCAAATGCTCAGCCCTTTTACGAGAATTATTAGAAGGGTTCCACTTCTCACTGACTATTGATCCTAATACCTTAATTGTTTAGCAGAAACACAACAGTTTTTTTTTTTTTTTAATGATGGAAACTCAAGACTTCCTCATTTCGGGAAGTCATAATTGCCATGAAATGAAATAACGGAACTAACTGAGCGGGATGATTTGATATTAATAATATTTTGCAACCATATTCCACAGAAAAGTATGACTGTAAAATAATTTAGTAGATACCTACATAATATTTTCTTAACATGAAAATAACAAGTAGATAGTGCCGTCAACATATCAATTTCAAAACATATCGATAAAATCAGTTTTGAAAAAAGGAACAAGCCATTCGAACGAAGTGCACAGAGCGGCAACAAACAATAGGACGGACGCGCGTGATTTACGCTCTACACGGATATTGTTGAAATTCGCATCGATACAGCTTTTGTTTCGCCGTCTGCCTTCTTATCGCCTCTTAGGGATGGCACTGTCGATATTTTTATTGTGTTTAAACTTTCACTTTGATTTATTAGTGTGCTGTAGTTTTTTTTTTTTGTGAATACTGTTTTTTATTGAAGTGGAGCTCTGCCAGTTCCATTCCGATGTTAAAATAATATTTTTATTGTAATCTATCCAGACGGTGAATTTATTATAATGAGATAATAAAATCTGACTAAAATCACGCTCTAAAAGTATGAAACAAGAAAATATTTTTGACAGAAATCAAGATATAAAGCCGTGGTTGCATGCCTGTACACCTACAAAATTATATACTTTTTTTAAAGCGTGATTTTTCAGTAGTCAGATTTTATTAACTTCAAAAAGCAATGTTCAACAACTGGTTATCAGTAAACACCCATACAACTTATTACTATACAAAACCTGATTCAAGGAATCTGACAGAATAATAAAAAAAATCGCAAAACATCTGACATCAATTACATTATATAATTACCTACCTACAGTACTTACTTACTTTATATCATTGTATAGAATAATTATAGTGTTGAATATCGATAGATTCAACCTTCGATAATCAAGAATATCGATTACTATCATCCCTAAAATAGAATAGTGTACCCGCATGGTGCATCGCTATAGCAAAATATTAAACGCATTCCTATGCGGCATGGTACACACGGCTACATAGCTATTTCCAGTATTGATTTTCTAGTATAAGCCGACCTCTCATTGCACGGAAATTGTATACAATGCGAGTTTAGCGTATACTGGTTATAGCTTGATAAGTAGCCGTGCGTACAATGTTTTAGTTCACTTATGTTATCTAGTTAAGATCTATGTTCAAAGCATGAGAGAAGATGTTCTATTGACTTTAGCGCATGTAAGCCATAGAATTGGATCGGTTGTAGATACTTCTAATACTGTCTCTTGTAGTGAATGCAGTGAAAGATCACGTGATGCACAACCACGTGGCCTAATATAAGTAAGTAATCTTCATGTGAACACGCGTTCATTTTGTTCGGCCGCGTCCTAACCGAAAGCGACTGTCGCGCAAGTACGTGACTGTCGCGCGAGTACGCAAACGTCGCGGTCGGTTTTATAAATATGACATTCTAGCGCGATCAATTACGTTACTTGTGTACGTCATTATTTAAGTAAACAATCGCGTAATCGCATATTTGTGCGACAGTCGCTTTCGGTTTTGACGCACCACGATACCTCCGGTCTAGCCCCGCGGTTTGAGACTGACGCGCGCTTTACGTCACTTTCGACTACTTTTGATTATTTTAGGTTTATTTGACGAGAATATCCGTACACAAGTAACGTAATTACGTTACTTGTGTACGTCATTATTTAAGTAAACAATCGCGTAATCGCATATTCGTGCGACAGTCGCTTTCGGTTTTGACGCAGGGTTCGGCGAACCCAAACGCGTCACATTCGTGTTCGGATTCTCAGCAACAAATGAGCGTGACGATCGCGTACTCGCGCGGCTGTCACTTATTAGGACACAGCCTCAGCAACGTGAAACTTAGATGAAGTGAGCGTGAAGTGAGCTGTCACTGTCACAAATCGACCGGCAGGATGCTAGGGATTAACACTATCGACAGCTCACTTCACCTAAGTTTCACGGTGATATTTTTATAGAATCGATCAGCTGTTTTATTATATTGCAGTGCTGGTAATTGGTCAATACCTATCTACCTTACCTCCGGTCTAGCCCCGCGGTTTGACACTAACGTGCGCTTTACGTCACTTTCGACTATTTTTCATTATTTTAGGTTTATTTGACGAGAATATCCATCAAGCCATAGAGTGAAACAGCCTACAGACGATATTAGCCATTATTTAGCATTAAAAATAGTGATTTAAGCCGCGTGAGCCAACCGTAACCAATTGGTCACAGTGGGGTTTAGTTGGTTGTGTTATCTGTCTTAGCATTCGGTTGATTTGGCTTAAACCGAAATTAACTGTGAAAAGATCAGACTCAGCCACCGAAAATCTATATCTATACATATATATAAATAAAGAAGTGTCTGTTATAATGTCAAAATAACAGCTTTTTACTAAATGTTTAAACAAGGTTAAACGGTCCTTAAACAAACAAAAAAAAATCAAAAAAAATTTGTTCGTTCGTCTGTCTATTTTTTCCGGCTAATTTCTTAAACAGCTGGACAGATTTTGACGGGACTTTCACTGGCAGATAGCTAATGTTATAAGGAGTAACTTAGGTTTTTATTTCAGAATAAGAATCAGGGTGCACGTGGGCGAAGCGCGGGCAGCAGCTAGTACTTGATAAAAAGAGCATAATTGCCTAATAATGTGTATGAAAACGTTGACTATTTAAAGTATTGTCCCCAAAAAAAGATAACATCATTTATTCAGTCAACCTTTTTCACGCAGTTCACACTGAAAACAGCACAAAAATAATCATAAAAATAAAAATATGACCTTTCAGTTCCTGCGATAAACTGCCATTTTCGCGGCAAAATAATGAGTTGATAACATGCGCGCATAAATTGATACTGACTGTTAACGGTCCGTTGCCGAAACTGTTCGCTGTTTGTTTAAAGGTGGTGTTACACGTACGGTTTAATAAGGAAACTTGGGATCACGTCATAATTACTAATAAATGCGTGTGCTGATTGCACAGGCTCATTCAAACCTTTGTGATTCTTTCCTCAAAATGCTATTTCAGACATCTACATGGTCCTAACTTGATCGGATCAAGATTCGACTTTAAAAGAGACTGTGACCTCTGAGTTTGTTTCGGCCTTTCTTCTCAGAGTAGTCAGAAAGGAAATACCAACCTCATCTAGTTTTTTAAATATGTTTGCTGTGTAAAAGTGTTTGTACAAACCTATTTAGAGACATGAAAACCAGATAACATTTAATTTGTATACTACAAAGGGAGGTAGAAATTTGGATAAGTACCTACACCCTTCATTCTGTCAAAAAAGTCATTTTTTATTTTTTTATTTATCACAGTCTGGCCAGGATTTTTTTAACCGAGTTCCCAAAAAGGAGGAGGTGCTCAATTCGGTTGTTTTTTTTTTTTTAGCCAACCTACTCGCGATATACCTATGTTCTATCATACTAGGATTTAAAATACTATTTATCCATTAAGCAAACGGGTGAAGGTCGTTCCGCTGCGTATCCTCTACTATAATATCTTGTTTATTCTAACAGAAATTTACACGATAATCACCATCATTTGCGTAGCATTTTCCAAATATGTTCCGGTCTGCTTCCAGTCTAACCAGATGAAGCTGATATTCGCACGATAAAAATTCTAATCAAATAACAGCAAAAGTTACTGTTGATATTTCTAAGCGGTAATATATGTATGTCAATAAATGAACAAACAGCATTTTTGCTGAATAAATGTAAGTACTTAACAATTATTAAACACAGAAGACTGTTGGTCATAGGCCCCCCAACCTCGTTCAATTATTAATTTCGTTACCTATTACAATATTATTCCCATAACACTATTAATAATGCTCTCATAAAACTTTCTCGCACGTGTGTAGCAAGCCGATATTATTTGTTTTTAATTTATTATCCGCAATATTTCCAACTTGTTCACGTTCCCTTATAATTTGATTAATGGAAAAATATTGTAGCAATTATTGTTATTTACTTGTGTGACTGTCTGTTTGTGTATGTACGTATATTATATAAACGTATCAGTGCCAAAAGGGCTAGCAAGTGGTCTAATGTCCGAAAAACCTTGTTTTTCTTGGCAAAAAGAAAATCACACTTATTTGATCCTGCGAGCAAAGATTTAAATCGTTAGATTTCCCCTCACCCTACTTAGTCGCGCGATAAAGAGTCCATATTTAGTGTGAGCTCTCACAATTATAACGGCGTTTCCGTGACTATCAAGTCAAGTCACGGCGACATTGTGTGTGCTAGAGGTGTCAATCTTTTGACGCGGTAGAGCGAATCTAAAGATTTAAATCTTTACCTGCGAGTTGAAAAGGGTACCAAAATAATATTTAAGACGGACAGAATAATGGAACTGCGATCTCTAAATTGCAGTACCAAGAATTTGGAAAGGACCTGTCGTCTAGTATCTAAAGTGGGTACATTTTGTTTTCCAATACGCCCATGGACCGTCTACCAATCTTACTTATCAAATCATTTATTGCTCATCTCAGCAAACTTTGGTGTATGTTCCTCCATATTGTATACTACGATTACTGCCAATACAACACTTAGGGGTTACGTTCACTCAGACGGACAGCAGCGCATTAAATTTCCTATCCTGGTGTCTCAAGTGAACACACTACTCGGTACAAAGATGGCGCAACTGAGAGACGTTCGCATTCGTCTCAATGTGTCAAAAATACCTAGAATTTATTTATTTATGAGTTTATGTACACACATATAAATAGACAAGAAGAAAGGAACAGAAAAATACGTACAAAAGTGATGCTTATTTCTAAAGAAATGTCTTCCAGCATACCTGCATTTTGTCAACTTTTTACATTGATTGTCGCTATGGTGAGGTTCCCACTAGAGTTTGAACTACTTTGGTTCTTTTAAATGTAATTCTTTTTACGTCAACAATCCATTTAAAACACAATATTATTTTATTAATCATTTATTTATATTTACTAAGTCGCCCAGAGATCGAAATTTGACCATAATTCATTTAAATGTCATGATTCTAACGTAGCCATCTTGTGTCAAACGCATGGTAGTGTGTGTAATGTTTTTTTTATTAATTTAATTGATTTCTAATGTATATTATATAAACCATTAGCTTTCTGCACTCCTTCTCCATATAAACTTTAGCTGTGCCAAATTTCATACTCCTCCATCCGCGTAATTTTCGTAAAAAGGGGTATAAAGTTTTTGCTTCACGTATTAATATACTAATTCCCCTCCGCCCCTTATTTATATTTATTTCCCACTTGCGTTTTAATTAAGGTTTGGAATACCAAACTTTAATTAAAACGCAAGTGTTGCCATAGCACACTGACAGTGCTAGAATTGTTGACATCAGCATAAATTGCCATAAAGAACAAAACTTCGTTACAGGAATGAGGGTTTTTTTGGCAGCACTGTGACGTCAGAAGCCCTGACCTGTCAAAAGCGTCAAAGCCTATATTTTCTTTAGACTGAATGATGAAAATATTCATTGTCGAAATGGAAGACCTGTTGCCAAAGTAACGCCAACTGGTGACGTGAATTATCATGAAAACCCCCATTGGTAATTGATCGCTCATTTCATATTGACTCCCATAATGATCGCGGTGAGATCGTATGCAAAAGGTGCTACTAAATTCGTTTATTCTGTTCTCCACTTTCGTACCCCACAACACCCACTATTGTCAGCCCCCTGTAGTCAACAGGAAAGCCTAGCAGACAACGGTAATCTTATTTTGTACTAGCTTAATAGTGATGCACTTAGCGCGGGTAAAGAATTTTTATATGGAACTCATGTCGATTACAGTACGTGTCTGTTTTTCCCCTCCCTATTAGGGTGTTGGAGACATTTTGTTATTCTTTATAGGAAAATGGAAAGGTTTTCAAACAGTATGCGCCTTTTAGTTTGATAATTTACCTACAAAAATCAAAAGTTATTTATACAAACTAGGCTGAGAATCAGCAATGTTAGAACGTCAAAATTACATAAGACAGTCCCCCAAAGGTCACCTTTCACCACTTCCTAGTGCTTTGGCTGGGAAGAAGAAGTGGCGCAATAAACTCACCAGCAGCATAGCTGTCTGTTCAGTTAGAAAAAATGATTATATATAATAATATGAAAAATAATTCACATTACGCAACACAAAACATAAACATAACGCTGACAGCGATGCGGATAATTTTTTTATGCCCAATGAGCTCTTCCCTATGTTTTTTTTTCTTTACATTCTTGTACATAATATTATATATTAGTTAGTAGTAAATTAAATTAAAGTAATGTACATAAATAAGAGAAAAAAAAATACATAATATACATGATTAGTCATGATAATTATGTCAGCGAGCACACGACAATATACCAACCAAAAACATCGACAACTATACTCAGGCAAAAATAAAAACTAATCGTAAACAGAACTTAATATCTAAATAAGCTTCAAGGCATATAGGGCGTGCCCGCTTACATATAGCTATAACTGGAAGTTATAAATGACAAACTAGGACCATCGAGGTAAAATAACACAGTATAGTTAGATGCATGGCATTCTCGGTGGTTCGAGCTCCAAGTCAGACACTGTCTTATTGAATTTTTCAAGAGTATTTTCCCTGTAGTAGCCTGAATAATAGTGTTTGGTTGAAAACCCTTTTTAGTAGTAAACTTAAACTTGTTTTGCAAAGTTAAATACGGAACTACGATGCTGCTGGCGACATAGAAAAACAATGCATGCTTTTTCCCCTAAACTTCATGAAATCTAAAGGCAAAAATTATCAAAAGATATTCTAACACTAAAAGTATACATTATGTAAGGTCAATGCTCTGCATTACCTAACCTCTCTTACAAAGAAGAAGAGGGGAAGAGGGGTTAGGTTATGCAGAGCACTGACTGTACAAGTATAATTAAGGGAAGCGTTCATTGGGCATCAAAAAATTCGTACGCATCGCTGTCAGTGGGAAAAGTGCCCAAAAGGCGGGCAGCGTTACCACGTTGGATGGTAATGCTGATTCTTTGAACTTTTTCGTTTTTTTTGTATGTGTATCTTATTGTTATTAAGGTTTGTCAAGTGTACATAACTCTATAGCGAAAAGATATTCTTATTCTATTCTGTACTCAACACCACATGCTATAAGAGCTTTCTATTTATATAATAAAAAGCCTGAAAGTAACTTACTGAGTGTCGGAAATGAAACAGGTATAGGAAGCTGTCACTATATATATAGGTACGTTCAATACAATTGTAACTGGAATGAACGTGTCACCAGCATATAGAATAGAGCCTCTATTATTATTAGTGTACTTACAGTAAGTATAATGTGTCAATTAACGGCGACGTCGCCATAAATTAGTCAAAGTCAAAGTCAAATCATTAATTTCAAATAGACCCTTGTAAGGCACTTTTGAACGTCAAAATTTTCAAAAAAATTAATAGATTCTAGTCGCCCCTTCCAAAAGGTAGTTTTCGTATGGAGAAGAATGGGCAAGAGACTCCCACCGTTACTCTTTTTAAAAGTTTTACAATTATTTGTATATGTTACATTAGTCACATATAGTGATGACGATGCACCTAAATAATTACTATACCACAATGGGTAAAAATAATTAAAAATGAAGCAACGAAAGATAAATTAATTACTTATGTGATAGATACATGGTTCTCACATATTTACAAACATAGTAAAAGTAGACGATTTTCCTAAAGTTTTACAATTAATAAGTAGTAAGTAGTGGAAAAATACCTCAAAGATGGCAGGCGATTACAGACAATTGATGAGTCTGTTGCTTAATACACGATCAAATCAGAATCTGAATCGTTTTGAAACAGATTACTAATCCATTACTTCATAGGTTAGAAAAAAAAATCTGCTCAACAACGCAAATAACTCAATGATTGTTGTTGAACTGTCAAAATGAAACAGATTAGTCGGAATCGTTTACGAAAATATGTTATGTAATTAGATAGCTTGATATTGTATTGATAATAAATAAATAAATCATTCAATTCAAAATTCAAAATATTTTATTTCACATAAATCTACAAGGGCAATTATAAAACGTCAGAAGCTAGGTGCACGGTTCCAATTGGTCGTTTCCTATGGAGAAGAGCCGGCAAAGAACTCCACGGTTACTCTTTTAAAAGTAAATGGTTTTTACAATGTTTCCAAATTACAGTGTTAAAAAGTATGAGAGGACAGTACAGACCCATTCAAGTATGAATCCTGAACCAGTATAATGTCATCATCATTCCCTTATCCCAATTTAATTGTGGTCGGCGCAACATGCCTTTTTCTTCCATACTTCTCTGTTAGTCGTCACCTCGGTAGTCACTCCCTTTCTAGCCATATCATCTTTCACACAGTTCAACCATCGTTTCTTCTGTCTTCCTCTACTCTTATAGCCTCTTAAAGCTCTTTCATCACGACATTTCCCTCATTCCTCCGCATCACATGCCCATACCATGACAACCAATTTCCACACAACTTTTCAATCACCTTAACCAGTATAATCATCATTTTCAAACGGCGTCCAAGATAGCGTAAAAAGAGCGTGTTCGGAAAAATGTATTAAAAGAATGTCTTTTAATAAAAAATTCCGAACAGGCTCTTGTCGTACATAGCAGACGAGTATTTGAAATATTATGATTAGGTACACCCAATCATACACCAAAAATACATCAAAGGATAAGCTATCAAATAGGAAACGAAATACGAAAATGAATAAAAGCCATAATCTGAATCTGAAAGATTTCTAAATTCTTGGCTACAAATCTTGAAAAACAAAAACCCGATAAATCTAAGAGGGCCTAGACAAAGTGACACCTATCGGCGATAACGATGATAGAATATTATAATATGTATTGGATTGATATACAAATTTTTTATAAACTGAAAATCTAGAACATATCGTCGAGCAAAAATTTCCTTTTCGAGCAAAAGGACATTGTTAATAATGGCCTATGAATCAACACGTATGAAACCTTTACAGTAATTACTAGTTTTTTTTATAATTTACACTCCAATCATTACAATAGAACGGACACTTCTTAATTTCGAAAACATTTTAAAAAGTAATTCACTTCGGTCTTATTCCCCGGCACCATTATTTTTGTTCCAATTTGACGTTTTGGTGTAGGCAAAGGGCAATAGCTCATACAGCCAATTCTTTTTGCGCAGCGGTATAGTGTGCCCCGTAATTACAACGCTCAGCACTCTCAGCGCTTGATCTATGAATAAGGTAATTAGTTACAAACAGAATAAAGTAATTAAAAGCGCTGTGTGAAACGAGCAACAGCGACACTGACTGTCGATGAATTGACAGATGACAGTTTGACATTTCATAGTAATAACAGTGTTGTTACTTTATTTTGTCACATCCTAACTTCTGCGCTTGCATCTTGCGTTGCTTGTGTGTATTCGTTTGTGTTATTGCATTTTCTGTTTTTTTCGATTTTAACTAACAACTTGGCGTGAACAAAGAACTGTGATTTCCTCTTGAAATATCAACCTCTGGCTGTGTGATTGAGTGATACGGACCTACTAAGAACGCCGACTTGGCATTTAAAAAGCGGACTTTACAGAGTTAACATGGAATTTGAAAGTGTTTCTGTATTTTGTGTTAAATGCGGATCAGCTTCTGGTTCCATGGTATTGGAAGATGAGAACATTCTTCATTGTGTACAGCAATGGACTGTACTACTTAGTCTGTGAATGGACTGCTCCTCGTTTGGTGAGTAAAACCTCTCTTTTTCTCGACTGATTCCTTTTTTGAAACAAGATGCGGAATGTTTTAAAACATTGAACCATTATGCACTGGGCAGCGGTTAAGGCCTAATCACTCTCTCAGAGAGTAAGCCTGTGTCCCAGCAGTGGAAGCATTAGTAGGTTGATGATAATAATTACTGGTGGTGGTGGTTAGTGTAACTAATATATTTTCTTCTTTTTTTTTCACTAACAGACCTATTCTGTGGCCTGTGGGTGCAGTTTCAGACAGATAATGATAAATGCGTATACACCCAGTGTGGTGCAAATATCTGCAGGTTATACAAATATTTATACCATGCAAGAATAAAACCTGCAACTAGTAAAGCAACAGCCAATCACTCAACCACTGCACCAATTGTGTTTAGTAAATGTTTGTGTAAAATGATGTATTTTCAATTGTGTACTTTCAGGTTCGTGCATCACATTATATTTGCCATCCTTGCTGGCAAAGGGCTGATAACTGCTGCGAAGCATTTTTCAACACCATCAACTTCGTCATTGGTTACTACAACTACCAGCAATCCTTTAAAATGTGCAAACTGCCACATTGATTTGACGAGGTTGAGGCAATACATTTTAAATAATGATACAATTTTATCACAAATACAGCTATGTGTCGCACCACAAGTGGTGAGTGTTTTCTTATAGTTTGTGTTGTTGTTCTCTTATTTATTTGTACATAATTATTATAAAATAAAGCAAAGTTTTTCATCACTCAAATAAGACTAAATAATTAATTTTAATACAGGTGAGCGCAACTGACTACATATGTGATGCATGCCACACAATATTTGATAATGATACACCAATGGCCTTAGAAGATTCTGCAGCGTTTGTAGGCCATCAAAATGTCTGCATAAAATGCGGTCACTCTGTGGCACAACAGTGATACTCCATTGTACTAGCCGGGCAAAACCAGCATATTTTAAATGTTGTGCAAAACTGGATTCACCCACGAGAGGTAAGAGACTCTTATCAATACGTCCATATATATAAATGTAATTATGCAATCTGATTTCATTTCTGTGTAAAAACAGTTTTTTTTTTTTTAGATTCAGCCGTCAAATGTCATTTGTCACGGATGCTTCCACAGAGCCGAAGCAGTTGTTCGTGTAGATGCAGTTACGTTAAGGATTTTTGTGAGCTACTCAAAAATGATACAAACACTCTAGACTTTGAAAACATTGACCAAATGAATGGATGGAATTAGAAGCCGAATTGCCTGATTTTGATAAGCGTGCCATTGCACTTGGAGCTTATTTAATGAAACTTCGCACGGGAGACTCCAATGAAAGGATTTCGATCAATTAACATGAAATTAATTAAATTATTCAATACACATTTTCTGCAGCAAAACATTTTTGTTTTATTTTATGAAGTATTATATTAATCCCATATTATATTATTTCTGAAGCCTTGCAAAGTCCGTTTACTTCCTCTTGGCTGCCGGTGTTAACGTCGAATGGTCGTAACCGGCTGCTAATCGTCCTAGGTTCGATCCCTGGGTCGAGTAGTGTTATTGGGATTTTCGAAATTCTCAGCTATAGCCTGGAGTCTAGATGTGCACCCGGAATATGGTGATAGACTCGCTCCTATTCGATGGAATCAAAAAAATCTGTCAATCAAGCTTTGTGCAGACCAGCGCGACTTGTCGCGCGACGCGACACCGGTTATTGTTATACCGTCCAGTTTTCTTAGAAATTGTATTGTTCGAGTCGCGTCGCGGCGTCGCGTCGCGCTGGTCTGCACGAAGCTTCAGGGTGTATTAAAGTATAGGTAGGTACTTACCTCTGCTGCTCTGCATACCATTTTCGATAAACAAGCAAGATTTTATGTAAGTATGTAGTATTCGTCGTAAAATGAAATACTTCTAAATTACACAAAAACGAAACAGTGTATAGCCCTAAACTAGTAATAACTACAAATAAATTAGTAACTACTTATAAAGAAAGAATGGTTCTGACTACCTAATAGTACATTATGCATTTAATGAAACGTTTGAAGATAAAATCCAATGTATTTTCACGAATAAACGCTAAGTTAGTATGTTTCTATTGGCCTAACTATAACCTCAAAATCTGAAAGTGTTTTAGATTTTTTACAATTCTCAGAAGTGTCCGTGATTTCAATTTAGTTTCAGTCGAATATATGCATTATTTAGAATACAGAAAGTAAATTCCCGTCTCTGTTGGTTCTTAGGCGAACGATGTATGAACGCCGAACAATGTCCTTTTAGTCACTTTGGGTGATTTTAAGACAGGTAGTATTTTTATCGATGATAGACCATAATTTAAGGATTTATAAAAAATACGCTAAAGAAACCTTAAGCTACCGAAAATCTTATGCCAATCCTGTTGAAAGACGATGTCGAAATACGAAACGATTTGAAAGCAATTGCCACTTACCTCATCATGATCATCATGTCTGCTGAAAAAGACGTCTACTGCTGGGAATAGGCCTCCCCCAAGTACCGCCACTTCGACCGGTTCTGTGCTTCTCTCATCTCTCTCTCAGGGGATTCCTGCGGCTCCCCCAAGCACCGTCACTTCGACCTAAGCCCTCAGAACCTTTTAAATTGAAGGCTGAACTAATATTCATTGAGAAGCTTATACAAACATATTCTGCTGAAAATTGTTATTTTTCTGAAGATAAAAAATCCATTTCATTTTGATCACCACTGTAAAATCAATCTGTACTTTAAAAAGTCGACAAACGTACCTACCTACAAAGTCGACTGAACTATCGCGACATCTTGAAAACGTATTACTGACCTATTTTCGTTCAAAATTGAGTTCTAAAATTCAAAATGCAACCGTCGACCGGAAATGAATCCGTTGGCGGGGAGTCTGTCGTGATACGGATCTGATGGAGCCGAGCGTCCAACATCCGGTCGGTTCCCGCCTTTATGGCTTCCAATTTTGAATCCGTCGCCTGACGGTTAAAAGGTTTTTTTTTAAATTACGTGGCCATTTGGATATTTGGAGATCGAATTTGTTTTTTTTAATGAAATTGTTTGAGATTAGACATTTGTTTTTTTCTTTGTTTGGTTAGTCATTTCCTACTTCTGTTTGAAAACTTAATATAATTATAATTAAAAAGAATTTTTATGCGGAGAAGTAACTATCGGGCATTGCTCATGATCACCACACTTGCTCTATAGCATTCTTGGTTTTCGGGGATGTTCAAAAAAAGTCTTAATCTTACTGAAATAACAAGTCATATTAGAACTTGCAACGTTTTGAATCCGAGTTGTGAACTTAGCCACGATATCATAGATTCCTGCCCTCTGTATCCTAAAACATGCAGCCAGTGACCTCTGCGCTGTCACCATAACGCCATAGAAATGGCGAAGGTTCGGTCCAACAAAATTTGAACAACTGTCGTACCAGCGACACGAAGAAGATGATCATAGATTTGTTATACACACATTTTTCGTTTTTAATCAATTTCGCCTTTAATACAATGACAATACAGGTGTGGCGGCATCTACTTCAACACATGCGAACTACGCATCAAAGACCTGACGTCACACAAAAATCCTGACGTCACTCAAATCCTGCATCGCGCTATTAAAGTTTACCGCACAAACAGCATACCTACATATAACTTCCCCGACATCATGCGTTGTGTTATTGTCTATAGAGGATGAGTGAACTTTACTCTCTGTTCCTCATACCTCTAAACAGGTAACATTTTATTCGTATCTTCGTCGTATCGACAACTCTATCCTTTAAGATAATGCTATCTGAATGAGACTGGCACTATATTCCGAATTAAAGTTAATTCCGTTTCCTTGAAAGATAAAGCATCTTGTTCTTTCTTCATCTGTGTTTACGAAAGGGGTTAAGGTTATTAAGATTGTGGACAAAGACATTTTGGACGAAAAAAAAAAAAATGTAATTAGGTAAAAGACGACAAATAAAAGACAAATACAACCGACAAATAAAAGTAAGACATTCTCACCTGCTCAATAACATCATCATTCGCTTTTCCTAAAGAAAGAAAAAGTATTTATTCAGACTCGCACAGGAAATCACAAATTAAACTAAAAACACATTAAACATAAATAAAAAAAAAACAATAAAAAGCAAAGTAAAATTTAAATTTAAAGTATGAAGTCCTGTGCGAGGCCAAAAGGCTCCTATCTCAGCATGACGCTGCGACATAAAAAAAAAATGTCGCAGCGCTGGTATTCTGATAGGGCCCGCAGTGATGTCATGGATAGATAGATACAGAACTATATATTTAATAAAATAAAAAATAAACCTATCTATATCGGCTTCTATTTTGTAACAATATAATTTAAAAGAGTGTCTTCCCCGTTGTTCTCCATAGCTACTGCGCTTTGGAATGAGTTTTTTAGCTATAGCTTCATCTTTCCTTTGACGATTCAAAAGTGTCTGTAACTGGTCTCATTGAAATAAATGCTTTGAGTTTGGATATAGTGAACTATGTAGTTTCGACCAAATATTAATATTTTTACATAGATCAACCCACTTTTGATGTTTAAAACTCTTTGACGTTTAAAACTCATCTGCTAGCTGACTATACGCAGCGTCTGTTGTAGATATTCAAATGACAACAGGGACTGTCGATTAAACGAGTTCTCTATTCAAACTTAAAAACATTCCATCCCTTCAAAACTGTGTAGTTAACTCAAAGAAATCTCAAAACGTACACACAAACACGACCCGTGGAGATTTAACGCGAACAGTTAGATAGGTATCAGCTGAATCTATTGCCGAGCGAAGAGTATGAACGCGCGACGTAAAGCGATATATGTGTAGACTATATCGAGAGATATTTATGTGTCCGACAGTACTCTCTCATTTGTTTGGACCGTTCAATGCGGAAAAGTGTGGGAATGATTTGAAGTATTTTTGTAGTGAAATGTAGAAAATTGGGAAAATTTAACTGTGACAATAGGTATATGCCTTTCATTTCAGACAGTTCAAGTTGTCAACACGCATTGCGTAATTTACGTTGTTGAGTAGACAAACTTTTCAACGATATGAAGCAATTATTGATTAAGCAATTTCCTTGAACATTTTTTGGATTGTGATTGAAAATGTGTCATTTATCTATAACTTAAACTGAATTTATATAGGCCTTATATTAATTTATAAAAGACTTATAAAAATCTTAGGCCTAAATCTTGACTAAAGTGAAAATTCCTGCTTAACTCCGACCGAAATAGTCATATTTTAAAAGAAAAAAACAAAGGGATGAAGTACTGCACCGTGCTATTTACCTAACCTACCAAATAATTCAGCTCACGAACTCAAACAGACGTAAAAATTACCCTCCAAGCTTTTTAACTCTCATCAAAACTGATCAACTTTCACACTCCGCGTAAGCGCTCGTAAACGCGCGCGTAAACGTAACTGGCACGATTACGGTTTACGTTTCGTTTACGTTTACGGCTGCTGTGCCGGGGACCGTATTTACGTGTCGTAATTTTCATGTTTAATATGAAGAATGTGTGGAAGTTAAGTGTGATTCTACCAAATGAGCCATATTTTTGGGTATCGTAAAGAGAACTTGATTGTACCTTTTACGTATCGGAATTTTTATAAATCTTTTTTTTTCTTTATAGGCAATGTCATCCATGGGGATGTGACCGCCTGTATTTTTCTGAATATTCATGAAAAATTAACTTTAAAACGGGGGAATCGGGCAGGTGACTTCTATTTTTTTATAACAAAGTGTTTCATAAATTGTTTAACTGTTTAGTATAGTTTATGTGTTACAATAGTAAAAGGCACGACGGGGTTGACATATCTATTTAGATATAAACCCCAAAACAAATGAATAGGAAAAAAAAAGAGCAAAACATATAAAATACAATAGACGACGTATATTTAACCTAATCCGCTTTACTGTTCTTAAAGAGTCATAAAGAACCCTGTAAGAAATTGACATGTGTATCACCTCTCAACGAGGGATCAGTATGACGATTGACGGCAGAGATCTCTAGCGTCCGGCCCTGGGCCAGGCCATAGTACGGAGCGAGAGGGAGTGAGAAGCCGTCACCTCCTTCTGTGAAGCAGCAATGCTCGCGAAGGAGAAGGCGGAACGCGTGAGGGAGAGGCAAATCTCGCGCCCTCACGCCCCTAGCCGCCGCAGAAGACTTCCTGGGCGTCGGGAATCGTAGGCCGATTCCCGGCCACTGTAAGCGCGGCCTTGCGGACGGTGAGCAATGGGTAGCTCTCCATCCGATAAGGACCAGGCCCGGGTCGCCGGCGCGTTGTGTTTCACGCGCGCCTCAAAGAGATGTCAGCACAACTAAAGGGGTCTGCTAGGATCGATGCCTGCCGGGGTCGCGAAAAAGGCCGCCAGGAATACCGTGGCCCCTGGCAACGTACAGGCAACACTGAAGAAACACGGGTGGGGTCTAGTCAGTAAGAGTCTGACACGCCCTCCCGCTCCGCCTACAGCGGGAGAAGTTATTTGATAATTTCCCACCTAAAAAACTAACTAGCATATGTATATCTTATGATACTCGGCAATACTTTAGCTTTACATTAGTAAAAGAATTTGCGGAATCGGATTAGTAGTTCCGAAGATTACCCCATACGTACAAACTCACAAATTGAACCTCTTTTTATTCTAGGTACCTACTTACTTATGGATATAGATTTTATAGTTGGACGTAGTTAAACAGAAAGGATCCAACCCACACAGAGTTAGTGTTGAGATATTCAAGTTTTAAGACTAGTACCCTAATTACGTAATACACGATCAATCAGAATCTGAATCGTTTTGAAAAAGATTGCTAATCCATTGCTTCGTACGTTCGAAAAAAAAATCTACTCAACAACGTAAATAACACAATGAATGTTGTTGACCTGTCAAATTGAAACAGATTAGTCGGAATTGTCAACGAGAATGTGTTGCGTAATTAGATAGCAGATCGTCGATGTGTTTGTATGACCTGCCATACATACGGGTTGGTAACGTATGGTCATAATGACATTATGCGTTGGGATTGTTTTTGTGATATTAAAGTTTTGACTACAAAGAGTGTTTTGGTATACATAACTCATTTTCGCTCATAGTGTGGGGTGGATACTTTCTGCTTAACTACGTCCAGTTGAGGTTGTCCGCCTTGGTTATCAATCAGTCAAGGCTTTAAAATATAGATTGATACATCGTGATTATACCTTGATTTTATTTTTTCTAACACTATTACACCTGACTATACCTAAAACCTCTATCTCATAGACAATCGAGCGTGAATTATCATACTTTACATCAGTTAAATCAAAGTTACTCAGGCGCATATCTACATATTAAACTGCTACGTCCGTTACATTGTCATGTCAACAATTCTGTTCTTAATTCAAACTGACGTAGATCAGTTGCGCAGGAGTTGGACTGGACGCGTTCGTGTGGGGCCGCGAAGTTTGAGGGCTTGTTTGATTAATTATTAACCCCAAACGCAGAAAGAGGGATCTTATAAGTTTGACCGCTATGTGTGTGTGTCTGTCGCACCGTACCTCTTAAACGGAGGAACCGATTTGAATGCGTTTTTTTTATTTGAACCAGGTTTTTTAGCGATGGTTTTTAGATATGTTTTATCAAAATCGGTTCAGCCGTTTGAAGATTATCAGCTCTTTTCTAGTTGATGAATGGATGTAAGCGTCTTCCACAGGTCTGATCGATTTGAAATTTGGTATTCTGTTACTTCAATGATATTAGAAGAACATAGTAACCTTGATCTGATGCTGCAGTATCAGCAGTTGGAATAGTCTCAATGAATAGGTTATAGATAGATGATTAACAGTGTCTGGTGATGGAGTAGTAAATAAAAATGAGGAAATGTTTGTTCTTATATTCTTTACATGACTATACTTTCATGAGTTTTCATGGATAATTTTCTTAATCAGCCAATAGGATGCTCAGTTAGAATTCGGTGTTGGTGAACCATGTGCACCTTGATCGCTTGTTTAATGGCCCAACAATTTTAGGTGTTATTTTATAACATTATAATATCAGATAAGATGGTCATGATATTTCATAGTTTTTGACATCGTCGTTATTATTATTTTTATTTCCGTTTGGTAGGCACAAACCTACTTTTAAATTATTTGTATATAAATTTCTTTATATTTATTATGATTTTATGTATTTACATTTGTGTTTTTTAAATAAATACAGTTTCTGTTTTGAAAAAAAAAACATGTCTTTACCTCCGTTTTTTTTCATAGTCGATAAACTATGAATTTGAAAAATGTTAGTTTTTCCGATAAAATAACTCATAAGCTTTTAGAAATAATAAACATAATCCAAATCGAGCCTATAACATCGGAGATATGGCAACAAATGAAAAGCAAGGTCACAAACGCTACTCAAAAAATAATAACATGAAAAATATTAAAGATAGACCCCCTTTTACAATTTTTCATGAATATTCAGAAAAAAAAATTGAGAGGAGTCAAGGGACACCCGGATGGAACGAAGTTCGAAGAGAGAGAGAGACAGACAGAGAAACATGCGCACGCCGCACAGCTTACAATAGCTTACTATAGCAAAAAGTGTCGTTACAACTTTTCGTGCGATTTTTTTCCGTCTAGCCCCCTTTCACAACGCGCGATAAGGAACTTCGTTCCAATACGGCCAGTCACAACCCCATGGGTGGCATTGTATTTATCCCTTTTACTTACACGGGACCTATATCTTTTATACGTTTCTTGAGCGAGTAAAGCTTCGTGTAGACCAGCGCGACGCGACAGCGCGACGCGACACCGGTTATTGTTATACCGTCAAGTTTTCTTAGAAATTGTATTGTTCGAGTCGCGTCGCGGCGTCGCGTCGCGCTGATCTGCACGAAGCTTTAATCGTTGATGCTAATCGCTTTCTCTTCGGCGGTGGGACAAAAGTCAACTTAAAAATAATTTCTTTATTATACGACAAAAATTAAGAAGAGGTTCCTGATTACCTACTAAGTTTTGTTTTACGACACCCACAGGCTAAAAGAACTTCGTCATGTACCAAAGCTATACTTGGACAAGAACCACACGATACTAAACGCACAGCCACACACTTTCTTCATCTCCAACTTAACCCTAAAACACTTGAAGTCTCAACTTAGTTATGGTCATAAGGCCGGACTCGTTCCAACTTAGTTTATACTTACCCCAGTAAAGTTACTTACCCCGTACATTATTGAGACAAACAAGATGGCGTTAATAAACACGTTGATAAACTTTGTTCAACATCAACATGTTGCTTGATTAAAGATTTTTATGAAGTAAAAACGGTGGGCTCGGAGGTCGGATCTTATACCATGGGAAAGTAGTACTGGGATAAAAACTATATCCTATGTCCTAACCCAGGTCTATCCTTCTCTTTCATCCAAATTTGTTCAGCCGTTAAGGCGTAAAAAGGTCGAGAAACAGTTACTGCCGCGACTCAATCGGATTGCTGCCAATCGTCAAACCAACGTATCTTGTAAAAAGCCAATGAAGTCCCCACAATGGCGGCTTGTAAAAGCAAAAATAAGGCAATGGTCTTCTAGTTCTGTGCTGTCGGGTTCCGTACATTAGTATGGAAGTATATGGATGGAAGATTGGTTGTTCATCATCACGGGAATGTCGAGGCGATCCAATTCCTGGACATCACTGAATTAGTGCGAAGACTGAAAAGGGTAAAACCTTTTGAATTCGTTTAGTGCTGTGTAAGTGAACTTAAACGGTAGTGCAAGTGTTGACTAACGAACACGTGAATTACGTGTCTTCCCATTAACATAAAGTAAATAAAAAAGACGTTATTGGACGATTTTAATTTTATAGTTACTTGCAGTTTAAGTTAAATTTAAACTAGCTGCACCCCGCGGTTTTACCCGCATAAGTCTTTATCCCGTGGGAATATCGGGATAAAAGTATCCTATGTGCTAATCCAGCTCATGGTCTACCTTTGTGCCAAATGTAAGCAATTACAATTACATCAAGAATGCGATTTTAAGATTTTATTGGTACGCAAGTTGACTAGTAACAGTAATCTGGTTCGATCAAATATGATACTGTGTTTAAATATTATCTTACGATTAAATAAGTAGAAATTAACTTGAGTTCAAATACAAAACATTAATGATTAATATAATAAATAGTTAACATTTTATATAATTATGTTTATCGCCCATCTATTGACAAAAAATCGAGCGCTTTGCCGCATTTTTGTAACGTCGACACGAGGTATCAAGTAAATTGAATAGGTACTGTTTTCTGGGACATTATATTTTGGACTGTCGAGCTGTACAGTACAGGCTAAGTGTAAAAGTGTAATTATTGTATACCTAAATGTTACTAATTAAAAGGATTTACCACAGTATAAGTGTCTTTTCTTTCACAAACTTCATCCAAATCTGTTCAGACGTTTTAACGTGAAAGCATAACAAACAAACAAACAAACTCACTGTCGCATTTACATTATTAGTTAGGATTCAATATTAGCGAATAGGCTAGATTGTTATCTGAATAAAGTATCACTGACCGTGATACCTACTTTACAACAGATAAAAAAAAATTACATCATACAATTCTGTTAATAACACGAGCATAAAAATGTCTTTTAAAGTATTGTATAAAGTAGCAATATACAAGCTACAGATCACATTTTTATACAATGTTGGGGCACGTTCCTACTATGTCACGTGCCGTAGTGATGTTATCATATCGATAATTTTTTTATAATGGTTTACTTATCTCGAGTATTATTATTTTTTGCATATCATAATGAATTATTAAATAGATGACGATTAATTAGCGTATTTTGAAAGACTGATTAATATAATGATAGGATAAAATGGAATAGGATATAAGATAATGCTTCAATCAATTATAATACGTCTGGCAATCTTAGGCGTGCTACAAAACTTGTTCGGGTCCGGCATTAATAGGTACAGCCTGGCAGCAAAATCAAATATGTGTCGCATTTGCTTTGTTTTTAACGAATGCTGGTTAACTGAATCTGCCACCCCTAATAAGTGTGTTGTACGCCTTATTACCTGTGGGTTTGTTGTTTTGAGGACAATGGGTGAAAAATGTTGTTGTTGATTATTCTGTGAGCTTGTGGCGGCATCTTCATCGCCACATACGAACTACACAGCAAAGACCTGGCGTCATACAAAATCCTGATGACACACAAATCCTGCATCGCGCAATTAGAGTTTACAATGGAAACGACATAAATAAGACTATCCGACATCAATCGATGGGCAATTGCCCGTCAGACACGATACCCATCTGGTCGGGGGATGCTCTCTCTTCAATAGAGGATGAGTGTACTTTACACCCTGTTTCTCATAACTCAAAAAGCTATTACAAGGTGCAATTTAATTAAATTTAAACCTGAAAAGGGGTCATTGGACTCTCATTATGAAAAACTTTTTTCGCCATTTCGGTGTTGGTCCCATGTGAACGTGTTTTATAATGATGAGTACAATATTATACGTGCCACTAAAGATGAGACTTGATACACAACGTTGTTGGACTTGCGCAGTAAACGATTTATAGGTATCTTTAGCGGTATGAAGTCTGAGCCGGGGCGGCGGAGAGAGCGCGGGAGGCGCGGTCTAGTCTCATCTTTCGTAGCGTGTATTGGACTTACACTAACTCTTTAGGAGGTTTTTAGTTATTTTAATTACACCTTATAAGTTTTAAAAAACCATGGTCTTAAAAAGAAACATTGATTGCATAGCAGTTTGTTCCCTCAGACACTGTATCAAAATACAATGTTTTTCATTATATTAAGAAAAGGCAATATACTCATAAATTACGTTAACGCTTCGGAATCCAGTGTAATAAAAATGCAGTCTATCATAAAGTCTAAAGAAACTGTGAAGAAAAAGTGATTTCGTTTGTCTGTTTATAGTTGTGAGACAGATAAGTTAAGAGAACCATCTTTCATAGCAAAAATTTTGGAATTCAGTACTCGAAGAACTGTGTCCTGGCAAAGTAGCTAATAAATACAGGTACCTACTATTAAGCCTAACTTTTAAGTACCATCAAAGAAGTTCATATCTAACCAGTTTCAAAACAAAATCCCGTGAACACGATGACCACATCTGTTACCGGCCCGGTTCTATAGTGGCCGAGCGCTGCAAGCAAAAGTAGTCCTTACGGTGGTTAGATATGAAATTCTTCGATGGTACATAGGTAAAGTCAGCAAATTGACTGCCAACTTATTCTACTTTTATTAAATGGCAAGCAAAGCCGATGTCTGACTTTTTTTCCAATGTCTAAAGTGGAATGAAAAAACAAGTGTGCATGATTTAAAAAAAAGAAGATTACTCGTCGTGCCTATATGTATTTTACAGTGTGTACTATCGAAGAACTTCATATCTAAGCAGTTTGAAAACAAAATCCCGTGAACACGATGACCACATCTGTTACCGTCCCGGTTCTAAAGCGGCCGAGTGCTGCAAGCAAAAATAGTACTTACGGTGTATAGATATGAACTTCTTCGATGGTACATAAATAATAAAATAAATTAATCAATAATTAAAAGAAAAACCAACAACACTGAAGACATACTCGTAAGTAAAGTTCTTCGATTGATACAGTTGAACACAATGTACATCTTTTTGGTTAGTACGGGTCTGAAAGACTGCCAACTTAAATTGTCCGTATATTCATAATCACAGCTGTCATTTTGACATTGACAGTCAATGTCATTTTGATAGCTGTATGAAATGACTATAGCACGACAAATTTACGTCCAACTCATAGACATTAGCAGAATAGTCGACATCGTCTTTGCTTTCCATGTATTAAAAATAAAATAAAATAGACAAATTGACGTCATGTGTCAAATTTGATAAACATTAGTTCCTCGACTGTAGACCGAGAATTGTCTCAGAGGTGGAGTTGCTCTGGCGTGCCAATTGAGTAGCTTGGACCTATAAGTATGTGCGCCATTTGATTGTCATATATACTGCTTATCGCTGAATATTTTCGAAACAGAAGTTTATTTAAACCCGGTTTTTCCCGCTTTTTGTGTTTAGTTTGTTTTGTTTGTTTCGTTTAATTTTTTTGATTGTTTATTTTATGACTCAAGAAATTCCGAGTCTGTTCACTAGTGTTTTGATAACTTAGAAATAACAATTCTACATAATTTGTCTTTCATTACAACAACGATAAAGTTGAAAACATAAAGTCCAGTCTAGACGAAAAAATATTAAAAGTTATTCTTTTTTTTTAACGTAAACTTTTCAATTAAAGTTTGTCACCATACTTGGGACAAAATGATTTATGCAGTAGATACAATTCAGAATTTGCTTGTAATGTCAACTAAATCAACATAATCAATTGCTTGCAATAGTAATTATATGTAGTGTACAATAAAGCATAGATAATATTGGATCTTATTAATAAAAATAAAAATACCTACTGATTCATATAAGACTTATAAGAATTTGGTTTACAATAAAACGAGCATGTGCAAAAAAAGTTAACTTAAAACCATTTAAAATATGTCTAAAAAGGAATTGAAACGCATCATAGAATTTAGCGGCGCCAACCCGACCCACTCAACGCTCTGTAATTATTGTAAACATGTCAAAGTTGTTTATGTTGAGAAATAAGTTCCAAGTTTGTGGGATTATCTAAGTGTTACAAATGCTTAAATGTTCAACTAGATTAAATATTAACACTTGACATCACAAACAAAAACCACCTGACCACGATGGTTCCGACTCACAATTTTTTTTATAACTAACTCTTTGTTTCATAATTTTTAATAAAAACTACATTAACTTACCTCTATATTAAAACCAGTTCTATTTTTATGATTCATTTGAGAAATCAAATTATTTAAAAAAATCGCAACATTTGCGAATTTCCGCCATTTTTTTTTGCAACGTCGGAAGTAACTTCCGAGTGCCATGCATTCGTTTTGATGCTTAAAATGTTGATAACATGGCATGTTTTATTGCTAGTTCTGTCTTTCGTGCTCACAATACCATAAGAACGATAGAGAGGGCGCTTAGTTTCATAGATAATCGGAATAAAGTTGGAACATAATCCACCTGTTGTAGTACAGCAAATGTCAGTTGACTATGACTTGTCAGCTGCCGTGGTACGGTAACTGTCATTTGAAACGTGCATTCTGAAATACATGTGAAATATTTCGCCGTTTTGATTAATTTGTCAATATGAAACATCGGTGAGTAGAGACCTAGAATATTAATTATATATAATATATAATAATAGTGACGTTGCCAACTTTTAGAATGGACGCTCTTTAATTATCTATGGTTTGGTTAGTTCAGCAACCAGCTTCATCTTTCTGACTGACCGACCCCTTAACAATTCAAAAGTGTCTGTAATTGTTTTACTTGAAATAAATGCTTTGAGTTTAAGTTTAATTATCAAGAATCATGAACCAACCAAATTTTCATCATAAATCGTAATAAAGCTTGGTGCAGACTAGCGCGACACGACAGAGCGATGCGACAGCGGTTATTGATATGACGTGAACTTTTCTTAGAAACTATATTGTTCGAGTCGCGTCGCGCCGTCGTGTCGCGCTAGTCTGCACGAGGCTTAATGGTATTCTTAACCTACCAAATGATGTCTTGTTAATATATTAAAAAACTAAAAGTACTTTTCGTTTTCATACCTTGGTTTATATTTTTTTTAATTTAAGCACACGAACATCATATTCATATTTTCCTACTATTGTAGCTAACAACAGTAAGAAAATAAAAAAATACGTGTGGCACTCGAGGACTGCCGCGGTAAAGCTATTGCATAGCATATATTCAAAAATAAGAAGATAATATTGTTGATTTAAAATATTTTTTTTTAAAAATACCCCTATACCCCCCCCCCTAAATCGCAGAATTTACACAACCGTCAATGACGTCTGCCCTCACGCGTCTGCCCGCGTTCGGGTCGCGCACTCGGCGATCGCGCGTCATTGCCTATCCCGCCCCTCCACCCTCGTTCTGCGCGCCCGCCGTCGACTCATCGCAGGTCATTCTTATCGTTCTAACTTTTAAAATATTAGTCCAAATTACTTAGTGTAAAAGACAAATTTTATCTATATTAAATACCGAAAGCGATGAAGGTATTTATTTTGATACGAATTAACTAAATACTCTAAAATATGCAACTTAAAAAAAGTATTCAATTTAAATGTATTTATAGCTCACTATTTTGGCTATAATGGCTTCCACATAAAAGGTAGATATATGCTGTCGCGGACTTTTATTTAGAACTCTTTAAGACAAACAACCCCACAATACATTCTTTTCATGTAACTCCAGCGGTTTAGGCAGCGCACGCAAAGATAGATCTCAGAGGGCAGGATTTTTTCCGACTTACTGGATACTTATCGTTATATTATGGCTAAATCACATAAAATCTTTATAAATTGTAGCCTATGTGTTATTCTGATATATAAGCCACATTACTGTAAAGTTTCATTAAAATCCGTTCGGTAGTTTTTGCGTGAAAGAGTAACAAACATCCATCCATCCATCCTCACAAACTTTCGCGTCAGGTTTTTTTTTCGTTACGGAATTTCTACATTCGGTCGCCGCGCTCAGAGTCTCCGATAAAAGCTATGCAATAGCTTAATAAAATAAAAATTGCCACGATAACGTACAAAACCACCCCACTTTCACATTAAAACATTACCGTAACAAATGGAAAATTATTCACATAAAACGCGTCCAAATTGATGAAGAACTGATGACACAGTCATATTCTAAACTTCTGCTAATTTCCCCTGAGCTGGCTGATACGTTATGACGTCATAAAACATAATGAATTGTATCCGTCGCTGGTTTATAACCTGAATTCATATTGCACATGAATTTGTAAAACGTTTCGTTCGAATTTCTAAATGAGTTCAGTTCCGGTAGTGTGTTGTTTTTTTTATTATTGAAAGTGTATTAATATTTTATTGGAGCGTTTTTATTGTCCGTTTCCGTGTTTTTATTTTAATATTTTAAATGAGGATTATAGTGACAGTGATACTTTTAAGACAGTGACTTTTCATGTGGAATATGCATTCCATTTCGTATTGATTAGTTTGAATGCTTGGAGATGCAATTGTTTGATTAAACTTATGAAAAATAAAGCTACCTACCTACATAAAATGCGATCATATAAAACAGGTTTTTTACAAAAGTAAGACATATCTGTAATTTTATCGATATCGATAAACTCATGATTGGCACATCCCTACACAGTACACATTTGCAACACGTCCTCAAAGCACATGTGTGCTTCACAAACTGTTCGCAAAACATTCACGAATTTGCCGACATTTAAATAATCTTAAATACGAAACAGTTTTACTTTCTTACGTTTATGTGTTTTATAAGAGTTTATTTACTTTGAATTATGAGGGTAATTAGTAAATTAGGAGTTTTGTTTGAGTGATTAACTGTCTCCCTCACTTTGTTGTGCAGGTGTCGTCAAGGATGCTGATGGATTGTGTCATCAAGCAGCAGGCTCCTGCGTTGATAATGTATAATAAGCGTCATGTTATGTTATATGTCATAACTTACAATTATTCAAACATAACACACATAATATAACATCACGCCTTTTTTTTTTTTTTTGAGGGTGGGAAATTATCAAATAACTTCTCCCGCTCTGGGTGGAGCGGGAGGGCGTGTCAGACTTTTACTGACTAAAACCCACCCGTGTTCCTTCCGTTACCTGTGTGCCGGGGTCGCGATATCCCTTTCGGACAAACTCGCAACCCCGGCAGGCATTGGCCCTTCCGGACCCCGTCAGTTGGTGCTGACATCTCTTTGTGGCGCGCGTGGAACACAACGCGCCGTCGACCCGGGCCTGGTCCCTATCGGACGGCGAGCTACCCATTGCTCACCGTCCGCAAGCCTGCGCCTACGGTGGGCGGAAGTCGGCTCTCGACTCCCGACGCCCGGGGCGTCTCCTGCGACGACTAGGGGCGCGAGGGTGCGACTCTTGCCTCTCCCTCGCGCGCTCCGCCTCCTCCTTCATCACTGTAACAACATCATGCCTGTAATCTCCAAAGGCAGATGTGTAGTACAACCACATTTCCACATGTTTTTAAGTCCCATGTAATAGGGGAGCCTTTTGCCATCAATCGGGCATAAATCAGGCCTCCTAGCTTCTGCAACAATAATAATACCAGCCTATTAAATTGTCCCACTTCAGGGAGTTTGTCCGAAAGGGATATCGCAACCCCGGCACACAGGCAACGGAGGGAACACGGGTGGGTTTTAGTCAGTAAAAGTGTGACACACCCTCCCGCTCCGCCCAGAATGGGAGAAGTTATTTGATAATTTCCCACCACAAGAAAAGGACTTAAGCCTCTTCTCATACAGAGAAGGCGCGAGCATTGATCACCACGCTTGCTTAAGACGGATTGACAATTAGAGCTAACAGGCTAGGAAGTGGTGAAGGGTGGGCGTTTTGGGGGACTGTCATAATGTAATTTTGACGTTCGTAAAGTGCTGATTCTCAGCCTAGTTTGAATATATGACTTGAATGTTGAATTTTAAGAGATAATTAAATTATATTTCCAGGTTTCGTCTCGATAAAAAACCGGCCAAGTGCGTGTCCGACTTGTACACAAAGGATTCCGTACCATATTAAGGTCGAGCAAAATCGCAAAAAAAATATGAAAATTAAATAAAGTTATAATTAAAGGCCCTTTAATTATTAAATTTAGTTGCTTTTTATAATTTATTGTGATAGCGGCAATAAAAATACACTGTCTGTGAAAATTTCAACTGTTTACTTATTACGGTTCATTAGATACAGCCCGTTGACAGACAGACGGACGGACAGCGGAGGTTGAGTAATAGGGTTCCGTTTGGCACCCTTCTTTTGTATAAACTATTGAAATTTGGACAGGATAACGTCACTGTCAGGTCAGCTTGTTTTATATAAAATAGATAAGCAACATTTACCTAATTGATATATAAAAATATTTATTTATTTATTTATATACACTTTCTTGTACAACTCAAACATATACAATGTCGCCCATAGGCATGTGCCCGCCCGTATTTTTCTGAGTATTCATGACAAATTATTGAAAATTAACTAATTATCTTTATTTTTTTTTTTTTTTTTTCAATGTCCCGCTATGATTTTATGGACTTAACTTGTGTTCTTTAAAATAAATACTGCATAAATACATTTTTTTTAGAAAAAAACTGTCTTCACCTTAAAAATATTAATTAATCCGATAAAATAACTCATAAGCTTTTAGAAATAATAAACAGAATCCAAATCGAACCAAAAACATAGGAGATATGGAAAGCGTTACAAAAAAAAAAAAAAAATTACATGAAAAATATTAAAGATGTCTTAATATTTTTCATGTTATTCTTTTTTTTACCCTCCTTTTAAAGTCAATTTTCGATAATTTTTCATGAATATTCAGAAAAATACGGGCGGGCACATGCCAATGGGCGACATTGTATGTATAACAAATAATAAATCAAACAAAAAAAAAAAACAATGGGAGGCCTTATCGCTTTCTGCGATCTCTTCCAGGCCACCTTGGAATGGACAGTGATTTGCCTGGACATAAAATGGGGCTGTAAAAATATATACTATACATTAAATAAGTAGAAGTCCAAGGGGATTTTAAAGGGAGGTTATATTTAATTCGCACTACCATTATGTCGTCGACTCACAGTCAGTCCGTCTGTCAATAAACGCAGTCAGTCAAACTTGACAGAGGTGAAGTAGACGGGCGTTTTTGTTATCATTATGTGTTTTTCTCTTTTTATGTGCCTTATAAAAGAGTTGGTTTTATTTCTTGGAACTCTGAAGAACAATCGTTATGGTATAGGTACTTAGAGTTATGGTCAGTTCCAGAAGTAACTGATGATCGTGTAAACAAACCCTGTTCAGGTTAAATTCTTACGCAATCACTCATTTATAAGTAAATAGTAATACAATCATTAATCTGTATTTGGAACTAAATTACTATCTCACCACTTTTACCAACAATTATTATTGTTAGAATAATATTATTAAATAGTAACTGAAAAATCATCGACGATAAGCATAAAATTAACATCAGTTGTCAAATGAAAAAATCTTTAAGGTGATTTTAAATTACAATTTCGGGTTCAAGTATTCAAATAATAAAATCAATCCCTTTGTTTACATTTTCATGCACAAGTACGTTTTCTGATCCATTTGTTCACATTTCCATCCACAGGTACGTTTTATGATCCTTTTGTTTACATTTTAATCAGATATTTTTGGAACAGATTATAGTTCCTGGTGATGATTGTGTTTTTTGGGTTCATGTTTGAATTTCATGGGAATTCGTCAAGTAAGCACTGTAGAAAAGTACAAACAAACAATATCGTTGCAGGTTTTATGTAGTAGAGATATTGAAAGCAATTGGTTTAGTAAATCTATCTAAACTAATTTCGTAAACAGGTAAAATTGTTTTTTTGTAAGAGGTTTTCTCTGGAAGTACTCATCCGATAGCAAAAAAATCTTCCACCACTTTGATTATTTATATGTCTAGTTATTGTCCCGCTGCAAAAAAAATAAAACATACAGAATCAGCAATGCTATTCTGTAACCATCTCACCGTGAAAACTTAGGTGAAGTGAGCGTGGAGTGAGCTGTCATTCCACAGGGATTGACACTATTGACAGCTCACTTCACCCAAGTTTTCACGGTGAGATGTTTACAGAATAGCATGACTGGTCACGCTCACTAGCATAAAAAAGTTAATTTTTATGCTAGTGAGCGTGACAGCTACGTCTTACACTCGCGCCACGTCATTATGCTGTCATTGTGCTTTTCTAGTGTGCATTTAGCAGCCAACTGTTGGACGCTTATTTTTGACGAGCTTTGACTGTCTATTTAGACATATTTATATCTTTGTTCCACCGAAAGCCACATATTGCTGAATTCTACATGAAATGTTTTATGGTATAGTTGACGTGCACGTGGACGAAGTCGCGGGCAGAAGCTAGTAAGTTAGGTTCTATTTCCTCAACTTCCGCACTCCGTTTTCTTCTTCCCCTTTTAATAATTTCTCATAAAAGTATTTTATAAAAATTAAAATATTAAAAACCGCCCGTCTGCAAGCGCACTAAGCGTTCAAAATCAGAGTAAAGTGCAAACTTAAATATTCATAACGGCAAATATGGAAAAATCTCCTCGGAACATTCTTCGTTGAATGGAACATTCTAGAACGTAAGTTATTTATGAGCTGGCACCGAGAAAACGGATATAATTCTGTTTCAGAGATTTTGTAGTTGGAAAAATAAAGTGTTCTGGTCGAGTAGGAGTATTCATTCTAAAAGTTGGCAAAGTCGCAAATTTCTGTCAAATATTTACCTGTTTTGATTAATTTGGCAATATTACTGTATGGAAATAAGAAATATCGCTAACTAGTGAACTAGAATATTAATAATGAATTGCAATTATAACACTGAATTTGATGTTGTAAAAAAGTAAATAAGTTTGGTGTAAAAAAGGCATTTGGAAAGTTTCCAAATACTTTTTTACATCTAAAACGAAATATTCGGTGTTAAGATATTAATTATTGCATTTAATAATCAATATTTTAGTTCACTAGTTAGCCATATTTCATATTTCCATACACAGTGAAATATTTGACATCTATTTGCGAAGTTGTCCATTTTCAGAATGCACGCTCTTAATTGGCAATCGTGTTTTTTTAACCTCTCAGCTAAATATTATCAGCTGCCGTACGGGTCGATTGAAGGTTAAACTACTGACCATCTATTACGTCATAACGAGACCCCATGCTTAGAACAGCACGTAAAGCCGTTGGTCCCGGCTCGTAGACCTTTGGCTGTCATTCCAAAGCTCAAAAGTCTGACAACCATTTTTACCAAGGGGCGTGTTACCCAGTAACTGGGTTGTGGTAGTCAGATAGGAAGACGCTCCATATAAAATACTGGGATTCAGCTGCATCCGGTTACACTGAAAACCGACCACAAAATAGTTGGGAAAAGCATATTGATTGAGGTGTGTATATATTTTGTAACCATATCATGATTTAAAAGAGTGTCCGTGGAGTTTCTTGCCCGTTCTTCTCCATAGGTACCTACTACGCTTTGGAATGGGCATCTAGCTTCATCTTTCTGACTGACCGACCCCCTTGACAATTCAAAAGTGCCTGTAATTGGTTTATTTGAAATAAATGCTTTGAGTTTGAGTTTGTGGTGGTGAAATTACATTCGAAGGACGTATTTCAACTTGTCTTTCTAGGTAGACAATACCAGGCCATGATTTAATAATCCCTTGGTAATGTCAGTAGCTGTCAACTCTTGGTGATCACGATCAGTCTAAACTCATCCTTATACAAGTCTTCTTAAGAGCGGGCCTAAAGCAAAATGTTCAATCGTAAATTAGATTTTTCATGAAATTTTTATTCCGATATTCCCACGGGCTCGAGACTTATGCGGGTAAAACCGCGGGGCGCAGCTAGTATGACAATAAATTAAACTTCATAATCTGATGACGTTCCCAGTCTGCATACAAAAATTCAACCAAATATATCCAATAGTTTAGTCACTATAGTTAGTCAAAAATTGGCAAATCCCATAGTCGGCCCATCACTACTATTTAGTTTGTTTATTTGTTAGTTTCAAAATCATCCAGACTGCTGGGACGGCTGTCTCGACATAGACAGCGATCGCTACACGACCGAATTCGGTCGCAAAGTCGAAATGGCGTCCCGAGACGCGCGCGACGTCCTTGACAATCACCTGATTTTTTCAAGCAATTTTGAGCGGCGAGGGAAGCCATTAAGACTTTGCTACCGAATTCGGTCGTATAGCGATCGCTATCTATGTCGAGGCTGCCGCACCTGGACATAGGCCTCCCCCAAGCACTGCCACTTCGACTGGTTCTTTGCTTCTCGTATCCAGCGGATTCCTGCAGCCTTCAAGCCTTTAGTTTCAAAATAATCCTATGCATAAATATTGTCAGTGTTTTCATTTATCGTCGTATTATCGTCTCCACATTCAAAAAAATCAAATCAAGCAGACAAAAACACCCCAACATGCACATAATATAGCATAATCAGCCTATAGTGTTCCCACAGCTAGGACACAGACCTCCTCTCTTCGAGAGGGAGTGGGCTGTAATCTACCACGCGGGCCCAGTGCGGTTTCGTAGATATCACATGGCTTCGAATTTTTGGTTCTAGAACATGCCGGTTTCCTCACGATGTTTTCCTTCACCGTTTTGAGAGCAGTGGTGATGAAATTATTTACACCAAGTAAAGCGCCTGCCTGGGTTCGAACCCACGACCTACAACTCGTGCTATAACAAGATAAAATAGCAATTGAATATCAAATCACTGGGTATTAAAAATCCTACTCCTAACTCAAAGCTAAGAAGATCTTTTGTACTCAAAGGCAGCAAGTTAGTCTTTACGAAACCCGTTATATTAAAGAATGGAATAAAAAAAGCTCCTTTCACGTTATTCAGGTTGAGTTGCAAGTTTCAGTGAAGAATATTATCTTTGCCTCTTTTTCTTGTAAGAAATGATTATTATTTATGTAACAGATGCTAAAGGGCAAAATTCCGAAGGTAACACTGCTGTGTCTTCGGAATTTGTGACCATGACAGACCGCATCGACGCGACGCTTTAAGGCTCGTGCAGACCAGCGCGACGCGACTCGAACAATGCAATTTCTAAGAAAACTTCACGGTATAACAATAACCGGTGTCGCGTCGCGGTGTCGCGTCGCGCTAGTCTGAACAAAGCTTTAAACGCTTCATTGCTGCCTGTCGCTACGGTCGAGCGACGACTGCAGAGGGTATACCAGTAGTGCTGTCAGTGACTGTCGCTAACAGAGCGGGAAGACGTATTTTTTTGGTTGATAAATAACTTTAGTTTAACTGCAGTAGCATCGGCTCTGTTGCTTGCGGTTATTATCATCAGCACCGCCTTTAAACATTGTAATACTTTTAAAAAGAAAACGCTAATAGCAGGTAGCTTGTACTGACTAAAGACGAGTATTATAGAATGGTTTATACGAGCCCAGTAATGTGACAGTACAGTAAGTCAGTCCAGCGCTCACTTGCAACTAGGCTCGTGTAGACACTAGTTTCAACCCGGACTGACTTCGCGCCCTCAAGTCAGTTCAATTGACTAAACTTCACGTCTATTTTCGGGCCCAGTAGCTTCTGCCATCTGACTTACTGACTTGCTGCTGTTCTCGTCTACATGAACCCACTGACTGGGTCCGAAATTCCGAGTCACTGGGTCCAGTCACTGCCATCGTATAAACCAGGCGTACTATCGAAAAGTTGATTCAATGTCAGTCTTTCAACGGTGTCTGCTAGAACTCTACGGCTATCGCTTAATTACTTTACTTCAAGCTAACAAAAAACAAGATTATATAGAACCAACGTACCTTCCCCTATTCTGGAGGTACAAAATTTACTTTTTTATTTTTCCTGCCACGATTCTAATACAAAATTACATGCATCAGCACCCACATCAAAACTTTTTTTTCATAAAAAAGGCCTCAAACAGTAGCCGACCTAACCGGCTTTCATTCGTAGCCTATCATTTGAGGCTACAAATCACGCCCACGCAATAATTTATAGCCAACAATAACCTGATGTCTTAATACGAGCAACACTTTAATTATATTAGTATTGTCTATTAATTAAATGCTGACATGTTAATATTGTGTGTGGGTGTGGTTTTAACTTATGATTTTAAGTTTTGAGCTGTCATACACCTTTTTATTAGGAGTTGTCTGACCGCCAACTAAAAAGTGCACGTTGGTTCAATGGACTGCTAGAAAAAGGGATTTTTCTTAGTCAATCCCTTCGGTTTTAACTGAATTCCAAAAGGAGAAGGTTATCGATTCGGATGTTTGTATATTTTTTTTTTATGTATTTATCGGGCATCACTACCTACATCATATATCCAGACGGATTTGCGAAATTCTTTTTTTTTTTCAGGGTATTCTGTCGAGATGGTCCAATTGTCATCAGCTCTGGATCTGATGATGGGATCCTGGAGAAATCGAGGGAACTCTTCAAATATTATAGACACAACTATAGCGATTTGGGTATTTTTTAAAGTAACTCGTGCAGTTACTCTCGGAAAGCACCGTTTGGTGAAGTGGAATTGATGATGAAGACCATAAAAAAAAAAAAAAAATTGTCATAAACCTACAAGGGCACTTATGAAACGTCAGAAGCTAGGTGCACGGTTCCAATTGGTCGTTTCCTATGGAGAAGAGCCGGCAAGAAACTCCACGGTTACTCTTTTAATAGTAAATGGTTTTTACAATTTTTCCAAATCACAGTGTTAAAAGCTTCGATCAACAATACAGGTACGAGAGGACAGTGTAGGCTCATCAACATATAAAATGGTCCACAGATCTACAGTCTGTTACGTCTACAATGTTCTCACATTCACAAAATTTAAAAGAAAATAATCTATATAAAAGATAAATAAAATAATAAAAATAAAACCTATTTAAACCAAATGACAATGGTTGACACTACAGCTGTAACAAAACAAATTTAATAAAAAATATAGAATATTGTAAGTATACAATTTTTTTTGTTTTTTGTAAAAAAATAAATAATTTATGTTACTTTATTTAACAACTAGCCACCTGGTTTTCCTCATAATATTACTAATGATTTATTTACAAACCTAATGTGTACTTATACAAGTACATTATTTAAACGATACACAACGTTTCTTTAAAAATGAGCCTGTACTAATTAACATACTAACATTTTTTCCGAATGTAGTGAATTAGTTTTTCATCGCAAGATTTTTTTTAAACTGTCGATCAAGGTTTTTCAATAATAAACACAAAATATTGTATTTTCCTTCTTTTATGGAATCTGTGGAAAACTCAGTAAGAGTTTTTCCGACAGGTCAGGTGCGCAGTGCTCACAATCGGAGTGCGTGTATGATCAGATGTATGAACGTAAACGAAGCAAAAGGCAACAGGCAGGTATTTTTTTACGTAATAAATCAAAATAATAATAAGTAAATAAATAATAATGAATAATATTAAAGGTTTCTGTAAAGTAACTAAATAAATAAACGTATTAAGCTGCGTGCAGACTAGCGCGACGCGACAGCGCGACGCGACACCGGTTATTGTTATACCGTCAAGTTTTCTTAGAAATTGTATTGTTCGAGTCGCGTCGCGGCGTCGCGTCGCGCTGGTCTGCACGAAGCTTTAAGTAATTTATAAAGCAATAATTATAATTCTTTAATTAAATTATGTTTTACTAAAAGAGTATAACTTACTATTTAACTAATAATAAAATGTATCACATTAAACACCCAGTGCTCTTCCTCCTCTCTCCTACTTGATCTATGCTGTGCCCGACAGGGTCCATAATTATGACTAAAATAATTATTTACCTACCAACTTTATACATTATGGTACGCAATAAAGAATTGAGAATTGAGAATTGAAAAGGAGGTACATAAGCATCGCAGCAGGTGGCGTTCCATAGTGTCTACCTACCCCCATGGGAGAAAGGTGTGAGTTTATGTATGTATGTATCAAAACTCCAGAATTCATAATTATGCAAGAAACAAAACAGAACCGTTGCGCCGCGTTGAAAAAAATTCAAGTTATAAAAACCAAAACTAAACTACGACATAAAAGTCAACTAAAAGGGTATAAATAAGACATCAGAGACAGATAAATTAAAAATCCCGAATCACACGTGTTAGGGCCATAAATTCAACAAATTACGTGTGACTCCAGATTTTTAATTTGTCTCTCTGTGATGTCTTGTTTATACCCTTTTTAGTTGACTTTTTTGTCGCAGTTGGGTCTTAGTTTTTATAACTTACGACGATTAGAAGTTATGAGGGAACTGATGATCATACATACCCCCCCACATACAAACAGGTCACAAAATCATAATCCTCCTTTTTGCTTCGCCGTAGTCGGGTAAAAATACAGCTAATCCATAGCCCAATAACTTTATCAAAAAGAATCTCACCTATCTATAACATGCATGTTTCGCCCGCAGGAGCCACGCCCAAATAATAACTCAATGAGCTGACTTATCGGATATCTTGCTTTTAACTTAATTAAAATATTTCGTAACATAGGTAACTGTGTTGTGTTTCTGATTTGAATCGAATGTGGTTATTTTTTCTTAAAGGACTGAGTTTTTATTCAATGAGTCGGTATAATATTTTGTATGAGCAATTATCATAGCAGGCATTGTTAGAGAAATTAATGTTAATCACATTGGCACCCTTTTTTTTTTTTGAGGGTGGGAAATTATCAAATAACTTCTCCCGCTCTGGGTGGAGCGGGAGGGCGTGTCAGACTTTTACTGACTAAAACCCACCCGTGTTCCTTCCGTTGCCTGTGTGCCAAGGTCGCGATATCCCTTTCAGACAAACCCGCAACCCCGGCAGGCATTGGTCCTTCCGGACCCCGTCAGTGACATCTCTTTGAGGCGCGCGTGGAACACAACGCGCCGTCGGCGTCGACCCGGGCCTGGTCCCTATCGGACGGTGTATCCCTACGGTGGCCGGAAGTCGGCTCGCGACTCCCGACACATTGGCACCCTATGTCGGTTTGCCGTGTTATAGCTATTACATACAACTGTAAAAAAAAATACAGTTGTGGTATTTATTTTTTGTGTTTCCGTTTCCTAAACAATCTGAATTTAAATTTTTCAATGAACCTTCGGAATAAATTAGACTAGATGATGGTGACAACCGCATCAAAATCTGTGGCGGCGTTTAGAAGAATAACGCGGTCATACAGACAGACACATATAATAATTTTCATTTATACTAAGTAAAGATGTAGAGCGTGTGTGTGTCTCAGTGGTAACGGCCCCCCAGACTTACGGTTTGTAGGTCGTGGGTTCGAACCCAGTGCAGGTACTTTTCTTTGAGTAAATAATCTCAAAACGGTAATGGAAAACATAGTGGGGAAACCGGCATGTCCCAGAACCAAAAAAATTTAAGACATGTGACATCTAGCAACCCGCACTGGTCCGGTGTGGTAGATTACTACCCAATCCCCTCTCGAAGAGAGCAGGCCTGAGTCCCAGCAGTGGGAACATTATAGGCTGATTATGCTTCAGTCGCAGTAAGATGGTTATACCCGTGATATAGTTATATCCCTAGGGATATAGCTATATACCGTAATATAGGTATATGAAAGCAGTTCATAACTGTCTTACAAGGAATATAACTATGATACGAGCAATATCTAGTAATATAACTAATAAGGGCATTTCGATCAAAAAGGTTAGGTTACACATTTAGAGTTGAATACTTTGATATTGGCTGTCATAGGAACGTGTTTACTCTTAGATATCTCTACATGGAACCAGCAGGCTTAGCACGAGCACTGTTTTGTCGACGGAAGAGTAGACAAAAATGACGTTCTGTATAGACAGTACGACGGCAGCGAAATAGCAAGAGTCAACTGCACTTTTTACGAAATACACTCTTTTTCATAATACGACTCATAATTCTTTGTTTTGTCGTAGGACTTTCATTGGAGTTTTCTGTTTGATTCTCAATTTTGACTGATATTAAGTCACGTATATAAAGACAACTACTACAATTTTTCCCAAGGAGTACCATATTTCGGAGCAAAAGAATATTACAGTAATGGCCTTAACCATTTCTTTGGTAATGCCCTATTAACTAAATGATGTAAAATAAGAAAAGGTAGCTTTTTCCTTCTATTAATTATCACATTTAAATTTGCATTTAAAGCACTGTTATATAGAATCAAGTTTTTCCAACTGAACAGACAGCTGTGCTGCTGGGGAGTTTGTTGCGCCACTTCTTCTTCCCTGCTTAAGCACTAGGAAGTGGTGAAGGGTGGGCGTTTTGGGGGACTGTCTTATGTAATTTTGACGTTCGAAAAGTGCTGATTCTCAGCTCATAGTTTGAATAAATGACTTTTGAATTTGAATTTGAAAGTTTTGCGTTCAAAACGCTTTCCTGTAAAATCATGATTTAGTAGATAACTATTTATACTTTGTGGCCGTCAAGTAGAAAGTTTTCTATTGTCTTTAGCATGGCGATTATAACATCAAATTGATGAATGAATCCACTACCTTACCATAACTGTCAGTTGTCAGTTTGTTTTTGGCAGTTTGGGATAGAAAAGTTTCTTCTGAAATAGTCTACATAAAAAAGAACCTAGACAAAGATCGTTAGAAACGAAAGACAAAATGACAGATTGTTGAAGGATTTCTACGGTGGGATGTCAAAAATGGAGAAACCAAATGTCACTTTGTGTAGAAAGAGCTGTGTCTATTCTTCGTAGGAATAAAAAGCGTCATGCTAAGCCTGCTGTATCTTTTCCAAGCAAAATCAAATCAAAATCAAAAATGTTTAATTTCATTATTACACGTTGTACATTATACAGTTGGTGGCGTCTCTTTTTAAGCATTTAGATGCCTGTGCCAGGAGGCGCCGCTCCTTTATATCTTACCATTAGTGCAACATGTTACTAAACATAAGTTTATAAATTAATAATTTTATATTATCTTTAGTCTGTTGTTGTGTGTGAATGTGTGCGTAAGCAGAAGCCACTCTTCTTTCTATTTCTATGCCTGTTTGGTCTTTGAATAATATTAATCAGCTACCAATAAGCTTGTTATATTTGTGCCGTTTGAGGTTTTTTGTAACTGCAGCAGCTGCCTCAGCACAGCCCGCCGTAAAGGAAGATGGGGTAGCGCATCTATTAAAGTATTTATTAAATCATAAAATCATAAATCATTTATTACTTTGCAAACATGGGTAATTATTACATTGATGTTTCATTATGAAAGTTCTCCATGTTGTTTTGTTGTTGTTGTTTTGATTATTATAGATTTCAAACAACATAATTTATTAGTCAGCACTGCAGCACTAAGTACTCTCCTTTATCCGAATTCAGTTATAAGCGATACCTATTTATCAAAACAGTTTTACGACGAAAGCTTATCTCCATTTTTTTTTACTATTTCTCATAAAGACCTTTTATTTCTAAATCCATTATCCGACACTGGCTCCTATAAAACTATAAATTACTGAGAGAAAATATCGAGCAATCAATGTCATGAAAATAAAAAGGTTGTACGTGTGTTTAATAATATTAAATTTATGTGCCATAACAAAATTTATAGTTACGACCTTTTTCATTTCGAGCGTTAAGAGTTTTGTGATTTTTCGTTGTGTTTATTGATTTTTTGTGGAAGTCTTTTATTTCTGCTATTTTTGCATTCCCCTACTAATTACTATACCCAGTTCCGATTGACAAAAGTGGAGTGACAGCATAGGTTCACTATAAAGATTTTCGGCACAATCATTTTCAGATAATTATTTTCAGCGCCAAAAATCCTAATGACGGAATTATCTTTATTTAGAGATAAATACTGTATGAAAGGTCCATTGAGACAACATGTGCGAATAAAAAAACATTTCCTGTCAAAGGTTTCAAAGAATCTTGAAAAGAGTACCAAAGAACTCGTTAATTATGTGGAGTCATTCACTCATGTTGGACAGCGAGGCCGAGTTGCTTAGTAAAAATTTATGTATTTAAAAACTTTGCCAAGTACCTTGACAACTCGACATTACATGATTGTAAGCAAAATATATGTTATTGATATAATTTCAGTACTTGTTAACTCCTTTGTGAGTTACAGTATTATATTGCTGTTTATTTTTATCATCCCTTCTTTTCAATGTAACGATTTAACTGATCTTTCAGGGTTAGGTTAAATGCCAACCAGGTTAGTTCAATTCGTAGATTTTTCATTGCGAAAACTGACGTAACTGTGGATAACAAGTAATAATGCTTATTATTTTGTTATTATCTTATTTATGCTGAATAGTTCTTTAAAAATTAAAACTGTTGCTTTTGCACTATTGGAACGTGAAAATGTCAATAATTAGCACATCTAGCACCTACGTATGTTCGCCTTGCACCTTTCAAGCCGTAATTAAAGATAATCATCACTCATGTTTTCAAAAGTACCAAAGTATGATATATGTATAGTATGATATAATCTTACCAAAGAATGATGTGCTTCGCAGTTGCAGTTACCCGAACGTTTAAATTATGTCTAGCTCTTAATACAACATTCTTGACATACATATAAGTAATCACCGAGCTGGGTACGTGTACCGATGCTTGTAGTTTTTTATCATAAGCAGATAGAGGACTGCCTCGTTGGTCAAGTGGTCGCAAGCGCTACTGCTGAGCATGATATCCTGAGTTCGGTTCCCAGGTCGGCCAAAATGTTATTGGGTTTTTAGGGTTCCGTAGTAAACAAGGAACCCTTATAGTTTCGCCATGTCCGTCTGTCTGTCCGCGGCTTGGCTCAGAGACGGTTAATACTAGAAAGCTGTAATTTGGCATGGGTATACATATTAATTACGTCGACAAAGTGGTAAAATAAAATGAAGAAAAATATTTTTTTTTAGAGTACCTCCCCTAGATGTAAAGTGGGTGGGTGGTTTTTTTTTCTCGTCTATCCCATGGTGTGGGGTATCGTTGGAAAGGTCGTTCAAAACTATGGAAGTTGTCTGCAAATAATTTTCCAATTCAGGGATCCGTTTGCGAAATATTATGCTTTAAAGCGCAAATTTTTGTTAGAGTCAAGTGTCGTCGTCCCTGTCAGCTAAATGGTTGTACTTGGATTTGTGAAAAAAATTACAGCAGTAGTATGAAATTAAAAGGAAAACTATCACAGCTAAGTAGGCTTTACAGGTTAATGAGTAATAACCGACAAACTTAAATTTGCAGTTTGATAAACATGATCTCCCACACATTCCGTATGGGAGAAAATGTTTTTCAACTACAATGTTAAGTTTGTTCTTGGGATAAATTCATCCCAACTATGGAACCCTTCATTGTGCGTGGTCCGACATGCACTTGGCCAGTTTTTTCTATCTAGAATTTCTAAGTAGCAGCCCGGAGTCGGATTTGTGCCCGGCTATAGGCTCGCCACCTATTACATGGGACTTAAAAATAACTGGCGAAATGTGGTAGTACCTAACTATAGGTACACCTCTGCTTAACCCTCAGGGGAATACGTTATATTATGCTATAGAGTACGCTGCTGCTTATCCGTAACTTACCTTTTACGAAACCCACAATAAATTTGGGTAAGAGGTGCACTCGTCGGATACCCACAAAAAAACTCGGAGTAGAGTCATCTCGTAATCTTAATCAGGTGTTACAACCAAAATTAAATCACTAAAGAACTAAATTAAATAAAACCCATAAATTTAATCAGAATTAAGTTTCCCATAGATAAATCACTAAATATATGGCGTGTAATTATTGAAATATATATATTTTTATATTAATGGGAATTAATGTTGTCGTGTTGTGTTCTATGGGCAATTTATGGGGTCATTGGCTTAATGGTGAATGTTTTATTTCTGTGGTTATGCAATTTTGTTTTATGTTGGTTTAAAGTGTTAATGAAAAGTTAGTGTGTAATAGTGAAAATTAATCAGGAACTTAGTGTTTTGCCCACTATAATATGCATAATGCAGTAAAGAATTTTTTTATTACCATTTTCTCTTTACACAAGCCCAAGCACGAACTTCCATACAAACGTTCATCACTTCACAACTTAAATTAATTAAAATTAAAGCAAATAAAATACTATCATTAAATCAAAACTAAATTAGAAAATGTGGATTAAAACAAAATTAGCTTAAAAATCGAGAACAAATATTAATAACATTTAACAAAATTAGCTTAAAAATCGAGAACAAATATTAATAAAATTAAACAAAATTAGCTTAAAAATCGAGAACAAATATTAGTAAAATTAAACAAAATTAGCTTAAAAATCGAGAACAAATATTAATAAATTTAACAAAATTAGAACAAAAACAAATTACAATATAATGAAGTCAGGATTAAACAAAATGTAATAAAAAAATAGGCTGTACTGGTATACGTGTGTGTGTAACAAGACCATTCCCTAAGCGAATCTTTTAAAAACCGATGTTATACCATTTCATCTAAGTGCACGCATACGGTCTGACCGAGTTTATTTGTCTGTCCATATGGATCTCTCTATGTTTAGTAGCCATTATGGACATTTTTCAGAATCTTTCTGACCTCACAATAGTCCCCTAACATGCTCTGTGAGCTCGCGTGCACATATTACCCCCCGCCACCCCCCGAATTTATGCATAAAATAGGAGGCTAGTTTACCATCATTAAATATTTCAATAGTTCATGCATTAAATTCCTCATCTATCAATTTTAATTTACAACAAAATTTTCCGAAAGCGACATAAATGGCTATGGTCATTGCAGTCTCATGATTGACCTCCAAGGTCACTGACCTGCGGTGTATATTCTCATTTTATTGGGTAATTATTTTGTGTCGTGATTTATATAGGTGCTGTTAGATTCATGAGTTGAGGCCTGGTTAGACTTGGAATATAGAAAACTGGATAATGAATAAATATTTTACGACATTTTTTCATTGGCATTTTTGCGTCCGTTTTAGCCGGAGCTGGTGCCATCGCTATGCTAAAGGAAAAACACCCTTTGATTGTCAAGTATAACTTTTTTATTTTTTATTATCAAGAATAGTGAAAACTCAATTTTCTGAATATATTTCCAGCCTAGGTCTTTTGGTTTTGACTTAGGCTTAATTTTTTTTTCATCTTATCGATTTTATTTTAACGACCGTAGATACTACAGGAAAAATCCTAATAATTGAATTATTTACCTAAGTATTACGCAAAAATATTAGTATAGCATGGATGCAAAATAAAAAGCAAACACTGAGTGATTGCTTGCCTACACTAAAACCCCACATTGTTGAACTATACAAAATTATAAAATGAATGAAAAAAAACAAAAAAATCGCAATAAAAAACCTGCAATATTCTTATCCAACATTTAACCGCTCCACACCTATAACACGCCAACCACAAAGCCGACACAACGATGTGCACTAAACTTGTTTGTCTCCATAAAACGTCGGCAGTTAATAGCGGCCATAGCCGTGATCTATCGGTATTTATCACATTTTATCCTACGTAATTAAAGAGACATAATTGAATGGGATGTAAATCAATCTGTGTGGTTATAGTGATGGTGGATGTTTAGAGTCAATGGAGAAGAAACGGCAAAGTGCTTTCTTGTCTAGATTGAGGTTTAAATCCATTTGCTGTATCTTAGGCTGTGCTGTATATTACTATAATGTGTTCATTACCTCTACTTATATTACTTTTTTAGACTGTCTCGTTGGTCTAAGACGAATATTTTTATTTAAAAGAGTGTCCGTGGAGTTTCTTGCCCGTTTTTCTCCATAGGTACCTACTACGCTTTTGAATGGGCAACTAGCTTCATCTTTCTGACTGACCGACCCCTTGACAATTCAAAAGTGCCTGTAATTGGTTTATTTGAAATAAATGCTTTGAGTTTGAGTTTGTTTGAGTTTTCTAGTGGTAGCAACCGCTACTGCTAAGCATGAGGTTCTGGGTTCGATTCCCAGGGCAGGCAAAGTAATATTGGGTTTTTCTATCCGAAATTTGACATTAGCAGCCCGGAGTCTGGATTTCAGTTGTCAGTTAATAGCGGCCATAGCCATGATCTATCGGTATTTATCACATTTTATCCTACGTAATTAAAGAGACGTAATTGAATTGAATGGGATGTAAATCAATCTGTGTGGTTATAGTGATGGTGGATGTTTAGGGTTAAAACGGCAAAGTGCTTTCTTTACTAGATTAAGATGTAGGTCCACCAGTGTCTTAGGGTTACTATAACATTTTCACTCATAATTTCAGCCGATAGACGTTCACTGCTGGACATAGGCCTCCCCCAAGCACCGCCACTTTGACCTGTACCCTGATTACGTAATACACGATCAATCAAAATCTGAATCGTTCTGAAACAGATTGCTAATCCATTGACTCGTACGTTCGAAAAAAAAATCTGCTCAACAACGTAAATAACACAATGAATGTTGTTGACCTGTCAAATTGAAACAGATTAGTCGGAATTGTCAACGAAAATGTGTTGCGTAATTAGATAGCAGTTCTGTGCTTCTCGCATCGAGCGGATTCCTGCGGCCTTCACAAGGTCATCGGTCCACCTTGAGGTATGCCAATGCAACGCTACGTCTTCCAGTATGCGGTCGCCAATCCAGAACCTTTCAGCCCGATTGGCCATCTGTTCTACAAGCAATGTCCCTGCCCATTGCCACTTAAGTTTGGCAATTCTTCGGGCTATGTCGGTTGCCTTGCTTTTCCTACGGATCTCTTCTTTCTGATATAATATTTTAATAACTTGAAGTTTTCAGGTAATATTTGTTTGTGGATTACCTTTCTTATCCCAGTATCCCCATTGGTCTTTAGAAAGCGTCTTTGCACAAAAATTATTGTCACTATGCGCTGTCAGAAACCTGAGTCTGTCAACAAGACTCTTAAGTCGATATTCCACAAGCAAGGAACGTCGAAAATCGGCATTTGAAACATACCAATACCAAAAAATGAGTTTAAAATCACCACTTTTGCAGGAAATTAAATCGACACCTGATAAGAACAACATTGTAACTCATTTTGCAATGTATTCTAACTATACCATAAAAAATAATTGTAATTCGAAATAAATAGGTTGTGTGTCTTAAAAACATTGTATTTCAAATAACAAAAAGCTTATCCCCATCATAATCTATTTAGCAACAATGCAAAAATAAATACCATTGAGGAGAAGCTCGTGGCTAAGTAATAACAGCCGAACGAGTCGATCCATCAGGTTAAGCAACGCTTGCCGGGGTTGGTCGATGGATGGGTGACCATCTTTACATACCAAGACTCCTCCGTGCCTCGGAAAGCACGTTAAGCCGTTGGTCCCGGTTGTCATTCGTAGATCTTTGACAGTCGTTACGGGTCGTCAGAAGCCCGAAAGTCTGACAACCAGCCTTACCAAGGGGTATCTATTACCCAGTTACTGGGTTGTGGAGGTCAGATAGGCAGTTGCTCCATGTAAAAAACTGGTATTCAACTGCATCCGGTTAGACTGGTAGTCGACCCCAATATAGTTGGGAAAGGCTAGGCAGATTGATTGTAAAAATAAATACCATTGACTTAAATTAAAATCATAGCAAAAAAATAAAAATTTACTCACATTATCTTATGTATACATACAATGTGATTGTTTCAAAATAATCAATTATTCTAACATTGTAACTTGACCAAAAACAGATTTCTGTTTGATGTACGTAGACCTGGTTAATGTCTTTTTAAAGAACGCTAAAAAATATGTATAAAACGTCTACTTTAAAACTTATAGTATTTTATTTAAAAGCAGTAGGACGATAATCAAACCAGAAACAATTGCATTTCACTGCCCTGTAAACCTAGCAAAAATAGATACAATGTTATTCACAATACAATACAGGTCTCGAAACAATACAGGTCTCGAAACAATACAGGTCTCGAAAATATCTCTTATATTCAAAACCATGCATGAGCCTTGCCTTGAGGACTTGGGTTCGATTCCTGGGACGGGCAAAGTGTTATTGGACATTTCTATCTGGAATTTCTCAGTAGCTGCCCAGAGTCTTGATGACCCGGTTGGTGGCAATAGGCTCGCCCTCTATTACATGGGATTTAAACATAAGTGGCTAAATGTTGGTGTTGGAAAATATTAGCATTCTAAAGCGAAATCTACCCAAAAATTTCTATCCGCATAGTCCGAACCGTAATTAAAACTAACGCTTATTTATTCGACAATCCCCCCACCTTAACTGTTTAACGATAGCAAAGGACCAAATATCGATAATCGATTCACACCTCGATAAACCGTTACGTCCCTAACGATATAAAATAAATGCCGGGCCCATAATTCCTTATCATGGCTAAACATAAATAACATCCCTTGTAAATACCCCATCTTAAAATATATCGGGCACTTTATTTTGGCAATTAAACGATCATATTTTCAAATTAAGGGGACACCATAGGTGTCCGTAAATCCAGGAATAATCGTGAATTCAGGGCATTTTGGGGAGCGAAATTATCACGTTACTGAGTTCTGTTTAAGGTGTGAGAGTAGAGCGATTATAGTCCCATATTGGTGTGGTTTTTTAAGTCAGGTACAAAATTAAATTACGTAGCACAGTGTAATATCTAGCTAAGTTTTAATTAGGCATTCATTAAGGGTAGACTTCAGGACTGTTTTATTTGTAAATGGTTTTTGTTACGTCTGCATTTTACGTCTTAGATACTGGGTTGTATGCTTTTAAGATTTCGCCGGGTGAAGTCAAGATTAAATGGATCTTTTAGAGTAATTTTTAGTTTTTCTTGTTTAGTTAAAATTAGTTTTAATGTTTGTGGAAATTTTATAAGCTGTCTGAAGGTTTAATTAAAGAAAATGAAACACCTACTTAATGCAAGTACTTTTAGAGGAATGACAGAACCTGTAAACAAACTTAAGATTCCATACGTTTTTAGAGTCGTGGTCCGAAAGGTATATCGCGACCCCGGCACACAGGCAACGGAAGGAACACGGGTGGGTTTTAGTCAGTAAAAGTCTGACACGCCCTCCCACTCCGCCCAGAGTGGGAGAAGTTATTTGATAATATCCCAATCTCAAAAAAATAAATAAAAAAAAGGTACTTAGGTAATTGGTGGTGCCAATGCTAGCCCCGTGGACGTGGTTGAGTTCTGATCAAAAGACCTTCTGACCGCGTCTTTGTCCGCGTGAAATTTCGGCCCCGGACCCACAGCATCGCCCGCCTGCGCAATTACTTCGTTCTTTCTCACTTTTTTTTCTTTTTACTCGGCTCCTAGCGTCGAACTAGGTCATAGCGATTAGATTTAGAAGCCCATAACCTTCCTCAAGAATTGGGCTGTCGAATTCGACTGGTACTTCCAGTGATTAGAGCGTTGAAACAAAAAAAACAAACTCGTCAGCTTTATTATATTAGTGTTAGTATAAAACAATAGCATCCTGAAAACAGTGGTGGAGAGCCCTTACTCTTCGATGTCGACCAACTTAGTAGGAATTATGTTAAATTAATTTTAAGACTTCACTCTGGACAATATCCATCAGCAAAGTTTGCATTCCTTATGAAAAAAACTGATAGTTAATTGATTCAGGCGTGACTTTGCGGAAATCCATTATAAAATACAATAGACGACGTACATTTAGTAACTTAATCCGCGTAACTATTCTAAGTGAGTCATAAAGAACCCTGTAAGAAATCGACACGTGTTTCACCTCTCAACGAGGCATCCTCAGGAAGGCGATTAACTTGTTGTGAACTCGGACTCGACGTGTGGACACGTCAAGCGTTGAGCGCGGTGATACCGCGCTCAACGCTTCTTTATGACTCACTAAGAACAGTTACGCGGATTAAGTTACTAAATATACGTCGTCTATTGTATTTTTGGAAAAAAAACTGATTCACCGAAAATGTAGTGTAATGTAAGAATGTAATCAGATTGAGGACGTGCAGCATTTGCTGATGGATTGTGCCCGCAACAGGCGCGAGAAGGAATTAGACTTAAATAGGCTTAACGTGGGATTAATACAATCAATTTTATCCCAACCAACTTCAGAAGGTGCCAAAAAGCTATGTCATTTAATAACAGTCCTTAATCGGTGACTGCTAACTCTATCACAAAGAGTTTAATATATTGTTTAACTGTTAGGTATAGTTTGTGTTAATTATAAGTGTTAATGTTACAATGGTAAAGGGCACGATGGGGTTGAAATATCTATTTAGATAAACACCCCAAAACAAATAAAGAGGAAAAAAAAAAGGCCTTACTCCCCGTTTCTGCGGCACTATGTGGGGAGAATGGTCAGGTAGCATATTCCTTGCTTTATCGTTCTTTGCACATCCTGCCGCAGTCACCGGCTATTCTTATCCTTGTTTTATGTTCTACTAACACTGGTGATAAGGTGGTATTTTACTAACAAATTGGATCATATTTTTGTCCGAACGGAATTTAAAAAAAAAACATAAAAATATATAGACAATATGCAGAATCATCGATGTGACAAAGGAGTATTGTCGACCAACCCGAGGTTGAATCTTCATAAAACATCAAGATCTATTTGTTTGAGACAGTAGTTTCAATCTTAGTGAAGTTTGAATTTACTACCAATTACGAGATTGACTATACATACTTAATAGAGGTTTATGAAAATATCTTATAAAGAGTACCTCATGTAGCGTCGTGTTGGCCGTTCTTGCGCATGACTGTATTCATTCTAATAGGTCCAACATTGAACGTCTTGTGGCCTTTCATAATAATGCGGATGAAACTAAGTAGAAAAAAACACTTTGCATTATAATAAGTGTTTTTCACTTCCATATTGCCCATTTAACACGATTACTTACCCAGTGTTACATACAAATTCCTGGATATGGAAGGTAGGACCCAACTTAATACTTTGCGGGACACTAAATGCGTAATAACAATAAAACTTCTTTTCTGTCTTGTTCAGTGTCCACACTATCAAACAAATAAAAAAATATAAGTAATCGCTTCAGCGTATGACTTGGGCATCAGTAAATCATGATAAATTGACTTTTACAATACGTTTTCGGTAATCTATTTGCGGATTAAAAGCGTTAAACGACATTGTTTTTCGAATATTACTTTGTTATGGGTTTAATTTTGTTTTTCAATTTTTTCCTGTAAATTTTTCCGTGTTTTGTATGGGATTAGCAGTAAACGGGTTTTGAAACCTTTTTAAATACCTTTGTTTTGTTGTTTAATTTATCTCACAATAAAATTATTAAAAGAATTGGGACATTGGGACTTGTGCCGCCCCATGAGGTGAGTTTTTTAATGAAAACGACATGTTTCGAAAAACCGTAATTTTTACTGTTTTTTCTAGAACATAATAAAGTAACTAAGATAAGTGTCAGCACACCTACAGCAATTCGTAACTGATCAAAGTAAACTCCATTTAAAAACACTTTTCCAAAATGCAAAACAAAACATGCAAAAAGCACAAACATTATCAATTGTTCGACCAATTGCTTTGTCCTCCAGGGTAGGAAATATGAAAAAAATATATATATTTCAGCAGAAAAAAGCCAAGTCTTTTGTCCCGCGGATTTCACAAAAACAAAGTTCTGAATACCCCTTTTGTTTGCACATGGGTGGATGAATGGAATCGAAAATAATAATAATATTTTTTTCATTTCCCAATTAATATGGCAGCGCAACACTTTTTCCGGTGGTTAATAAAGAAAATTCCTGTATCGTAGTTAATTAAAATAGCCTGAAGTGTAGGGTCTCAGTGATGGCGATTATTGTTTTGTTTCTGGCCAAATTGAAGTGAATCCAGCCCGGGATGCAGGACGACACTCGCCCCAATTGTGCACAAACGGCGCGCCGACTGCGCGCGCCGTTTGTGCACAATTCCTTCCTCCATCCTCAGTGTATATAAATCATAAAAATCCTGCTGAAAAGGTAAAAACAAAAGAAAAAGTTTTCTTTATTATGTCAGGGCTCTTGTACTAGGAGTTCCTGTATCACAAGAGCCAATAATAAATGATAATAATAATATGAATAGTTTAAAAACACTAAAAAACACGCTTTTACGTGCACCTATAGGCGTATTCAGACCTTGAAACCTAATCGTGGTCAAAGTTCATTACAAGACCTTTCTAACAAGTCCAAACACGGCTATGATACGATCATCCATCATGAAGTTCCAGTTCATATCTTCCGGCTCCATCATCAGATCAGCTCGACAGTACCATGTTATTGTATTGTCATCAAAATCACATACAACTGCCAATTTTCATAACGCTACGATCTTTAGAAGATGGTTAAATTAGTTTTCTTAGATTTGATTACATAGTTACATACATACAGGTCGACCTAATAAAAGCATGTTAAAAACCGAGTACTGGAAAAAAACGTTTTAGAAAATATTTCGCTTTGTGAAAACGCTCCTCAATTTTCCATTAATATTTCAATAATTTTCTTGAACAAGTGAGTGCGGGGCCGAAGCACACGAGTAGATATCCCACAGAGACAGAGTTTCACACTAATTAAATGGCACGGCTTTGTGGGCGAGAATCTTCGAGATAGTCCGGAGACCTGGTATGGTGTGTCGTTAAAACATTGTTTCCACTTTTCATTCTGTTATTTGTATTTTGTGTTTCGTTAACTGTGTCTAAATAAACGTAATTCTTTCTTTCTTTCAATTTATTTATTACAAATTAAAATCTAGGAAAATGTGGCCGTGGCCCTTCCCGCGGTCTTGCCGTAGTGTATAGTGAGTGCTTACTGTTACCTAAACGGCACATTATCGGAACAGATTTAAATAATAGGTAATAATAACATAACATTATTAAAATCACACCTGTATTTACCGACGGGACGGGCACATTTCGCCAGTTATGTTTGGGTCCCATGTAATAGGGGGCGAGCCTATTGCCATCAACCGGCCACGAATCCAGACTCCGGGCAGCTACTGAGAAATTCCAATACGAAAAACCCAATAACAATCTTCCCGACCCGTGAATCGAACCTGGGGCCTCATGCTCAGCAGTAGCGCTTGCGACCACAAGATCAACGAGGCAGCAATAATCTGCTTTATTTATAATGCTTAAAAGTAAGTAATAATTAGCGACTGTTTAACCATACATTTTTGACGTTTAAACGTCTCATAACTTTAACAACCACCGTCTTTACTTTATGCATCCTTTGTTTTACATATTATGCATTGCATCATATCACTAATTACTTAATGCGCCATGTTATAATTATTACGTAACCACTACTTATTATCCAATATGTCAAAACGTCAAACAAATAGTTTTTGATGACAGCTGCGCGCACAGACTGCGGCGCGTGAGTCGCCGACGGTATGAAATGTTACCATTTTAAATATTATACTTTATATAAACATTTAGGACTAGGTATTGTATTTATTCTTTTTATTTTTGTCTTAATTTGTTATTTCACTATTATGCTGCACCGGTTGACGTCATCACGTCAACGCCGGCTGTCGCTGAAAACCAGCGCTGGGGCTCTGTCTCGCATAGGGTCGCAGCATTATACTGAGCGATGGCCGTTTTGCGTGGATGTAACGCATATTTTCCCCCAAATTGTTTATTTTCGTGTTTTGTTCTTTCTTTGCGTCATGTGTACAGCAAATAAACGTATTTTCTTTCTTTCTTTAACCAATAAATAAAGATTTATTTATAAACAAATAAATCCTAATATTAGGAATAATATTAGGTATTTCAAACTCGCCATCACTGCGCCCCCATTCAATTCAAACGAACAGAATAGGCAAGCGCGTCCGCTTTATTGAATTTCTGCAAAATTCCTAACACATGCCGGGCCGGGAGGGCCGAGTTTTAATTCATAAAAGTACCGACGCCGCACCGTGTGAACTTTTATCATCTCATCTCGCAGGTTAATGAGATGAGATTCATTTATAAAGTATGCTCGGGATTTGATACAAAAGAGCTTGTGGACTTTTTTAAGCTCGATTCATCGAGTGGCCAATCTGATTAAACGAAGCGTGTGTACAACATGTATCAGAAAGGTTGCTATTTTTTTTTTTTTTTCCATTCATATTCAATTCGTATTCAAAAGTCATTTATTCAAACTAGGCTGATAAACAGCACTTTTCGAACGTCAAAATTACATAAGACAGTCCCCCAAAACGCCCACCCTTCACCACTTCCTAGTGCGTTAGCTGGGAAGAAGAAGTGCCGCAACAAACTCCCCAGCAGCACAGCTGTCTGTTCAGTTAGGAAGAAAATAAATGACTCTATATAATAGTATTCAACATAATTAACCTAATTTAAATTATTATCCATATGTTAGCTAGCACACGCCAATATACCAAACAAAATCATCGAGAACTATACTCGGGCAGAAATAAAAAGTAAACGTAAACAAAACTTAACGTCTTAATAAAAGCCTCCAGGCATAAAGGGCGTGCCTGCTTACATAAAGCTGTAACTGGAAGTTATAAATGACACTATCCCGCACAAAACTTCAATATCTTTTAGTCGATCCAAATGTATGGGAAATCAGTTTTTTTTTTTCGCCATTACGATATTGGTCCCATTGAGAAAGTTGTTCAGTTTGATGGTCTGGGGCTGTACTATGACTTGTTCAAGCAATCATCGTTCCAGTGTGAAAGAGAGATGATGCTATACAGGACGAATAGCACTATCCTTATTTCACAACGGAAAGGTGATGGTTTTAACACGTCATAGTAAGGCCCCTGTAGTACACCCATCATCAAAATCAGGCATGAAAAAGAGTCTATTCTGTACCCTAATTACGTAATACACGATAAATCAGAATCTGAATAGTTTTGAAACAGATTTCATTGCTTCATACGTTCGAAAAAAAAAACTGCTCAACAACGTAAATAACACAATGAATGTTGTTGACCTGTCAAATTGAAACAGATTAGTCGGAATTGTCAACGAAAATGTGTTGCGTAATTAGATAGCTGGTCCAAACGCTCATCCTCAAATACTTCGGACAAGTCTCGAGGCGTGAGAGTGACTCTATAGAGCGCCTTGTCGTGTAGGATAGAGTGGAGGGCACTAGGTCACGCGGACGCTTACCCATGACCCGGACTGACCAAATTAAATCCTCATTGGGCGAACCCGTGTATGGGTGCACTAAAAACACCAAAAACCGGAGTAGATGGCGGGAAATCTTGAGGCAAATCACATCAGCCCCTGGACAAGAAACTACATGAAGACCACGACCGCTCTGTCAAGAGTGCTACGAAGAAGAAGACTACACCCCTATATATAACCACATGTTTCGAATACATGTGCTTCGTTTTTCTAGAGGTCAGAAGCACTACTGTTGAGCTACCGGTTCTGTGTTAAATCCCCAAGTCGGGCAAAGTGTTATTAGCAAATTCTCAGAGCACGGATTTCTGACGGAAAACATAGTGAGGAAACCAGCATGTCCTTGAACCAAAAATTCGTAGACATGTGACATCTACCAACCCGACAGCCCACTCCCTCTTAAGAGAGGAGGCCTGTGTCCCAGCAGTGGGAACATTATAGGCTGAGTATGCTAATAGCAATAAGCTAGCTCTTTATTAAGGGCAAAGTAGTATGGTGATAGGAAATCTAACGATTTCAATCTTTGCCCTTAGTGTATGAACTCCTAATTGACTGTGAAATTACAACGAATTTTATAAAGTGTTTGTAATTAAATACTTGATTAGTTTCAAGTAGCTCTTTCATTAATTAATTAAGCTCAAAATCAAGATTATTAGCAACACAACGGTAATCACTTAGGTTGGAGTAATCTATTAGGCCGTATTAGTAGATAATTAATTATTGAAACTCCAACACTTAGAACTTAACTATCTATACAAATTGCCGAATTTGGGATTACCTAAAGTGCAGATGATTAGTTCTATAAATAATACCTACTAAGAAATTAATAATGAATTACGTTTAAGAGCAAAATTATTATTATACAATAACTAGGTTTTATTATGATTAGTCAAAAGCCTAGTTTGTCCTTTGTTAAAACTTTAGAGTACCTGGAGAAATAACATTCTATCAGTGATTATGATGATTGACAAGTCAAAAATGTATTGGAAATTAATAAAGATTTTTTTTAAAGACAACGGGGTTGGTCTTGGCCTGCATCTCACCTGATGGTAAGTGATGATCATCCCGAAGGTGGAGGCGAGCTTCACTCGTAATCTTCAACCACAGAGGAACTGGCTATCTTACCTCTTTTTTTTTTTTTTTTTGAGTCTGGGAAATTAACAAATAACTTCTCCCGCTCTGGGCGGAGCGGGAGGCCGTGTCAGACTTTTACTGACTAAAACCCACCCGTGTTCCTTCCGTTGCCTGTGTGCCGGGGTCGCGATATCCCTTTCGGACAAACCCGCAACACCGGCAGGCATTGGCCCTTCCGGACCCCGTCAGTTGGTGCTGACATCTCTTTGAGGCGCGCGTGGAACACAACGCGCCGTCGACCCGGGCCTGGTCTCTATTTTGCATTGCTCACCGTCCGCAAGCCCGCGCCTACGGTGGCCGGAAGTCGGCTCGCGACTCCTGACGCCCGGGGCGTCTCATGCGACGACTAGGGGCGCGAGGGCGCGAATTTTGCCTCTCCCTCGCGCGCTCCGCCTCCTCCTTCGCGAGCATTACTGCTTCGCAGAAAGAGGTGACGGCCACCCATGCACTCTCGCTCCGGACCATGGCCTGAATCAGGGCCGGACGCGAGAGATCGCCGCCGCCGATCGCCTCCGTGAGGACACGGCGGTGCTCCGCCGAAGCTGGGCAGACCTCCACCGTATGCTCCACCGTGTCTTCCGGGCGATCCACACAGTGCTGACACCCGGGCGTTACCTCCCGCTTTATCCTGAACAGGAACCTCCCGAAACAACCATGTCCGGTGAGGACCTGCGTCAGGCGGAAGGTGAGGACGCCGTGGCGCCTCTCTAGCCACTCCTCAAAGAGGGGACTTATCGCCACAATTGTGGCGTGCCCAACGCAGTGATATCTAAGGGAGCATGACGAACTTGCTGTCGGTTGCTCAGGCAAAAAAATAATAAAATCAATTGTCGAGGTCACTAGCTAATCACATATTGCAATATAACTCATATAAAAAAAAATTGTAATGTGTAGATTATGTCAACAATAAATTAAAATAAAATTAATATAACTTGACTTATACAAGTCAAAGAAAATAAACCATTAGGATATAAACTCATATAACTTGTCAGTAGGTAAGCTAATTCTGGAGAAGGAACATAAGCATTGTCTTGAGTTAATAACAGCGACCAACTATCATTTAAGTGAAACATGGAGAAACTGCCTATTTGACCTCCTCAACTTGGTAAGACTAGTCAGACTTTCGGGTTTCTGACGACCCGTAACGACTGTCAACGATCCACGAATGATAGCCAGGACCAACGGCTTAGCGTGCTTTCCGAGGCACAGAGGGGTCTTGGTACGTCCGTGGAGTTTTTTGCCCGTAGTTCTCTATAGGTACCTACTACGCTTTAGAATGGGCAACTAGCTTCATATTTCTGACTGACCGACCCCTTGACAATTCAAAAGTGCCTGATATTGTTTTATTTCAAATAAATGCTTCGAGTTTGAATTTTGAAAAGGACCAACCACGGCAAGCATAGCTTAACTTGATCGATGGAACCGTACGGTTATTATTACTTAGCCACAAATATCTTCTCAAAGGTTCCAGTAAACAAGTACCCAATAACGATAGTACGTAACAGGCTACCTAAATAAATACCTAATCCACGGGCCGGTATTAAATTATTGTGGCCATATCGTAAACCCGCAACGTTCTAGCGATACAATATTTATTTTTATTAAGTCTGTGCTCGCACTGGTCTTAGGAAACGCTGCGTTTTTTGGTGCGTTTCTTCTACTTAGTCTTCGCTTAATGTAATATTTTTAGAAATAAGTTTGAGTGTAGAGTTGGATAGATAAAACTATTATATCAGCCTCTTGTTAATTCGAATATCGCGTCAAGCACTTATAGTTATCTGGCATTTTTGCTGAACTGGGTCTTTTTGGCGCAGTCGTGACGCACACTCCCCTCCTAATTTCTTACATTGCATTTTACACTTTTTTATTTTTTTTATCGGCTTTTTAAATTGTGTGCTTTTTAGTCTGTGTTTTATAAATATATTTTCTTTCTTCTTTCTTTCTTTTATTATCATAAAACCAGCTTTTACTGCGATCACATATCCGTTTGACATTCGATTTATTTTCGCAATTGCAGAGATGAAAAGGAAAAAAAAAATATTATTAATATAAATGCTAATCAAATAATATTTGCCTTCTCAGTTAATATCATTTGTGTCTTATATTAAATTATTAAGTTTAACTCCTCTCACAAAAGAAATACGAGAATAGCAAAAGCGTTTAGGAAAAGGTTTGGATGGTAGACGAGCTAATTGCCTTTTGACGTCCGTACCATCTATGTTAATTAATGTAATTGGTGTTGTACCTTTTTAATTAAGTATAAATAAATAAATAATACCTGTACCTACTCACCCCAAGTCGGTTTTAGTTTGAGCACGAAAAGTAAGTACCTACTCATTTTTCTCTGCTTTTTAATTAATTATAATTGTTACTTTGAAGAAACCTATCTAAACTATCTTTGTCTATAAAACCAAGTCGCTTTTCGTCTGTGTGACCGCGTTCTATTAAACTACATAATAGATTTTGATGCGGCTTTCACTATCGCTTAGACAATTTATTCCGTAAGATTGACGTGTATAATACATTGATAATTAATCTTAATTAAAATATCGAGATTTCTATGCTATAGCTATCTAGCTATAGCATAGAAATCCCGATATTTTGACAAGATGTCGCTACATTAGTAGAACGCACCCATGCGAGGGAAGGGCGGGTCGCTTGTTTTACTTAAGAGGCTTACAACAGCTAAAGCGCGGTCACTGTCGGACTGCATAGAAATGAAAGAAAAGCGCGATGACACGACGCAGGTAATTTATTGCAAAATATGAAGCAGTTAGCGATTTACAAAAAATCTATTGATTGGACTGGAAAATTAAAACACTATTATGCTAATATGTAGCTTGTAGAATAATCTGACAAAAAAACAGAATGATTGCATGTAAATTAATATGATTTTTAATCGTTAAAAGAAATTTTTAGAGGTATCTTCATGATTTTTTCCTATCGTATCAAATAAGTTGTATTATGTTTTCAACACACTATCTTACTAGCATATATCCTGAAGAATATCATATATTTTTCTGATTTTGTTTACTGCAATTCTCAATTCTCAATTCTTTATTGCGTACCATAATGTTTACAGTTGGTGGGAAAAACAGTTACATCAGTCTCAATTATGGACCCTGTCGGGCACAGCATAGATAAAAGTAGGAGAGAGGAGGAAGAACGCTTGACAGTGGATCATATTCTTTTAGGCATTATAAAACTTGCGTTTAGGCACGTTTAGGTCCTGTAGTCCCCTTAAGCACAAGACGTATTGCCACTGCAGCGTCTTCCCCGCCCAGTGCGTTGCATATATTTTTTTACATCCCTCGTCTGCGGTCGTAACAGCAACTAATTGCTTTCGGAAACGGTTTATGTGATCGTATTTCACCTGAAAAAATGATTTATTCCAAGCACACTGGATATTCAGTGTCGCATTTTCGTGCGAAACAAATGCGAAAGCGTTCGTACAGACTTTTCTATGTATTTACAAAATTCATTATGCGAAAAGTGTGTTGTGGAAATTAGTACTGAATTTTGTTAGTTGAAATGCTTGTTGTAGGTACCTTATTGAAATATTGTTAAAGAGGAATTTGTAAAGTGTTTAGTGTGCGTATGGAAGTGTGAAAATGTTTTTGTGCTAAGTCATAAGTCATTTATTTCATAACAAAATATATTGTGTTGAAAATATTACAGTGATAATAAAGAAAATAATAACAATTTAAGCTTCGTGCAAACCAGCGCGACGCGACAGCGCGACGCGACACCGGTTATTGTTATACCGTCAAGTTTTCTTAGAAATTGTATTGTTCGTGTCGCGGCGCGGCGTCGCGTCGCGCTGGTCTGTACGAGCTTTTATAAAAACATTACGTGAATATTTAAAATTCATAACGCATTTAAAATGTATCAATATCACTAATATATATTATATGTCAATAATTTAAATAATCACCAACATTGTATTAAAATTCAAAATTTATCCAGTATGAAAAAAAGAAAAAAAACCATATAAAAAAAAACACTACAATCAATGCTAGTTGAGTTTAAACGTTACTATAGCGTACTTTCATGTAAATTTTTTTTGGTGATGATTTTTGGCAGCTTTTGATTATACGAGTACAAGGCACCATTTTTTTTTTGAAAAACTGGATCTTTTGACATGGTCATAAGTAGATATTCGTATGAAGTACATCATTTCAAGCTGATTTTTACAAAGTAGATCTAATTTAATCTGCCCAAATATCCTCTTTACTATCGCCATCAATCTACTCTACACTTCAGACAAGAACAGCGAGACATCCACTAAAGCTAACCCTATACATCCCGACATTGTAAGACATGCTGGCTTGCACATAAACTGCAACACACGTACACTGCCGTGCAAACAACATCGGTTAATCCCTAGCCCCATCATCGAGTGGGCTGCCCGGCGTGAAACTATCTGGAACCTCGCCAGTTCTATTATCTTGTGTAATGTTACAGTTTGACTGCCATACAGTGTACATGTTGATGGCCTTTAGTGGGCAGGTGGGAACTTTATTTTGGGTCGTAAGTGTATTGGGCGCAGGTTAGGTTTTATGAGAGCGCGTAAATGGTTATGTTTAGTGTTAGTCTGCGTGCTGTGTTAGTGAGTAGGTACCTGTTTTGCATGATCTTTAGAGAATATTGTGTTTTATGTAAAATTGACGGGATGAGCTTACGTTTAAGTATACCAATACTGCCCTACTAAGCCGAAAGGCGGTATCTCAATCGGAGTAAGTTTTGAGAAAATTGACTTTTTGTAAATTGTAATTTTAGGAAACATAAGGATATAAAGAACTTCTGAGTGGCTTTTTTTAATGTTTTAAGTTAGATAGCGGTATGTGGCTTATACCATTAGATGCGAAATTATTATAGCTATTGAATGGTATAAAAAAAACTAAAAGGGCGTATCTCAGAGATACCGCCTTTCTGCTTAGCAGGGCAGTATAGCAGATATTCCAATATTTGCGCCATGTAAATTTAGGCAGATCAATTGTTTAGCAGATTGAGTTCCAACTTAAATAAAATTGTCCATATATTCAAATCACAACTGTTATTCTTTGACAGTTGTATAAATTGACGTAGTGAGTCAATTTGATGAACAATTAATTTTCCTGACTGTACATAAGGCAACAATGTAAAAGGTACAATATAAAAGGCATTACTCTCAAAGTAATGAAAGCAACATTGAGTTTGGTCAGAGATGTGTCTTAGATGGTGCAGGATAAAAATGAATTTGCAAAACTACTAACAGCACATCAGTTAGAATAAAAAAGAACGATAATCGAAAATACGTGTGATAAAGTTTTATGTTTTTAATGGCTAAAGATATAAAATACAATAGACGACGTACATTTAGTAACCTAATCCGCGTAACTGTTCTTAAAGAGTCATAAAGAACCCTGTAAGAAATCGACACGTGTTTCATCTCTCAACGAGGCATGGATCAGGATGGCGATTGACTTGTTGCGAAATCGGACCCGATGTGCAGACACGTCAAGCGTCGAGAGCAGTGCGTCGTCTATTTTATTTTATAATGGATTTCCACAAAGTCACGCCTGAATAAATTAACTATCTTGGTTATAGATATTTCATAATTATCTACATAATATCTATGAATAACTCTCAAAACTGCATGAACCCATCCGCCCATTCACATCCGAAGATAGAAACATCTTCACGAAACCAAACAAAAATATCCCGAGAAAGAAAAACGACAACACTCGACCATCTACTTTTAAATCAAAATGGCGGCGTAGACAAACATTTCAGGACAAGATGGATGACCTCGGAGGTCAGGAGGGCACTACAGGGATCCTCACTCGGGGCAGGAAGAGAGGAAATGGCTGCGGCTTCCGGTTGTCGAGCGATGTGTAAAAATCGGTAGGGCGTTAATTCTTGCTGTGGGGTTGTTTAGGGCATGTTTTGGGGTCCGTTGGTACTATGTTTTGGGTTGGACGTGAATGTGTAATGGATGCAAGATATGGCATTATATTTTTGGCACTTGGAAGCCCCCACAAGGTGGAGTTTGTGAAGACCGCACGAATTCGATGGATGCGACAAGCACAGAACCGATCGAAGTGGTGGTGCTTGGGGGAGGCCTATGTCCAGCAGTGAACGTCCTGCGGTTGAAATGATGATCATGATTATTGGACACTAAACTCATTCTAGGCAGAATTAAATTAATTCACAGAATGTCAGCTCAAACTTTATTTTATTCTACATTCTATCACACGTATTTTCAATTATAAAAGTTTTCACTAAAGTTTTCCGAACACAATAAAACTCGGGCGTTATTACTTTCCAGTTATTGGCAACAGCTTTGACAGAATACAGACAAAAGATAGTTTTACACAACATTAACATGACATGTCGGGCTATTTTCCCCTGAGGCATAGGCAGACGTATAGCTACCCTATGAAGTTTCACCTAGTGTGTATTACTAACATCATAAATATGGATCACCATAATTATTTTTTTTAATCCAGCGACAGGTATGTACGTGTGTCAGCTTAGCAAAATCAGCCTGTAATGTTCCCAGTGCTGGGACACAGGCCTCCATTCAAGTACCGCCTTTGTAATTATTTAAAGATTTTCTTCAAAAGTTTTAAATGCAGGCCCCACTGGGAACAAAGCTAAGTTCGTTTAGCTTCGCTCATGTAGCTACCACGTGCATACTTCAGTTCTCACCGCGGACCATGAAAAGACGCAGTAGCTACATAAACGAAGTTAGCTTCGTTCGGACGATCAAACGAAGCTAAGTTCGTTTAGCTTCGCTCATGTAGCTACCACGTGCATACTTCAGTTCTCACCGCGAACCATGAAAAGACGCGGTAGCTACATAAACGAAGTTAGCTTCGGTCGGACGATTAAACGAAGCTAAGTTCGCTTAGCTTCGCTCATGTAGCTACCACGTGCATACCTCAGTTCTTACCGCGAACCATGAAAAGACGCGGTAGCTACATAAACGAAGTTAGCTTCGTTCGGACGATCAAACAAAGCTAAGTCCGTTTAGCTTCGTTCATGTAGCTACCACGTGCATACTTCAATTCTCACCGCGAACCATGAAAAGACGCAGTAGCTACATAAACGAAGTTAGCTTCGTTCGGACGATCAAACAAAGCTAAGTTCGTTTAGCTTCGTTCCCATTGTAGCCGGCGCTGTAAGTCCATACAAGATACTTCAAACATCCTCCTTCAAACATGAACTGATCTTCTTAGAACAGGGTTCCAGTTTCTGTCGTGAATAACCCTTGGTTAACGCATCAGTAACTATTTCAGTAGTTTGAATATATTAGATAGCTCTCCGTTGAATACGTTAGTACATTACTGCAGGTATTTGCTGCACTTTGGCCCATGCAAAACTGTGCAGCAGTGTGTAGTTGTTTTAATGTAGTTACTGATTGAAGTTTTTATCTTTATATTCTAAATCTATACTGTATAATTCTGTTGAATCCGTATTTAAGCTAATTATATCGCTACATTGGCTCATCATCACACCACTGGCACTTCTTCACTTTTTTTATGCTTCCCGCCATTCGTGGTGAACTGACAGTTGACATTAGTGACAGCGACCTCACTGCTGACGTGCATGAGATAGTGTTTACATATCTATTAAATTGATAATTCGATTTATTCATGCGTAGTATCGACAAAGTCGCTTTTCGTGTTTATTCACGCGGTTTTCACCTTCATTTAGAGCATTTATTCCGAAAGGTATTATGTTTAGGAACTGTCCTCCAGTCTGCTAATTAGAAGTTCCGATCCCTAATTCATTTCTCAAGCATGGTATTTAGGTTCTACTACTCATTTCACGATCTTTGATCGGAGTGAATTTGCAAGAGTTTTGTTGAGTTTTGGTAGTTATATTTAAATGTGAATATTCTTTGTTAAGTCAGATTATGTATTTTAGATTAAGATTTTATACAAGATTTTGTAAATTCAGATTATGTTTTTAATAGAGTTAAGTGATGTTTTTGTTTTTTTAAAGTTTTAAAATTTTTAAGTATATAAGATAATAGTCGTTAGTCGAATTTCAATTTATTTTGTGTGCGTTTGCAAACCACTATTGTATTGAGGTCATGTGTGTGTATGTTTAATAATAAATAAATAAATAATCTTTTATTAGAGTAGTCGAAGAAGCTGGTGACATACGTAATTAGCCTAATTCTATATCACTAAGACGACTGCAACGAATGTAATAATCATTGTGCCTAACTAGTTCTCAAACTTGTAAATACACCAATCAATATCGATTACCTGATTTCCATCTAACAACCCCAAAACGATAACGATATTGACAACAAACAAACAGTTAATTATAACTCGGTTATTGTTAATGACAAAAGTTTTGAACACCGAACAGTAAGATAAATACTGATTTATATCGGGAATCTCGACATGACAGTCGAATTTATTACACAATTTGGCTTAATTGAAATTGAACACTATCAAGTGCGTGGATTTAGTTCTACTGGAAGCGATCCAGAGTTGGGTAAACAACAGTTGGACACGATTGGGTTTTAAGTGTATTTTGCTGGTGTCTGTATAGGTTTTCGTGTTGGTTGAACTATAAAGGCGACGATAACCGACTTTTGATGATTTTATACTGAAAATCACGTCTAAACGAGAAGTGTTGAATGATAAAAAATATATGTTTAGTTAGAGCATTTTTTTAGTAACTTAATCTGTAAATATGTTTATATTACATAGTGTAATTAATTTGTAAAGTTATGTCTAACGCGTATAAAAAACTGAGAATCACGCAAAAACTATCAAGCGTATTTTTCTGAAATCTTCACCATTTTAAAGATAATTTAATTATTAATCTTTCTGTATACGTGTTTTATTAAAATAACTTTTGTTTTATGTATAATAAGTTAATAATGCGTCTAATTTGGGACAGCGCTCCTTGATGGGCGAGTCATATTACTGGCTGGACGTACGACGCGTTGCGTGAGCTCAGCGCAGAACACGCAAGGTCACTGGCATATATCGGCGTCTTAAGTAACGATACTGTGTCAAAGGGAATAGATTACATTATTTACATAACATATATAAACGGCACGCCTTATTTCCTTGAAGGGTTGGGTAGAGGTGTAGGTACCCAAGTCCACACTTCGCCAGTTATGTTTATGTCCCATGTAATAGGGGTGAGCCTAATGCCATCAACCGGGCACACATCTAAACTCCGGGATGTCACTGAGAAATTCCAGATATAAAAACCCAGTAACACTAAGCCTGACCTGTCAATCGAATCCTAGAAATGACATAAAATGATTGAATGAAATGAAATTATTTAGTTGTTTAAAAGTCGTATCACACTACACTACGGAGATGATATCTTATTGAAGAATGAACGAAGAAATCAGAACATTTATTTGGCAATAAAAAGCTCTTATGAAAAAAAATGTTTTCGTCACGGCTGCGCCAAAAAGGTCCATTTTAGCATTAATGCCAGACAGATGCTGTCTGACGATGGTTTTCTAATGAACTTTTAGGACCAAGTGACGGATAAATATCAAATCAAGATACATCGTAACTAATATTGTAAATATGGAAAGTGAGTTCGTTTGTTATGCTTTCACGCTAAAACGGCTGAACGGACTTGGATGAAATTTGGCATATGGGTAGACCATGTTATAGCATATGAGTAGACCATAACCTGGGTTAGGACATAGGGGGATCGAGACTTATGAGGTTGAAACCTCGGGGCGCACCTAGTAATTTAGGTATCTATTTGCAAAAAGTATTGTACAGGTTCCAATAATTTTTGACTTAGAGATGTCTGATCCAAAAGGGGCATACAGGTACTGAACATTACAATGTTTTTTTAAATTTTTATTATTATTGAAAATAAAAAAGTTATTGCCATTTAAAATTCACATTTTTAGTACTAATATTACCCCAAATCAATTAAAAATTAGCAAATTTTCAACAGGGGTCATAAGTTGTGACTTTTAGACACCCGCTAAACGACGGCCGCCCGCACCCAATGTAATAACCCGGTTTATTCCCCATTGAAAAAAAATGTGGCGATTTTTTTTCTTTTTTCCTGATAATTTCCACATAGTATATTCTCAGTACGATACCTAACAACACCCTCTCGAATTGGATAGGGTCTTTTTACATGATGTATAGATGATTTCACCATCTAATAATTTGACTGTGTAAAGTTGAAGTCGATGGCGTACCTACTGAAACAATTATTAATAATATGTTAATTATTTTCTATTTGAACAATTAACAGTCATAAATACCAGTAAATATACCACTTCCATTTTCCTTGTTTATTCACCGTTTTATCAAGAACTCGGTGTTATTTATGGGTTTGAGCAATATATGCGTTTTCCTTCCTTACCTTGCGATAGTAAGTGGTTTCAGTCTAAAACAATGTATGACATCAAGATCGAAAACAGGGCAAAGTCAGCAGAATTAGAGGTTGAGACACTTCCAACATGTGCATTCACAGTGTCCACTAAAATAATTAGCTATAGATTTTGCTAGCAAACTAATAAAGTACATAAAACATACATACATGATCAGCCTATAATCTTTCCACTGCTGGGACACAGGCCTCCGCTTTCTGTGAAAGGGAGTGGGCCATAATAATAATTACTTATTTGTTAGATAAATTGACAATTTTAGTTGACAGTCGAATGCATCGCAGATTCACTGTGTGCCCGCGTCCCTTCGCTTGTCACCACAGATAATAAACAGTCTTTAATTTGGATAAGTGATGTTGGAACGTCGGGCGTAAATAGATAAATTTATTTATTACTTAGTTTCAGTTTTTATTTTTACTATTTATTTTTTAATTTTTTTTATTGCTTTATTTATTTTGGTGTATCCCATAATGGGATTTATCTTAGTCCGCAGATGTGTCCGTGGCATCACAGTGGGCGCTATCAGAATACCAGCGCTGCGGTTTATTTTATTTTTTTAATATCGCCGCTTTATGCTGAGATAGGAGCCTTTTAAGCCTCGCACAGGTCGTTATTATTTTTATTTTTATTATGTTTTACTGTTTGTATTTCCTGTGCGTGTCCCAAATAAAATATTTTTCCTTCTTTTCTTTTCTTTCCATAATCCACGCGGGCCCGTGCGGGTTGGTGGTTAACACATGTCTTCGAATTTTCGATTTCAATTGTCATTTTTCCAAAATTGTTTTGAATCAAACATCCGCTACCACAAGACGCCACTCAGAAAAAAGAAATACATCACACCAGAAACCCTTTCAGAGAATAAAAATAAAACAGAGTACAACCAGCCACTAAGTCACCGGAAGTAGCTGAAAACAGCGTCGCGTTCCCGCCACTAACCGCACCGGATGTTACCGGATTAGCAGGTGAAATGGCTCCTGAAAATTATGGCCCTCTTACATACACGTGAAATGAAAACACGGGGCGAATTTTATTTCCAGGTTTTACTGAAAGTAAGTACCTACCTTGGTGTACTTCTTAGAAAAGGTAGGTAGTATATAGGATGAAAGTTTTATGGTTGAAAATGCGGCTTTCGTCAGAACGGTCGGTTTATTGCAAAGACGTAGGTACGCTAGGTGTTATTGAAGTGGTCTTCTCATTGGCATGGGGTCAGAAGATCATTTCTTCATTTAGCAAATAAGCATAAGCATATTCAGCCTATAATGTTCCCTCTGCTGGGACACAGACCTCCTCTCTTTGAGAGGGAGTGGGCAGTAATATACCACGTGAGCCCTGTGCAGGTTGGTAGATGTCAGTTGTAACATTCGTCCGAAATAATTTCTCATGCTTTGGCGACTTCGCACGGTTGCAATGGTGACATGTCAATGCATCAAGTTTTCTGTAATGTATCTAAGTTAAAAACTAATGTTTTATAGGTACACATAAACCTTTCGGAATAAATATTTTAAATGATGATGAAAACCGCATCAACATCCACTGTAAGTTAGATCTAAGCGGTCACACAAACAGACACGAAAAGCGTTAAACCTTAAATACCTAGTATTTTTAATAACTAGTATTTTTAATATCTAGTATTTTTAATACCTAGTATTTTTAATATCTAGTATTTTTAATACCTAGTATTTTTAATACCTAGTATTTTTAATACTAGGTATTTTTTAACACCTACATACCAAATAATAATGTACACATTACCCAGATCTTGAGACTGAGATCTGGATCTGCACACTAATTGCGTTACACTTTTAATCACAATCTGAATGATTTTGAAGGATCTTGAATATTCTTAGGCCACATTAGCCTCTAAAGATCTCGAAGTAAAGACTATAACTAATAAAATATTTTTCATTTTCCCAGTTCAATGTTAAAATACCAACTGAAGGTACTTAAACAATTCTTAATTAAAGTTGTTTTGCAGCTGTTTTTCTAAGCCGTTAGTAATTAATACTAAGATCTACGTTACTAAGTGTAGCAATTTTTTAAATCCTGCTTACAGATGAGGCGATTTGTCGGAGATTTTTTTCTTTAACGGTGGGTTAGACTTTCCCTTGTTAATCTTTTAAACTGTAGTAAACAAAATGCGTTATTTAGTTGAATGATTAAGTTTGTAAGCTAAAAGAGTTATGATTATAAATGGGAGGAAGAGGATGGTTAACGAAAAATTGGAGGGATTGTGACGAATGATATTAAAGAAAAGGGAGTGAATTATAACATGACGGTTGATAACGGGGGGAGATATGGAAGAAAAAGAGGTATTGCGGTGACCCCAAGTAACAGGGGGACAAGGGCAGAAAGATGATGAGTGAGCGAGCAACTCATCATGAGTGGCTCGCTCACTCATCATCTTACACACACAGACATCTTTCTCACCAAAGCCACTAAATCCATGTTACAGAATAATTTGAACATGAACGACCTTTCCTTAATCATCATCGATACTACCAACCAATCATACCTTTTAGGACTGGTTAGATTGTTCCTGGACTACTTTATTATATTTCCAATAGAAAGAAATGCACTGATTGTAACGACAAGCTACCTATTTTCTTCAAACCAGCTCGTCATGAAGTTTATAGGCATTCTGAAAGTGGGTGTCGCAAAAAGATGTCAAATATTTCGCTGTTATAATTAATTTGGCAATATTACGTGTAGTGTGTAGTGTGTGTAGTGAACCAAAATATTGATTGTGAGATTCATTAATCAATATCGTAATTGTTATACCGTGAAGTTTTCTTAGGAATCGTATTGTTCGAGTTGCGTCGCGCTAGTCTGCACGAGGCTTATAGGTACCGCAGTACATTTGGTTTGATGTAACCAATATTTTGTAACAATATTTTGATTTAAAAGAGTGTCCGTGGAGTTTCTTGCCCGTTCTTCTCCAAGGAACCTACTACGCTTTGGAATGGGCAACTAGCTTCATCTTTTCTGACTGACCGACCCTTTGATAATTAAAAAGTGTCTTTTAATTGAAATAAATGCTTTGAGTTTGAGTTTTCAAAATGGTACTTTTTTGATATTATCAACGGATTATCAATATTTTACAAGGATCAGAAATAAATACACATTCGTAACTTTACATCATCATACAAAGAAGTTAATAGAATATGTTATGATATGTTATGATGATGTAAAGTTTAACTATTAGCTTTTCAATATACTCTAAACCAAACACAACACACCTGTGGAACACCAAAATCTATTTTCCACCGACCTACCCTGAATTTGTGCAATATTTTCATGCATTAAATCTTGCCAGTCCCCATTTCGGCACGTTCTGTTACAAGCAGCATAACACACTTTGTTTACTGAGTGTTTAAGCAGGATTACGTCCGTGGAGGCACCTGTGTGTGTAATGACCAAGTGATGCTGTGTACTGTGGGACTATGTCAACTAGGTGCTTTGTCAATATTACTGAGGATCTGAAATAATTGTAATTTTGTAAGTATAAGTTGCCCGAAGAATTGCCAAACTTAAGTGGTAGTGGGCAGGGCACTTTTTCGCAGAACAGATGGCCGATAGGACCGAAAGTTTCTGGGTGAACCGCGCCTGGTGAGTGGCGACCGCGTACCGAAAGACGTATTTTATTATATTGCGAGCTGCTTCTGCTGCGTGAGTTCCACGTCGTAACTCGTATTAAAAAATTACTCTAATTTTCAATGTATCCATCTTTACTTGGACGTAGTTAAGCAGAAAGGATCCAACCCACACTATGGGCGAAAATGAGTTATGTATACCAAAACACTCTTTGTAGTCAAAACTTTAATATCACAGAAACAATCCCAACGCATCATGTTATTATGACCATACATTACCAACCCGTATGAATAGCAGGTCATACAATCACATAACACGATCTGATCGTAAGACTTGAATATCTCAAAACTAACTCTGTGTGGGATGGATTCTTTCTGTTTAACTACGTCCACTTTAGAAACTGAAAAAAAAAACAATTGAAAGTCAAACAATCAAATGTTGTACATTTTTCAAATTTAGAATGTTATAGCTTTCTTGAGAAAAAGTTTCACTCTGGAATCTCACACTATGAAGCTCTAATTTTAATTCAAAGTGGCCAGTTCGTTAAAACGGCAATTTCATATTTAAACCCCTATTATTAGTTAGGATAAAAGTGATTCCGATATCCTATTTACAGAATAAACAATTTCATTTCATTACACTTGGTAAGTTGTTGTCACTTTTCGCTACTTTTAAGAGGCTTACAACAGCTAAAGCGCGGTCACTGTCGGACTGCATAGAAATGAAAGAGAAGCGCGATGATACGACGCAGGTAAATTATTGCAAAATATGAAGCAGTTAGCGATTTACAAAAAATCTATTGATTGGACTGGAAAATTAAAACACTATTATGCTAATATGTAACTTGTAGAATAATCTGACAAAAAATCAGAATGATTGCGTGTAAATTAATATGATTTTTAATCGTTAAAAGAAATTTTTAGAGGTATCTTCATGATTTTTTTCTATCGTATCAAATTAGTTGTATTATGTTTTCATCACACTATTATACTAGCATATATCCTGAAGAATATCATATATTTTTCTGATTTTGTTTACTGCAATGGATCATATACTTTTACGCATTATAAAACTTGTGTTTAGGCACGTTTAGGTCCTGTAGTCCCCTTAACAATGTTTATTCACATCAGAGAACGTGTTTCTGTGAAAAATTGTGTGACAACTGTGACGCCAATTGTAATGGCCTGTTTGCATTGCATTGTCGTCTTGGTATTACGCTGTTTGGTATTTGAATTCTTGTGTAAACAAAGAGAATTCTTAAATTTTTGCAGTGTAAAGGCGGTAAAAAAAGAAGAATCTTTCGCCAGATAGAAATAATGTTATGTCCCCACTTTGTATATTTAGGCATAGTTTACATTGGCCAAGGATTTATTTGGGCAGAAAGCCCACACAATATCGTGTTTTCCGTTACTTTTGAGTACTGTCATGCCAGTGTTTGTAATCAGCCAGTCTTTTGAGTTTTTCTTGTATGTTCGTTGCTATAGATAAATCTGTACGACCAAAAAGATCAAAAGGCAATGGCAGCGGTGGGATTCGAACCCACGCCTCCGAAGAGACTGGTGCCTTCAACCAGCGCCTTAGACCGCTCGGCCACGCTACCGATGGTTTCTAGCTCACAAATGATAGTTCTAACATGTGTACCTCTCTAAGGCCGTTTTCTCATTGGCCGGTGCGGTCGTTTCGGTATAGTATACTCGGTATACCGAAACGATACCATACTTCTTTCATTTTTCCTCATTGGTCGCTAAGCATGTTTAAGGCCCGTGTAACAGGGGCGAGCCTATTGCCATCAGCCGGACCCAAATTAAAAAATATAAATAAATTAATAAAATACAAAAAATCACAAAAATCGAATTCAGATATTATTATGGTATCTTTTAAGTACTTTTTTAACATAATGGTACGTTGCACTTGCACAAGAGTGACGCCACGACAAAGATGGCGTGCACTTTTCCTACAAGTTCGCGCCATTGGCGGTCGACATGTCATGACATGTCGAATATGGCATAAGATGACGTATTTTTATGAAAAACTTTATTAGGTTGGTGAATGTGACTCAATATTCAAATTACAGTACCTACTTATAAATGCTGCTTGGTGCTTTCATTTACGGATGTTATGTTCTCGGTATAATTTGTGCAGTACCGCTTAATTCATTGAAATATAGGCGGTAAACTTTCTATACAAAGTATACCGAGCACATGCTGTAAAACGCCGAACGTGAGCGGGTACTGCACTGGATGTTTCTACCAAGACGCGGTAAACCGACACGATCCCGCTCCACTCCTGTTTATATCGAACCAATCAGGAGACGCTCATTGAAATATAGGCGCTCGGTAAACTTTCGGCACCGAGTACTGCACCGCTGACGTAACAACCTGTGAGGAAAGGGCCTAACAATGATGTTAATACACGAGTCATTGCACGTATTTTGGAACGTCAACTGTGTCTGTCATCTTCAAACAATTGTCAGAATTAGAACTTTCTTTTGAATTCGTTTTGCGCTAAATGTAGGTACAGTCACGAACTTTAATATGAACCCCTTGCCACTGTTTGTATTTTAGCCGAGTAATGCAAATCAGCTATCTAATTACGCAAAACATTTTCGTTGACAATTCCGACTAATCTGTTTCAATTTGACAGGTCAACAACATTCATTGCGTTATTTACGTTGTTGAGCAGATTATTTTTTCGAACGTACGAAGCAATGGATTAGCAATCTGTTTCAAAACGATTCAGATTCTGATTGATCGTGTATTACGTAATTCGGGTACGGGTTTAGTCGTTTATATTCGTACATCCAGCCAGACATGGAAAGTCATACGTCTTCGTATTATAGAAGAAGAAAATTATTTTTAATATCTTTGTCATTGAGTGTTTGACAGACGTGTATAATTATTGTTGCACTTTCTTGCAATATGTACGGCCAGAACTACAAACTTGACAGCAGAGTCACTACACAAATTCAACCATTTGCAGGTCTAGCTACCGTAACCTAGCGACAATTGTTTTAGCTAAGCGATAGAAACGTACGGAGAAATTATGATTGGTCATTTCGACATCGGAAATACTCGGACCCACGATTTTATCCGAACGCGTAGAGTCCAAGATGGCGTTCATGACAATTATTTATTGTTGTATAGTTATTATACTCTTTAATCTTCAGATAGATTTTCGGAAATAACGAGTATTTAATGAGCTCTAATTCAAAGGAGGTCAGTATCAAATAGATTGGATAAACGTATGCAACATTGTATTGATTTATCATTGACAACTTATTCGTCAACCTCCAACCTCTATAGATAAGACTATTTCCGATTATTTGTAACTTGTCATCTTCTTGACGAGCATGCGGTTTGAGTTCGTGTTTAATCGTGTAATCTCGTGAATGTATAAAACTGCAAAATTTGAAAGTTTGAAAATGGCTCATCAATTAAAGTCCGTGATTGTACGTATTTAGTCAAGTTTGTAGTGCAAGCGAGCCGTGATTATGCTATGCATCATAATATCTATGCAGTCAAAAATCAAAATTCATTTATTCTAAATATGCTGAAAGTCAGCACTAACGTCAAAATTACTTACGACAGTTCCCAACAACGCCCGCCCTTCACTACTTCCTAATTCTTTAGCTGGGAATAAGAAGTGGCGCAAGAAACTGCCCCAGTCTTTGTGCTATCATTACTAATTTACAATGATAACGTCGACAAAGTCACGGTCGTAAAAAGGGGGTGAAATTATAAAATCTACAAGATTTTATAATTTCACCCCCTTTTTACGACCGTCATATCTATCAACCTGTTGTGACACCTATATAATTTTATACTCCATCAAAAACAAAAAAATGGCATTAAAATATGCTAACGTCATCCGTCGCATATTTTACAAAAATATAAAAACAAGGGTTGAAATCTCTCTCAGGGGTGTGAAATCGAAATGACTGCTTCGTCCCTCGCCCTATGTCGATTTAAAAAATATGTCCCGCCCCACCAAAACATTCGGTGTTTGATAGGCGTATTGTCAAATTTATTGCTATTGCTGTGCAGAACGTGATGTTTGTGCTAAAGCGAGACATTTTTGGTCCTACGGGACTAACTGTGTGTGCGTACTGTGTTGGTCCTTTTATTCGAGAATATTTATTTGATCCCAGGTGTTTTATATGGAAGATGTGTTTGGTGATAAATACTCAGTACGCATATTGCCTACACAATCAAAATGAACTTGTTTAGAATGTCAAAATTACGTGAACACTTACCGTATGTCAGACGTTGTCAGTGGGGCCGTCTGCTAAGCTACGCCTCCTTACTGACTGTGGCATGCTATTCCCATACATAGCCTTGTGCAGACAAAATTATATTATATGAAATGAAATGAAATATATATTTTTCTGAGCGTCCACCAAGTTTTTCGAAACATCGCCAAGCGGTTGCTCGACGTCACGTGACCAGGAGCAGTCCTATTTTTAACTCGGTAATGCTGCCAGTGTTTTGGGTGCTTTTCCTCCTGACAGCGATGCGGACGAATTTTACTGCTCTATGATTCTTTTCCCCCTTTTTATATAAGTACTTTTTTTTTTAAGACTGTTAACTTATAAATTATGCTTATATGTATACTATATATTATTAACAAAAATTCTATTCCATTATTTAACAAATAATAATCGATAATCACGAAACGTGGAAAACACACGTTCGATACATACGTCACAAACGCAAATTCGTTCATATGGCAAGAGTTCCAAAAATAACGACATGTGCATTTTATAGGCGTGCACCAATAACTTCTGTAGAATACAGATTTCTATAGTTTTTATTGAAGCTATCAATCTTTAATAGGAATTTATGAAAAACAGCATCTGTGGTGTTATTTATTGGCCGTAGTAAGATTGGGCAAATAAAATATCAAATCTAATCAAATTTTAAAAAGATAGGCGATTTCTTGCAAGGTTGAAACATAATGGCGATCAGGCATGATCAAAGCTCTTTCTTTTAAACGGCTGTGTCGGTGTGGACATGTAAATAGAAGACCATCAGATTACGTATCTGGCTGAGCTGAATGGTGCTAATCCATGTATCAGGTTCGTGAACGGGCGCCGTCAGTAAGGACTGGCTATCTTTTAGCTGCGACGGCTTATTTTAATTTCATTTTATTTTTTTATATATTTTTATTGCGGATGCTTTTAATGTTCTGGATCGTTCTCACATGTATAATTTCAACATGAATGACGTAACTAATATTTTGTAACCATATTTTTTAAGTATTTATAAGAGTGTCCGGGGACTTTCTTGCCCGTTCTTGTCCATAGGTACCTACTACGCTTTGTAATGTGCTACAAACTGAACTAGCTTCATCTTTCTGATTGACCACTTGACAATTCAAAAGTGCCTGTAATTGGTTTATTTGAAATAAATGCTTTGAGTTTGAGATTGAAACCTAAAACTTTCAGCATCTGTTCCTGAAGAGAACTTAAAGACCAAAAGTATAAAGGTAGTGTACAGAAATATCTCTCATAGAGAGGAGGCCTGTATCCCAGCAGTGGTGGGAACACTAAAGGCCGATTATGCTTATAAAAATCTTTGCTTCTGATTGAGGTTACTTCCATTTAAATGAATATAAACTTTATTGGAGTTTTAATTAAATTGATTTCAGAATGACTGATACTATTGTAACAGTCATATGTTTTATGTTTGAACTTTTAGCGCAAACTGAACTTTATGTATGTGCTTTAAAGTTATTTTACCAAAAACACAATTCTTGTTTACATGTTTGGAAACTAAATCTCGAACGTTGTTTATGGCAAAAACAAAGTACTGTGGAAGATTAAAGATGATGCTGGTGTCACTATGGCATGGGATTAAAAGTTCGTTTCTACTTAAGAAGAACGTACGTTGACGTACATTCCTCTAACCAACCAACCATAACCAGCCAACCACGCCAGCGACCAAGTTACAGCGTTCCCTTCTAAAGTCTTTTGCCCTGTAGTACAATAATTACAGTCTTGTTATTTTATACCAAGTGCCCAGAAATACAGAACTTCACTACCAATTATAATATCATAAAAATAAAGACTTCCAGACTCCTCCAGCAAACAGCCTTTTAAAAATACTACTGAAGCGTAGTAGTAAATAACAGCCGGCTTCAAACTGCAACCTGGTTTTATTATTTCAGAGTTTCAGACATAAACGCTACTGTCCGTCCATCCCCGGATATTTGCTTTTACGGCACCCGAAGGTGTTTCAAAAGCGCATGAAACTTTACTAAACTACACTACATAAATGCTTTACTAGCCTGCAATTGTTTGCGAATTTATTTATAAAAATATTAAGGCCTGGCCCGCACTGCGAATAAAAATCGCGCGAAATTTTTATAGCAATTTCTGTATTAAATGGTATATTATGTATAGAGATCGGATATTCGGATGCTTATTTACCTAAAGTTAATTTTTAGCTAACAAATTATGAAAGTGGCTTCTTAATATAAATCCCGGAATTCAATAATATCCGGGAATGCACAACTAATCGAATACATGTTATGGAGAAGACTAATCAGCCCTCATATGAAGGTTACTTTTGCGGTGTTAATATACCTACTGTAAACATTTTTAACGAAACTCTAGGTAACCAGTAACAGTTGTTTTTCGCTATGTGCTATGCCAATTTGGCAACCTGCTTTACAACATTAGCTAAAATTTATATAGTATAAAATTTATCAATTCCGGAATCGCGAGATTTTTGCGATCGATACAAAAGTGCTTTCCATAATAGCCAACACCTGTACGTAAGTAAATATACATTCGATTCTCTAATCAGAATTCTAAATTTGTCGATCCCGGAATCCCGGGATTTTTACGATATAAAAGTGCTTTCCATAATAGCCAACACCTCAACTTTAGGTAAATATGCATCCGAATATCCAATCTATAATTATATATCAGTCGCAATAAGATGGTTATAGCCGTGATATAGTTATATCTCGTAATATAGTTTTATGAAAGCGGTTCATAACTTCTTAGTAAGCTAATTTCAAAGTAGGTACCAAATTCACAGTCTGTTCAATAAACGTTTGTCATCTTTTTACTTGTTTCTTTGATACATTTTTATTAACCACACAGATTTTTATATTTGTTATCTATTATCGCTTGCTATCTATCAAAACATTCAAACGCAGGCTGAGGCTTGTCATTAAAAAATTCAAATCAAAATATTTTTATTTCACATTTAAAACCTACAAGGGCACTTATGAAACGTCAGAAGCTAGGTGCACGGTTCCAATTGGTCGTTTCATATGGAGAAGAGCCGGCAAGAAACTACACGGTTACTCTTTTAAAAGTAAATGGTTTTTACAATGTTTCCAAGTTACATTGTTAAAAGGTATGAGAGGACAGTGTAGGCCCATCAACAAGTACCACGTACTTAGCAAAATATTAAAAGGTCCACAGATCTACAGTCTGTTAAGTCTACAACGTTCTCTCATTCACAAAATTTAAAAGAAAATAAGCTATATAAAAGACAAATGAAATTCCTAATAAAAATAAAAACTTATTTAAACCAAATGATAATGGTTGCCACTACTGCTGTAACAAATCAAATTTAATAAAAAATATAGAATATTGTAAATATATAATGTCAAATAATAAAAAGATTATGTCATTTGTAAATTAAAATAAAAAAGTAAATTAAAATAATTATCGTAATTTGGGAGCAGTTAATAGACATTTACATAGTTATGCCGTTAATGAGGCACCAGGGAAGCCACATGTGCAGAAGGAATTATTGCCAGACACGTTTGATGTGGGCTTTGAACTTTCCATCGCTAAGTTCTGTAATTGTCATTATTTTATGAGACACACATAAACAACGAAAATTCGTAGTTTTATATTTCTGTCTCCCCATATAAATACTCCTAGACCAGCACTCATAGCAGGAGGACAAAAAATATCGTGTTACTAAAGCAACGTATGTAGACCACTACTAAAAATTTCGTACCGAGTTTTCGAAACTGAAGGGATTCGGGGGAAATGCAAAATCCCGACTATTTTCTAAACAGAACCTCTGCGTCTGGGCTGTTGAGCCCCTACTAGTGGATCCAATAGAATTGAATTTTGGATTCTAGATGTTTCGAATAGATTGGAATTTGAACTGTTTATTTATTTGTTTATTTATTTGGACCTCCAACAAAGGATACACATACACAATATAAATCACAATAACTAAAATGGTTCTTTTACGTGTGCTCCTTCAATTACAGGAGACCACAGCATGCACATATAACTAGGTTTAAACATTATAAAATAGAGAAAATATATTATGAAATTCCAAAAAATAAAAGCTGTTGTTGAAGAATTATTTATTGATTGTGTCACTCTTAAGAAGAATGGTTATGATCTTCCAGCACAGTGTGTTTGTCATTTCAAGCCATTATTTTCTAATATATACTATAATTTTGTTTCATTATTCGCCTTAACTCTGCAAAATCTTAGGGCTAATTTCACCAATGAAACCAAACGCGATGAGCACATCCAAACCAAAAAATGTTCAAGTGCTGCCAGTTTCAACATTGTTGGGGAATATTGACACTGACAGCCCTTGAACGCAGTTTAGGTAGATATACCGATTGTAATACGTGACAATATGATATATGATTTAAAAAAAAAACCACTTGAAAGCTGGTTTCTAAACTGCAACGTGGTGGTTACGAAGCAAGATTATTCACAAGATGTTAAAACAAAATGCTTATTAAAGATGTTGTTCTCACACGGGGTTTTGTTACGAGAAAACATCGTGGCACGTATGTTTATATAACAAATTCGTGAAGCAAACGCTCGTGGTGGTATTTATCGTCCATAACAAGATTTCATTGAGAACGACCAACGCTTATCCAAATAAAATCTCATCAGCTATTGCAACCATAGTACCGCCCTGTTCGGTCCACACACAGGCCACTTTTCTGTTCTTTGTTCCCTATTCAAAATTATGTTTACTCCGTTTTTGTAACGGACACACACATAAGTTGAGCACTGGCTCAGAGCTCAGAAACATAGGATATGCCAAAGGAGAATAAAATTTTGCATATGGAATTGAAGGTTACTTTGGTGGAACTTTAAAAAGTGACATGATGGAATTGATGGATCTACCAGAATAATGCAGGTGTACCTACATGTTTTTAGGTAAACTTTTGGTTATATCTTGGGCTACCTCTACTCCTGTGTTAAACCTTGCGCTGATATGTTTATTCTATAGATTGGTTTTAACAAACACTTTTACACGTCAAAAACGATTACTTTTACACGTCAAAAACGATTACTTTTACACGTCATATCATTTTAACCACCTCTGAGGTCTAGTGGTTAGACCACCTCTGAGGTCTAGTGGTTAGACCACCTCTGAGGTCTAGTGGTTAGACCACCTGTCTCAGACCCAGAGGTAACGGGTTCGATTCCGCCTGGCTAGTTACCGCCATCTTATCTTAGTCTGTCTCATAGCAACAATGTTAACAGCATTGTTGTGTTTCGGCAGCTGGAGTTGAATAGCTAGTTCCTCTGTGGTTGATGTTTTCGAGTGAACCTCGCTTCCACCTTCGGCCTAATCAGTTACCATCAGGTGAGATGCAGGCCAAAAGCTTTCCTAATGCGGATAAAAAAAATAATGAAACAAAAAGAAACACTCTTTCTCATCAAAACGTTGTCAATGTCACTTGCTCGTCACCTAATGAAAGTGTTAGTGAAAAGACTAATCTATCATTTTACCATCACCATGCTAATAACAACTGGATATATAGCAAGTTGTGCTTGGCGCGGGAGATAACCAAGTAGTGGGTACTCTCACATTCATCTTATCATCAACCCTTGTAGGCTATATAAAATATATGAGTTCATATAACTGTCTGACGGTTTTGACGGGTCGTTGAGCTCCCTAAAATAGGGTTGAGTTACTCGACGACTGATGCATGCGTGCTGTCTGTCGGGTCAGGTCAACTCAAAGCTACAACGGCTCTTTCTTTGAAAGCCCTTTCCAGACATGCCCTGCATTGTTAGACTCACATAATATCCTAATAAAATGTTTGTACTTTAAAAGAGACAACCTTTTTTTTGTTTCGGCAGTCAAGTGTGAAATGCAGGCACCGGCTAGTTTAAAAAAATTACCAAAACATTGACGTGATCGAAATTCTTAAAAAATCTATTTTCAGAAATAAATAATTATCATATTCCTTCACACAATTTTTTTTAAAGAGGTGTTTTCAATGTAAGGATAATATGACATCAACGTATCATACTTAATTCTTCAGTCTCTGACTCGAGCCCTCATGTCCAGTTGATGGGGCCTCTTATAAGTACCCCTTACTTCAAGAGCCTAGCTTACCTACGAGCTACTTTCAATGTAGCGAAATGAAAAGCTCTACTTTATTGCGTTTATTTGTCTTCCATTTTGAATTTACCTGCGTTTTCACTAGTGGTCTTTCGGTCCGGTAGGTAAATAAGGACCAGTTTTTTTTTACGTTTTAGCGTATACGCGCGCGCTTGCGTGTTTCTGTTGCTTAGGTGAATATCTTTTGTTTACTTTTTTAACATACCTACTCCAATTTGAGTTTAAAACTTTTGTAACGCGGTAATTTTAAAACCTATGCACAGCATTATTTTCTAATTATTATTTTGAAGAACATTACTTTTAAGCCTATAGCCTTTTCCAAACCATGTTGGGGTCGGCTTCCAGTCTAACCGGATGCAGTTGAATACCAGCATTTTAAATGGAGCGACTGCCTATCTGACCTCCACAACCAGTAACTGGATAGTGATAGGGATAGTTTTCTTTACTAACACTACTGTATGGATTCCCTGTCGTCTGAATTAAACGTTTACCTATATTATAAAGTTCTTTTTTTTTTGGTCCTTCTTCTATTATGCATTACGTGTTCGTTCTAATGGCGAGCCTTTGTAGCTTAGATCATAATTATTAATCTTCATTTTAGTATCCAAAACGCTTATTGAACCCAAAATTTTGCTAAAGATAATCAGCCGACGTATCACTCACGCTGTAAGCACTACAAGTATTTCTGCAAATCAGAAAACTCGTTAAAAAGCAATGTTCCACAAGCTTTAAGTATTTCAAAGCAAGACAAACTTCATAAAGCGAAATATGTGAGAGCGTCATCGCTCAGACAACTCAGGAGTTTCAGTGAGAATTTAAGAGATTCTTCACAAGAACAGCTCGAGGTCGCGCGTCTCGAAATTTTAGACAACGGAATTTCAAATGGTGTTTGCTGTGAACTCGGATTTTGAAGCATGTGTTAATAGTCAGCTGACTGCAGTTTAAGCTTTTATTGGTGGGCGTAATATTATTCGAAGCAGACGTGGGTGGAGAATTCATAAATTTATAAAGCTAAATATGTGTGGTTCTATACCCTAAGTGGCAGTATTCCCCGTGAAAATGGCTCAAAACTGGAGTGAGTTATTTTTCCAAAATTACAGTGTCCTTAATTTACATGACCAAGTTTTAATAATATCCTCTAAATCACGCCCTATACAAAACAAAAATATGTAGAATTTAGTAAAAAAACATAGTGACCGCACCGTACCGCAAATAAGTGTGAAACATCTCAATACCTAACGCCTAAAGCTGTTCCAACCGCGTAAATGGAAAAAGTTAGATTGTGAGACATTTTTTTGTCAGACCATGATTCGGTCATTTTTATTTTAGTAATGTACTTTGTTGTGTATTGCGATGTTGTTACATACTTTTTATTTACTTCGTTTTCTTAGATATTTGGTCAAAGCTTTGTTCGTACAATGCACTTGCAATGAACTGCCCAAGTAGCAAAATACCCTTATAACTTAGGGGTGATATCGCCAGAGCTCTTGTGATCGTTGTATAATAGCCATGATTCTTCCTTTTTGCTATTTAAAAGCATTTATAAGCAGTATTTGCTAATATTGCTTTTATTCTTCTAACTCCGTCTAAAACACCTTTATAAATCCAAATAATATGACAATAGGGATGATGCCTTGGTAAAAAAAATGAAGTCAGTCAGATAATAAAAAAATATTAGACACGTATTTTTTGCTTTATCATATTAATAAAAAAATACTTGGATAAAACGCATTTTATGTTTGGGAGTGGGGTCGCTACGTCACTAGTATGTATAAAATCTACATACTCGTGACGTCATGGCACATTTTAACTCAATATACCTATCGCCGTACGCCGTATCGCCTACCTATGGCCTTTATACGAATTTAGGACATCACCTATATAATAACTATACGTACATAATTCTTCAAGTGCTCTTAATGCTATGTCCTAAAAGCTGACAAGCCATTTTGAGCAATCAAATAATATAAACAAATTTCAACTAAATTGGTCCAGTAGATTCGGAGCAAATTACTGTGAGAGACAGACAGACAGACACACAAGTGATTCTAAACTTTGGTATTTACAATAGGTACTTAAATTATTAATTTTTAGGGTTCCGTTTTTTCCTTTTGAGGTACGGAACCCTAAAAATTAATAATTTAAGTACCTATTGTAAATACCAAAGTACTAAAATTCACCATATAAATAAATGTAGTTTTACGTTATTTAAAAAAATAAAGGACTTTGTTCATCCATATTAATTAACATAGACAGGTACATCTGTCTATGTTAATTAATATAATATATATATAATAATAATATATTTCCATTTCTATTTAAAAAAAACCTTAAGTCCGCAGATATTTATTGCATTGATACAAAAAAAATATCAGAACAAAAAATTACTAAAGGTATGAAAAATGTTCGAATGACACTCAAAGACTTCGACATTTTGTCCAGTGACACAGTGTTACTAATTGGGACATGCACGGGTCCAATGTCCAGTTGTTTGTTACTAAAATGGTTCAAAGTATCAATCGATAAAAAAATTGGTTGGTAGGTGTTTTTAGGACTACGTGTGCAAACATTTCGTGTTAAGCTTCGTGCAGATCAGCGCGACGCGACCGACGCCGCGACGCGACTCGAACAATACAATTTCTAAGAAAACTTGACGGTATAACAATAACCGGTGTCGCGTCGCGCTGTCGCGTCGCGCTGGTCTGCACGAAACTTTAATGTTATGTGTATAAAGCCTTTTTATTATAAAAAAGTATAATATAGTGTGTGTAGTATAATATGTGTATGTGTGTGTGTGTGTAACGTGTAGTATGTGTTAGTGTATAAGTATCAATTAAGTCTTTTCTTTATTATGTCTTGTCGTCCAAATAATATTAATTGCAATCAATATTTTAGTAACATCTTATTGACGTAAAGACCTCGTAATCCATATTTGAATGAACTATGGAGCGATATTGGATAATTTCTTTCATTAGGTATTAAGGAAAAAAATATCAAAGAATCGTACAAGTGCGTGTTGACGTAATACTATATCCCGGGCGCAATAACTTGACACCTGGCTCGAAACTCGACTCCCCTCCCGCTAACCCGCGCGAGGCCCCGCTCTCGTCCTGAATGACGAGAACGGGGCCTCGCGCGGGTTAGCGGGAGGGGAGTCGAGTTTCGAGCCAGGTGTCAAGTTATTGCGCCCGGGTTGTACACACGGTACACACTTGAAATTTTCACAGAGTGTGTACTATAGCCGCTATAACAAAAAATTATAAATTAAAGTAAAAGTTAAAAATTAAACAATCCGCATATACAAGAAATGGGAAATTAGTAATTATTAAAAAAAAGTAGTATAAGTGTGTGTGTGTGTAGTGTGTATGTATATTGTACGGTGGTACGGAGTACTCTTTGTGTACGAATCCGACTCACACCTGACCGCTTTTTTAAATGTAGTTACAATGCGGCCTGTGTTGTAAGGCAAAAAGTATTGTTTACTCCTTGTTCTATTAATTAAAAAACTGGCCAAGTGCGCAATGCGCACAATGAAGGGTTCCGTAGTTGGGATGAATTAATCCCAAAAACAAACTTATCATTGTAGTTGAAAAACATGTTGTCCCATACATTCCAACTGCAAATGTAAGTTTGTACACACAATATTGAGAGACTTACTATTACTACTTAGACTTACTATTATTACTTTATTTTAAGACCATAGATTTCTTATAGGTTTTCCTGTAATCTATGAATACAGAACCGTTCTCTATATTTTTTCAAAATTTTTGGCTCAGTAGTTTCTGAGATAAGGGCGGGGGAATGGTCAAATTTCATCAATTTTCTTAAATATCTTTAAAAGTATTTAGTTTAAAATTATTTGAGCTTCTCGCAACAACCCCTTCTTTTGATATGTCACACGGTTCAGTATGCAAAACGTTTTATTTTTATTTTGTTATTTGCCCCCCAAAAGTAACCCCCATATTCAAAATTCATTTTTTATGAGTTTTAAACGAGAAAATTTTATACGAGTATGTGTACCAAATTTCAACTCAATTGGTTCATTATTTATTTACGCACTTCAACTACGTATATTAAAAGCAATTGTCCCGCATAACATTAAGAAGAAGTACAAGAATGACTACGGTAAATTATTTGAATTCTGTAAAATAATACAAATACATGAAAAAACAAAATTTACATTATTAAAAGAAGAATTTTTTAATGAAAATCTTAAGAAAACAAAAATCATAAATAATAATGAAATTAATACCCGTAGTGTCATCAATGCTAAGTTGTTGCTTCCTAAGTACAACAATTTACACGGCAAGAGATCGTTAAAGTATATAATACCTTATCTTATTAATCAACTACCTATATCATTGAGGGACAAAATAACTGCTAAAAACATAAAGTACAAATTAAAGGAACATTTCTTACAAAATATAAATATCTAATGTATATTAAGTGAATAAATGTTATAAATGAATATAGTTAAATAGTAAATAAATAAACATAATAGCCAACGATACCATTGGAAAATTAACTATTACTAATAATAATATACTTTTAGGAACAACCTGTATCAATCTAAATCACATTCCTCCACCACTTTTTGTCTTAAGGACGGTCAGATTGGTCATCGATGTTCGCTCGTAAGTAATAGATAAATATTTCGCTTATTACCCTCGATGTTGTTTTTGTTACTGTATCATTTTATGATTATGAACTTAAGTTTGTTATGATTGTTTAAATTATGTGGTCGGTGATTTTGGTGCACGGTAAAACTCTAATGAGTTTATGTTTGCATCAACTTATTATGTATATGTAAGTACTGAATGAATGAATGAATAAATAAATAAATAAATTAGATTCGGAGCAAATTGGCTGTGACAGACAGACAGACACACGAGTGATCCTATAAGGGTTCCGTTTTTCCTTTTGAGGTACGGAACCCCAAGAAGGTTTAATAAACAATAAGAAAAAACAACGATACTACCATTTCCATATTTTCCATCTTTGAATAATTATGAAATTCGTAGAAGTGGTTACAAGTTAAGCAAACTGATTGTCAACTTAAATAAAATGTCCCTATAATCATATCCCAACTGTCATTCTTTGACAGTTGTATGACATGGCTATAAGATACGACACGACTCTGGTGGAACAATTACTATGAAAACTTCATGGCAATTGTTCTACTGGAGTTGCGTCCCGCCGTCGCATCGCGCCTGTCTGCAGGAGCCTTCACACGGCGAATTGACGTGGGGTGTCAATTAGCTAAACAATGAATTTTCCTGGCTGTAGGTACTACTTACCTACTGACAGATTGTAACTCCATGGTTATGAATTATTAAGTAAATTAAAAATACTTTTTATGTTGGTAGGTACCTAAATCTATTATATTTCTAAGACAGTTTTACAATAAGTTGATCTAGATAGTTACAGTAGACAGCTTTAATTACTTAGCACAAATGATTAATAAAACAAATACAATTATAATTACTTATGTCTAAGGTAATATACGGTGGTAGACTAAAAATGATAATTATGCTTTATTAATCATTAATAAAGATTTAAAAAAAAACACCAAAATATTACATTAATATTTTGGTGATTTAAGGCCAGCGCGCATTGGCGGACGATGGGACAGGGTTATTTCAAATTAACCCACGCAAATTCGTACGTATTTAATGGTAATTGTGATTCCAAAGCTCCGACCACGACCGACCGTAGAGCATCAACGGGGATTTTTACGGGGCTATTGAAGAGCGCGCTGAAAGATACCGCGGCGGGTGCAACAAATACGGCAGGTTATGATAGCATGCGGTGGAATGCGACGGTATGCGTCGGAGTCTTCGATAGCCGGGGAGTGGAAGTGCAAGCTAGGCTGCACTCCGCATTAACAGTAATGCGCCGGCGGTCATCAAATCATCAGTGTGCGTTGACCGGTGGCATTATCCTTCTCAATACTATCCACCGCAGTCCGCCGGTGTGTGCTGGCCTTTAGTATTTAATCATTATCATTTAAATAATCATTGGTTACTTGAATTATTCATCAACAAACTCTGATTAATTATTTTTAACAATTATACATCAAGAACTGCCGGTCGGCAATCAGGAGGATTACAATTATTTATTTCATGCATATTGATGTCGTGAGTCCTATTCCTTGTTGATAATAACCTTTGTTTAAATTTATTTACATAAAATTCATACCATACTTCTCGGTTACTCTTTACAACAATAAAAAAAACGGATAATACAAATGCATTAAAGTTCATTAAAACAATATCTAAAATAACCATTGTTACGGTCCCATAAACTATATCAAATATACTTAAAGCAAATTCTGACAACATGATGACGTCGGTCAATATAAATATCAAAGTGGCGATGTACAAGCGACGCCAGATGCTAATAGCTGTATTTGTGCTCGTGCTAAAACTACGACAAAGTGAATATACAATTATGATGTATAAACAACAGTTTATAATCAATGCTAAAATTGAACTGCCCCTTTTGAAGATTGGAAAAAAATTAAGGGAACTTTTGAATAGCATATTCAATAGTACCGTTACTAAATCAGGTAAATAATAAAATATAGAGATCAAAATGGTTGTTGTTACAAAAGACACTCCCCAGGCAAACAGGGTACTTTTTAAATATCTTCTTTGAATATGCCCATCAAATACTTTTACAAAATCTACATAAAATAAATGACATATAACTAACAACCAGTGGTCCTTTACAGATATCAAATAAGCAAATAGACATGTAAAAAACGTTTGAGCCCAATCATTTTGAGTTCTTATTATACTATAAGGTAGGATGATTGTTGAGAAGTTCAGAAGAAAGTTTGTAATGATTGCATTTAGAAACACATAGTTTCTATAATTACGGAACTTCTTTATAATGCACCATGATGTTACTCCGTACACCGACGCTACTAATGTCACCACCAACTGACAGATTTTCACAATCTCTTCGAATTTCAATACTAATTTCCAATGGATCTCATCACTGTCTTCGTCATAGCCGCTAGTATCGTTGTAAGACATAGCGATTTCACTTCAACAGATTTGTTCGATTCACTTTTACTTTCAAAATATAAAATGATTCGTAAAGCACTTTCAGGAAATACAAACTGGCTAGTGTTACTTCTTAAACAGTCAATGAAACAGAAGTATCGGCAGCGGCAGCGTCACGCCAAGAACTGGCGACGCAGCAGCCGTGTGTTTATAATAACGCTACAAAACGAATGCACCAAGGTTTCGAAATAATAGCACAAGTATAGTGACGAACAGGAAAACTAAAAAAAAAATACGGTGAATAATGAAGTAGGTACCAATTAATATGAACAACAAGCTTCTTCCCGCGACATCATCCGCGTGGAAGTCAGAAAATAACACTTTGCACCACTCATTATTTTTCCATGAACACATACACTTATAATCACGCCTGTGTTCCCTAAGGTAGGCAGAGGTGTACCTATAGAACACCCACATGTCGCATAAAGAAAAAAAAAAGTTTACATTCACTTCGATAAATTCAGAGAAATTAATTGTGAAGATTTCCTTGACCGTACTACCTACTTATTTACTGACAGATTGTAACTCCATTCTTCTCATGAATACCTGATGCAAACTAGGAAGGTTATGAATGATTAAATAAATTAAAAATACTTTTACTGTTGGTACCTTAATCTATTTTATTTCTAAGATAGTTTTACAATAAGTTTATATAGACTGTAGATGGCGTTAATAACTTAACACAAATGATTAATAAAACAATTATGTATAATTATGTATAAAAGTTATATACGGTGGTAGATTGAAAACGATATACTTGAATTTATACAATCAATATATAGGTATCTACAAACACCGGTTAGGTAATATTTTGGTGATTTATTCAATGCATAATTATTATCATTTAAAAAACATTGGTTACTAGAATTGTTCATCAACCACCTTTATTTAATTATTTTTAAAAATTATACATCAAGAACTGCTGGTTGGCAATCAGCAGGATTACAATTAATTATTTCATGCATGTTGATAACGTGAGTCGTATGCCTTGATGCTAGCGATCTTTGTCTAAAATGTTCATAAAATTCATACCATAACTGTCGGTTACTCTTTACAATAATAAAAAAAACAGATATTACAAATGCATTAAAGTGGCTTACAACAATATTTATATAACTAACGTAACTGATCACATTAAATATTTTTAAAACAATTTCAGACAGCATAATGACGTCGCTCAATACAAATATCAAAATTGCAATGTACAAGCGACGCCAGATGTTACTAGCTGTATTTCCGCTCGTGTTGAAACTACGACAAACTGAATATACAATTATGATGAATAAAACACAGTTGCCTATCAACGCTAAAATTGAACTGCCCCTAGCGAAGACTTCTTCTAAATTAACGGAACTATATTTCAATTCTTCAAGTAAAGAATCAATCAAGAGCAAAGTGGTTGTTGTTCCAAAAGACAGTCCCCAGGCAAACAGGGTACTTTTTAAATACCTTCTTTGGATATGCCCATTGAAAACTTTTACGAAATCTACATAAAACAAATGACATATAACTAATAACCAGTGATTCTTTACAGATAATAAGTAATAATATAGATACAAACAAACAATCTCAAATGTTTCCTTGTACTTTGCGAAAATTCCGACTGTAATTTGGAGAAAAGTTGTTAAAATTGCACTTAGAAACACATAGTTTCTATAATTGCGGAACTTCTTCATGATGGTCCATGATAGGACTCCGTACACCAACGTTACTAGTGTCAGTACCAACACACTGTTTTGAACAATCACCCAGACTTTTCTAATTAATAACAAACTTTCTAGTTTTTTCTCATAATCCTTAACTATTAAGGGATATTTTTCTATTATGTCATACGAATCGTTTGCAGACATAACGAATTTCACTTCAATAGATTTGTTGATTCAATTTTTATTTAAAAAATATAAATTATTTGTGAAAAACTTGAAGCACTTTCAGGCAATACAAACTAGACTTTTGCTGCTTTTGATACAGTCATTGGAACAGAAATGTTATAATAACGCTACAAAACTAAAGTACAGGAAAATTTAATTTGCCTTTTACACAATTACAAAGTACTAGATTTCTGCCCGTGACTTCGTCCGCGTAGAAGTTGGAAAATAGGTCTTTTGCCGTGAATTAATTATATTTTTTCTTGTTTCGTATTATCTCCTTAACCGAACGATCAAATTACGTACTGAAAGGTGTAAATTTTATATAATTATATTAAATGCTCATCATGTCAATCCCTCCTTATTTTCTTCGACTTTATTTATAAATACGATTATTCTCATTTTAAACTAAATACAAATTTATTTTAATCAGTGTCAGTGTAATATTCGATCAATAAAATAATTTTCTTCCAGATATAACCTCCTACAAGCATACAAACAAACAATTTTACCCCATTATAGTATTATTTACGAAAGACACCTCTCTTTTGTTTTGATACTTGTATGCTTTGTGTTCGTTATCGCGCTGTTTACTTTAAAGCTTTACTGTTCTATAATATGTTTTACTCTATCGCACTTGCACGCACCACGCACTATTGCTTGCTTTTCTGCAGGGCTGATTACTACTTAAGAGTCCGGACACAAAATTCACTCGACAGAGTTTAGGTAAATTCATTGCGATGCTGTTTGTGTACACCGCTCACGCACACACGCCTAAAGATCGATCGTAGTGATCGCTTAAACAGTTTTGATCCTATGGATGATATTTTCTATGTTATGTACGTAGGTACGGTTAAGAAATAAGTCTGGAATGTTTGTTTATATTCATTTAGTATTTTATAACAATCAACATAAAAATGCTACAATAGGTGTTAGATGCATTTAGATACATTTAGACATTCAATAACATTGAGGTAAGCGTTTTACATCAATACGAGTAGTGGTGCCGATTCTCTTGTACACCGAACTAAACTACCACTAAAATTCTTTACTTTTAGCTATGAGAATCTTAAAGCAATTCTGCAAAAAAAAAACTAAAATTAAAAATAATTTTGATTAAATTAAAATCGAATTTGACAATCGCGACTCCACGTCGTACTTGTTTTTCCCTACCCCGTGTTTTCTTTTTGTGTTCGCTACTGATGGGATGGGTTTTCCGCGGTGGTTAATATAAGTCACTTTGCCATTTATTTACGAAATGAAGTAATTATTTATTTATAAAATAAAATTTTGATTCTATTAAATGGTTATCTTAAAATTTATATGTAATTTTTAAATTTCTTAAAAGTGTTTCTAATTATTAGAAAAAAAATACTTATTTGTCTTGAAGTTTTTAGAAAATTACGTTATTTTAACATTTTTTTTCTGCTATATTTTGTATGGAAGGTGAAAAAAGTGGTTCAGCCACATGCAAGTAGGCTATATAGTCATATTGATAAGATTTTGTAATTTTCAAAATCTAAAGTAGTTTCTTGTAACCAAACGACCACACATCAGTCTCGCGTAATTTTTCGGAAGACTTCTTGCAAATATTAGTGATTTTCCAGAAATCCTTAATTTATTTGAAAAATTCCTTTCAGGTACATGCTAGACAGAGAAATCGACTTTACAAACCATAAATAATTTTGTTTAAATTCTGTTTCCCTTCCTCACAACGAATGAACAAATTTGATCAAAATCAGTCGATTTCGTGTACGGCCTCTTAACATCGTATAATTCTTGCGCTCGCGCAAATCTTATTGACGTTTACCTTCCTTATACTTATTTAATTATATTAAAACTTATTCTACAATGTTATATAAAATATTTTATGTACTTTATTTTAATCGATTATACAGATTTATACTCAATTATTAGTTTTAACTTTTAATGGCTCCTACGTTAAATACCTATCGGGTGTAAAAAGACACTTTCCGAAGCCGAAAGCCACATATTCTACCCATTATTTGCATCATTTTTTTCCACTAGACCATACCTGGGAATCCACTGGTTCTGGAGATATTGAAGGTCAAAGTCGCATTTTTTTTTTTTACTTTTTCACTAAAATGAATTCTATGCGATAATACGAAACTTTTTTCCAAACAAACATTACCTGAATTTTAGATTTATCTTAACAGATTACGCATTTGAAGTTACAAAAACGCAATGAACAACAAGTACCTACCTACGTAGCGTAGGGGCGGAGCTTAACTAACACTGAATCCGTTCATTCAAGCGTGGGTTCGCGTTACATTGCGCGCAATAAAAACTTGTTTTTTTTTATTAAAAAAAAAAAAATTACGGTTCCCAGCAATAATTTTTGCGCAAAGCTACTTAGCTATACGTACAGTATGCGTAGTTTACGGCTTTGTGATGTGTCTTTTTACACCCTGTATATTTTATCAAAACGTTCGCGGGCTTAGAACTAAAAGTGATACGTAATTGGCTTAACTCGAATGATATTATTGTTCTTACAGATACGTAGTTATTAGATGGAGTTTTAAATTCCGAATTTTTTGATGAACGGTACATTGTGTGGCGTCGTGATCGAGATTATGTTTTGACCGGACAATCGCGTGGGGGGTGTGCTTATTGCTACACGTAGGGAACTTTCAGTTATATGCCAACCTACCTTCTTTTCTACAGTAGAGGATTTATGGCTCAACATAGGACTAAAAAATTCTAGTACACGTAAATATATTACCTTACATAATTTGTGTTGTTTATTATGTCAGCAAAACTTAGGTCTTTCTTTTTCTTTACAACTTTGTAATTACCTCACAAAACTAAACCAAGTAGTTATGAGTAACTCTTCTGATACCTTTCTCATCATTGGTGATTTTAACATGAGCGGTATTAACTGGGTCCTATCTATCTGACAATCTATCACTCGTCCCAATGAACCCGAATGGTGCAGACGAAGTTTTACTTGGTGACGAATTATGTACCCTAGATTTTGAACAATACAATGGTGGTCTTAATAGGTATGGTAAAATTTTTGATTTGTTACTATCTAACCAATTAGTTACTGTGGTTGAATGTTCAAGTCCGCTGGTTCCCATTGACGCCTACCATCCAGCACTACTAATTAATATGGATTTCGTTGAAGGTCCTTTATAGTGCGCGTCACGGGCGCAATATCTGTTCGACAAGGGTCACTATGAATCTATCAACAAAGACATTCCCACGACTGACTGGGAATCCAAGTTTGCGACACGATCAATTGATGAATCATTAAACCTTTTCAATCAAGTCATTCTCAATTTACACACAAAAAAATATCCAACTTGGTACAATTCGGCATTAATCAAAACAATTAAAGATTTTTTTTTAAACATTAAGACGTACGGCATTTAGCGGATGAGTCAACATTTAAGCTTCATCGTGAAAGGGTAAAGAAATTAGAAACGCAATGTTATAAAAACTACTTGAATTCGAAAAATCTATTAAACAAATCCTGTTTTCCTGATTATCCTAAAACTCCTCGATACCGATAGCACAGTATAATAAAATAACAGTATTATGTATGCATAGAAATCGGTCGAAACGACGCGGCAATGCGCTTCGAAATGTCAGTGTATATCAGAATAGTACCAAAAGCGTGGCAGTTACGCATGGACGCGGATTTACCGAGCGGCCGTATGTAATTATTTCAAGTTCACTGCCGATAAATAATACTGTTACTTATTTATACTGTGCCGGTAGGTATACACATTACATACAAAAAGCTATTTACGTCATTAAGTAATTAGGTCACGTAGCCACAAGCGGAAAGTCTCCAGTATAAAGACAACCTACTTAATCAATAATCAACCTTAAAACAATATGATATAAGGGGCAGTATTGATTCAGAGCAAGTTCTTTTAATCTCGCTTTTCTTTATTGTCTTTTGTTTGTACACTTCATGCCACAAAAAATAGGTATTATTTAAAGTAAAACAATCCAATCACTACATATTATAAATCAAAGTCCCCGCGCTGCGTCTGTCTGTCTGTTTGAACGCGCTTTTCTTTTAAAAAAAAAAAAAAAAAAAAAAACATTTTTTTTTTATTTCACATAAACCTACAAGGGCACTTATGAAACGTCAGAAGCTAGGTGCACGGTTCCAATTGGTCGTTTCCTATGGAGAAGAGCCGGCAAGAAACTCCACGGTTACTCTTTTAAAAGTAAATGGTCTTTACAATGTTTCCAAGTTACAGTGTTAAAAGGTATGAGAGGACAGTGTAGGCTCATCAACAAGTACCAGGTACTTAGCAAAATATTAAATGGTCCACAGATCTACAGTCTGTTATGTCTTTGGAATTACTTGTCGGATTTGCAAGAATCTTTCTGCATTTGATAGCCCAATTTGTGAGGAAGGTTATATGCAATTTATCCTAACGCTACAACTCTTAGAGGCCTAGCAAAAAGAAAAAAAGTCACAAAAAACATTAACACGTTCACTGCGTTAGTCAATTTTGATGACTTTCAGCTGGTGCGGTATGGGGTCTATTAGATCCGAAGCACGACTTGTTCCTGGTGCGTTGTTGGGTCGAAAAGACCCGTTCGACTTCCATCTGTTTAGGAGGACTTATCTTTATAGGTATAATGATTAATTCATATTCCTTTATAGCAATATGTTGACAAGTAAACACTCAATAAAAGGCTGAAATCGTAGGTAGATGCACTGAATGGTTTGTTTGTAAATAAAGGGATAGCCTGTCGGATCTTTACGACCCGTTATCCGCACTGGTTAGTAAAAGTGTCGATACATTTTTAGTGTTGTGGATGATAAAAAACCATCGATAGCGATAAAATGTATAACATTTTTTCAAATCTGTTGATTACATATAAAAATAAATTATTGGGGTATCGAAACTTTGGTAGGCTGGTTTGGGGTATTGTAATTTTGTGTTTCAATTTTTGTATTCGTTCACTATGAGTTGTACTGGTTGATGGTGTGGATGAATCTGGTGGCTGGGGATTGATGGCTGCAGTTTATAGGAATTGTAATATGTGACCAGTTGACAGGTTAGTGTATACATTATCAGATATATTCCGCTTACCCAATATTATTTGTCTAGGAGAACCTTCGCTTACTTTATTTTTCGTTGGCTTTTCACCCTCACATGACTTAAAAAACATTTACCTGGATCGCTTCATGTTCTATTCACTTTCAGTATCATTTGCATTAAAACTCATCTCAACACACGGACCTCACTAGCTCAAGTAGAATGTAATCTAGTGCGGCTATCGGGTCATCGGGCATCGGGTCGTTTAGAACCGCTAAACGCACTAGACGTAAAATTTTTTGCTTCAGTCGGCATCGGGTCGTAAGAACCCGATGCGATTTTTTCGTACCAATATTATCTATTTAACGAGGTAATTCCAAAACACTAACCGTCTCATTCATATTCATACGGAGACCAAATATATCTGTCCCGCACTAGCGGTTGGCACAGTAATTTCTACCCCGCACCGGAGGAAAGATGAGCATCGGATATAATCAACCCGATACCGCACCGAACGTGTTAAGCGAAAACGTAAAAAAAAATTCACGCGGATGAAGTCGCAGGCAGAAGCTAGTCTCAATACAAAAATGCATCATTTCTAAGTCATATTGATTTATTATTTATTTATTTATTGATAATATACTTTATTGTACACCAGATTATACATTACATAAAGAAAAAGTAATACATTATAAAATATTGCTATTATATTAGCGATTTGTTATTTTTGTTGTTATTTTTTTTTTATTAGCTATTGTATTATTGATTTATTATAGCTTTTGCCCGCGGCTTTGCCCACGGGAGTTCGTGTGTGTATAATGCTGGGGCCGCATCTGCGCCTATCGTGACGAACGTTCGTACAGTGATACGATACACGCAGATGTGACCAACCATTATCGGTTATCGTCGCGATAGTTCGGGCTGAATAGCACTTATCGCCCGGGTGGCGGTACATAATAAGCGTGGTGCGTGTGCGATGGTCATTTCGATTTTTGTTTCCGGACTGCGTTAACGCTCTGTCGAAATAATAGAGGGCCAACTTGTTAATATTATGAAGCAGTATGACCACCTCATTAGCGCGATAACTTTTTAGCGAGCAAAACATACGAATCTTCGGCATGCATTGCTCTATCACTATAGACGCATTGCGATCAATTTCGCATCACAATTTGCGATCGTCGGCAAACATTACAGGGTAATAAAGGACGGGATCAGAATAAGAAAAAGTTTTCGTTTTTTTTTATGTGGAAAACGACATAATTTTCGAAAAACTGCCTCGGTAACGTATTCCCGAGATAAAAGTGCCATTCCAAACTACTATTAAGCTACCATTTACTGGGTACGTCTTCCATTGACTTGAATGTGCCCTAGCGGCTGAGAGTATCTCATGCTCACTCAGATGTCTCGCTGATGGTGGTACATGTGTTGAATCATTTAGCTACTTTCAAAATGTTTGAGCTGAATAGTGCTGATCCATGCGTCAGGTTCGTGAACGGGCGCCGTCAGTAGGTACTGCTTATCTCTTAGCTACCATGGCTTATTTAATTTTATTTGTTTTTTTATTTTTATGGACGCTTGTAACCTTCTACATCATCTTCTCGCGTGTATAATTTCAACATAAATATTACAACGCAACCAATATTTTGTAATCCGTGGAGTTTTTTGCCCGTTGTTCACCTTAGGAACCTACTACGCTTTGAAATGGGCAACTAGCTTCATCTTTCTGACTGACCGACCCCTTGACAATTCAAAAGTGCCTGTAATTGGTTTATTTGAAATTAATATTGAAATACCCTGCATCCTAATCCTGCAGTGCTATTCTGTAAACATCTCACCGTGAAAACTTAGGTGAAGTGAGCGTGGAGTGAGCTGTCATTCCACAGGGATTGACACTATTGACAGCTCACTTCACCCAAGTTTTCACGGTGAGATGCTTACAGAATAGCATGGCAGGTCACGCTCAACCAATGACTTGTGATTGATGAAGAAACTTTCAAATTTTCGAACTCCCAAACGTACATACTTTCACATTTATACTATTAAACTATTAGGAAGTATGATTGGTAATGAGGAAATAGGAAACAGTAATTCCTAATATACCTGGAGAACTATTAAAAACGAAACATGTGGGACTAGTCGGTCGATTCTGTAAAAATATCAACGTGAAACTTAGGTGAAGTGAGCTGTCACTGTCACAAATCGACCGGCAGGATGCTAGGGATTAGCACTATTGACAGCTCACTTCACGCTCACTTCACCCAAGTTTCACGGTGATATTTATACAGAATCTACAGGCTGTTCTACTACCGACAAACAAAACACTCTCGCAGACTTGCAAAACCGAAATTTTAACCCCAAACAACCAAATATTAGCCTAGTTATTTTTTCAACCAACAAAGTTACATATCCAAAAAGCAATCAAAACTTCATACAGGGTAATAAACCGCACGTTATGCCCCACACGGTTCTCCTTTGTTTGTGGACTAATTACATCCGCACTGATTGAGCAGAGCTGTCCCTATCGTTGTAATTTGTTTAGGGCTGAAGAAATTAGCCCTTTGTCTCGACTGTTTGTGTCTTTGTGTGTGGGGGGTGGTTATTGTAGCGTAACTTGGATGGTCGGCGATGGTATTGCAAGTTACCTCACTTTAGAATGCGGTGGAGTGCATACAGTGATGCAACTTGACCCGCATTCACTACACGAAATAGACAGAAAAAATTAAAGAAAAAGTGTTTATTCTGCACAAACTAAACGCACATTACAAAAAAAAAAACAAAACAATACCACTTTACAAATTAGCCAAAAGCCTCGTATCCATTATTGACACAAAAGAGTTCGACAAATTTTATCTATTGATTGCTGTCAGGGTCAATACGTTAAGCGCTAGCAGTGATAGACTAGTGGTGAAGGCTACAAGTTCGAACCCAAGGCAACCACTGACATTTCGGTTTCATGTATGTCAGTATTGTATGTATAATTATCACTTACTTCAAATAACGGTGAAGAAAAACATCGTGAGGAAACAGGTATGCTTGAGGGTTGTTTCTTGATGAAATGTGAAGCCAAGTCAGAGGCCCATGGGCGACATAAAAACCCTGACACCAGGTTAGTCACTAATGTTCTAAGTAGAAAGAAGTAAAAAAATGGGCAACGTCGCAAATAGATGTCAAACATCTCACTGTTTCGAATAATTTGGCAATATTAATTTATGGAAATAAGAAATGTGGCTAACTAGCGCACTAGAATAATAATAATGAATTGCAATTATAACACTGAATTTGATGCAACCGTTTTAGGTGTAAAATAGGCATTTGGAAAGTTTCCAAATCCTTCTTTTACATCTAAAACGAAATATTCGGTGTTACGATATTAATTATTGCCTTTTTTATAAATATATAACTCCACATTTAAAATTTTCATACAGTAATATTGCCAAATTAATCAAAACAGGTGAATATTCGACAGCTATTTGCGATGTTGCCAAATTTTAGGATAAGCCCTCTTAAATATAATTTCCTCTGCAATATGTTCAATAATTATTGTCTACCTACATTCGTCGATCGGTAATAGATTCAGCCACGTGGAAATGGTTCCAATCCGTTCATTAGTAGGATACAGAGAGAGAATTCTAGCTTAGACCATCGCCAGCTGGATAAGTAATAACTTGTTCCTATAGTACCTATAATTATGTCCAATTAGGTCACGTATATTTTTCTTGAATCCTTTCTTATTGTTTTTAAGGGACTGTGTACGTCTTGAATTTGCTAACCCGAATGACGTTGTTTATCCAAATGAAAAAATCGAGTGAGCCTTACAGTAGTCGCTTATGACATCTGACATCTCACCTTGGTATTATGCAACTTTGAGGTAATGAACAACATTAAGGGGGCGGTGCCTCGTCAAGGTCGGTTCCGACGGCCAACTCTAGAATTGCGCGTGCTCATTGGTCAAATCAAATAGCGCGCGCTTCCTCGGCTTCCTGTTACACACTTCCGTCCCTTTTCACGAAATCACTCCCACAGATAGCAGGAAAGCCAGAGTAAAGATTTTACACATCGAAAATTCTATAGGTAAAAGGACTTTCAGGTTTTCCCGAAATTAAATATGTATAAAGAATATGATGTATATTGTGAATGTGTTTGTGAATGTGTGTGTGTGTGTGGGTATAGGAGGAGCTCGTAGCTAAGTAATAACTGTTGCACGGGTCAATCCGTCAGGTTAAGCTACACTTGCCGGGGTTGGTCTATGGATGGGTGACCATCTTTACATACCGAGACTCCTCCGTGCCTCGGAAAGCACGTTAAACCGTTGATCCCGGCTGTCATTCGTGCATCTTTGACAGTCGTTACATGTCGTCAGAAGCCCGAATGTCTGACAATCAGTCTTACCAAGGGGTATCGTATGACCCAGTTACTGGGTTGTGGAGGTCAGATAGGCAGTCGCTCCATGTTAAATACTGGTATTCAGCTGAATCCGGTTAGACTGGAAGCCGACCCCAATAAAGTTGGGAAAAAGCTAGGCAGATTAGATTAAGAATGTGAACGCAATTAAAAATAAGGGAACTAGTACCTCTGCCTAGATGTCTTGAGAAATTTTTCTTTCACCTAATATTATCACCATAAGCACTACCTATTAGATATGATTGTGCTTTGAATATAAATCGACCGTAGCAATTAACATTGTCGGATCTACATTTTTGCGATTTTTATTTTATTATAAATAAAAATCGCAAAAATGTAGATCCGACAATGTTAATTGCTACGGTCGAAATATCGATTCCTTGATGTATATATGATAGCACTTCATTTGTTAACGAAAAGAACATATCATTAAACATCGCGCCCGCAATCGCCCCAAGGCTAGGCAGAGGTGTACCCATAGTACACCCACATTGTTTAAGTCCATGTAATAGGCAGCGAGCCTATTGTCATCAACCGGACACAAATCCAGACTCCGGGCTGCTACTGAGAAATTTCTGATGGAAAAACCTAGTAACACCAAAAGAAATTCTAGGAAAAAGGTTCGACAAAATTTTCTTTTTTGTCGGCTAGTTTACCCCATAGATATTTTTCGATCGTATCTAAGTTTCTAAGAAGAACACTGAATACGACCTAGATCTCACTCGAGTCCTGTTTGACACATTCCAAGAAATCTTTCACACAAAGCACTGGGAGCTCACAAAGGGGCATGCAGATTAGTGAGCATTGAAAATGTACCAGAGGAACAGATGGCTCACTTGCAACACATGTAGCTCTTATACCGCAAGCCCTAGAGGCGAAATTTGAAAGGCAAATGATACAAAGGGGAGACGTAGGTGTGTTTTGAATATGATTGAAATCGTAGAAACACAACGCTGGAGGAATCAATCGGAATGTTTCAAATCAGTCGATGGTCCTTAAACAGACATGTTAGAAATTTAGGCCAAGCGTGTAGCCTTGTATTGTGTGTTGGATTTCAGGTACAAATACTGTTACTGGACATAGAAAGGGGCACTGTAATTACAGAAATAGGATTATAATAACCCTTAGGACAGATGGATGGGTTGAAACGTCATTGTTAATGTCAAATTCAAGAATGGCCTCATTCTGAAACTTGAGGTAGAGATTTGCCCTGTACCTACTGAGTTTTCTTTTGAACCTTGCATCGTTTACAAACACAATAATGTGTAATGCGCCTCAGACCAAATAAAAAACCAAGACGGCGCTGTCAACAGTGACGTGAGGCCGGTTTCGTAAGCATTTGTGCACTTAGTGAGGTGTAGTTTGACTGTAATTGGTTGAAAATGTGTGCGTGTGAGCGTGTATGCACAGAGCGGAGGTATAGTTTTGGCATGCTTCACTGTATTGTTCGCAACGGTATGTCTTGATTTTTTATTTGGTCTGAGTAATGTGTTTGATCTCATAATTTCATCAAATCGTTGAAAACCTACTAATTTTTTTTTGCATAAATTGCCACTAAACGTTTTACAAACTTACCAACCATTAATACTACATGTACCAACCTATTTTGTATCTCCGTCAACCCTAAAAAACCATAAACACAATACACACAGAAAAGGGAATTAAAACAAAACCTAACGTTTTATTTCAAAGAACAAATGTGCAGTCATTAAGGGAACGAACGTAGGGAACCAAGAATTCTCATTACGTGGTTACCCTATGGGTCCTGCGACCTTTGGGACACGGGAAAGGGTTCGGGATAGGTGAAATTAAACTCGTCTGCCAGCATTTAGAAAAACAAATAGAGGACAACACAATAATTGTTACGAAATACGATTCTAAAGTCCCATTTACATTTTACACGGTGCAAGTTTATTGCCTGGCCTGTGGCATAGGTACCATAAAATTGAAACAACAATTTGACTGGCACCGTCTATAAAACACGTGCAATTGTTGCACGATACGGGCAAGTTAGTTGCTGTTCAAAATTGGTATAGGTGTAAACAGCACGTACAATGAAATCGCACGTACAATAAAATCGCATTCAATTCTGGCATGAAGATTTTTAACATTCGAACCTCATGTTTGATTGTAATTTTTTTTTTCGAACTAATCAAGTTCAAAAATCTTGAGAAGACGTTCAATAATTAAAATTTAATTAAATACTTTGCAATGCAAATACGGGCAGTACTTGAATCAATTGTACAAGAACGTGCAACTCTGTGTTTGTACGAGGTAAAACTGGCATACAATAATTGCCTTAGTGTAAACAGAAATCGCATGCAATTATTGAACGGCAAAACTTGTTTAAGCAATTATTGTATGCCATTTTTGGAAATCGAACGCTTGTAATCACTTGCATGCAATTATTGAATGGCAATAATTGAACGTGCTTTATGACGTATGGTCTTGAACGTTCCAGAAACTTACACCGTGTAAATGGGGCTTAAATGGTGCATAAAAAGTACAATAACAAAAAACTAAAATAAAGTTCCTAACAAAGTAGTCGATCGTCCTGTTCATTTTTAACAAACAAGTGATAAAAAAATAATCACGAGTATTGCGTAATCTCGCGCCGATCGCTGAAATTTAATTTTCCAAAGTAAAAGTTGTAGGTCACTGGCGAAGTCCACCCAAACATTTTGCAAAGATCTCAAAACGAAAATTCCAACCACTAAGCTACTGTTGATTTTTGTAAACTTAAATTTGTACTAGTGGCCCGGCCTTGCATTGCACGGGTTACATGTCAAAACACTGAGATTTTTATGCCAAATCTAAGTTTTTTTTTTTTTCTTTATGCTTGTGTAATCGCATCAAAATCCTGTGTGTAGTTAGAAGATCGAAGCAGTCACAGAGACAGACACGAAAATCGATTTTATTTTATATTATGTATGTTTATTAAGATAATTAGATACCATAAGTGTAATTTTGTTTAACCTAAGTCCGGAGTCCAGGTTATAATTCAAATGTTTTGCGGAGCTGACGTGTGGTTTGGGCTCACAGTGTGGGTTACAATTTTGAAATACACGGGTAACAAATTGCTAACACACTGCATTTGGAGGTGTGCAAAATAAACAATAATGGGTTAGAAAGACGATGTTTTATTAAGAAAATAATATTTCAATAATGATTTTTTAAATATGAAATTTCGATGTGGAAATCAGTTGTCATGTTAGGAGCATGTAATGCGGAGGAGTGAGGAGTATCGAGAGGGAAGTTTGCGGAGGAGTGAGGCGAGTTTTGAGTCTGATTGTGGGTGGCTATAAGAGTAGTGGTAGACCAAAGAAACGATGAATGGACTATATGAAAGATGCTACCTAGAAGAGGGGGTGACTACCGAGATAAAGCTACGTGCAGACTAGCGCGACGTGACACCGGTGATTGTTATACCGTGAAGTTTTCTTAGAAATTGTATTGTTCGAGTCGCGTCGCGCCTGCACGAGCTTTAAAGAGGTATGGAAGAAAAGTAAATGTTGCGCCGAGTCCAAATAAATTGAGATAAGGGCACAAGAATGATGAATAAAGTTATCGATGCCAAAAAAAAACATTACAAAACAACACGGTTGGAATCTCCAAAAGAGTAAGTAGCTCCCAACCAAGGAGGCAAATAATCCGTCAACCAATGATGTTTCAAAGATCTCAATCTGTGAAGTCTTTTCCCAACTATGTTGCAGTAGGCTTCCAGTCTAACCGGATGCAGCTGAATACCAGTATTTTACATGGAGCAACTGCCTATGTGACCTACTGGGTCTCAGACTTTTAGACTTCCCATAACAACTGTCAAAGATCTACGAATGTTAGCCGAGACCAACGGCTTAACATGCTTTCCGAGGCACGGAGGAGTCTCGATATGTGTGTTTTTCCTTCCGGGAACTGACCGACGAACTGTACCTACGGCTGTTATTATTTAGCCACGAGCACCTCTGGTGTTTTAAAGATCAATGACGTCAAAAAACCAAAACTTGTTGATAAACTAGAGCGAATTCAAATAATTATCACAACGATAATCCAAATATCCAAAATGATAAACAAACTAAGAACAAATTAATCAATTTGTTGGTAACGTGAACATTGTAACGCTGTTAGACCCTCCTTCGAACTAACATACAGTAAATATTAATGGACAAGACGGAGCTGTAAACGTTGTTTCAAACTTCATACACAAAGTTCTCTTGGAACATTGTGAGCAAGATATCAAACGTAATGCTCGATACCGTCTTAATAAGTTTGGGTGTGGATGTCTGTTACACTGTACTGGGGACATTACTACCACAAGACAAACCCCGGCAAGCGTAGCTTAACCTGATGGATCGACCCATGCGGCTGTTATTACTTAGCCACGAGCTCGTGTAGTATTTATTCTTTTTAGAGTTATCAATCCCTTATGTTGCACCTGCCATGTTTTGTCTCTGCATTACCCTAAGGTTGATTGGTAGAAAATGCCTCAGGCAATAAGTCCGCCTTTGTACAGATTTTTTTTACTTGTACATGAAGTTTTTATAATGAAATCTCCGTTTGAACCATCTCTTCCACTCAAAATTCAAAATATTTTATTTCACGTAAACCTACATGGGCACTTATGAAACGTCAGAAGCTAAGTGCACGGTTCAAATTGCACGCGTAGCGTGACAACCAAATAAACGAGTTTTGTACTGGTTTTGTCGACGGAAGAATAGACAAAATGACATATTGTGATTGTTTATCTGTCATTTTGTCTATTCTTTCGTCGAAAAAACCCGTTTCTATTGTGGTCATGCTAAGCGTGCTAGTCGTTTTCTATGGAGAAGAGCCGGAAAGAAACTCCACGGTCACTCTTTTAAAAGCAGTAAATGGTTTTTACAATATTTTCAAATTAAAATGTTAAAAAGTATGAGAAGACAGTGTAGGCCTATCAACAAGTACCAGGTACTTAGCAAAATATAAAATATTCCACAGATCTACAGTCTGTTAAGCCTACAACGTTCTCACATTCACAAAATTTAAAAGAAAATAATTTATATAAAAGATAAATAAAATAATAAAAATAAAGACCAATTCAAACCAAATGACATGATTGCCACTACAGCTGTAACAACACAAATTAAATAAAAAAATATAGAATATTGTAAGTATGTAATGTCTAATAATAAAAAGATTATGTCAAGGAACTATGTAAAAACTAATATTAGTATAACACAACGGTGTAACAAAACTCCTATGTGATGCGAAGTTGTCCCTTTTCATTATGCTAGTTCGGTTTACAGGGCAATATGAATAAAACATAGGAAGGGTTAAGAGCAATTATTAACGAGTTGTTTACAGGGAGGGTCCAGCAAGGGTCCGTCAATTGCTCCTCTCTATGGCAGAGGCTATTTATAGCCTGGAAAGGCTTTGCAAGGAATAGAAAATTATGTTCTGTAGAGAAGTTGGTGGGTAGTTCGTAAGAGATTAGTGTTACGATTTTAGTGCCTTTAGCCAGGTTTTGCAGGTCCTCAAAAATCGCAGTAGGTAATTGATCAAAGATGCATTCGGAACTGAACGCAATCAGGACATTTAAAACACTTCTAAGTGCGAATTTCACCAATGAAACTGAACGCGATCAGCACATCTAAACCGTGTTCAAGAGCTGTCAGTGTCGATATTTCACAGAAAATAATGACACTGACATCTGACAGCCCTGTAACGTAGTTTATGTGCTTTCAATTTCATTGGTGAAAGTAGCCCTAAACCGCATTTAACAGCTGTCAGTGTCATTATTGTTGTGGAATATTGACACTGACAACTCTTGAACGCGGTTTAGATGTGCTGATTACATTCAGTTTTGTTGGTGAATCCACCCATAAATGATTAATGGCGAATTCACCAAAGAAACTAAACACGATCAAGATCAATATTTAATTTATTTTTGTAGAAAGAAAATCCCTTCTATCCGGGTTTAAAAACCCCTGTTTTTAAACCCGGATAAAAGGGATTTTCTTTAGCTTAAAGAGAAAATCCGCTACTCCTTTGACGTAATCAAGTACTGACAACGCCCACTATTATAAATGAATACCCACGCGAAGAATTTTACATTCGGTCGCAGATGAATGCAGAAGGTTCACTCCACAAAATCATTTAAATAAAAAGCGACTCTTGCTACGACACAATAAAGTGCAATTCAGGTCGCACAGCGCTAATTACCTACAGTTATATTCACCTAGAAGTTGCCTCTCTTTCTATCGCATAACTCTTATATCTTTTGACACAGAATTAGCCCGACAAGACGAGCCTGCCGCATACTTGTAGCTTCATACCTAAAGTACGGAGTGAGCCATCTGTTTTCATCCGTGGTTTAACTATCACCAAACAAGCAATTTGTTCTTCAAGTTTTTCTCAAACACCCAAATCAGCATAAAAAGAAAAACAAACTACACTTTCTTACAAACAAAACTATACACAAGACCCAAGTAAGCATGTAGAAGAAAATTAAATGGCAAAGTTTCTTACGTCCGAGCAAAGTTGTGCGCCATAGCCGCCGTTTGTGACCACAGTATAATCCATTAACAACTTTCTTGTAACAACACCCTAATTTATTATTATAATTTCTTGCATTTACACTCTGGTTATTCTATTATCTGGATATTTATTTATTTATTTATTTATATAACAATTATTTGCTGCACTTACAGTAAAAACCAAAGCGCGCAGCAAGCCAACAACAACATTTAGGTAAAAAACTTAATACAAACATCTAACATCAATTTACCACTATACATAAATATGTCAACATCTGGCTCCTGAGCAATCAGGGCGTTCAGCAGATTGATCGCCTGGGTTGTAGGGGCATATCGAGCAGTATGGGTACGCACAGGCGGAGCCGCGAACAGGCACCGCGAGGCACAGGCGCGCGACCGCCGCAGCCGGTCCGGAGCAAACAATGAACAGCGAGCTAGAGTAGTCGCGTCATCGATCTTATTATTGAGCAATAAGTAGTAGTGCATCAAAAGTGCACACTTGCGTCTCAGTTCTAACGTGTTAATACCTACCATTCCCACAACAAACAGAGACGGATACAAATAGGGATAATAGCCATATATTTTTTTATATAGGTAGCGAGCAAATTTTCGTTGGACCCGTTCTATCATGAGCTTATATTTTTGCTCATGTGGATCCCATACCAGCGCATTATACTCCAGTTTACTACGCACAAACGAATAATAAAGAGTCAGTATAACATTCCTGTCTTTAAACCTACTTGCCTGTCTCATAACAAAACCAAGTGATTGGAAGGCCTTGCCACAGATATTATTAATGTGCTGATTAAAGGTCATATTCACGTCTAAGGTCAGTCCCAGATCTTTTATTTCGTAGACGCGCTCCATATTCGGCTGTGTACTGGAATTGGTTTTGGGTTTTGGCAAAAATGATAGTTGAAATTCACAGGCTTGTGGAACTTTTGCCAATAAAGTTGTTAGAAAAAGCATCTCAATCAATTTAGATTTTTATTTCTTCTTAAATTATTTTATGTTTTTATTAGGCCACTTTTGTCATCAAAATTGTTCTACTAGTTTTTAATTTGTGTTATTAAGAGCGTGCATTCAGAAAGTGGGAATCGTCGCAAATAGCTGTCAAATATTTCGCTGTTTTGATTAATTTGGCAATATTACTGTATGGAAATATGAAATATCGCTTTCTGCCGCCGGCATCATCATTCATAATCATTATTATATTATATTAATGAATGACCTAGACGTCCAATTAGCTGGCTAATTGAACCAGAATTGAGGCGACATATACAAGACACATTTTTGATTCTGATAGAACAGAGATTGCTGAATAGAAAACCATTTCAGAACTCTAAAAGGTGTATGTCAGGATCGTAGTAGCTGGCGTTCTGTAGTTTCTGCCTACCCCATGGGAACCCGACGTGAGTTTATTAAAGGTGTATGTGTGTTCAAAACTCCAAGAAACAACTAAATCGCTATGAAACTTTAGTACGTAAAGCTTTCATGCTTGAAAAGGAATAACATTTCCACCAACTCAATAAACTGCTTTGTTTATAAATAAGAACCCTATCTGTCATTAATCCATTTACTAATTACAGTAGAAGACGTACTCTTATTACAACAACACCCAAGGGAGAAAGGGGACCCCTTATCCAGGGGGACTAACGTCAAATACCCTGGCTTATCACCTGCATGCAATATACACAGCCGCCCCTCTTGATTCTTGCAACTTGTTATCCAATGTAATCCATTTCGCTGACTTAATTCCTGCTACATGTGTTGAATGATAATGTTTTGGAAGTCGTTAAAGGGAGAGTTTTCGAGTTTATTAGAGCGCATACAAATATGGCAGGAGACTTTTATGGGATACTAGCTTCTGCCCGCGACTTCGTCTTCGTGAAAAGAGAAGGCTTAAAAATATCCCACAGCTGCCAGCAAAAAGAAATAGCTTAAATTATCGCTAAAAGTTATTTAAAAATTAGGTACATACTTCTATTTACATATGTTTTAATCCTTACTGGCTAACATTCGAAAAAAATGCTCTGAATATTAATTCAGGGGAGTAAATATTTTTTTTAAGTCTGAAGATTTTAGTTTTAGTTGGCTTAGGATTTTAGTTTTAGTTGGCTTAGTGGGTTACTGCTGAGCATGAGGTCGTGGGCTCGATTTCCAGGTTGGACAATGTGTTACTGGGTTTTTCCATCAGGAATTTCTCAGTAGCAGCCCGGGGTCTGGATTTGTGCCCGGTTGATGGCTCGGCCCAGGGCGAAGCAGGCTTCATGGGACTTAAACATAACTGGCGAAATGTGGGTGTACTATAGAGACACCTCTACCGAACCCTTTGAGAAATACAGGCGAGATGTTTGTGTGATTAAAACCGAAAGTATATTTTTATTGCATTTCTAGTAGTTCCAAAACTAAAATCTGCAGATTTTTACTAAATTATATAGTACCCCTGAAAGAATATTCAGAGATTTTTTTTTAGTACGTTAGCCAGTAAGGATTAAATCCGGCAATATGTATTTTTTTTAAATTAATTTTAGCGATTTTTTGAAATACTTCTCGCTGCTGTCAAACGTGGGGTAATTTTCTATGGGAGATGAGACGTCTCCTTTCTTGTTTTAACATGAAATATATGCTATGACACCCGGCAATAATACTGTAGCTTAAGGATCAGTAATTCCGAAGATTACCTCTTACATACAAACTCACTTTACCTCTATAAAATATTATTAGTACATTAGTATTAGTATATTTAGTCACCAACCGTAAGTACCATTTTTGTAGACTTGGAGCGCACTAGATAATTTTAGTCGGCCGACTTAGATTTATGTCAGTAATTTTTTTTATGTTTAACAAAAATCTACTTAAGGCGCTACCCTGACCAAATAACCTTGAGCATTCGTGGCACACTAACTCTGCGCAAGAGTTACTTAGCGAGTACGCTCAGATTTTAGAATAAAATCTTTATAAAATCAAATTTTCGTGTTTTGAAAAAAATAAAACTAGCAAAATGTTATTTATTAAATTACCTATCCATTAGTTTAGGAAGCAAATCAAAATAATGGTTATTTTAGGAGGAGATGCATGTTATAAATCATTATTTCTCATTTCTGTGGCTTTTTTGTGGCCCTTTAATTAAATATTATGCCGCTTAAAAAAAAAAAAAAACTAGCATTTTGGAGTCAAGATTATGTAGAAATTTAATGTATTTTTTATTAGTTGCTAGTTCTTTTAGATAAAGAGAAGTTGGCTCCCAAAAACAGCCTAAAAAACGGCTACCGCTGTGTTTCGCACGGGAACGCGCCTTAATAAAAATTTTAATTTTTTTTAAATTCCCGCACAGAATAAACCGTTGAGTCTAGAAGCATAACATTTTGCACACTAGTGTTCCTTTTATAACGAAAGTGAGCACTATCGAAGGATTTTAATATCAATCTTCCATCCCCCATTTAACCCCAAATACATGTACACTTGTATGGAATAAAGTCGTATAAGTCGAATAAAGTGAGACTAAAATTATTTTACCACAATATTATTATATAAGTAACTATATTCTGGCAAATAAATAAATTTCATTTCATTTCATGGAACTTTGTCATTTTTGACAAAATTAGATTTCTGTTCGTAGTTTTATCATAATTTTTTTGAAGGCTCCTTCCGCAAAGGCTCCTGTGAAGTTGCTGATGGGAAATACAAGACGTATGCCCAAACGTCTTGTAAATAATAAATAAGTAGTTTGATCAGTCAGGCAATCTGTAAAATTGATGTAAATTACACTAAAAGTCTTTAGTTCGCGCACTTGTTTGCCACATTAAACCAAAAATTATAGTCGATAATTAATTTTCTTACCAGTAAGTCACGAGACTACTAAAACAAAATTTCCTTAATCGCCCAAATCTGTTATTTCAGGGGTCTCAATTTAATTCGTTTTGAAGGGATTACAAATTTTGTCGTTTTCCAATTATTTGATGATTTGCACAGATAATTTTGTTATGCTAAAGCTACATTGTCGCGTTATCGCAACTGAACTTCGCGTGCTCTCTCTCGCACACCGCTCGACGTCTCGCTTAGCAACAGAGAGCGCGAGAAATGTAGTTCCCGATAAAGCGTCGTGCAGATTAGTGCGACGCGACAGCGCTACGCGACACCAATTATTGTTTTACCGTGAAGTTTTCTTAGAAATTGTATTGTTCGAGTCGCGTTGCGCTGGTCTGCACGCGACAATGTAGCCCCAACATAATGGTGGCATTAATAAAATCATTTTGCCCAATTTATTCAAATCTTCTTGTATTTTTGACAAGACTATATTTGTGTTTTGTGAGCTGGAAAATTCTGTTTTTGTTTGAAATTCGTGTTTGTGTAGCTCTTAACGTAAAGAGAATGGTCTTTTAATACACTTACGTACATATATACAGGATTTTATATACTTACCTATTTGTTTTGGGATTTCAGTTTTTCACTCGGTTACTGCATGTCCTTTGGAAAATCGATTTCGAAGGTCACCTTAGTTATTATTATTCTTTATTTGTTTTCCTCTTAAAACTATATTTACGATAGTGTGGCTATCAACTATTATTAATATTATACAGGGTGTAAAAAGACACATCACAAAGCCGTAAACTACGCATACTGTACGTATAGCTAAGTAGCTTTGCGCAAAAATTATTGCTGGGAACCGTAATTTTTTTTTTTTTTATAAAAAAAAATAAGTTTTTATTGCGCGCAATGTAACGCGAACCCACGCTTGAATGAACGGATTCAGTGTTAGTTAAGCTCCGCCCCTACGCTACGTAGGTAGGTACTTGTTGTTCATTGCGTTTTTGTAACTTCAAATGCGTAATCTGTTAAGATAAATCTAAAATTCAGGTAATGTTTGTTTGGAAAAAAGTTTCGTATTATCGCATAGAATGCATTTTCGTGAAAAAGTAAAAAAAAAAAATGCGTCTTTGACCTTCAATATCTCCAGAACCAGTGGATTCCCAGGTATGGTCTAGTGGAAAAAAATGATGCAAATAATGGGTAGAATATGTGGCTTTCGGCTTCGGAAAGTGTCTTTTTACACCCGATATATCAGATATATTCGGGGAATTTTGGCTAAGAAATAACAGCCATGCCGGGGTTGGTCTGTGGATGGGTGACCAGCACAGTTACATACCGAGACTCCTCCGTGCCTCGGAAAACACGTTAAGCCGATGAGCCCGACTGTCATTTCAGGATCTTTGACAGTCGTTACGGGTCGTCAGAAGGTCAACAGTCTGTCCAGGGTCCAGTCTTACCAAGTGTTATCGTATTGCCCAATAACTGGGTTGTGGAGGTCAGATAGGCAGTCGGTCCATTAGTATTCACCTTCATCCGGTTAGACTGGAAGCCAACCTCAACATAGAATTTAACACGAAAAATTATGTAGGTACATAATTAATTTACTATACTTAAACAGCAATACCTACTCAACAAAAATTTAACAAAAAAGTACCTAATTAATTAGCTATCTACAGTCCGGCCGTTTAGAGATAAAACTGACAGATGTCAAGAATGCATATTCTTGACATCTGTCAGTTTTATAATAACGAATATGTGTTTTGCGAATATGATCGTTATTACTACAAAAAATTATCCAACTGACAGATGTCAGGAACGCATTCTCTCAACGGCTGGACTGGCTTATTGGTGATTCGCACGAATATACTCGCCCGAAACGAGCGAATCGACACTTTAAAAAAAAAGACTGTTACTACTAAAGATCAGTCTAACAAACATAATAAATAAGTTAGGTTAGTTAGTTTGGTTGAGACTTTTCGGCTATTCGTTTAATAATATATAAGACACTAGTGCCAAAAGTCTTTCAAAGCCAGTAGGTTTTTGCCCTGCTGTAGCAGGGCACAAACTTTATCGCAATAAAAACATACACACACATTTTTTTCACAACCGATCAAATTCTGAACGAGACGTCCACAATCCGCACACTCGCGTCAAAACACAAAGATATTTAACACGAAAATGTAAAAGATTTCTTTATTTACGACAGAATACGTCTCGACTTCGCGACTCAGCTGATTTATCGGCTCAACGCAACGTATTTCGCACAAAACAGACCTTATAAATCATAGCACAGATGGTTCAAATGTAACACTCCCTGTTTTTGGACAAATATATTTTTTGTCTGGTTGTAGTATTAAATGGAGGGTACGTTAGAAGGAAGTTAGTTTTTGGGGGATTGAATAAAGCATTTGTAAAACATAATTTTATTGATATGTTTATATTTCTAATGACCTTAATTATTATGAATTAAATATAAATTGTTAGAAATAGTATGTATATGTATCGTAATAATAAATATTGTGATATTATTATCTAGTAGGGTATACAATATAATGTAAACTTTAAGAACGTGCATTCTGAAAGTGGGCAACGTTGCAAATAGATGTCAAATATTAGGTCCCCACCTATGAAACCAGCGTTTCGTATGGAGAATTTTAAAGAAGTTGCATTTATTATTCTAACATTTTCTTAATTTATATAACAACCATGAACATTAATGTTTTAAAACTTTTATGCACTAATGTTTAAAAACGAAGATAACGTAATATGCCACTTAGATTATGCGACAAAAATAAGTTTTGGCTAAGTTAAAACAAATGGTGGTCATTTCTGCTAACAAAATGAGGAGTCATTTTTAAGGTATTTTTTATGTTTAGAAAACTGTAAGTAATAAGGATTTTTACTATTGGTAGTTGTCTATGATGGTCATTATTCGTTATAATACCAAGCAATTGATGAATATTTTAAATCATAGAAGTGACGAGGTTCTCTATTTGTGAGAAAAAAAACGCCAATTTGATAGAAGGGAACCCAATATTTGGCTGTTTTGATTAATTTGGCAATAATTACAGTATGGAAATAAGAAATATGGCTAACTAGTGAACTAAAATATAGATTATGAAATGCAATAATTAATATCGTAACACCGAATATTTAGTTTTAGTTAGCCATATTTCTTATTTCCATGCTAGTAATATTGCTAAATTAATCAAAACAGCGAAATATTTGACAGCTATTTGCGACGTTGCCCACTTTCTGGATAAACGCTCTTAAAGTTTACATTATATTGCATACCCTACTAGATAATATTTATTTATTTATTTATTTATTAAAACTTTTCACACTCAAAAAAGTACAAAGGCGGACTTAATGCCTTAGGCATTCTCTACCAGTCAACCAAGGGTGGTGAAGAGATTAGATGGTAGGTGCTCTAATTGAGAGGAATAAAGAAAAAAAAAATATAATATCACAATATTCATTATTACGATATACATATACATACTATTTCTAACAATTTATATTTAATTTATAATAATTAAGGTCATTAGAAATATAAACATACCTATCAATAAAATTATGTTATATAAATGCTTTATTCAATCCCCCAAAAACTAACTTCCTTCCTTCCTCCTATGACACTGAAAACAGGTAAACCGCGGTCACTGTCGGACTGAACGTACCGAAAAAAAAAAGAAGCCCGATGACACAACGCTTGTAATTTATTGCAAAATATGAAGCAACTGTCTATTTACTCAAAAATGTGTTGAGTAATCGAAAATAAAAACCAATCAAGTTCTGCATTCAAATAAGACCTTCTTGATATTCATTAAAATACCAACGTACATTGATATTTAAAACTGATAATTTGGATTGGAACTCAAGCTACTAAAAAGGTTTGTTTACCGTTAATTTGTATCGAGATTTTGTTGTTATCACAACGTGTTTTGGTGCAGTAGTAGTTTGTAGTAACTACTTTAAAGATACCTACAATAATCTGCCAGGATTTGTAGTAAACCTATTTTTTTTCTTAATCTTCAATGTGAACGTATTCGACGTATTACGCAAATACGCAAAGGGGTGACAAGTTCATGCCCTGGAAGGGGGCATGAACGTATAATCCCTTTGTAACAATTTAGCACCCATAAAGACTGGGTGAAAATTTAATGATTTTATACTGAAGATCACGTCTAAATGAGTAGCGTTAATCATTAGGAAAAAAAAAATTTAATAAATGAATATGCGAATATTTTAGATTATGTTTATATTAAATACTGAAATTAATTTGTAAAGTTATGTCTAACGCGAACAAGAAACTGAGAATGACGCAAAATCTATCAAGCGTATTTTTCTAAAACGTTCACCATTTTAAAGATAATTTAATTATTGATCTTTTAGTATACGTTTTTTATTCAAATACATTTTGTTTTATGTATAATAAATTAATAATGCGTCTTATTTGGGACAGCGCTCCTTGATGAGCGAGTTCTATTACTGGCTGGACGTACGACGCGTTGCGTGAGCTCAGTACAGAACATGCAAGCTAACCACTCCCTGGCATATCTGCGTCTTAATTGGTAGTGAAAACAGAATACTTTAACCTATGAATACTTTAACAAAGCTTTCAACGTAACCAAATGTTCGAAAACATCAAACAGTTAAAAGAACAAGAAGTAATTTATTTAAAAATACACTTTAAGGTACACCAGATCATACATTACATAATTATATATTACAAAACATACAATTGATGGCCTTATCGCTTACTACAATCTCTTTCAGGCAACCTTGGAATTACCGATTTTCAAAATCATCTACGTAAACATGGAATACGAGTTCCATAATACTCAAATCTTACTCCACATCACTCATATACTCAATTTAACGCTACCCAAATCCCATAACGCCAGGAATGCTATATGGGGTGGCAGAGGGCGGTCAGAAAAATGAACCGAGTTGTGACGTCACACTCATTTATCATCCACCGGGGTAAATACAGGGTGACTTCGGGGAATTGAACTTGTATTTTTATAGGAATGAGTTTTTCTGGGTAGTTCATGCGAGGAGGATGAGGTTTTTGATGAAAAGGCAAAAGATGGAGGTTTTAAAGGGGATGTCCTAGGGAAGACCGCGAAATTTAAATTATATTACGTTTTTTGCAGTTTACAGGTCAGTGTCGAGTTGTATCTTGAACATGTTGGTCATTTGAATACAGATGATTAAATGGCAGCTGTTCAAATTCAAATTCAAAATATTTTATTTCACATAAACCTAAAAGGGCATTTATGAAACGTCAGAAGCTAGGTGCACGGTTCCAATTGGTCGTTTCCTATGGAGAAGAGCCGGCAGGAAACTCCACGGTTACTCTTTTAAAAGTAAATGGTTTTTACAATGTTTCCAAATTACAGTGTTAAAAGCTTCGATCAACGTTGGTATTGTTGATCGAAGGTTTAAAGGTATGAGAGGACAGTGTCGGCCCATCAACATGTACCATGTTCATATTTATAGCATATCTATGTACTTTACTATAAGTAAGTCAGTGATATAGAACAACATTGTGAAAGTGTAACGCATAATTTAGATGCGTCAGGGACTAGACTAGAGCTAACTGACTAGCAGCTTAAATTTTCCGCATATTCAAATCACACCTGTCATTCTTTGACAGTTGTGTATAATGGCTATTACACGGCAGAATAAACAATTTTTCTTTCTGCGTTCTTTTTTTCTGATGTAGTTTGTTAATTTAATAAATAATTAATTTCCCCGTACCTAAATCATTTCATTCGAAGAGTCAAGTAGGTACCAACGTACCTTAGCAAGTAGGTACTAACTTGCCAGATTAAGATGCCAGCAACCTAAGAATAAGCCAAAAAGTTCTTAGTTTTTAGGCCGCGCGCACTTTAGATGCGTTTTTGTACGAATTTCACTCGTGCGTACACGAACGACCAGGGTAGTACGATATGAGTGCGCACACTGGATACGTTTTTTCCATCAAATACGTAGGGGTCCGGTGATATCGTATTGAACGCACGAAAAATTCCAACAAGTTCGGATTGTTTTCGGACGTCGGTACTATACGTACGTATTCCTACGACTAAAGCTTCGTGCAGACCAACGCGACGCGTCGCCGCGACGCGACTCGTACAATACAATTTCTAAGAAAACTTGACGGTATAACAATAACCGGTGTCGCGTCGCCGTGTCGCGTCGCGCTGGTTTGCACGAAGCTTAAATCGCACCCAGTCTGCGCGCTCACTATGTACTTGGAAAGTCGGGATCGTTCGTGCGTGTTCGTACGTGTACGCACGAGTGAAATTAGTACGAAATAGCATCCAAAGTGCGTACGGCCTTAATATATCATTATCTACATAAAAGTAAAGTCACTTTTCGTACTTAATTACGTAATTTTAATGTGGCATTCACAATCAACCGGTTTCTCCCCACTGTATCCAAATGGATACAGCCAACGAAACTTCCTTCAAATCCCACTATATCCATTTGGTAACGGCATGTACACGCGGCTTGAATCACTATTTTTACTGCTAAATAATGGCTAATATCGTCTATGGGCATGTTTCATTCTATGGCCTGACGGATATTCTCGTCAACTAGACCTAAAATAATCAACAAATTACAGGTAACGCCAAGAAATTCTGAAAAATGCAGAAAGTGACGTAAAGCGCACGTCATTGTCAAACCGCGGGGCTTGAACTATAAAACTTTCCTTTTTTTGGAGGGAAGAAAGCATTTATCCGGCAGGTATACGTGTATAATACATTAACAACTTTAACTCAGATGTAACACAGATCTCTCAACGTTTTTACATGTCGCCATTTACACCCTTGCGAAGCCGCGGGCAAAAGCTAGTATGAAATATTTCATTTTGATCTCAATGCTATCAACGTGATCCATCATTGATCATTGTTCCAGAATACAGACTCTCTCTAAAAACTCTCTCTATAAACCTCCAACAATGAATAGTTTACGCATAAATAAAAGCCTCTTTTCCACATTTACGCACAAAAGAATTTGTTTTATATTCCCAGTGTTAGAAAAACAATATAAAAGGCTAAGTTTACCATTACTTTTATCTAGGATATGAATTCAATCGGCTTTTGTTATATTACTTAGATAAACCCTCTTGGAAATCGGCGGGCTTGTCTTGTCGGGCCAATTCAGTGAGTGTAACGGAGTCTGAAAATAAAAGTTACGCGATAGAAAGAGAGGAAACTTTTAGGTGAATATTAGTAGGTAATTAGCGCTGTGCGACCTGAATTGCACTTTATTGTGTCGTAGCAAGAGTCGTTTTTTATTTTAATGACCGACTGTATTCGTTTTTGTTGTCGGTACGATAACGTGCTGAACTTTAATACGTTTTCAGGCGTTTTAAAAATTCAGAAAAATACTGGATATAAAATACGCATCACAAAGCCCTTACTTACGCATTATATACAACAAACTATGTAAACTTTGCTGTAGAATACATAATTTAAATTTCGGGTATACTTACATAATTTCACTCTGCGCATAGCAGTTTGTCACAAATGCAATTTATATCGTCTGCTCGAAGTCTGTATGTCACTGAGGGATCCAGCGTATCAGGTATATTAACCTTTCACATGCTGAGCTGGACACGCATTTGGTGCAACCTTGAGACGCACACCGCAGCTTGTATATTGGATTTGAAGTATGTCATAACGTTACTCCATTTAAGTATGTTTTTTCTTCTATCTTGTTTTTATTATCATGTAATTTGTTACCATTTAATTGTGCTTATGTGTGTCTTTTGTGTGCACTGAATAATTTTATTATTTATCTATCTAATATATATAATATTGAGCAAAAATTATTGCTGGGGAACTTTATTTTAGGTGTGAAAAATCGCTGTTTACGGTAGCGCGCAATGAAAAACGCAAATCATTCTGCTTAAACCCGTGCATGCAATGATTAAAGAGTTGTTTGTGGGTTAAGTAAAGTTAGGTAATTGGCATTGACTTTTATACAATTTATTTTATTTTATTTTATTTCTGCGGTATATTATATTGTGTGTTTTTAGTCTGTGCTAAATAAATGTATTTTCTTGCTTCTAAAACCACTGCGCGAACCAGACGAGTCGGTAGACATCTCATGTATTAAAATACTACCAGGGTTGCGAGTTTGTCCGAAAGGGATATCGCGACCCCGGCACACAGGCAACGGAAGGAACACGGGTGGGTTTTAGTCAGTAAAAGTCTGACACGCCCTCCCGCTCCGCCCAGAGCGGGAGAAGTTATTTGATAATCCCCCACACTCAAAAAAAAAAATGTATTAAAATACATCCAGCCATTCCGATGCTTCGAGGGTATGAAGAATCCCACATACATAGATACATAGATACGCATGAAAAAATTAACCCTGTCTTTGCTATCGCGCAATCAGGTAAAAGACCTTGGAATTTGACCCTTTCATCGAAAAATATTTTTTTACCAATCGCAGAGCCATTTTTGTAGATATTTTACTTACAAACAACACACACACACACGCTTAAAGATGTCATACACGGCAGAGTAAACAAAAATTATTATGGACTAAAATAAACATAATAAAATAAAGTGTTAACTGGTTAATCTCATCACTAGCAGTAGTGATGTCGGCGACAATCGATAAGTCGCAATAGAGACCCGACTTATGATAGGTTCAAGTTAGGGGCGAATAGCATGTTATTATTTTGATACATAAATATTATTTTATTTTCATAGATTTTCCACGGGTAAAGAACAATGGCGAGAATTAAAATATTTGAGCTCCAAAAGTAAAAAAATCCTGTCTCCTATGGGTCACTATATTATATTGTTACTGTATTTAATACTTTCTCGCTGTATTCGCCAGTGTTTCTTGAATATACAGTATTAGTAATTTATAATACCAAGCGGGAGATTTGAACAACTAATTTAATAATCCTATTAATATATTAATTACTAGCTTCCGCTAGCGGCTGCGTCCAGTAGTTTTTGAGTTTATTCATTACACACAAACATACAAAAAATTTAATATTTTCTCTTTATAATATTAGTTTAGATAATACTAATAATATTGGATGTTTGGATGTTTGTTACACAAAAACTTCTGAACGGATTTGGACGACATTTGACACATAGATAGTTTATAACCTAAGTTATAGATAGGATACTTTTTATCCCGATATTCCTGCGGGATCGAGATTTATGCGGATAAAACCGCGGGACGCTGCTTATTTCGCTACAAAAAAAAACGTTACCTAATAAAAAAGCTATATTAGCCAAAAAAAGTCGGTATAGCTAAGGAGGTTCATATATGCCTGTGCACACGACCGAGACTGAGAGTATGTCACTCAAATGTCTCGCTGATTGTGGCTTATGTGTTGAATCATTTAGTTCCCTTCAAAATGTTTGAGCTAAATGATGCTGATCCATATGTTATGTTCGTTAACGGGCGCCTGTCTGTAACTCGTTTAATTGAAATAAATTATTTGAGTTTTGACATTTGTGATTACACTTAGACCATACTCCAAGACACACATACTGATTCGCAGAACTTAAGCCCACACTGGCCGCCTGGCGTAAGTCCCGTATCGACCTCTATAAGTCCAAATCTGGGAAGACTCATCGATACGCGATGCGCTTTATCAAAATTATTGGAACATTTTATTGAGTCTAAAGGTACTCATTTTCCTTCACCGTTTTGAGAGCAGTGGTGATGAAATTATTTAAAAATAAAATAATAATAGATTTAAAAAAAACACAAATAATACAACGGATTACACATACTTATAGGCCAGTACTTAGGAGTATATAACATGAGAGTATCTGTTTCTGTAGCCGAACTATGTAGGACAAGTCCTGTATCTCTGCTAGCGTCAACTCCTCAAAACAGACAATAATAAATATTAGCCCAGAAGGCATGCAAAAAGAGGGTATAAAGAAAAGAAAGAAAGAAAAAAAGAATCATGTTTATTTGGACACAGTTCGTGAAACACAAAATACAAAATAAAAAAAGTGAAAATAATATTTTAACAACAAAATCTATGAATGATTAACGACAAAAAACTGAAACGATACTAAAATGTGTGTGCGTGTGTGCGTGATTTTGTGTAACAACATAAAGATACTGCGCGACTATCTACCTTCCTTTGAGTTCTTCAGAAAATTGACGAACGTGACTAAACTATGCGAATGACGTGATTACCATTATTCAGTTTAGATGTATCATTGTATTAACGCACTAGTAATTCCCGAATGTGTTATTCATATTTATTAAATTACTAGCGACCCGCTCCTGCTTCGCACGGTTTTTATGACTTGACAAAACATCGAGATATCTTAGGTAAACGTAACTTTAATAGTAACGTATTATACACATAAACCTTCCGGAATAAATTATCTAAACGATTGTGAAAACGTTATCAAAATCTGTTGCGTGGTTTAGAAGAACAACGCGGACATACAGACAAACGTGAAAAGCGACTTTGTTTATTAAATACTAGCTGCCCGCCCCGGCTTCGCTCGAGTAGCACTAAGTACTTATCTACGGCGCACCTACCTGCCTACCCTACCTACCCTACCTATCCTACCTACCCTACCGTTAAAAAATTTGTCCGTTTCATAGCTGTAATATTGGGGTCCGATAGAATATCAATAAAGTTCAAATTGACTCTAAATTTTATTTAGAAAAACGTTTATATGGGAAGAAGAAAAGTGCTGTTTTTAGGGGTTTCCCGGCAATTATTCGAATTTTTCCTCACCTTTTAAACCTTCCCTAGACCTCCACGGACATTTCAAGACCAAGATAAGATAAATCCGCTCAGCCGTTCTCGAGTTTTAGCGAGACTAACGAACAGCAATTCATTTTTATATATATAGATGTATAGATATTATTCTACATTGATAATTTAGGCAGAATTGTACCTCTTTTTTTTTTTTTTTTTTTGAGGATGGGAAATTATCAAATAACTTCTCCCGCTCTGGGTGGAGCGGGAGGGCGTGTCAGACTTTTACTGACTAAAACCCACCCGTGTTCCTTCCGTTGCCTGTGTGCCGAGGTCGCGATATCCCTTTCAGACAAACCCGCAACCCCGGCAGGCATTGGCCCTTCCGGACCCCGTCAGTTGGTGCTGACATCTCTTTGAGGCGCGCGTGGAACACAACGCGCCGTCGACCCGGGCCTGGTCCCTATCGGACGGCGAGCTACCCATTGCTCACCGTCCGCAAGCCCGCGCCTACGGTGGCCGGAAGTCGGCTCGCGACTCCCGACGCCCGGGGCGTCTCCTGCGGCGACTAGGGGCGCGAGGGGGCGCATTTTGCCTCTCCCTCGCGCGCTCCGCCTCCTCCTTCGCGAGCATTACTGCTTCGCAGAAGGAGGTGACGGCCTCCCATGCACTCTCGCTCCGGACCATGGCCTGAACCAGGGCCGGACGCGAGAGATCGCCGCCGCCGATCGCCTCCGTGAGGACACGGCGGTGCTCCGCCCAAGCTGGGCAGACCTCCACCGTATTGTACCTCTGAGTATGTTTTTGCATTTTCCTCAGGGTTTATTCCGGAAAATCCGGCGCCATCTAGTTTTAAAATTTTGTTTTCTGCTTGAGTATAGATTTCGATGTTTTTTGTTGGTATATTGGCGTGTGCTAGCTGACATATGGCAAATAATTTAAATTAATGTTTTCTGTTGCGTAATGTAAATTATTTTCCCAAACTATTGTATATAATCAAGTTTTTCTAACTGAACAGACAGCTGCTGTGATGCTGGGGAGTTTATTGCGCCACTTCTTCTTCCCAGCTAAAGCACTAGGAAGTGGTGAAGGGCGGGCTTTTTGCGAGACTATCTTAGGTAATTTTGACGTTCGATTTGAGTTAGATTGACCGAAAATTTTACGTGTCTTAAAAGATCTACATATAAAAATATTAAATATTTCATAAACTAATATTGTATCCTAATAAAACATTAACGAAAAACAAAACAAAGATTTGAATTGAACTTAATCTTCGTTTTTTTATTAAAACACTGTTATTATTTCAAAACATCGATACATTCGCATCACTAGTACAACGATTACGTACGAACTTAAGTGGGATATCGTAAAATTATTACTTTACAGCTACCTGCTTATGACAAGGGGGATAAGCGTCGAAATACAGCGGCCCACCACTACGGATTTCGGTACGTAATACGAAATTATTGCTACCTACAATATGCTACTATGCTGGAACCAGGCTCTTTCTTTTGGAAATGTAGTCGTGTTTTATTGTAGTATTTTATCTTGCTTGTTGAATGTGTAGGTAATTTATTTAATCTACGTAATAAAATTCTTATATTAATTAATTCATTTGCTCGCTCACAGACAACGTACACTATAGACTGTTCACTATAACTTGTCCCTTGCCGTCGCGTTGTTGTCAAGCTTAGCATGGTCTAATAAAACAAGGTCTGGCATTCCGGGAGTGACACAATTGTGTTTACGTCACTATCCAGTTGCCACATTATTGCAACAAAACATGAATAAGGAAAGATTTTCAGTCACCATTCTGTTAAAAAATAAGTACAACGCATTTAAATGGTCGTTTCGTTTGTCTAATCAAACGAAACAATTCAATTTAAATATACGTAATTGTTAATTAAAACCTCATTCTTTTATCCGATTCGCACAGGTAATATCGGTGGTTGGGGAGTTGTTATTACAAACTTCTGGTAACACAGATGTAATGACGTAGACTTGTGTCACCCACGTGACCACTGTGTCTCGGAATGCCATACCTGGCGAAGTTTATTATTATACCATGAAGCGTACTTTCAATACGAATAGTGGTCAACAACGTTCCACCTCTAGATCTCTATAGCCGTCTCCTTAAATTTAAAATCCCTCTTCCGACTAACTTTCCCTCCTTGCTAGCACATTCTTCTCCTGTACTACTCGTGGTGCTGATGACTTTTATCCGTCACAATAACATAAAACTATCAATTATTCTGTCTGTACGGGTGTGTTAAGCCGGGTACTCATTAGCGAGCTGTAACCGTAACCGTTGCATGCACTGTAACCAAAAAACATAGTGTGTACGTGGTTCGCTAACCTGCTGCGAGCGGTACGCGTGCGGCTGGAGCGAGCCGACGTTTACAACGTACTCGTTTCTGAACCCGTAACGTTACACGTAACTGTAACCGCTACTGTTACCAAAAACATGGTATGTACGTGGTTCGCGAGCCTACAACGAACGCTACACGAGCGACTCGCAGCTAGCCGACGATTATCGGTTTTTGCCGCGAATCAAAGGGCGCTCGCAGTGCGCTCGTGGACGTCAAGAGGAGAGGTTGCTAGCCGCTGCGAACCAAATTCTAGTATCTATAAGTACCTATGTATGCTGCAGAAGCGAGAGACACTTCGTCCGACATCTTGGACCTACAAACCAACACTGCGCAGATCCGCGCTTGTCAGTGGCCTTCTCGTACACACTAGAACCTCGTTACTGTATTTGTTACAGTTACAGCTCTCAAAATGAGTACGCTCGGTGAAAGCGTTCGGGCGACGCACGTCGTGAGCCTAAACTGTAACAAGCGTACACATTAGAACCTCGTACAGTATCACGGATGTTACGGCTTTATACGTATATTTTATGTTTTAACAATTATTATAATATTTATTTATTACATTATATTTTTTGATTGTTTCAGTCCCGTACTAACCCAACAAGATCTACATTGTGTTCAACTGTATCAATCGAAGAATTTTACTTGTGTCTTCAGTTATTGGTTTTAATTTTTTTTTTCATGCACACTTGTTTTTCCAATGCACTTTAGACATTGGTCGAATAGTCCACATCGGCTTTGCTTGCTATTTAATAAAAATAGAATAGTGAAGAATATAATAAAATAGAATACGGTGAATATGGTGTGTAGAATAGTCTTCAAAATAGTGACTGACAGAACAGTGTTACCAATCGCGTAACGAGACAAGTTTTAATGAACGCACTTATAGTAACATGAAATGCACAAGAGTTCCATATTTATAACGGAACGAAAGAACGAAAGAAAAAAAAAAAATGAAAGAAAAACAAAAAAAAAAAAGGTTTTTTAATGTTTATCCTTTAAACGGTGTTAAATAGAGGACGAAAGTTTGTATGGAAGTTTGCCATTTTTACCCGACAACGGGGAAGCAAAAAGGAGGGTTACGAATTTGATCGGTATGTATGTCGTCGGTAAACCATAGCAGCGAAACCGCAGTAGTTCAATTCAACTGGCTCGCGTCATGTTCCGATACACGAAATTCAAGTAGCGGGACATGACGCGAGCCAGTGTGTATGAATTTTTATTTATTTTATTATTTATGTACACACAGTAAAATAGATACAGATACGACATAATCATAATTATGAGTACAAAAGTACTGCTTATTTCTTAAGAAATTGCTTCCAGCAGACCTGCGAAAGGAGAAATGAGAAAGAAATGTAGACAATACTTAGTGTGTGAGAACAAGAAGAGATAAATATAAATATGCGAAGTCTTAAACTAAAATATTGAAATAAACCTACACGTATAACGTAATAAATTAACATATACTTAAATAAATACATAAAGCTTAAATATATAAACATACATACTACAGGTATATAAATACTCACAGTTGAAAGGAAAGGTAATGCTCTTTGACTCGATATTTAAATTGAGAAACAGTTTTTAAATCACGATTGCTAGGCGAAAGTGAGGTCCACAAATTCAAATTCAAAGTCATTTATTTAAACTAAGCTGAGAATCAGCACTTTTCGAACGTCAAAATTACATAAGACAGTCCCCCAAAAACGCCCACCCTTCACCACTTCCTAGTGCTTAAGCTGGGAAGAAGAAGTGGCGCAACAAACTCCCCAGCAGCACAGCTGTCATTTCAGTTGGAAAAACTTGATTCTATATAATAATGCTTTAATGCAGAAATAATTTACATTAGCACAAATTGCAATCAACTCATAAAATAAAAACATTTTAATGATTAGATTATGTCAACAATAAATAAAAATAAATTAACTTATAGTCAAATAAAATAATCCAAACAATTATATGAGCTCATATAGTATCATGTAGTCTTTGATTCTAAAAACACTTGTTTGTTGCTTGGGGGGGGTACATTGGAGTAGCTTAATTAGTCCCAAGCCTTTTTGTCGTCTAAGTAATCTTTAACTTTATAGAAACCTTTTTGACATAATTTCTGCTTAATAAATGATTTAAATTTATTGAGGCTCAGTTCTTTGACACAATTTCACTTTATTTTTTTTCACAATCTTTTTGCATGGACAGAGAAGGAATAGGAATAGTAGCTTGTTTTATAAGGATGAGATTTAAGGAGGGATCTAAGGTGTGATCTACTTGTGCGTCGCTAGGGCGAGCGTAGGAAAAACGCTCACGCAGGTAGGAAGGATAAGACGGGTTGTGTAAGACGTTGAAGAGGAGACATAAAATCCGAGTGTTCCTGCGAAGGCGGATTGGGAGCCACTTGAGTTCCTTGCGAAGATGAAAAACATGGTCATACTTGTATAGCCGTTTATCTGTTCCAATCATAACTTCTAAACTAATTATCATAATTTGACAAATGAGGTGTCGTTGGAAGCTTCTTGATGGTCAGCAACTTGGTTGTTGTGTTGTTCGCTGTGACGTCACATTATTAATTTTCCTGCCTATTCTTTATTCCTTTTTATTTGGGTTTTTATAACTTTTATTTTTCCTGATTGGAAATTCCATCGACGCACGGAATGTATTTCTAGAAACATTAAAATTATTCCGTTTTATCCTTAAACGTTTCCCAAGTCAACCTAATTGTCACTTTGTATAAATTAATTGCTATCAATTCTCCCAGTAACTTCATTGTGATAATTATTAAATATGAATTGTTTTCTTTGGCAAAGAGTGGCATTCTAAGTGGTCTTCTTTGAATTGTTGGGGTAACTTCGATTAAAAGGTGATATAACTCTGGAGAATCGTCTCTTTGATTTTGTTGTGCGAAATAGGAAAGTAAACTTGTTCTTGGAGTTGTTATGATGAATGAATTGAGTTTGAAAGAATAACAGGCTTAAGAGCATTCATTCTAAAAGTTGGCAACGTTGCAAATAGCTGTCAAATATTTACCTGTTTTGATTGATTTGGCAATATTACTGTATGGAAATAAGAAATATCGCTAACTAGTGAACTAGAATATTAATAATGAATTACAATTTTAACACTGAATTTGATGTTTTAACCGTTTTAGGTGTAAAAAACGCATTTGGAAAGCTTCCAAATACTTGGTTACATCTAAAACTAAATATTCGTTGTTACGATATTAATGATTGCATTTCTTAATCAATATTTTAGTTCACTAGTTAGCCATATTTCATATTTCCGTACACATACAGCTAAATATTTTATATCTATTTGCGAAGTTGCCCACTTTCAGAATCTATTAGTGCTGTGGGCCTTGTAAGAATGCGCAGAGGAAACGTTTCGTAAATCAATCAGCCTAGCCTTTTCCCGACTATGTTGGGGTCAGCTTCCAGTCTAACCGGATGCAACTGAATACCAGTATTTTATATGGAGCGACTGCCTATCCGACCTCCACAACCCAGTAACTGGGTAATACGATACCCCTTGGTAAGTCTGGTCTCAGACTTTTCGGGCTTCTGACGACTCTTAACGACTGTCAAAGATCCACGAATGACAGCCGTGACAGCCGTGACAAACGTTTCGTAAATACAAACGATTTAAAAATTGAAAATACTTGTTTCACATAAAATAATTTAGACCTATTTAGGGGTGATACTAATTGTGCACGTCGTCAAAAATATACAAAAATTCTATAGGATTGTTGTATTCCCGTCTCAAAAATTGTATGTAAGTGATTTGTTACAGCTGTAGCGGCAATCATGTCATTTGGTTTAAATAGGTCTTTAATTTTATTATTTTATTTATTTTTATACTCATAGATTCTTTTCTTTTAGATTTTGTGAATGTGAGAACGTTGTAGGCTTAATAGATTTGGGAACCATTTTCTAATTTGCTAAGTACCTGGTTCTTGTTGATAAGCCTACACCGTCCTCTCATATGTTACCACTGTATTTGAAACATTGTAAAAGCCATTTTTTTTTAAAGCCTAGCCGTGGAGTTTCTTGCCGGCTCTTCTCCATCGGAAACGATCAATTGGAACCGTGCACCTAGCTTCTGACGTTTCATAAGTGCCCATGTAGGGTTATGTGAAATAAAATATTTTGAATGTTGAATTTTTGTATGAATATTTACGTTACCTTTGCGTCACGCCTCAGATGGAATCATGAGTGTGAATTCCACAAAAAAACTAATTGAAAATACAAATAACAAGAATCAACAGTTAGTCAAGAATCTTTGCATAATACAAATGGAAATTATGGTTTAATTTCCATTTGTGACACAAAAGAATTCACATCCACTACTTCTCAAAAACCACAAGAATGCTCAGCGAAATCATTTTTAATAGAAACAGGTAGTAACACTATTTTTCTATTTCAGTCACAAAGGCAAACTCCACAAAGGATAAAAACAGGTTCTGTGTTGTAAGAAAAAGCGTAAAAATCTGTGTTAGCAAGTTGTTAGCAAGCCCTTTGAGAGAACTGAGAATTTCTCTACTTAAACTGGGGTTTTTATACTCTTTGAAGCCTTCGATTTTGTGAGCATGCACGGGTTGGAGTTGCTTTTGTTTTTATACTCGTAGGTTGTAAATTATGGTTCTTAGCGATATGCTTAAGACATATTTTATTTTTTCTTTTCTAAATACATTCAATTGTGTCTATAGAAACATCTGTGTAACGACTATCCTCTTCTTATATTGGTCTTTTGTTAAATTGTCATAACTAGTTCGCTTAGTTGGAACCCCTTCAAAATTATGGCAAAGAATAACCATAGTTGCCTATAATATCTCTATTCATTAATTACCTAAGGGCTCTTCGTACGGGCTGAGGGCAGGTGCCTGCTACTATATACTGCTGATGGTAGCTGTGCTGCACACTACTTGCGCACGCTGCCGAGGTGTCTCGAAGGCCTGACAAACATGCGGCCCATCGCCACGAGCCTGTGCTGACAGGCGTCCACGTGCTAACGACGATCGATACCTGGTCTTGCGAGGGCCGTCCGGCCTATTGCCGGGCTTGCGCTGTGCAGGTCCCCCACGTCAACCTACCTCAAATACCTTGAATCTGGCAACTAGGTTTTTGACTAACTGACCCAGTCATTGCCAATAAATTATTTCTAAATGATATAATTCATGTAATAATGTATGTGTGTGTAAGTTGTGTGTTATGTCGCAGTATAAATAAGTAACAGTATTATATCTCGGCGTTGACCTTGAAATAATTACCTATGGCCGCTCGGTAGATAAACTTTCCGCGTCCGTGTGTAACTGCGGCGCACTCGATACTATTGCGTACTGATATACACTGAGATTTCGATACCTAACGTAAGCAGATTCTCAACAACCAATCCTGTTTCACCACAAATTAATCAGTAAGTTTCGAAATCTAAATTTTTTGCACTATAGTTTGACCGGGACCGCTATACCGTGCCTTAGGTATGTGCGCGGCGAGACGGGGGGCTCATTCGTCACCGCTCGGGGTGAGTGACATTCACCCGCCGCTCATTCGTCACGCTGCCCGGGCCTCGCCGTGTGTTCCTAGGGCGCGGAACAGCGGCGGAACTACAAAAGTCATGGCTTGACCTCAATCCCACCCACAGGTCTTCAGAAAAACCAGCTCAAATTCCTCTAATAACTGACCACAAAAAAATTTAATAGCTAGCTAGTCAGCGCAACTATTCTAGACTCAAATTAACGAACAATCATACGACCGGTCGGCTGTATGCGCAAATCTAAAATTCATGCCACAGTGATATGAACGTGAGCATTGTGGGGTACGCCAATTCGGGTATAACGAAGCCACTGGTATTTGGGTTGATGTTGCCTGGTTATAAGCTGTTCCGATTAACGGTAACCTAATACCGGAATTAGAGGTAGAGCCCTTATTTTGTAGCTGATAGGAGATTTAGTTACTTTATTCTCATCGTTGGAAGGCCTCCCAAAACCGAGTGAAGACCGCAGGAAACCGCTGGATGCGGGAAGCACAGAATCGTTTGAAGTGGCGGTTCTTGGTGGAGGCATATGTGCAGCAGTGGACGTCTTTCAGCTGAAATGATCTCATGAATCTCATCTGTCTGGAAAATAGCAGAGACGTGAGATAATAACTAAGATTTGAACTTCTCAGCTAACAGAGAAAAAAATTGGGTAGCAAAAGAAAATGGAAGCAATGCATTTAAATTGATTTGAACATTCAAATATTTAATTCATTATGAATAGTAATGATCAACATAATTATAACATCAACACGCCTTGGTTACAAAGGGTTTGGCTTGATTAGATATTTTCATCAACTTTCAGTTTTTGATTAACTTCCAGTTACAACTACATAATATGTAAGCGGGCACGCCCTTTATGCCTGGAGGCTTTTATTTAGATATTAAGTTCTGTTTACGTCATCCAGATATAAGTACTAAGTTTACGTTTAGTTTTTATTTCTGCCTGAGTATAGTTCTCGATGATTTTGTTTGGTATATTGGCGTGTGCTAGCTAACATGTGGCTAATAATTTAAATTATGTGTTGTCATGCGTAATATAAATTATTTAGAATACTATTATACAGAATCTTTTTTTTTTTCTGTCTGAACAGACAGCTGTGCTGCTGGGGAGTTTGTTGCGCCACTTCTTCTTTCCAGCTAACGCACTAGGAAGTGGTGAAGGGTGGGCGTTTTGGGGAACTGTCTTATGTAATTTTGACGTTCGAAAAGTGCTGATTCTCAGCCTAGTTTGAATAAATGACTTTTGAATTTTGAATTTCTAATAGAGAAAAATACGGCGTGGCGGCTGAATGACAACACGAGGTGTAAGAGAGGGGCAGACGGACAGCTTAAGCGGCGACCTCATTTCCTCAGTCATTTCATTTTAGGCGTTTCAGTGTTAGGACGAATTTTAGCTAGGCGTATTTAGTTACTTGTGTTTAAATTAAGATCAATTTGGGTAATTTGTTGCTTATATAATTATAAACTTTATTTTGTAGTCGTTAGGTATCTTGTTTTTTAATTTCAACTTGTTCACTCTGCTCATAATACAATAACGCCTTTGAGTTTCCAGGATAAGGCTGCCACGATTCTACACCGCGTCGGGCATGTTTCATGACTTTTATTCCATTACGCAAGATTCGATGACTTTATGCCATTATGCGTAAGATAACAGCTTCTCTGATGCGCAGGATTCAATGGAGCGCCAGTGGAATCCTAAGGATGATATCTGTGAGGCCAGAGTCTACAGCGTTAGGAACATTCATCCAGCTTCATGTGACGAGAAAAAAACTATGATTTTAGATACAAGTGCTTTTATTATTTGAATTTTGAATTTTATGAATGATGCTAATACTGAAATAGTTTTAAGACCTTTTTAATCAACAATTATGGACAAATAATTCGTCTGAAATAAATGAATTTAATTTAATTTATTTCATGAAAAACTATGTCTAATGGTATAGAAGTATATACGCATATCTACACTACATATATGTATCATTGTTACAAAATGAACAAGGGTATAAATAAGGTATCCCTACACAAATATCAAAACAGTTTCGCTATTGGTCCACAGACCACTCTTGTTTTAAGGTAACATTTTAATCATTCGAATCTCAATCAGTTTAAAATCATAGATTCATTCATAACAAAAGTAATCCCCAATTCATACTCAAAATGTTCACTAATTAATAAACAAACAGCATCAAATCCGCCGACATTACCGGTTGAACAATCCCGAACCGTTTAGCCTAGCCGGTGTTCAGATAAACAACCTAGGTTAACTGTAGGTGGGCACATAGAATATTCATGTACCAAACACTGCTGGCTTTCTGCTAATTTGGTTTGGCCCCTTCTTGCTTTACTGGACTGAACGTAAACTCTGTAGGACTGACATGTAGTTTGAAATTCGAAGAATCTTTGGATTGATTTTGTTTTGTTTTTGTTACTTAGAACAAAGTTCCATTTCGCACGTTATGGTCTAAGATCCGACCTAGAGATGACCTTCACCCATCTGTTGAATGGATGAAAAGTATTTTTTATCAAAAGCACGTTAAAATATATATCGCGAGTGGGTTGGCCTAAAATATTTCTGGTCAGACTATGAATAATTAAAAATTAAAAATGCATTCATTCCTTTAGCGATTAATTTGTTTTAGTACCTAACAAATGTTTATCTTAAAAAGCACTATCCATTGATATTTCACTTATGGCTATTGGGCGCCAAGAACATTGCTAAACTTAGGTCGCCAAATACACACCTATTTAGGTCATTAACTCCGTATTAGTTAACAATTGGCAAAAGTCGAGTTAGTAACAAAGGTTCTCCTTGAAAAGCTTGGTGTTTAACTTACAATGTTGTAAAAAAAGTGATTTTAGATTTTTTTATGATTCAGTCTGGCCAGGAATTTTTTAGCCAACCCATTCACAATATATTTTCTAACATACTAAATTTGATAAAAAATTATTTTCATCCATTATTAAACAGATGGGTAAAGGTCGTTCCTAGGTCGGATCCTCTACTAATAAACTCTGGACACTTGGCGAATGAGAGCTAGACTGAAAAATGTAAGTTACGTAACATAGGTATCGTGTCGGTCAAAATGTTACACTTTTTTCAGTGTAACTCTCACTCGTAAAACCGAAAGAAACGTCATTCCAACCGGGTGTCCCAGGACATTTCTCGTTTTTCCCATTTTTTTTTTCTTTAAGTATTTTGATAGTGTGTTTAAGTATAGTCTTCCTCATAATCACTATACCACTTTCGACTGAAACTACCAGTTGACGACTTCACTAAGGCTGAAACTAATGTCTGTCACATAGACAAATAGAACTTGTCGTATTATGACGTGCAAGTGACATTCAACCATAAGGTAGTGAAGAAATTATGACGTCGACTATGCAAGTTACTAGTATTTTTGTTGATCCCACCTGTTAGGTGTACCCAAATAGGTAGGTTAACGTTTGATATCACGACGACTTTCTCGCCAGTCGGCACCTCTACCGTTGAGCTGAAATATAGGCTAGATCGTCTGTAGTGTAGAATTAATATTTGTAAATAGAGCGTATAGGACTAGGGCTTAGGGACTCGCACGAATTTGCTGCACTATCCGGGCGAATCGACAATTTTAATTAATTACTAGTTTTTCTTGAGGCGATTCGCACGAATTCAATTTATTTGTGGACGACTTCATAATACGTAGTAGTTAAGTACACTGGCGCACAGAATATATTAAGGTCAAATATTTTGAAATAAAATGGAACACGTAAATTAATCGAACATATTATATTTATTAAAATATAAATTTAAGATAAAGGCGTTTTCGGTTTGGTTTCGGGGGATTTAATTACGTTAAATAATAAAGTCTGGTTTAAAACTTAAAACTTACATCTATGTAGTAACATTGATGATTATAATAGCATAATAATTTTCCACAATCATTAAATCTAATCGTGAAAATCAAGAAATAATCTAAATGGCAATGCAAGATCAAAAATTGGTGATCACAAAAATTCTCAACTTAAGAGCGTTTATTCTGAAAGTGGGCAACGTCGCAAATAGATGTCAAATATTTCACTGTTTTGATTAATTTGGCAATATTACTGTATGGAAATAAGAAATGTGGCTAACTAGCGAACTAGAATATTGATAATGAAATGCAATAATTAATATCGCAACACCGAATATTTAGTTTTAGATGTAAAAAAAGTATTTGGAAACTTTTCCAAATGCCTTTTTTACACCTAAAACGGATACGACATAAAATTTAAAGTTATGATTGCAATATTGCCGAATTAATCGAAACAGGTAAATTTTTGACAGCTATTTGCGACGTTGCCAACTTTTAGGATAAACACTTTTAGAAACTTCAGTTGTGGATACTTACACGAATTTTCAATCTGTTATATCCTCTCTAATTTCCGGTACCTTCAGTCCAATGCCCGTGTGAACAGACCAGGTGTTGTGTCGACATCCTCTTAGCGTACCCCTTTTCACTTTGAAGATTCTCTTCGGCAAAGTATTACAAGTTTGAAAGAGTGAATTCTCCCTTTTTTATTTCCATCCGAATATTTCTCTACTTTAAATCTCGGAATGTTCTTTTGAGTTATAAGTTTTTGATATTTTGAAGTATTTTATCTTGGATGTTTTGTTTGTGTTTTGTTGGACTTTAGAAACCCTGATTTTAATAAAGAAATATGATCAAATTAATTTGGGAAAGTTACATTTAATAGTTATGTCAGACTTGAATCTTTCTGATCATCCATTGTATTAAAATAAGATAACATAAAGTCACGCCTTCCTCTGGGAATAAGCAGAAACTACAAAACGCCAGGAAAGTTTTAAAATGTGAACAGGAATTGGGAAAACAAAACAGACGTTATACGTTGACGTTACCTATGTAATTTTTTATTGAGTTAGGAATGGCTATGTTAAAGTGATTACAAATCTTCTATTATCTATTATCTTAAATTTCTTCCTACAAAATACAATAACTGTTTAAAAACATCTTTATAGTAACTAGAAGAATACTTATTCGAGTGATAATTAGAAAATATAATTATGTAGGTATAATATCGATGGCCCCACTGAATAAACGTGTAAGAGAAAAATTACAGCTTTTCAGCAAAAAATTAAAACGTTTAAACTTCAATAACGCTCATTTAATTGTAAGTAGGTATAAATAATGTATTATCGAATGTAAATTATAGGTAAATAATAAACTATAGACTTGTATATTTACTTTTTTAATAACAGCAACGAGTTTCAGGAAATTAATGAAAACTATTTAATGATTTTACTCTTGTGAAATTTGCATGACTAGGTCACAGTAATATATCATAACACGTTTATTCGTGTAATAATACACAACAAATAAAACGTACTGTAATGTTACGAACAGTCACATAAGCTTTAAATTAGGACCAGCACCAGCAATAGTTATAGTAAGAGACAATGCAATACTTTAATTTTCATAACCTATTTATATTCAAACTTCCATTTGATGGAATAAAACATTACGTGTTACGTTAACGTTAACGTGTAAGAAGACATTAAGTACCCAAATTCGATAACAATCACAAATCTTCTCAAAAGTCTGTAGGTTTTTACATGTTTATTCTTGTGTACTTAGCGACTCAAAAAGCATGTAATAATAGCTTATACTATTATTCCTATAATTTTTTAATTAATTATTTCCCTAGAATAAAGAAATTCAGTATTATAAAAGGCGTGTTTTGAGTCTAAAATTCACAAAAAAAAATAAGTAGGTGCAGGATAGGCAAAAGAAACAAAAAATAAAAAAATTGTGTAAGTACTCTTGCACGTTTATTCGGTGGGGCCATCGATATCTCCTACGACTTATGATTAAGCTCGTTAAAATCGCGAAATCAATTCGGGAAATAAATTGTAAGGTAAAGTAACACCCTACAATTGTCAAAGAGTTAGTTGTGATTTGACTATACAATGTCACCCATGGGCATGTGACCGATAGTATTTATTTGAAAAATTTTCGAAAATTAACTTTAAAAGGGGGTCTATCTTAATTTTTTTTTTCAACGACAATGATTTTATGGACTTACACTTGTATTTTTTAAATATTATATGTACAGATTTTTTATTTCTTCATGTGCGTTTTTTTTTTCATAGTCGACAAATTTTAATAAAAAAATATAGTTAATCCGATTAAATAACTCATTAGCATTTACAAAAAATAAACACAATCCAAATAGAGCCAATAACATCGGAGATATGGCAAAAGCTACTCAATTTTTTTTATTGATTAACACCCCTTTGTAAGTTAATTTTTCATGAATATTCAGAACAATACGGGCGGTCACATGCCGGACATTTAATTTCGTAGCCAATTTGCTTATCAATAAATTTTCCTGACTTAACTTAGGTACCTACGATACTTACTAACATTATCATAAATTCATATAAACTCAGGTAAATCAAGTTTGAAAAAAAAGAAAAAAAAAGAAGTTGAAGTTTGGATAAATATACAACTTTAGCCTCCGTTTTCAGCATCAGCTTGTGCGTCTTCCATTCTTTGGAGAACCTTCTGCCTTCTCTTCTCCATTGGTGTTTTATACCACCAAGTATCCGCTGCAGATTCCTGTTAACATACAATATTTTATATTATTTTAAAATGTTTATCTTTAAATAAAGGATTGACTATAATTGGTCGACTCTTCATGTGACCAGAAAGCTGGCCTATTCTTCGGCCAGAGAATCAGCATTGCCATACAGCGTGGCAATGCTGCCAGCCTTTTGGGCACTTTTCCTGTTGACAGCGATGCGGACGAATTTTTTGATGCCCTATGATTGTCCCCCCCCCCCCTTCTTATATTTGTATAGTTAGTTAATAGTTTATATATATTTTAGTGTTAGCTTGTATATTATAATTAAGATTATAACTGAGTAAGTAAATAAAAAAGGAATAAAGGATGTAAAGTACTTTTAACATGATCTTCCTTTAATTCCCTTATGTAACAACTCACAGTACATACATTGACAATTCCCAAATACATTAAGCACTCACTAATATACTTATAGCATATGTACAAACACTCTACAATACCAGCACACCACCACACACACACTCTTTTTCTACCATTTTAAGTTTTAAAAATGTGTTCTTTTTTATTTGTTAGTGGAACGCAAGAGCCTGGATCTCATAACAAAGAGAATCCTAGTATAGTGTGGGGTCTAGGAATTCAATTCACTTGAATGAAAATTTAACCTAGCCAGAAACAAAATACTATTTTATAACTACCCTCTATCTTATTTACCGTTTTAATGTGTTGAGTAATGTAAATTATTTTGCATACTATTGTACAGAATCAAGTAATTTTTTTTTTTCCAACTGAACAGACAGCAGTGCTGCTGGGGAGTTTGATGCGTCACTTCTTCTTTTCCAGCTAAAGCACTAGGAAGTGGTGAAAGGTGGGCGTTTTGGGGGACTGTCTTATGTAATTTTGACATTCGAAAAGTGCTGATTCTCACCCTAGTTTGAATAAATGACTTTGAATTTTAATATGCTTGAATAATGGATATTTGTATGACCAACCCTTGTGGAAAAAACACTATATAATACCACTGTATAACAGAAAGAATAGAAGTAGATACTACAAAAGATGGTACTGATAACGAATGACGATACTTCGAAAAATCCCAAACTTACATGTTCAGCATAAACTGGTTCCCTAGCACTGAGCTGGACAGCCACTTCAGCAGCGGTTAATACGCGCACACGCAGTTGTAGACGTCTTTTTGTTGTTAACACTGCGTCTAATACTGCTAGGAGAGTTCCTGAAGAAATACCGAAACATATAAAAAACAACTTAATATTACTCTACCCTGTTTTGAGAAATGCCAAGGTAATACCCAATAACACTTTACCCAAACCGCTGATCGAAACTAGAAGCCCACGGTCAACAGGCCAACGAGGCAACAACAAAACATTATAATATACATCACCATTTGCTTTTCATCTGACAAGTGCAACAAAAATAAATAAATATGGAAATACTTAAAAATGTGTACTTATTTTATTTACCTAATGTGTATGAGTCTGAAATTCTGGCCAGACAGGATATATCTAGCCTAGGATTCAAAGCACCAGCCTTGTGTAGCTTGGACCTCCACATCAAGGAAATGCTCCCGTAATCAGCCCTTGGCACCTGAATGATCTTCTGGTAGCATTGAAACAGAAGTTTTTGCTCTGCATCCCAAGGAGCTCTTGTCGTGCCAATGAATAGAACTCGGTCTTCTGGGCAAATTCCTGAAAGAAAGAAAGAAAGATCATTTATTTGTCAAACATGCGTATACATAAACTGACAAGGCAGACATGCAAGGTATTGAGTTAATATTTTGTTGTGAGCGTCTATGTTTTGCCAATAGCGGCGTACAAATTTTGTAAGTTGTAAGTTATTAGTTAACAATTTAATTTAATTGGATTAACATTCATAATCATTTCATTAATAATTTATGTCAAGATTTAAAGTATATTATGGTCAAAAATAAATTAAATTATGTCCAGTATATATTCATTATTATCAAATAGTATCATTATAATCATTTAATGTCACGTCATTTTAAATTCATTAGAAAATACGTAAGAAATAAACAATAATAATTGATGTCACGATTTTAAAGTCCAAAATAAATTAAATTAACTATGTCCACTATAATTAACTGTGTTCACATTATAAAATTGTATTTTTAACCATCTACATTAGAGGTCGGAATAGAAAAGTCCTTTTCATCCAAAAAATGTAAAATAGTGTAATATGCTTTATTAATTAAAAAAATTCTCAGCTTATTTTTGAAAAGTGACAAGGGCAGTTCTCTCCAACTTTTAGGCAATTTATTAAATATCATCGGAGCCATACAGAAAATACTTTTGCGCATGAGTGATGTTCTCGCAGCATGAGAGCATATCCTACTGTTGTCACGCCTGTTACGTGGTACAACTTCATTTAATTGTTTAAATCGGTGTGGATTCGTTTTTACAAATACAGCTACCTCTAAAATGTAAAGACATGGCAACGTAAGTATTTTATATTTTTTAAAGTACGGCACGCAACTATCGGTAGGTTTAATTTTAAACCTGAAGGTGCAATGGAATAAATGATATGTAAAAAACTAAAAAGAGTGAAGGCTGACAGTATGAATAATGTGTAAAACGTAAATTACGTTTCTACCTTTGATTATTTTGACAAGATCCTTTTTCAATCTCTTCGGGTCAGTCTTGTCTGTTTTAGGAATTTTCTTCACAAATGGTTTCTCAGCGTCATCCATCCATATAATAGAGGGTTGTAAAAGTCTGGACACTTTCATCACCAGATGTATCAACATGATCAAACCAGACTTCCCAGGGTACTTTCCCACTATGTTCGCTGGCGTTAAGTCAAAAAACATCGCTCCAACTTCCGTACAGACGGAATGGACCAGCATCTTCTTACCACACTTTGCTGGGCCTGTCATTAAAAAAAACATTCTTGAGCCTTATTTCTGACCGTCACATCACGCGACATAAAAAGCGCAGTAAAGTTGTTTTATCCTTGCGTAATAAAATCTTTAAAAATATGTAATTTTACCTGTAAGAAGAACCGATCTCACTAACGGGGCGTTATTCCTCACCAGCTCAGAACCTAGCGGTAGTATACAATACTCCTTCACCAGCTGCCTTACATCTCCCAAACACGGTGTTGCCTCTATTCCTTCTTCTCGTTGGGCAGAACCTACATAGCACTTTTCTCCTATGTACTCATCAATATTCACAATTGGATAGGGTCTTATTATGCCATTGGATACTAGTTCTTCAAATAAAGATTCTGTTGTTCTGTCAGGAGTCAAGTCTTTTTCTTTCTTCTTTTTACTTTTCTTGCCTCCACGACGAGCCTTGAGAAAATATATAAAAATTATATTTTTAATTTATACAGGACTTTTACTACGTGTCTGTGTCACTACCTCCAGTTAAAATAACAATTAAATCAGTCAATAATTGTAGACCATAATCTACCCTGCGAAGGTATTTTTTATTTTTTATTATAGAGGTATGAGGAACAGGGCGTAGTAAGTTCACTCATCCTCCATAGAAAAGGGCGGATCCTCCGACCAGTCGAGTGTTGTCTGGTGGGCGACCGCCCGGTGATTGATGTCGAGATTTTGTATTATATATATATGCGTCAGGCGGTAATCTTTGCTTGCGCGATGTAGGATTTGTGTGACGTCAGGTCTTTGATGCGTAATGCGCATGTGGCGTTGTAGATCCGCCACAGAGGTTTATTTACATGGCAAATAGTTTTTAACCAAATTCAGTTCCTTTTCTGATGTATTTGGTAAATAGTGATGCTACCTATTCAGAGATTATGAAACAGGCTCTTTGCAAAAAAGTTATTTGAATACCTTCTTTTGTTGCTTCTTAGACTTCTTTCCCTTCTGTGCCCTGTCCCTATCAAACGCAGCTTGCAGTAACTCCAACTCACTTCTCATCATTTCATCAACAATGTTTCTTATCTCTTGTTCTATTTTGACCATCTTCTCTCTTTCTATCATGTCTTTGTAGTACCTTTCGTGAGGATTGTCTGCATCCTCTTTGAATTTCCAGATGTCTTCATATCTAAGGAAATCAAAAAAATAATTGTGTGTTTTTATTTGGTACCTACTTATTTACTCTTATGTTTATATACAGGGTGTCAGGGACATCGACGCGAAGCCGGTTACCATGGGGTCAGTACATGATTCGGGCTATTACGGTTAACCTGGTTTTCCTGTGAATCTCTTCATTTATCATTCGATGTCGTAGGGAAACTCCAAGCATAGCCCTCTCCATTGTCCTTTGGATGACTTTGAGCCTTCTAATAAGGCCATAAGTCATCACTGGCAACACGCACTGGTCAAAGACTTTCGTCTTGAAACACTGCGGTATGTGGAGAGAGATATTGCGTAGCTTCCCGATCTCTGCCCAGCCGAGCTGGTCGTCACAGATATAACGCTAGTGAGTAATTTTTCGATGGTATCTCATGGTAGTCGTACTTCATGAGTCAGCATAACTTTTCGCCTATAAAATCCATGCCATGTAGGTTGTCATTATTAGTTCGCGAGCATAACGCTAGCATCGCCACGTCCCGTACTCGACTGCTCTTATCTCGGAGTTGACCATAATTTGTGACTACGTTATCAGTGATTAAAAATACCTAAATGGCAAAGTTAATTACTATAATTATATTAACGACCATCATTCGTGCTCGCGCATGGAATTTCGAATCTATTTTTGAAGCTTTTACTACTGACCACCAAGTTGGTCAACAGTTGTGCTTGGGTGAATGTATCGAAAAGCAGTGTGTGTACAATTGGCACGGCTACGAAGCGGAGTGTAGAAAATCCGAAATACCTAGGAAAAAATATACTGCAATAGATAATCAAGTGTGTAAAAGCAATTGCTATAAGTATGATAGAGAGCCGTACGACTGGTGCGTCACTGGCAGTAACGCTTGGAACAAGTGTTCGAGGAAAATTGCACTAAAATCTAAATTAAGACATACCACGAAAAATAAGTATGTAACATGTATGTATGATAATTTATATGATACTGTTAACGGGTGTGGGAAACACGGCTCTGGGTATGATTGGTGCAAAACAATTACAGGTTGGGAAAAATGCAATATCGATGACAAAGCTTTGGTACCCGAATATCCTACGACTAGTGAGACAATATGTGAAACGCCGTGCAAGTTTTACGACTATAATACAGCGTATTGCTATGACACCAAGGGTAATTGGGTGTCTTGTTTCCTAAATCCTAGATACGAAAACATACTTAACAACATAACGCAACAATTGAGAAAAAGTTCTAGATTCGGTGTTTACGCTGCAAATGGTTACAAGTTATTCAAAAAAGTACACAAGCGATCGGATTACGATAATCTTCATTTCCACGAGTGTGATTTAGACATTGAAGCTATAGCTGAACGACATCGACTCAACAATCCATCAGATGAGGTTCGCACTGTACTTCCCAGCGTACCTATAACTCGAGACCGCGATCCGATATTGTCGTACACCACGTTACCGAGAAGAGGTAGATTTGATCCGACGAATGGAGACCACACCGTAGATGTCGATTTACCTCTAGTGCTGCAAGCCCAATTGACAACTTACACACTGCTACCGATCGGTGCGTCGAGGGAACAATTCCATTCGTACGTTACGGACAATTATAATCGAATGAATCCGAATAGACGAGGCTCCTCAGCAAACTACGATGAACGTGGTCATCTTTTAGCTTCACGATTGGGTGGTCCGATGGAGATGTTCAATATATTTCCACAAACTTGGCGTCTCAATCACGGAAGCAGATCGTCTTGGTTCGAGATGGAGCAACATTTAGATCGTTTTCTACGGGGTCACAATAACAGATACGTAGAGTTTTTAGCAGTATTGGGTTATCTAACCGACCAAAGCGGTACACTAATTCCCCGACCGGATCATATCGGTGTTCGTTTGAGATTCCACGTCAATAACTATTTGACCGACAGAGATGGTAACCGTTTGGCCAGTTTCGAAGAAAACGAGACCGAAAACATGTTTTTTTCCAACGATCCAGATGACGACTGCATAATTGCTGTTGCCGATGAATTCAATATGTAATGTTGTGTTTATTCATTATGTACCTACCATTATGTTGTTTATGTGTTAGGTATTTGTGTATTTTTTTTATTTTTCAATCTTAGTCATATTCTTTTTTTCTTTCTTAAATATTTATAAGAGTTCTAACAATTGGTCCTTTAGTTGCCGAAAAATTTGTTCAATAAAATAAATGTAAAAACTCTCCATAATGAAATTTCATCGTTCCATTTCAACATCGTACCTAATTGTGAAAAATGTTGGCTTAATTAATTCAGCTATGTAGGTATTGGACTTATATTTTATTATGTTGTTTAAATTTTTAATTAAATTACATGCTTAACAAGTATTGTGTGTTTTTTATCTATAACCAGTTCGCCTACCCTAGTTGTTATCGAAAAATTACTCGCTACCGTTAAACTCGCTTTCGATAATGCTTGAAGCATGAGTTTTACGGAGTCTTACGCAAGTTTTAAGGTAAGCTTGATACTCGTAGATCGTGTCATCTAGCTAACTTCACTTCTTATGTTTTGTTTCTTTCTTTCTCAGTAATAAGAAGAGAGAACGGTTCATAAAATTATGCATACTGTTATATAGAATCAATTTTTTTTTTCTCTAACTGTACAGACAGCTGTGCTGCGGAGTTTGTTGCGCCACTTCTTCTTCCCAGCTAACGCACTAGGAAGTGGTGAAGGGTGGGCGTTTCGGGGACTGTCTTATGTAATTTTGACATTCGATTTTTTTTTTTTTAATGTGTGTGCACCTATTTCTCCGTCAATAGTAGACCGATTTTGAAAATTCTTCTTTTGTATGAAAAGGTATGCTCTCAAGTTAGTCCCATATAAATTTGATTAACTTTGCTTGGATAGTTTTTGAGTAAGCTTCAATAATACGTATTTTTCCCACTTAGTATATGTGGATGATATGATGATAACTTCCTGTCACTGTTATTTACACAACAGGTAGTGGTATTCGAATTTATGTGAGGTAGTATCACAACAAAGAAGTGAAAAAAAAAACTTAAGTCGTTTGTTCTTTCTTTTGTAAAAAGTTTTCAATTGATACTTTCTCCAAAAAGGTGCAATAAGGGGGCTACTGGATATCTCCACCTTATGAGATCCGATTTCAATGGTTCTTTTTTTTATTTGAAAATTAGTAACTTTAAATTGGTCTCATAAAAATTTGGTGAAGATCTGATAAGGATCTTCGGCGTGATACTGCTTATCACGCCGAAGATATAGAAGCATAATTATGCTCAAAATGCTTCTATATATAGAACATATACTGTTACTCACTTAGATTTCTGCCAGTGGAATCGGCATATCAACTACGAGGTAAATATTGATGAAGCACCTGGGACCACATTCTCATCACAAAACTAGAGAATTCTGAAAATATTTTTCAGAATTGCAGTAGGAAGTCTGCCAGTTAAATTATGTGCTGATAACGTAAGGTGCGAAAATGCTTACGAGGCTTATTGAAATAATCTATTACTTACTCTTCATTAGCACCGGTCATATCTTTCAAGAAAGCAGAACTAATACATTTATATGTATCAAGGTCATCAGCATCTTGATTACCATTTGCACCGTTCTCTTCACTTTTCCCGTTCTTTTTGTCTTTACTCTCTTTGCTTCGTTTCGATTCTTTAGAAGACACAGGTGAAGATTTGCTTATTTCACTATCCATACCAGTCCCTGCAGAAAATATGAAGTAAGGTATTAGGATAAATCACATTCCCTTTAGATAGTAAATAACAAGATGATGACATTGATACAAGAATTTAGAGTTTAGACCCAAGCAAGAAAAGAGTAAATGTACAAAACATGTACAACATAGCAATTACGAATAAAAGAACTACAATGGCGGCACTGTATGGTGTCACTTTTGCACGTTTTTATGTATTGACTTCTAAATCTAAGGAATCATATACCATACTGCATTGTTGTCCGGGCCGCAATAATAACATACTGCGGGAACTATAATTGATCGAATCCATTAGCTGTTTTTATAATTTGTAAGCTGTCACAAGCACCATCGTTGCCGATGGTTTAAGTAATGTTTGGTTTTACGTTTCAACTTTCTCACCTGTTCGACTGTACATCGCTCTGCTACCCCCACTTTCTTCAGATGGCATTTCTGGGAATCTTCCAGTTCTATCATAGTACTCTCTGATCCACCTTCTCAGTTCGTCTCCTATTTGTTCATTGATTCTCTTATCATGCTGAGCTCGAAGATTGTCTTCAATTGAGACGAGAGCTGCTTGGTATTCTTTTTCTCTTTCTAATTGCAAATTCCGACGGTATTCCTTCACCTATAATCAAATAAATAAATAAATATAATTTACAGCATTTTTTTTTAACCAAATATTAAGGAATCAGTCCACCTCACAGACGCAAATTGTGTGATTGCGCATCAAATCTGTTTCAACGGCGGCGTAAGTCTTTTTATCTGGTAGACAGAAATAATCATCATATCGTTACATATCACTTTATCGTGTTTCTGTGACTATTCAACCATGTTTTGTCTTTCTTTCTTCGTTAAGCATGTATAACAAAATACCTAGTGAAATGTGGGTGTACTCTAGGTGCACCTCTGCCTCACCCTTCACGGAATACAGGCATCATGTTATTTAAAAAATACCTAGTAAAATTATCAATATACTACTAACTTCCTCCGCCTTCTTTCCAGCTTCAGATTCCGTGTACGGAGGGAGTTCCATGCCTATCAACAGTTGTTCTTCCAATTTCCTCCGCTTGGTAAATCTTCTTGCTAAAAACCCGCGCCAGACCTTCTGAATGGCAGTTGCTGCAGCTGCCGTCATCTCCCCTTTTTGGTCTCTGCCTTTTTCTTTGAGTAGACGGATTTCTTTCATGAACTGCCCCCTAATAATAAAAACATTAGTGTTATTAGTAATCTTCGAATTTTTGGTTCTACGACATGCCGGTTTCCTTTACCGTTTTGAGGGCAGTGGTGATGAAATTATTTACACAAAGTAAAGCGCCTGCCTTGGTTCGAACCCATGACCTACAACTCGTAAGTCGAGGCCATTACCACTTGGTCACCACTGCTGATTGGTTGTAAATTGTCAGAACGGTATGGAAGCTACTGTCATACTATCATGCAAGTTTCTGGCTTATATTCCTTGCTTGACTTACCGTAGTCTACCCTGCCTAGCCCTTTCATGGCTTTGTATAATGATCACAGCCTGCTGCTCCGTCAAGACCAAGGGTTGTGCCTTCGGAGGCTCATACCCTAACTTCCTCAAAGTTTCTAGGACAAACTGCCTTCGACTCTCAATTTCCTCATCTCTCTCTCGAATGAAAAACTGTGGAATGCAGGGCTCAACTTGGTTTGGTGTCACTTGGAGTTTGACCAATGCCTGGAAACAAATACAGTAATCTATATATATCATAAATTAAAGTCACTTTTCGTGTTTGTCTGTATGTCTGTGATGTTCTTCTAAACCACGCAACAGATTTTGATAAGGTCATTTAGAGAATTTATTCCGGAAGGTTTATCTGTATAATAATATGTTAATATTAAAATGACATAAAACTAAGAAATCTCGATGTTATGTCAAGTCTTAAAAACCGTGCGAAGCAGGAGCAGGTCGCTAGTGGTTTTATAAAGATGTAAACGCGGTTTAATATTTGTTCGTACTTTTATTTACTTAATAGTTTACCCTGTTATTTGTTAATAGCTTTAGTACTTATCTCCATACTTACAAAGATGACACGGTGGAGCATACGGTGGAGGTCTGCCCAGCTTGGGCGGAGCACCGCCGTGTCCTCACGGAGGCGATCGGCGGCGGCGATCTCTCGCGTCCGGCCCTGGTTCAGGCCATGGTCCGGAGCGAGAGTGCATGGGAGGCCGTCACCTCCTTCTGCGAAGCAGTAATGCTCGCGAAGGAGGAGGCGGAGCGCGTGAGGGAGAGGCAAAATGCGCCCCCTCGCGCCCCTAGTCGCCGCAGGAGACGCCCCGGGCGTCGGGAGTCGCGAGCCGACTTCCGGCCACCGTAGGCGCGGGCTTGCGGACGGTGAGCAATGGGTAGCTCGCCGTCCGATAGGGACCAGGCCCGGGTCGACGGCGCGTTGTGTTCCACGCGCGCCTCAAAGAGATGTCAGCACCAACTGACGGGGTCCGGAAGGGCCAATGCCTGCCGGGGTCGCGGGTTTGTCTGAAAGGGATATCGCGACCTCGGCACACAGGCAACGGAAGGAACACGGGTGGGTTTTAGTCAGTAAAAGTCTGACACGCCCTCCCGCTCCACCCAGAGCGGGAGAAGTTATTTGATAATTTCCCACCCTCAAAAAAAAAAAAAAAAAAAAATACTTACAAAGATATCACAAGGAACCATTTATTAATAAATAAATAAAACATAATTATTATAATTATTAACAATAATTCTACTGGCACTGTTCTCTCGTCCACCCGCCAATACATTTGTATATGTCAGGTGTCTCAGCCTGAGGCATGCATTACATGCGTAGCTTACCATAAAAAGCACATGCCTCGCACCGTCTGGACGCACATTTATAAATACTGTTACATAAACTTACCTCATCATCATCAAAAGTATGATCAGTCAGGCGCATCTCCACCAAATCATGTTTGATCTCAATTAGCCTTCCCAAGCAGGACTCCAGCAGTCTCCTGACTATCATGCGTTTTTGTGGCTGCAGCAGCTGGTCGTATACCGCATCCAGCCTACTAAGCAGTATTGTGTACCTCACTCGAAGTTCTAAAAGGACTGGTAGGAGAGTATTTCTGTCAGCTGCGCCTGCTTCAAAAAGCGCTTCATCGGCTTGAGTAGCTTCTCCGATTAGTTCTGAAGTCTCGACTAGTAACTCGTTGTATGTTTGGTTAGACATTTTTAAATTTTATATTTTAACTGTTCGCTAATTCAGTTTAAATGGTAAGGGGCTCTGTGTTACTCAGTAACTGGGTTGTGGAGGTCAGATAGGCTGTCGCTCCGTCATGTTAAAAACTGTTATTAAGCTGCATCCGGTTAAACTGGAAGTCGAACCCAACATAGTTGGGAAAAGGCTAAGCTGATCAGTTCGGTAAGCAACGTAATTTAAATCAAAAGTTTCTAAATTACAAGTTAATTATATCATACTTCACTTTTTTTTACGTATTATCATTTTGGTAATAATTATGTCGTTTATTGAATTATTCAATAAATTTTTTATAAAAATAAAAAAGCTGTTAAATTTATTAATTTAATTTTAACGTCGCATTGATTTCCTTCAGTCCCTACAAATAAATCTTACACTATTGTTAGCACTTTCTAGTACTTCACTAACAAGACACTGCCCAAACACATTTTCACAATAAAACACAACAAAAAAACCTTAAAATCAGCTTTAATTCATCGCACAACATCGTCACAGTATTGTATCGTGTGTTCAAGCTTTATCGACTCAACTTGCGTCGCTAGGCACCATATCAGCTTCGTCACAGTTGAATTAACGTATTTTTAGTCATGCTATCGTGTTTAACTACTGATGCGTAAGCCGATGTTCCAATATATTGTGTTTTATGCCTTTTTTGAAACGTCCTCTTATAATGGTGTCGGTAAAGGATGAGCTTATTGTGTTGAAAATGTATTGAAAGTTTTGGTTTGAATTGAGAGAAAACTAACAATATTAAAATGCAGTCACCTTCAGTCAGCAGTGGTGACCCAGTGGTATCGGTCTCGATTTCGAACTCAGGTAGGCTCTTTACTTTGAGTATTTAATTTAATTACTACTGCTCTGAAAAAAGTGAAGGGAAACATCGTGAGGAAACCAGCATATCCTAGAACAAAAAAGTTCGAAGACATGTGACATCCACCAATCCGCACTGGGCCCACGTGGTGGAATACGGCCCAGTCCCTCTCACAGAGAGGAGGCCTATGTCCCGGCAGTGGGAACATTATGAGCTGATTATGCTATGTTTGCTTGTGTTCAAGAAATTGTTTATTTAGCCGCAGAAAATAAGACAACGATAAAGAACATAAATTAAAGTACAAAAGTTACTTACTGCTCAAGAGTATTGAAGAGACGTTTAAAAGGTAAAACTACTGTTTTATTATACCTCAAGCTGCCTAGCCTTTTCCCAACTATGTTGGGGTCGGCTTCCAGTCTAACCGGATGCAGCTGGATACCAGTATTTTACATGAAGCGACTGCCTATCTGACCTCCACAACCCAATAATTGGGTAATACGATACCCCTTGGTAAGACTGGTTGTCAGACTTTCGGCCTTCTGACGACCCGTAACGACTGTCAAAGATCCACGAATGACTGCCGGGACCAACGGCTTAACGTCGCTATCCGAGGCACGGAGGAGTCTCGGTATGTAAAGATGGTCACCCATCCACAGACCAACCCTGACAAGCGTAGCTTAACCTGATGGATCCACCCGTGCGGCAGCTATTACTTAGCCACGAGCTCCTCCAGCTTCTGTTTTATTATACCTAAAATACTTAATAAGTTACTTATCTAATACCATAAGTAGGTATCGTCAGCTACACAACACGTCCACCTATTCTTCGCTAACCATACAAAATCACCTAATTACCTAATTACACACAACATGTTCGCAGCATTCCTGCCTCACATAAACACATTCTATGGTAGTTAGGCGCGTCTGAAGTGGCAGTTATCATGTCGCGCCTGAGCGTGTACCACAGAATAATACAGAAGGTCGACTCTATAAAACGAGCTAAAAGAAGGGCACGCACACAAAGACGCGCCGATCCGACGATCTGAAACAAATGCCAGTCGCGAGTGTGCTTATACAAAATATTGTAAATTATTTTAAAAGAGTAACGGTGCAGTTTCTTGCCCATACGCAAACTACCTTTTGGAAGGGGCGATAAGAACAATTTTTTTTTTTTTAAAGAAAAGTAAGAAAGAAAAATAAGTTTATTTGAAGTAAGAGAGAGAGAGAGAGAGAGAGAGAGAGTGAGTGAGTGAGAGTTGTTTGTTTGTTTGTTTGAGTTAAGTTTGTTTGTTTTAGTTTGTTTGTTTTGTTTGTTTATTTGTTTTTTTTTAAGTTTGTTTGTTTGTTTTTTTTTTTGTTTGTTTGTTTTTTTTGTTGTAAATTTTGATGTTCAAAAGTACCTTAGTGCCTATTTGAAATAAATTATTTGACTTTGGCTTCGCTTGCACTCGCTGTACGTGAAGTGCTTAGCATCTATGTGTGCGAGCATTTTCACTCGTTTTACGGAGTCGGCTTTCTCATCATTATCTACTCAGCCTTTTCCCAACTATGTGTGAGTCGGGTTCGGTTCGGTTTTACATGGAGCGATTGTCTGTCTGACCTCTGCTACGCAATTGGATTGCAGGCGACTCCCAGTCATTACTGGAAGTATGGAGTTTACCTCTTCAATCAATCTATCAATTAAGCCCTTAGCAGTCCACAGCTGGAAATAGGTCTCTCCCAAGTTAAGCCGCAAAACTCAGTTTTTCGCTATCCACATCCGGTCTCACACAGCCACCTTTTCAAGGTTGTCAATCCATAAAGAAAAATAAAAAAGAAGAAGAAATAACGTTTATTTGCGGTAAACATGACGCAAAGAAAGAACATAAAACAAAAAAAGAACTAGTTGGGGAAAATATGCGTCACATACACGCAAAACGCCTATCGCTCAGAATAATGCTGCGACCCTATGCGAGACAGAGTCAGAGCCCCAGCGCTGATTTTTTTCCCATCTAGCTGAGGGTTGCGTCCTTTCTTAGTTTGCCTTCTGTACCTATCTATTTTGTGTCTCACCTAAGCGTGTACTGTTCCAACAATTTCCTACGGGTGAAATCTGCCACTTAAGCAAATAAGACTTGCATGTGTAACTTAATCGCAACTTGAGTGGAGTGATGGATGGTTGTCTTTGAGAGGCTCTGCAGTTGTAGAAGGAACCACATGTGACTTCCTAAATTACCTAAGGCTGATAAAATATTCTTAATCTTGTATCAACAACAACATCATCATCTCATCATCATCGTTTTTCTTTTCATCTTGTATCATGTGTTGTGTTGTTGTGTTGTTTGTTGTTGGGTGTGTGTTTTGTGTCTTAAGTATTGTCTGTTTGTTCTTCATCTTGTTCTTGTTGTCTTGTATCTTGTATTATTAGTGTTTAGTCGGCTAGAATGCTACAACTTTGGCTAATGTTAAAATAGTGAAAAATGCCACATTTAATACAATGTAGAATTTTTCAACATTTTTCCTCGTACGGTGGGCTGGTACTGTTTTAATTACCACTGACATCAATGATATTATGAGTAAAAAGAGGTATGTAGGTTATACACGCTCTGCAAGAGGCACGTCAAAATTTTGCTAATTAGCCACATTTTTTCGTCTTGTCTCTTTTTCGCTCCCGATAATTACGACATGCCGTCCTACTTGTGACATGTGACATGTGACATTGTGCCGATCGAATGTTGAGTAGGTTACCTATCTACGTCTTTTTACTTATAATATCATTGACTGACGTGGTATAAACTGGCCTCTAAGGCCCGAACTCCACCAAAGCGGAGACGAGACAAGAGGAGACGAGATGTGTTTTAAACAACCAATATAATTTCGTTATTCACGCATCTCATCTCCACTCAGTTTCAGTGAAGACCACTGAGCGGAGTTGTATCATGTTTGAAAGGCGCAATCGAAGCGGAGATATGAGCTGTGCCTCACAAGCTGGCGACGGCGCGCAGCGGAAACATGAAGAGATGTGAGCGGCGCGGTAACTTTGTTAACATCCTACATTCACCGCACGCAGCTCAGTTCCGCTCTAGCAAGCATACTTCTCCGCTCCAGTCTAGCCAGTACGCATCTCCGCACAGCTTCAGTGGATACGCCCTAGCTGAAAAACATCTCTTCTTGTCTCCGCTTCGGACATCTCCGCACATCTCCATTTTGATGCAGTCCGGGCCTTATTCTATTAATACTCCGTACTACGTCATGCCAGCTAAGGTCAAAGTGTTACCAGCGATGTGCCTACTAGCTTTATAATACTCATCTACTGATTGCTTTATTGAACTAGAAGTTGCAAGCACAAGAGCATGGTGTCCTGTGTTCCCGGGGGTCGGGGAAAGAATTATAAGTGAAAAAAATAAATTAAAAAAATACGTAAACATACACACAACACACATACATACACACACATCCATACACACACACGCATTCATACACATACAGACACATATTACAAGACACACACTATTACATACACACTCGCATATTTAATTATTTGTGTATTGCTGAAGGCTCCGTGCACGAAAAAAAACCCTTTTTCGTTAATAACTTATGTAATTGTAAGTGTTGGCGATCAGCAATACTGTTTAAGCTTTAACTCCTTTATATGTATATAGACTCTTTTATGCTGCCTTTTTGATGTGTACCTATAGTTTATAATTTTCAGGAATATATGTCAGTGTCATCCAAAATCTTGCATTATTAATATTGGTGTCAGAAGTGGGATATTCCTATGTTCTGACGTGATGACGGGTACACTACATGTTGGTTCACATGGCCACGTGTCTTCAGATGACAGAAGGAAAGCTGGACCAGTGAACCAACGGGACTTATCAGTGAATTCTCCCGTGTCTCGTGTAGCATCGTCTGCAACATTCAATGACGTGGGAACGTATCTCCATGATTGCACGTCTGTGAGATCGGTTATTTCAGCCAATCTGAAGGAAACAAATTGTTTGTAAGAGCAGGCGTCACTACGTAACCATCTTAAAACAGTTATGGAGTCAGACCACATCTGGGTTTTAGAAGGTTTTGTCCTATGAGCGTCAGAAATATAAGCTGCAAAGCGAGCAGCAATGAGGGCTGCCTGTAACTCTAATCTTGGGATAGTCGTTGGCTTCAGGGGCGCGAGTCTTGCCTTTCCACCGATCAACGCTGTCTTTATTGAGCCGTCTGCAAAAGTAAAACGCCAATAAGCTACACAAGCGTAAGCTAGCTCACTGGCATCGCAGAAGACATGGAGCTGAACTTCACTAACCGAGACATTTCCTGAATACCATCTAGGGATAGAGCATCCAGAGAAAGACTCGAGCTCCCGGAACCAAGACAGCCACTTTTGCGTTAGCGCCTCAGGTAAGTTATGGTCCCAGTCAAGACCTAATTTCCAGGTCTTTTGAAAGATTATACGACCTTTGATCACTAGGGGGGTCGTGAAACCTAGAGGGTCATAGACGGACATGAGTAACGATAACATGGTACGTTTAGTGAAGCTGTTAGGTAAACTGGGGATTGATTTAAGCAAACACAAAGAGTCTTCTCTGATAAGCCACGTCAAACCTAAGATACGAGTTTCTAATGGAGCAGATGGTTCCAGGTTCATCTCTGTGGTGTCAACGGCGGCGCGAAGCTCCAGAGGAATTAGAGCCAATGCCTCTGGACAATTTGAAACCCACGAACGCATTTCGAAGCCCGCGAACTTATGGACTTTCAAAATGTCCAAGGCTAATTGGGCGGCCTCCTTCACGTCGTTGACGCTGCTAAGGAAATCGTCCATATAATGGTCCTCTATGATACTCCGTGCAGCGTCGTGAAACAAGTGCCCATAATCTTGAGCATTTTTATTTTTTTATGAACAGTGCCGTACAGGGGCTTGAGGCTGCACCAAATATCATAGAGGACATTCGATATTCCTTAATAGGTTCATTATCGCTATCCCTCCATAGGAAACGCTGAGCATCCCTATCCTCCGACCTAATTTTTATTTGAGGAAACATTTCCCTAATGTCCCCTGAAAGAGCATAGGCTCCCTCTCTAAACCTCATTATAATCGAAAGAAGGGGTTGCAACAGATCCGGGCCTGGCAAAAGTAAAGAGTTCAAGCTGACGCCCTCACATCTGGCAGCTGCGTCATGCACCACCCGAAGCTTTTTCTTGTGCGGGTGGACCACGCCAAAGTGAGGCAGGTACCAGACGATTTCTCCTGTTGGAGGACCACTACACAACTCTGCATAGCCCTTTTCGATCGTAGATCTAATGTTGATTTTATAATTAGCCGCATATTCTTTGTTTTTAGCCATCTTCCGTTCGAGACTAGAAAACCTAGCTAATGCGAGTTGTTTACTATCTGGAACAGCTTTTAAATCGTTTCGCCAAAGAAGGCCAGTCTCAAAACGGCCCGACGGTAAACGGACAGTAGTATCTTCTAATATTTTGAGAGCTCGTTTGTCGCTCGGGCTCTGGTGTTGCTCTTTCTGGATCCCTATAGAATCAAGTTTATAATAATTTTTAACGAGCAACTCCAAACTCCGATCGCTATCGCCTTATGTCCGGATGGCCCACCACGAGCGCCCATTTTCTTACGTGGGACTTGACTATTTTGGCCCAGTCAGCGTCACAATCTGCAGAAGGACAGCTAAGCGGTGGATTGCATTATTTACATGCCTTACTGTAAGAGCCATCCATTTAGAAATAGTGGAAAATATTTCTTCAGATTCCGCAATAATGGCCTTACGACGATTTATCGCACGTCGTGGTTCGCCTCTCTGCATTTACTCAGACAACGGCACAGCCTTCATTGGAGCAGCAAAAGTTCTGCCTGACGTATTCGACTTTGCCTCCACCAGAGAAATAAAATGGAAGTTCATCCCGCCGTCTGCTCCATTCATGGGAGGTTGCTGGGAAAGACTCATAAGAAATGTCAAAAACGCCTTGACTATTACCCTGAAAGAGAGATCACCAAAAGAAGAGGTTCTTAGTACCCTACTCTCGGAAGCGGAAGCCATTGTAAACTCCAGGCCTCTGACTCATGTCTCTGTAGACCCAGATACTGAAGAAGCCATCACTCCTTTTTCATTTTTGATTGGCACTTCCTCCACCGACCCGCAGACGCGTCAATTCGATGATAGCGATCTGTCATCCAGAGCTCAATGGAAGAAGTCACAAAGATTAGCCGAACATTTCTGGCAGCGCTTCGTGAAAGAATACTTGCCTTCATTGGTGCCACGTCGCGGTTCACCCTTAGAATCCCGGTCATTTGAAGTTGGAGACTTAGTATGCATCGCTGATGGGACTCTACCAAGAAAGTGCTGGCCACGCGGAAGAGTACAGAGAACATATCCAGGAAAAGACGGAATTGTACGCGTAGTAGACGTGGCAACGAAAGGGGGGGTCCTGCGACGGCCTACAAGGAAGCTTGCGTTGCTGATCGCCGCCTAAGTACAGGTGCTCACACCGTCGGGGGCCATGTTGGCGATCAGCAATACTGTTTAAGCTTTAACTCCTTTATATGTATATAGACTCTTTTATGCTGCCTTTTTGATGTGTACCTATAGTTTATAATTTTCAGGAATATATGTCAGTGGCGATCAGCAATACTGTTTAAGCTTTAACTCCTTTATATGTATATAGACTCTTTTATGCTGCCTTTTTGATGTGTACCTATAGTTTATAATTTTCAGGAATATATTGGTGTCATCCAAAATCTTGCATTATTAATATTGGTGTCAGAAGAAAAAATTGTAAAAAATAAATAAATGCCGATTGTTAGGTCTCCAAGCAGACCATGGACGAGGTCGCAGGCAGCGTCCTCAAAAATGGTCTCAAAAAGTGTACAAGAGCTGGGTGGGGCTCATTTCGGCCCCCCTATGGTACCCGGCCCATCCTGCGCCACAATTTCAGCACCTACAAGCGCAAAGTCCACACACTCCAATAAATCGAGCGCCACTGTTAAAATTCTTGCGGCCAAAGCGGAAAGTGCGCGCAAGCTGGCCAAAACTCAAGCACAGCTTGAGCGTGCACAGGCTGAGCGCGAGCGCGTCCAGGCTGAGCGCGAACGCGTCCAGGCTGAGCGCGAAGCCGAGCGGGAGAGGCAGGTGATTGCACTCGAGTTGCAGGCTGAGCTGGCTGCTATTGAAGCCGGCTCCTCACGCCACAATTCTCGCAGTTCCTCACGTCAATCACATGCTACAATTCACTCAAGCTCGGGCTCGCGAAAGCATGTAGAAAACTGGCTTAATAATACTTACAAAGCTGCGACCCCGCTGTACCCAACTGTTGAAGTGCCACAGCCCGCTAACACGGTGCCACATGCCACTGGTATAGCGCCGCCGCCACAGCCGACTAATACTAATTTTTACCAAAATAATAACGAAACTAATAACTTTTCAGATTCACCATTTATTCAACTAGCAAAAGCTATAACGGATCTAGGAAAAACGAAAACAAAGGTTTGTGATATACAAAGATTTGACGGTCGCGCTTCAGATTGGCTTGCATTCAAAAGGTCATACGAGCAGTCTAAGGTGCATTTCTCTCCAAGTGACAATGTAGCTAGAATCAGCGCTGCGCTGCACGGTTTAGCAAAGGAAGCTGTTAACATTCGGTTAGTAGCGGTTGATGATCCAGACCAAATTATTACCGCACTAGAGACTCGATTCGCTCAACCCGAAGTCATCGTGTTGCACCAGCTCTCACTAGTAAGGGCTCTTCCTCGACTAGGTACACATGAAGCCCCACAAGATATCAATGTATTCGCTTGCCGTATTCGTAATTCTGTAGAAGTTATCCGTTTACTAAACCAGCCTGAATATCTTGCCTCGCCGGAGCTTGTAAATTCTATTGTAGGCAAGTTGACTCCACTCCTAAGAAGCAGATGGGCGGACTTTGCTTTTACTAAAATGGACTCCGGTAAATTCAAGCTTGAGGTTTTAGCAGAATTTTTAGAAAAAGAGGCTTATTTACATACTAAATTCGGTTTGATTACTTTGACAGAACCATCACTTGTCAAACATCAAACTAGCCCAGCTGTCAAACCATTTGTCAAAAGTCAGCCAGCTGTCAATCATACCAAAGACAAAATTTTTCCATACAATGTTTCTTCTGAGTCAGGTGTCAAACCAAAGAGTTCAGGTACTTGTAATTTTTGTGCTCAGTATAAACACGAGGTAGGCGACTGTGAAAAGTTTAAAAGGATTTCTTTAGATGACCGTTGGCAGTGGGTGTTAGACAACAAGGTTTGCCATCGATGCCTGAGAAAGGGTTCTCATAGGTACAAACTTTGTAAGAAAAGATGCAAAATTGAAGGATGTGAGGCCGACTGGCGGCATCATTCACTTTTGCACAAGACTAACTCTGAAAGCGCAGCTCACGTGGAAGTTTCGGAGGTACTGCAGCCAACAGGTGACACTGCTGCATCCTCTCAACAAGATGAAGCTCCCTTGTCTCGCTCCGCCACTGTAGCGCATAGTGCCGCACCGAACGATTTCACGAAGCCGCTCTTGAAAGTGATACCAGTCACTCTAACTGGCAAGAAGGGCAGCGTGAATACGTTCGCTTTGTTAGATGACGGCAGCTCCGCTACTCTTGTAGATAAATCGGTTGCTAATATGCTAGTAGATGAAAAGGAAACTACCCCTTTACAAATTAATTGTATAGGAGGACTGACCAAGTGGACTGATGTTAGTTTCATCGATATATCGATAAAAGGTCAACATTGCTCAAACAGTTTCGATATCAAAGCGCGTTCTATTTCTAACTTAGGTCTGCGGACACAATCTGCTAACATACAAAATATTCAGCAATACAAACACCTTTTCAATTTAGCTAACGAACTGGCGTACGATGATGCAAAACCCAGTTGTCTCATAGGTACCGACAATTGGCATCTAATACTCCCTAAAAAGATAGTTCGTGGGTCTAATACTGAACCAGCTGCGGCTCTTACCCCACTTGGATGGGCTTTATTTGGTTTTATAAATCACAAGTATAGTAACTTCGAATATGTTAACCATTTAGAGTTAGGCGATAGCGATCGGAGTTTGGAGTTGCTCGTTAAAAATTATTATAAACTTGATTCTATAGGGATCCAGAAAGAGCAACACCAGAGCCCGAGCGACAAACGAGCTCTCAAAATATTAGAAGATACTACTGTCCGTTTACCGTCGGGCCGTTTTGAGACTGGCCTTCTTTGGCGAAACGATTTAAAAGCTGTTCCAGATAGTAAACAACTCGCATTAGCTAGGTTTTCTAGTCTCGAACGGAAGATGGCTAAAAACAAAGAATATGCGGCTAATTATAAAATCAACATTAGATCTACGATCGAAAAGGGCTATGCAGAGTTGTGTAGTGGTCCTCCAACAGGAGAAATCGTCTGGTACCTGCCTCACTTTGGCGTGGTCCACCCGCACACGAAAAAGCTTCGGGTGGTGCATGACGCAGCTGCCAGATGTGAGGGCGTCAGCTTGAACTCTTTACTTTTGCCAGGCCCGGATCTGTTGCAACCCCTTCTTTCGATTATAATGAGGTTTAGAGAGGGAGCCTATGCTCTTTCAGGGGACATTAGGGAAATGTTTCCTCAAATAAAAATTAGGTCGGAGGATAGGGATGCTCAGCGTTTCCTATGGAGGGATAGCGATAATGAACCTATTAAGGAATATCGAATGTCCTCTATGATATTTGGTGCAGCCTCAAGCCCCTGTACGGCACTGTTCATAAAAAATAAAAATGCTCAAGATTATGGGCACTTGTTTCACGACGCTGCACGGAGTATCATAGAGGACCATTATATGGACGATTTCCTTGGCAGCGTCAACGACGTGAAGGAGGCCGCCCAATTAGCCTTGGACATTTTGAAAGTCCATAAGTTCGCGGGCTTCGAAATGCGTTCGTGGGTTTCAAATTGTCCAGAGGCATTGGCTCTAATTCCTCTGGAGCTTCGCGCCGCCGTTGACACCACAGAGATGAACCTGGAACCATCTGCTCCATTAGAAACTCGTATCTTAGGTTTGACGTGGCTTATCAGAGAAGACTCTTTGTGTTTGCTTAAATCAATCCCCAGTTTACCTAACAGCTTCACTAAACGTACCATGTTATCGTTACTCATGTCCGTCTATGACCCTCTAGGTTTCACGACCCCCCTAGTGATCAAAGGTCGTATAATCTTTCAAAAGACCTGGAAATTAGGTCTTGACTGGGACCATAACTTACCTGAGGCGCTAACGCAAAAGTGGCTGTCTTGGTTCCGGGAGCTCGAGTCTTTCTCTGGATGCTCTATCCCTAGATGGTATTCAGGAAATGTCTCGGTTAGTGAAGTTCAGCTTCATGTCTTCTGCGATGCCAGTGAGCTAGCTTACGCTTGTGTAGCTTATTGGCGTTTTACTTTTGCAGACGGCTCAATAAAGACAGCGTTGATCGGTGGAAAGGCAAGACTCGCGCCCCTGAAGCCAACGACTATCCCAAGATTAGAGTTACAGGCAGCCCTCATTGCTGCTCGCTTTGCAGCTTATATTTCTGACGCTCATAGGACAAAACCTTCTAAAACCCAGATGTGGTCTGACTCCATAACTGTTTTAAGATGGTTACGTAGTGACGCCTGCTCTTACAAACAATTTGTTTCCTTCAGATTGGCTGAAATAACCGATCTCACAGACGTGCAATCATGGAGATACGTTCCCACGTCATTGAATGTTGCAGACGATGCTACACGAGACACGGGAGAATTCACTGATAAGTCCCGTTGGTTCACTGGTCCAGCTTTCCTTCTGTCATCTGAAGACACGTGGCCATGTGAACCAACATGTAGTGTACCCGTCATCACGTCAGAACATAGGAATATTCCCGTGACAGTTAACCTTTTGACTAGCGACTCGGAGCCCCCTGCTCTGTCGCCGGTGGTCGCTGATTACCGTCGATTTAGCAGGTGGCTGCGACTACTTAGAGCCACAGCCCGTGTCCATCAGGCAGCAAAAATATTTCGATCTCTTTTGCCTCAAAATTCAATTCGAACTGCAGATTCGTTTCCTTGTGAAACTAGATATCCTATTATATCAGTTGATGACCTTAAGTCCGCGGAGATTCATTTATTAAAGTGTATACAACTTGACTCCTTTTCAGATGAGCTTGCTTGTGTGAACGCAGGTCGCCCCGTTTCCAGCCACAGTAGACTCCGACACATATCTCTGCTCATCGGTGAAGATGGCCTTCTACACTTATCTGGACGCACGACCGCCTCCGATTCCGTAGAGTCCCAACCTATAGTCCTTGATGGAAAGCACCGGATAACGAGGCTACTAATACATTTTCACCACATCAAATATGCGCATGCCAATAACGAGCTCATTGTCAACGAGTTACGACAGAAATTTTACATCGTCAGCTTAAGACCAACAGTGAAAAAGGTCTCATCAACTTGTCAAGCCTGTCGAATTAGAAAAGCGAAGCCTATTACACCACCTATAGGAGATCTACCTTATGTCCGGATGGCCCACCACGAGCGCCCATTTTCTTACGTGGGACTTGACTATTTTGGCCCAGTCAGCGTCACAATCTGCAGAAGGACAGCTAAGCGGTGGATTGCATTATTTACATGCCTTACTGTAAGAGCCATCCATTTAGAAATAGTGGAAAATATTTCTTCAGATTCCGCAATAATGGCCTTACGACGATTTATCGCACGTCGTGGTTCGCCTCTCTGCATTTACTCAGACAACGGCACAGCCTTCATTGGAGCAGCAAAAGTTCTGCCTGACGTATTCGACTTTGCCTCCACCAGAGAAATAAAATGGAAGTTCATCCCGCCGTCTGCTCCATTCATGGGAGGTTGCTGGGAAAGACTCATAAGAAATGTCAAAAACGCCTTGACTATTACCCTGAAAGAGAGATCACCAAAAGAAGAGGTTCTTAGTACCCTACTCTCGGAAGCGGAAGCCATTGTAAACTCCAGGCCTCTGACTCATGTCTCTGTAGACCCAGATACTGAAGAAGCCATCACTCCTTTTTCATTTTTGATTGGCACTTCCTCCACCGACCCGCAGACGCGTCAATTCGATGATAGCGATCTGTCATCCAGAGCTCAATGGAAGAAGTCACAAAGATTAGCCGAACATTTCTGGCAGCGCTTCGTGAAAGAATACTTGCCTTCATTGGTGCCACGTCGCGGTTCACCCTTAGAATCCCGGTCATTTGAAGTTGGAGACTTAGTATGCATCGCTGATGGGACTCTACCAAGAAAGTGCTGGCCACGCGGAAGAGTACAGAGAACATATCCAGGAAAAGACGGAATTGTACGCGTAGTAGACGTGGCAACGAAAGGGGGGGTCCTGCGACGGCCTACAAGGAAGCTTGCGTTGCTGATCGCCGCCTAAGTACAGGTGCTCACACCGTCGGGGGCCATGTTGGCGATCAGCAATACTGTTTAAGCTTTAACTCCTTTATATGTATATAGACTCTTTTATGCTGCCTTTTTGATGTGTACCTATAGTTTATAATTTTCAGGAATATATGTCAGTGTCATCCAAAATCTTGCATTATTAATAGTAAGAAAGCTTGAAATAATCGAAAATATGGTTTATTTCGGTTTTAATTTACTTAATGAAGATATTGTATAATCATCAAATAAAATTTTGATTTTATTTATTTATTTCTTCAAGCACAGAAATGTACAGAGGCGGACTTAATGACATTTATCTCAAGGATAGCTGAACGCTGATGTGTGATTTTTAAACTTTATATGGTATGCTAAATAATAGGAAAAAATACATCACTGACACGATTTTTAAAACAAATTGGTTTTTGCAACATAATTTTTCTGCTATATCTTGTATGGAAATTGAAAAAAGTGGTTCATCCACATGGAAGTAGACTATAAAACGATGTTGATGATATTTTTAAATGTTCAAAATCCAAAGTAATTTCTTGTAAAAAAAGTGATCAAACGTCAGCCTCGCGTAAATTTTCGGTGACTCTTGTGCAACTTGTAACAAAGAGCTCGACTTTTCAAATCACAAATAGTTGTGTTTAAATTATATTCCGCTTTCTCACAACTAATGAACAAAATTGATCAAAATCAGTCGACTTCGTACCCCTTAATGACTATTCTTCAACCTTTATTTACAAGGGTATTAAACGTAACTGGTGAATGTGAATCTATTACAGAAAACAATTAGGATCTTACAACCTATGTTCAGTTGAAAATTATACTCAAACTGCACACGATTACTTTGTAAAGTATTATATTATTTTAATTATTGTGAATGTGAGGACTATGTGGATATTTTATTTTTATTTTTTCTCTTTCATTTATTTTTTCTTTCTCATTTAGTTTTAATGATGGTCTGGCAGTTTGAGTAGTTGATGCGGCCTAGACAAATATCCTTTCTTTGGTATTGTTCGTCGAGTTGAGCTCCTTCAGTTTTGAGTTGAGCTCCACGATTACTAACAAATGCTTGCACTGACTGGACAGGTCCACTCAAATCTGTGTGGTTCTTTCCTCAAAAGACCATTTCAGACACTGATCCACATGGTCCTCATATGACTTGACCAAGATTATGTCTGGACTTTAAAAGAGACTACGACCTCTGAGTTTGTTTCGGCCTTTCTTCTCAGAGTAGTCAGATAGGAAACATCGACCTCATCTAGCTTATTTTTAATATTTTTTTATATGACGTGTAAAAGTGATTCCGATATCCTATTTACAGAATAAACAATTTCATTTCATTTCATTTCAGTCTTTCGAAATTAAAAAAACATAACGTAAAACGTTATGTTTTTTTCTGCAGCTTCGTGCAGACCAGCGCGACGCGACACCGGTTATTGTTATACCGTCAAGTTTTCTTAGAAATTGTATTGTCTGTACGAGCTTTTAAAGTCAGTATGTCTGATACTTGTTTATCGTGTGTTCGTGTTTCGTCTTCCTTCATTTTAAACGAGTTACGAGACACCGTCAAATCTGCGTCGAGTTTCATGAAAATGACAATTGCGTCGGCAATGAGATATATCTCTGTTGACGATGTAAACGGTTTTTGGAGACGTTGCGGGGATATTAATACCTACTGCAGTCCCTTATCTATTCATATGTCAAAACGAAAAGACAGAATCTCAGGGCTTTAGGATTTTTGTAGCAGTTATTATAAATTCAGCAAGCATGGTGTCAAGGTTGAGCTGAATGGTGCTGATCCTTACGTCATGTTCGTGAACGGGTGCCGTCAGTTGGGACTGACTATCTCTTAGCTGCCAAGGCTTATATAAAATGGTTATTTTATTAAAATGTACTTATCTAAAAATACCTAAAAAACAGAGATATTTGTGGAATAATGTGAAAACGTCATTTGAGTTGGAGATAGCACACCGCTTGTCCTCTTTTACGATAGGTAACTGTCGATGATCTCGAAAAGGCAGGGAATTAGTTATTTTTTGTTGTACATAACTAGAGATTGGTTATTCGGGTGTATATTTACCTAAAGTTATTTTTTGGCTAAGAAATTAGGGCTCCATTATTATTTCATTAGGGGGGGGGGGGGGGTTGTTTAGGGGGGGGAATGAGGGGGGTTGGGGCTTCTTAACATATTTTCTCTCGGTGGCCGCACCCGCCTTCGCCTTCCAACCTAACCTATGCGAGTCGGATTGCTCTGAATCGGGGTGTTAACAATAATGATGGTATCAATATAATATTTTAAACGATAAACCTAATAATTTTCGATTAAATAAACATTATATTCAATAACGTTTTACGAAATAAGTTTTAGAATATAACACATAAATGTTTTATGTAAAGAAATTATATCATAAGTTGGTATCTCACGTTTATTACATCTTGTGAGCGTTATTGAAATGAAAATATACCAAATAACTTTATATGATATGAGACGCACCCCCAAATATGAATTGATTTTGATTATTATTTTTTGTTTGGTAGGTTATACTTCAGAGGTTGTCCCATATAAAGGTTATTTATTAACTTTGCTTGGGTAGTTTTTAATTTAGCTTTCATAATAAGTATTTTTCCCACAGTCTAAGTGGATGATATTTTAGGGGGATGAGGAACAGGGTGTAAAATTCACTCATCCACCATAGAAAAGGGAGGATCCTCCGACCAGACGGGTGTCATGTCTGGCGGGCAATTGCCCAGAGGTTGAAGTCGGGAATTTTATATATGTCCACCGCGCGGTAAACTCTAATTGCGCGATGCAGGATTTGTGTGACGTCAGGTCTTTGATGCGTAGTTCGCATGTGGCGATGTAGATGCCGCCACAATATTAATAAGTTCCTGTCACACAAGGGGTATCGTATTACCCAGTTACCGAGTTGTGGAGGTCAGATAGGCAGTCACTCCATGTAAAGTACGGTATTCAGCTGCATCCGGTTAGACTGGAAGCCGACCCCAACATAGTTGGGAGAAGGCTAGGCAGATTGATTAACTTTATTTGGTTTCCACAATGTGAACTTAGGTGGTAAGTTTAAATCATATGTGATCATTATGGACCTTGTCGGGCACAGCAAAATAGTAGGGGAGAGGAAGCTTCGAAAAAACTTACCTTACCAGTCATCTGAACTAAATCTAATATTATTATATTAGATTTTAGGGTTGCGTACCTCAAAAGGAAAAACGGAACCCTTATAGGATCAGTAGTGTGGCTGGCTGTCTGGCTGTCTGTCTGTCCGTCTGTCACTGCCAATTAGCTTTTTAAACAAAACCTAGCCTACAACCATTGCACGATAAAGATTGTGTATATCTTTATCGTGCAATGGTTGTAGGCTAGGTACATAGATACGCGTGAAAAAAATAACCCTGCCTTTGCTGTCGCGTAGTCGGGTAAAAGGCTTGTTATCGATGTTATTCTGAACGTTAAGAGCGTTTATCCTAAAACTTGGCAACGTCGCAAATAGCTGTCAAAAATTTACCTGTTTTGATTTATTTGGCTATATTACTGTATGGAAATAAGAAATGCGGCTAACTGGCGAACTAGAATATTAATAATGAATTGCAATTATAACATTGAATTTGATGTTGTACCCGTTTTAGGTGTAAAAAAGGCAATTGGGAAGTTTCCAAATACTTTTTTTACATCTAAAACTAAATATTCGGTGTTACGATATTAATTATTGCATTTCATTATCAATATTCCAGTTCGCTAGTTAGTCTCATTTCTTATTTCCATACAGTAATATTGCCAAATTAATCAAAACAGCGAAATATTTGACATCTGTTTGCGACGTTGCCCATTTTCAGAATAAACGCTCTTAATAATTAGATTACCTTTCCCAATCACCTGCACATTTAACTTTGTATACCTGTGGTATATATAACGTCAATAAAGCTGAACTTTACTGAGGACGAATAACTACCTAACTACTTTGTAACTCATCAAAATCTAATAAGATTGAGGAACGCGGCGTAAATTATAGTATAAAACCTACGCCCGGACGGGTTCCTGTTAAGACTAGTCTACATTGTTGTATACTTATAGCACGTAACATGCCAAGAATTGTAGATGCGCAGAATTCGTTTTCTTCCTATTTTCGGCAATAACTATGGTTACTGCCGTAACTTATTTTTAGTTACTACTTATTCTTAGTTTTTTTACATGCAAAAAAAGTGTATTTTTTTTTGTTGCACTAAGTGTGCATGCGCAAACTTACTCCCAATTAGTGATGGGTCAGGAGAATATTCTCACGCGGAGAATATTCTCACGCGGAGAATATTCTCTGATCGAGAATATTCTGCAATATTCTTTTCGACGGAGAATTTACGAGAATTTAAAATTGGAAGAAAACAATATATTTTGATTTCAAGGTCTAAAATCAACTTCTTTTGTTGTTATTTCAAATTCAAACTCAAAGCATTTATTTCAAATAAACCAATTACAGGCACTGTTGAATTGTCAAGGGATCGATCAGTCAGAAAGATGAAGCTAGTTGCCCATTCCAAAGCGTAGTAGGTGCCTATGGAGAAGAACGGGCAAGAAACTCCACGGACACTCTTTTAAATAAAAATATTCTTACAAAAAAATTTAATACTTTATTCGAAGAAAGGTTACTGTATTAGATTTTGGAGTGGAAATTGCTAATGTGTCGTTTCGGCTTTGCGTGGTTGCAAACATTGGTGCCGGATTCTCTTGTCAGGAATGCCTCTAAACTAGACTAAAAGTCACAAAAATTTAGTTTATCCCTGTCACGACGATTTCCCATTCTAAAATAGACTAATTGACACAACTTAACTATATTTTAGTTTAACAGCACTATGATGGCACTGAGTTAAGAGAAAATAATGGCAATTTTGCTATTCCGAATTTGACGTTTTTCACTTAAAATGTTGATTTTCTAACTAAATCTGGCTATTTATAATCGCGATTAAAAAGGTGTCGAATATAATTAGTTGTCATGAACTAAAATTCACACCAACACCTTGACTTCAGGTGCAAAAACAGTACTGTATTTATTTTTTCATTTGCTTATATCTTGAAAATGGTGTGTCCTATCGCAAAAATAACGAAAATTTCGACACTTTTTATGAAGTCCATACACCCTTAAAACTCAACATGTAATAATGTTTCATATTTTCCATACAAAAAATGAAAAATTCCATATAAAACACGTCGAGGCTACCCCACTGCGCGCCGCCGGCTCTAAAAAAAACACGGGGTAGGACAACCAAGTACCACGTGGAGTCGATTGGCGATTGTCAAAATCGATTTTAGTTGTGTCAAAATTATTCTTTTTGAGTTTTTTTTTTTCAGAATGACTTTAAGATTCTCATAGCCAAAAGTAAGGAATTTTAGTGATAATTTAGTCAGTTTAGTTCGGTGTACAAGCGAATCAGCACCTTTATATTCAAAAACAGAATTAGGCGCAATCGCCCTGAACATTTTGACTGCTCCAGCATCTTCTGCTTCTGTGGAACGTTCTTTTTGCACATTTTCAAACATACATACTAAAAAGCATAATAAATTCGACACCGAAAGAAAAGAAACAAGACAAAATTTGTCTGATTGCTCACAATTGGAAAATAATGAACAAACCAAAACCATTAACAAAAAGAGAAGAGCCTAGAATCTATTAAGACAACGAATCTGCAGTTATCAATGGACGAATAGCATGAGCAATTTGATTTGATTTCAAGAATTGTTAAGAATTTAATTGTTATTTTGTTTTTAATTATTTATACCATAAACCTTTCTTGGAATGTTTTATTTAAATTTTTATTAAAACTGATTATTTGTAACTCATAAAGTTTGTTTTAATACAGAAATCCTAATTTAACATTAATACCAAACGAAATTTAAGAGAATTTATGAGAATTTTGTTCTCGCTCAGGAGAATTTAGTGAGAATTTAAGTTCTGAAGTAGTGTATTTCGACGTAAACTTCGTAAAACGTTCAAATATACTCAAAACGATTACTCTAAAAATAGATCGATTCAATAGAGTCATCTGATTTTTTAATTCTCGTAAATTCCCTTCCAAAAGAATATTCTCGAGAACTTAACAGCAAAGTTCTCGCAAGGAGAATACTCTCGGAAATTTACCATCACTACTCCCAATACGCCAAAACCTAGCCAAGGTACGTGCCGAGTGTAATAGCTACACCTAAGCATATTTTGCTATTATGTGCTACATGGGTATAAGAGGTTATTAATTTTATCGGCTAGCTATACGCATAGCACATGTACTTATGTCTGTATGTACGTTTAATATGGAAAATATATAAGATTATAATGTAAATAAGTTCTGAAGCAATTACTTGATATCGAGTTATATTTTTGTTTAGACTGTCAAAATTGATACCTGCAACGTTCTTTGTAGTAATTGACACAAAAATTGTTCAGAAACTAAGATACTAAGTTTCTCCAAGCTATCTCTACTTAATAAAAAAATTATAAAAACTCACTGACAATCAACACAAACACCTAAACTACTGGGTCTATACAGGGTGATTGGAAGATGGGTGCAAAGCTTTAAGGCGAAGATAGTACAGACAATTTAGAACCATTTAAGCCATGGTTGTCTTAGACGAAGTCTTACCAAATATTTTTAACCAAATTTTTAAGTTTTTTTTCGGAAATTCTCAAAATTTAATGTAAACTGCATAATTATGGCCAAATTGAATGATAAATGAATTCATTTTTTATTTATTTAATTAAAGTAATGTGTAAGCAATCAAGCAAAACATGTTTTAGGCTTCTGTGTCATCAGACATTTTTTTTACAGACATTTAAAGCTCAGAAAAAATAAAAAATTTGTACAATACGTCTTTTAAACCTTATTAAAAAAAAAAAAAAATTGGTAAGACTTCGTCTAAGACAACCATGGCTTAAATGGTTCTAAATTGTCTATACTATCTTCACCTTAAAGCTTTGCACCCATCTTCCAATCACCCTGTATAACGAAGCACTAAGAAAGAAGGATTTTTGAAAATTCATCCCCTAATGGAACCTCTTTAGGGGGTGAATTAAAAATAAGACGATGAGGGGAGTTAAATAGGGGATGAAAGTCTGTATGGAAGTTTATAATTATTGCCGATGGGAAATAACATCGGGTGGAGGGTTCGTTTTCAATCAATCTTTATATTTTATTTTATTGATTTTAATAAAAATAATGTAGATCAGAGTCTCAGAGATCTCCTGTTAGAATTACAGTAGAGTTCACTGATCTTGAAACTACTACTAACATGCTTCGTTGTACACTCAGCCTTATTTCAACCCGTCATTACCTGTATAGCCGGCCGATCAGTCGATATAAAGCAATTATGTGTTTTTTGTTTTTTCACCTTGCAACACTTAAGTTAGCCATGATTGGGCAACACTCACTTAAATCCGTTAGGATTAAAGGTTTAGGCCATTGGTTTAAGAAGTAAGCAGAGGAAACATTATGATTTTGGTATCAACCGTTCAGAATCAAATTTTATTTTGACTGTTTTTATAATAATTTGAAAATGACGAAACAAATCGAATTAAGTTATTTAACGAATTAAGTAATACTTATTTATTTCATTATATTATTTAATTTTAGTTGATTAATCAACCAGTTTTTGACACTTCGTTGATTCCTTAATTCTTACACTGGAGGAACCATTGTTGATCTTTTAAAACCTATTAAACTTTTAACAATCTTCTACGTGTTTTTTATGGTGCTAGCCAAAGATGCAAAGATTTTTATTGGCGGACTGCTGATGGGCAAGACCTTTTAAACGGCTAACCCAGCATCTGTATACATAAACTATTTTAACTTTAGGTCTAGCCAACGTAGTAAGCGTCATCATCGTATTTTTGAATTGCCTACATCCACCTTGAATACATCATTTAATAGCCCCCTTACACGCATGGCAAGGCAATATAATGAAAGGTCCAACTTGACGGACTACCCTATTGATATTTTCTCCATGAGTTATGCTTCATACAGACGCTCCCTATTTAAGCAGTGCGACGAGTCTATCTAGCTCAAATTGTTTTGTTTTGTAGTGTTCTAGATTTAGGTCTACTAGAGACACTTTTTATTTTTCTCATTTGTCTCTAATTTTTCATACTTCAATGTCATGCATACCTGTTATTTGCATGGTTACTGAAATGCTAATTTTTAGATTATATTTTTATTTGAATTGTAAGTGACTATGCTGTTGGTGTGCTTATGATAAATAAATAAATAAATAAACCGTTAAATAAATAAATAAATAAATAAACATTTGGCAAACCTTACATTTATCCTACATATCACTGCATCATCGCCCGCGCCGGCAGCGTGTAGAGATGCCAGTAGGTAGGTACTAACAAAATGCGTGGCGTCGAAAGTGGGTTGAGTGCATGAGTTCAGTCACGGGCCGCCTTCAAAGCCGTCAGTTTTTAATTAAGTCATTTGTGTCGTAGTGCGCGTAAACACTGAGACCTCCCGCAGACAGGCGCGAAGCGACAGTGCGATGCAACTCTAGTACAACTATTTCTATGAAAACTTCATCAATTTTTTTTTACCAGAATTGTGTCGCACTGAAGCGTCGCGCCTTGAAACGATTGGAAAGTTTAGTCTCCGCGCGTGGCGTCTCCATGTTCTGTAGGCAGGACCTTTTAAACGACTATTCCAACAATTGGCAAACCTTATTGTGGCGGCATCTACATCGCCACATGCGAACTACGCTTCAAAGACCTTACGTCACACAATTCCTGCATCACGCAATTAGGGTTTACCGCGTGAAAAGCATTATATAACTGCCCCGACATCAATCGTAGGGCAGTTGCCCGCCAGACACGAATGCCGTCCGGTCGGAGGGTCCTCCCTTTTCTATGGAGAGTGAGTGAACTTTACACCCCGTTCCTCACACCTCTAAATTATATTCAGCCATACACTCTTACAAAAGGCATTTAAAAACTCAAACAAATATTGCACTATAAAAACTACATTCAAGCACTCTCAATTCGCCTACGCGGATAACGTGGCATATTTTAACGCAAGAAATATTTTACTTAAAAGGCTACAAATATGAAAATAGCTTGGTAAATAGCCTTTAACGTATATATTAAACGTTTCGGTATTTCAATAAAAACTAGGTATTTTGAAATTGCTTCGCTTCCTTACACAAAGGAGCTCTGGGGCGTGGGCGTGACTTTGTACAGTGGGTTTTTTTATGAAGACAGAATTTAGACTATAGACTAAAACTTAAACTATTTACAGGCACTTCGAAATTGTCAGTCTGTCAGGAAGATGAAGCAAGTTCCCCTTCCAAAGTGTATCGGGTTCCCATGGAGAAGGACCGGCTAGATATTCATCCATAAATTTAACGGTTAGTAGATATCACATGTCTTCAAATTTTTGGTTCTATGTAGAGCGCTGCCGGTTTCCTCACGATGTTTTCTTTCACCTTTTGAGAGCAGTGGTGATGAAACGATTTACACGAGGTAAAGCGCATGCCTGGGTTCGCACCCACGACCTACAACTCGGTTACTTGGGGCCACTACCACTGCTCACAAAAACTTGAGTCTACACCAAAATAAGTATTCGATCAAACACGTTAAGTATACCAACAAACTTCCCTATATTTAACTCCTACACTATGCTATAAGGTAAGTAACAAAAAGCTTGAGAAATAAGGCTGTGAACGATAAAATGTAGGAAGATGGACGCTCATAATAAAGTCATTATGTGAATAAATGCTAACGACTATATTTACAAGGCGTCTACGCGCCGGCCATTAGGGTTAAACATTGTTTCAAGGATTCGTCAGGACAGGATAGGTTTCTTTGTTTTATTTATGAGGTTAGGCTAGGTTAGGAAGGTACACAGGGACAAGGCAAATGTGAGTGGAAAAGCCGAGAGAGGGCGTCCAGCCCTAGGAGGACATAATTATATCCTATACTATTGAACGAGCAATATTTGTACATATATACAAATTTATGGGGCGAAAAATTGATCTAGCTAGTTGTCATATCTGGGAAATTTCGTTTTCTCCGTATTTTCACCCGAGCAGAGCTCGATCGCCCAAAGTTTGGGACAAGATGGCTGCCTTAGAATAATGACATGGCAGCATGGAATTAGTAAGTACCTACTAACATGGGAGCATGGAATTAGTATGAACAATCCTATACTATTCAATGAGCATTCTCTATTTTCACCCGAGCAGAGCTCGATCGCCCAAAGTTTGGGACAAGATGGCTACCTTAGAATAATGACGTGGCAGCATGGAATTAGTAAGTACCTACTATCATGGGAGCATGGAATTAGTATGAACAATCTTAAACTATTCAATGAGCATTCTCTATTATCACCCGAGCAGAGCTCGGTCGACCCGGTACTTGACTTTAGTAATGTTCTTCAGAAAGGGCATAGTATGATCAAGATACATATTACTCACAACCGGCGTGCATGTATGAGCAGATGTATGAACGTAAATGAAGCAAAAGGAGTAGGTATGTAAGGATCATAACACACAAGGCACAAGGCTTGAGTTTATGTATGTATTATGTATCCTCGGCATATATTTTATACGTTGTCCGATAGATGATTGTGTAAGGCAGGAAATTCTTAAACGATGCAATGGCCAAGCTTTTATAATCTTCTCTTTTTAAGATTTTGACAGTTATTGCCAATTGCCAAATACTTAAAAAAAGGTCAAAGTCAAAAACTTGCATGGAGAGGAGATACAACTGTCCTTAGAATTTCTCATAGTTTTATTCTAAAAGTTTTAACGTAAGATTTACGCTGAAATTGAGTTAAATTTTTTAAATGATGTTTTTTGTAACACCAAAATTTAATTAAAAAAAATGGAGCGGCTGATAACGTTTTCTCTAACAAACAAAAATTGGCAAATCATTAAAATAAATAATTAAATTACAATTCTATAGACACGGTGGTAATTGCGTAACACACTTACACTAGCAATGGGTTTCATTTTGACAGTTCCACAACATTCATTGCGTCATTTACGTACGTCGAGCATAAGAATATTACAGACCAATGAAGCAATGAATTAGGGGGATTTTTGGTTTCCTTCAAAATCCTTCTGATTCTAGTTGAAAGTGTGTTATGCAATTTCATTTCAGATCAATGAAAGACGGTACATTAGAGAACTGTAAATTCTTCACTGTCCAGGCCGCTCATTTGTGGAATGCACTGCCAGTTGAAATAAAGCGCGCGCAATCGTTACATGTGTTTAAGAGACTCGTGAAGGAACATTACTTGTCGTTGTGATCTTGTTCTCGTAACTGTAATTATCTAATAGTCTTAATTTATTTTCGTTGCTTATATATTTAGTATGTATGTATTTATGTATCTATTATTTAGGATATGTATTTATCTGTTTATCTATTCTAGTATATTGTATACTTATTATTTGCACCAACGACAGTCCCATTTTATGTCCAGGCAAATCACTGTCCATTCTAAGGTTGCCTGGAAGAGATCGCGGAAAGCGATAAGGTCGCCCATTGTATATTTTGTAGTGCATAATTATTATTTTTTGTTATGTATTTTTGTGGTGTACAATAAAGTATATATAAATAAATAATTACCGAAATTACCAAGCTACACTTTCATCGATTTCCATTCCACGTTTCTTTAATCCAAGCTCATCACCCGATATGAGATAGGTGGCGGAGTCGGCGCCTCTTTGTTTCACATAACGAGCCCAACTAAAGAGCCCACGACGACTTTTTGCATTCGCCCTTTGGTACCTGTCCCACTGCCGACGAGGAAGCGACTAATTCAAATTCAAATCATTTATTGTGGATTATAGGTTCATAAAATGTTATGTGAGTTACAGATGAGTCTGCTATGTCCAAATTCATATTATCAGTTCGGAACATAGTTAAAATAGAATACATCAAATTGTCATGCAATACATTAAGATTAAATCAGTCAGAGCGACTGCATATCTGACCTCCACAACCGTAACACAATAACCCTTGGTAAGACTGATTGTCACACTTTCGGGCTTCTGACGACCCGTAACGACTGCCAAAGATCTACAAATGACAGCTGGGACCAACGGTTTAACGTGCTTTCCGAGGCACGGAGGGGTCTTGGTATGTGAAGATGGTCAGCCATCCACGCGTGCGGCTGTTATTACTTAGCCACAAGCCCCTCTAAATAATTAAAACATTATAGGAAAAAAATTAAATATATGAATGATACGGTAATTTTTATTGTGAGTATTGAGTATTGTTACGAGTACATACGCATACCAGTGAGTAACTGAGGAGTCATTCTACTCGTAACACTCGCGCACTTGCTCATAGCCCAGCGACAAAATTATCTGAACTACACTCTCGCTTCTCGTTTCGCCAGCGCGTTTCTAGTTGCTAGTTCTACTCGCCTCTCGCTAATCGTCAGCGGTGGGACCGATAGCCGGAGTCCACTACGACTTTTTGCAAACGCCCTTTAACTCTCAAGGATGCCAACAAAAACAGACATTAGCTTTATTTCGGTGTAAATACCTGAACGATTCTTTTGGAGGTTAAATCGGTTTTATGTTAGTGCTTGTTAGGAATTACTTTGATAAATTGTGTGGGAATGTTTGCAGGGTGAGGTCGTGTCTTTTGTTAGGACGTAGATGTAAAACGTATAAACGTACGGCACGTACGTCGTACGTGTAATAAACGTATTTTCTTTCTTTCTTTTCTTTCTATGTGTGGTGTTTAGTAAAAGGTCAAGAAGCTATAATGTTAAGGGGGATGCGCTAAGGTAGCCCGCGAGATTCAAATTTTCTTGAGTTTTTTCCATTTTGCAGGTCAGTGTCAGGTTTTATGTGGGAGAAATAAATAAATACAATATTATAATATTATTAAAAAAATACCTATATTATATTATATTATTAAATATTATATTATATTATTATAAATATTATAGCATAGTGTTTTGTTATTCGTTGAGATTAGTCGCGTCGATCGCGTGCTCTACTTAAGTGCAAAGTGCAGACGCAGCAAACCTACTGCGCCGGCCGGACCGCGCTCGCCGCGATGACACAAAATTACGTAAGAATTGACCTACATTTCAATTATAATTATTAAGTGATATTTATTAACTCGCCAATAACATGGCTGAGACTACAAAAATTAAGGTAAAAACCGAAAATGAACAACTCCTGTACAAATACTACAGCGCAGAAAGAGCTGATAATGAACAGCTGCGTAATGTTATTTCTGATATGGAAAAACAAATGGAAAGCCTCCAACAACAAGTTAGGTATTTACAGCATAAAGCACAACAAAATACAGCTGCAACCAGTAAGCCAGCTGAGCCAGTTAAAAGTCCAACACAGTGTGCTGAATACTGCACGGACGAGGAGGAGCTAGCCAGGGAAACTCAGTGGATCAGGCAAAAGAGCAGGAAAAAACGAAAATTAAACACATCGCCCACTCACACTGCCAACATTGAACACCTAGAGACTGTTCAAACCGAGAAAGTGAAACCCAAAAAGATTCCGCCACCTCCGCCAGTAGTAGTAGATGGCGTAGAAAACTACCAGGCCTTGTTTGACTTATTGTCGAAGACTGAGTCTGGTGATAAATTTACTACTAAAATGTTGAATGGGAAGTGCGTTAAAATAAATGCAGTGAACGAAGACACATATAAGTCTATAACAAAGTTATTAACTGAAAATAACTTTCTCTGGCATTCCTACGAAAACAAGCAGGAAAGGCCAATTAGAGTCATGGTGAAAAATCTTCATTTTACATGCAAGCCTGACAGAATAATTGCGGACTTACAAAGTAAAAGTTTCCAGATTGAAGATGCAGCAAACAAATTGAGGTGGAAAAATAAGGAGCCTCTGAACATGTTTATGCTGACTTTCAGAAATGAGGAAGACATAAATAAAATCTATGGCATTAAGTCAATATTAGGATGTAAAGTAGAAGTACATCCTCTCCATACTTCGAGGCTAGTACCTCAATGCAAGAGATGCCAGGCGTACGGACATACACACAAATACTGTTCTAAGGAACCTAGATGTGTCAAATGTACAGGCAAACATCTGACAGCTGACTGCAAAAAGCCGGCAGACGAGAAGCCAAAATGCGTCCACTGTGGGGAATCGCATCCAGCTAATTATAGAGGGTGTATAGTAGCCCGGGAAATGCAAGGCATTAAAAATAAAACCATGAAGAAGCCGACGGTAAAAAGCCAGCGCAAAATCAGCGAAATTGTGCAAAATAGCTCGCAAACACAAAATCATTACGTGACACAAAACGCTCACAAGAAAACATACGCGCATATTGCAGCCAAAACTGTCAACCTTGCGAATATTCGTGAGAATGTTTTTGCCGATAAAGGTATGGAAGGAAAGTTGGACGAAATTATTAAATTGATGTCCTCATTTAACGCTCGTTTAGATAGACTAGAAAATAGCACTACGAATGCTATTTCCAGACAGAAAAAATGAATCCATTAAAAATAATGGCATGGAACTCAAACGGACTACTTAAACATCAACAAGAATTAGAAGTAGTCCTGATCACAGAAAACATTGATGTATGCCTTATATCTGAAACTCACTTTACTAAGCAATCATACATAAAGTTCCGAGGATATAAAGTGTACCATGCACTGCACCCTGAAAATTCTGCCCGAGGTGGTAGCGCGGTTGTAGTCAAAGAGAATCTCTGTCATCATGAAGAAGTTAAGTATGAATGTCACGAAATTCAAGCTGTGGCGATTTGTATTCAATCTCATCTGTATCCAGTCACCGTAGCGGCCATCTACTCGCCCCCGAGATACAATATAAAAAAAGACTATTATGTGAGGTTCTTACAGAAACTTGGACAAAGATTCATCTTAGGTGGCGACTTCAACGCTAAAAATACGCATTGGGGGTCAAGACTAACCACCACTAAAGGAAAGGAACTTATGAGTGCCATGAAAGAGCTAAAGTGTGAAGCTATTTCTACCGGAAAACCAACTTATTGGCCAAGCGATCCACGCAAAGTCCCTGACCTGATAGACTTTTTTATAACTAAAAATATATCTACTAATTATTTGAGCATTGATGAATGCTTTGACATGAATTCGGACCATTCACCAATAATTTTATCAGTATGGCATCGAATCCTACGCATAGAGAGTAATCCTATACTTGTAAATACTTATACAGACTGGGAAAGTTTCAGAATAGACTTAGATAATACAATAGAATTAAGAGTTCCATTAAAAACTCTGGAACAGCTAGATTTGGAATTAAGTAAATTTACAACTAGTATACAGCAAGCTGCCTGGAAAAACACACCGGAAAAAACTCACCGGGTCAAGGCAACCGCCTATCCTGCAGGAATAAGGTGTCTTATAACTGAAAAGCGGAAACAAAGAAACAGATGGCATCAGACCAGATGTCCACAAGATAAAAGACTGCTGAACAACCTTACTAAGCGTCTTACGAATGAAATTCAGCACTACAACGACTCCTCAACAAACAGTTACCTTAGCCAATTAACGAGTGATACTAAAACCAGATACTCGCTGTGGAAGGCTACAAAGCACATGAAACGACCGATCATGCAAATTCCTCCTATCAAGGAAGAAAATGGAAAATGGGCAGTGACGGACGAACAAAAAGCTCTAAGGTTCGCTGATCATTTAGAACGAATATTCCAACCAAATGAATCCCAGACTCACAATGCGAGGATATTAATTCAGGGTGTTCAAAATAGTTCAGATATTAAGTTGGTTACCCCAAAAGAAGTATCTAAAGAAATTAAGTGTAACTTTAACCGGAGAAAATCCCCTGGTTACGATTTAATTACAGGAGAAGTTTTACAAAATCTCCCACGTAAAGCTATAGTTAAGCTTACCACGCTCATTAATGCTGCATTTCGGTTAAAACACGTTCCTGACATGTGGAAAGTAGCTGAAGTCATCATGATAGTCAAGCCTGGGAAACCACCTCATGAAACAACATCTTACAGACCAATCTCACTGTTACCTGTGTTGTCAAAACTATTTGAGAAATTATTTTTAAAGAGATTGAAGCCTCTTATTGAAGCTGAAAATCTAATCCCTGATTACCAGTTCGGATTTAGAGAACAACATTCTACACTCGACCAAGTACACAGAATTACTAATATTATTGAAAGAACACTAGAGGAGAAGAAGGTGTGCTCCACGGTTTTCCTTGATGTAGCTCAGGCTTTTGATAAAGTATGGCATGAAGGCCTCATATATAAACTAAGATCGATGCTGCCTCAACAATTTTCAGACATCTTAGAATCATATATAACAAACAGATTGTTTAGGATAAGACAAAGAAATGCCTATTCAGACCTTAGGCAGATAAAAGCTGGAGTACCACAAGGAAGTGTACTTGGTCCAGTCCTGTACCTATTATACACCTGCGATATTCCTGAGCTAGAAAATAATTTCATCGCAACCTTTGCTGACGACACAGCTATCATGGCTGTTGGAAATAGTCACGAGGAAGCTGTAGAAAAGGTTCAAGATTCCATCAATCGTATCTATGAGTGGACTACAACATGGCGTATCAAACTGAATGAAAGCAAGTCTATCCACATTGACTTCACGAATAAAAAGCCAAAATACTTCCCGGTATTCATCAATAACCATCAAATACCATACGCGAATACTGCTAAGTATCTCGGCATAACCCTGGATGCAAAACTGCGCTGGAAAGAGCATGTCAAAAAGAAAAGAGCAGAATTAGATATTCGGTACAAAAAAAATGTATTGGCTACTTGGTAGACAGTCGCCATTGTCAATACCTAACAAATTGTTGTTATATAAACAAGTTTTAAAACCTGTATGGACCTACGGTATTCAGCTGTGGGGCTGCACCAGCCAAAGCAATCGTCAAATCATACAACGTTTTCAAAACAAAGTACTAAGGGATATAGTCAACGCGCCCTGGTACATTAGAAATAGTGACCTCCACCGGGACCTGAAGATGGATGTCGTAAACATAGTAATACAAAAATTTGCAGAAGCTCATGAACACAGACTTCATCATCACGTGAATGTTGAGGCGATCCAACTCCTTGACAACACTGAATTAGTGCGAAGGCTAAAGAGGGTAAAACCTTTTGAGTTAGTTTAGTGCAGTGTAAGTGACTTTTAACTGTAGTGCAAGTGCTGACTTTTATAAAGAACACGTGAATCAAGTGTCTCCCCCTATAGTGAATAAGAAAGACGTTATTGGACGACTTCTTAATCTTATAGTTACTTAGCAGTTTATGTTATATTTAAATTACTTATTAGCTAATAGGCTAGATTGTAATGTGAATAAAGTATCACTATAGGTGTAACTTTATAAAAAAAAAAAAAAAAAAAAAAAAAAAAAAAAAAAATATTATTATTATAGAACACGATACTGACCAGCAAATTGCAAAAAACGTAAGAAAATTTGAATTTCGCGGGCTACCTTGACGCTTTTGCCTTAAACAATCTACGTAATAATAATCTTAAATTCATTCATTCACTGTCGAACTTAAAAGTCACCCAAAGGGCAATGGAGAGGGCTATGCTTGGAGTTACCCTACGTGATCGAAACAAAAATAAAGAGATCCGCTGGAGAACCAAGGTAACCGACATAGCCCGAAGAATTGCCAAACTTAAGTGGCAATGGGCAGGGCACATTGCTGGCAGAACAGATGGCCGATGGGGCAGAAAGATTCTGGAGTGACGCCCGCGTACTGGAAGACAAAGCGTTGGAAGGCCTCCCATAAGATGGACCGATGACCTTGTGAAGGCCGCAGGAATCCGCTGGATGCGGGAAGCACAGAATCGGTCGAAGTGGCGGTGCTTGAGGGAGGCTTATGTCCAGTATAGTGGACGTCTTTTGGCAGAAATGATGATGACTGTCAGACAACGCACAGCCTAAACCGCTAGAGTTAGAAGCATGAAAATGATGTTACTACGACCAATTTCGACGTAGTTGGTCACAGTTTTTTTAATTTATTTATTTATTTATTCATTCATTCAGTACTTACATCTTTATGCATAATAAGTTGGTGCAAACATAAACTCATTAGAGTTTTACCGTGCACCAAAATCATCGACCACATAATTTAAACAATCAAAACAAACTTAAGTTCATAATTATAAAATTATAAAGTAACAAAAACAACAACGAGGGTAGTAAGCGAAATATTTATCTATTACTTACGAGTTCTAACCTAACCTAACCTATTGCTAGATCGTGCTCGTATAATAGTTATATTCCTAGTAAGACAGTTATGAACCGCTTTCATCTAACTATATTACGGTATATAGCTTTATCCCTTGGGATATAACTATATCACGGGTATAACCATCTTACTGCGACATATACATACACATATTACCTACATGTCGCCACATAAGTACATTGTACCCGTTTGAAGCAGTCGCGGGTTACTAGTAAAAATGTAAAGCTTGTCTTATTCCATTTCCGAGCATCTCAACTGCAGCAGCTCAAAACATATGCTGTTCATAAATTCTCCAGAATTCTCCATTTAACTGTTCAAAATGCACCCTTTAACCGTCTCACATAACGAATAACACTATTATTCCCCAAGTAAGCGGGGACACTTTATTATAACATTTTTATATGACATGCGTTTTATTATGACCGTGGTTAGTGCTGGCAAATGTTCCGGATTCCCGGAATCCCGGGAGTTACGTAGCTCTGTTGCAGCCGCGGGATTAAGTCCGGTTGGTCCGTGATTTGCGGATGCATTTTTAACTTCGTTTTATTTGAGCTAGTCTTTGTGTTGTACAGATGGAATAGGGTTTGTGTTTCAATTGTTTTTGTGGAAAAATAATGTTATTCTATGAAAAACAGTGTTCGTGACTTTTTTTCCGTAATTATTTTGTGGTAGTATTGGGTAAGAAATCACCTGTTTATAAGCTTTTGTCTTCTTTCTTTGGCAAAACTTGAATTCAACATACATATTTCTAAAAATGTAACAATTATTATTTTTAATGGCAACATCATGAGTTGATGATACGTTGATGAACTTTGAATAAAGTCGAGAAAAGTGAATAAAACAACAGTTCTAAAAGAAAAAAAACTAGTTATTTAACGGAAATAATACTTCCATCTATAGTTACCTACTGATATCGTAGCATAGGTTAATTTTAATTTCATAATCCCGGAATTTTAACTAATAATGCTACAACACTACATATTGCAAGTTACCCAGCCATTGTGAACGGTTTCGGTTTCAGACGACAAAGGCACATTGAAACTACTGCGGGCAGGTAGAAGTTTATTTTTTCCGTTTATGTGCATTTAAATACTCAGTGGGCAGTTAAAAAGTGGTGGCATACTGACCTAGTGTTTTTACTAGCCGTAATATTATTTTAAGGCTCTGCACGCATTTTACCAGTTCACTTTTGGGTTCAAAGGATTTTTTATTTAAAAGTTTTAACTTTATTTTATTTGCAGCAAATGTCAATTTGCAATAAAGCTGTAGAAATTCACAGCAAATTGCAGAAGAAGATGTCACGACTTAAATAATGGCATATGTGGAAAAGTCACTACAATTTTGCTAGACCATCAAACGCTGATTGATCAGCCGGTCAATTCCGAAAAAGTCACCGAGATAATTTAGGTGAAGTGAGTTTAAAGTGAACTGTCATTCCACCAGAGAGATTGACACTATTGACAGCTCACTTCACCAATATTTTCACGGTGAGATTCTTACAGCAGTGATTGGCAGTTGCGCAGTTGAGTTGGCACCCATGTTTTTAGGGTTCCGTTTTATCCTTTCGAGGTACGGAAACCTTATAGGATCACATCATTGGCCGTCTGTCTGTCTGTCAGTCTGTCAAGACCCTTTTTCCCAGGAACGTGTGGAGGTATCAAGTTGAAATTAATATCAATTACGTAGGTCCCTTGGAGCTTTAAAAAAATCAAGCTTCAAAGTCAACGCAATGAAAAATACGCGACGTTTATGCGACATAATAATATTTTGATACTCGCAAATAAATCAAAACCAACAGGGTACTTCCAGTTGGCCGAGAATCATGAAATTTCGCAAGAAGCAAGGTCTCACAGCACATGTAAAGGAAATCGTTCATTTGTAGTTTTATCACACATTTTTTTTTTACGATTATAAAATTACATTTACAGTTGGAGAATTTGACCTTCATGTATATCGATGTATAACATGTTTTTCAACTACGAGGTTAAGTTTGTTTTTGGGATATATTCATCCCAACCACGGAACCCTTCATTGTGCATGGTCCGCACTTGTTTTTTGCTGCCATGCTTCGACGTAAATCGACAGTCAGTTAAATTGCAAAATAAAAGTAACTTTACAATATTTTAAATTTTCCTACTAATACCAACCCGAACTGGGCCCCCGTGGTGCATTACGGTTCATTCCCTCTCATTGAAGGGAGGCCTGTGTCCCGGCAGTGGGAACATTATAGGCTGATTATTGACTAATACTATTCTATTATACTATTAATATAATTAGTGAATAACTCATAGTCAACTCAAACCCGAAAATCATAGTACAATTACCATTTTTTGCGAAATAACTGCACATATCGCTTCTCTCCTTATTTTGCTGTGCCCGACAGGGTCCATATTGATCTCTTACTTATTAAACCATCTATGTAATACACATGGAATGCAATAAAGAATTGAGTATTGAGTATATTTTTCCTATTTTCCGTATACGCTAAACATATGAGTGAGTGAGTGTGTATATGAGTTATGTTTTAATAAACAAACCTAAATAAAGAACACAACAACCACGCTACCCAAAAATAACTTAATCGCCGCGGTCAATCACCGCCAATCAACCGGTGATTAAACTCCACCCAATGATTACGATGTTCGTGCCATCATTCTCACATATCTGGCGATTTGATTACACAGTAATCATTTCGCCTTAATTGGTAGTTTATAATGAATATCATGTTAATATAATAAAATTATAAGTGTCTGGATGCCTTGTTTGTCGGTAAGAAGAATTGATCGGCAGGATTTTGATTCATTGATGGATTGGAACTTATCAAATTGATTACCTAACCTTATAGCTACGTTTTTGAAATGGTTACAGTAATTATATACAATACTGTTACAGTAATTATTATAAGAGATAGCCGTACTTTTGGTAACTATCGCTAGGAAGGCTGATTCAGTATTTGGTGGACGTAGGGGCGTCCTATAGTGAGAATGGTGACGGTCTGCCCGCATGCGGCTGGCCAAATGACTATCTATCGCCGCTCAAAGACGAGTTATTGTTACCTAATACGGTATTTTGATACGAGTAATACCTGTGTGAACAGTATAAAAACTGAGGATATTCATCGGCCAGTTAACTAGATATGGGCGCTCAAAGACCTGTTATGGTTACAAAAAATAAATGATCACTAGGAAGGCTGATACTTATATAGTATTAAAGTATGCACAATACCTATGTAAACAGTATAAAAACTGACGATATTCGTCGGCCGGTTGAGGAGCTATAGGAGCGATAGTTAGATGGCCAGCCGCATGCGGGCAGACCGTCACCATTCTCACCACAGGACGGCCCTGCACCCGTCAAATACTGAATCAGCCTTCCTAGCGATAGTCACCAAAAGTACGGCTATCTCTTGGAATATTACTACTTTTGTAAGTAAGTACCTATATTGTTAAAATGTGATTGCTCAAAATCTTTGTTACGTAAACCTTCTAATAAGACTCAGTAGTATCATTATCATTATTACGAACTTATAATTCCATTGCAGTCACAGAAGTTCACATCTAACCAGTTTCAAAACAAAATCCCGTGAACACGATGACCACATCTGTTACCGGCCCGGTGCTATAACCGCCGAGCGCTGCAAGCAAGAATAGCCCTTACAGTGGTTGGAACATACATATGAACTTCTTCGATGGTACCTATAGCATTATCATAGTTACCAACTTATTATTTAGCGCAAAACGAGCTTTGCTTTACTCCATAACCTGCTTACAATATTTGATATTTTAAAACCACAGAGTTTTAAAATAATCTCATCATTATTGCAGAATTTACGACTCCTAACAAAGGAAGACCCAAAGCATATCCAAAAGTCGCACACTGTAATAAGCGCTTTAAACTTTTTCATCCACACATAACCCTATATTACTGACACGGTATAAAAACAGGCCAAAATCAGCATACAAAAAAGCATCAGATACCTACAACATTGTCTGTACCAATCAATATCTGCCCCACCCATGAGGTCCTGTACCCTAATTACGTAATGCATGATCACTCAGAATCTGAATCATTTTGAAACAGATGGCTAATCCATAGCTTCATAAGTTCGAAAAAAAATCAGCTCAACAACGTAAATAACGCAATGAATGTTGTTAAACTGTCAAAATTAAACAGATTAGTCGTAATCGTTTACGAAAATATGTTGCGTAATTAGATAGCTGTGTTTGATTCTAGGGTATACAGTGTTATTGGATTTTCTATCTGGAATTTCTTAGGTAGCCCGGAGCCTGGATTGGTGCCCGGTTGATAGAAAAAGCTCGCCCAAATAACTGGTGAAAAGTGGATGTACTAAAAGTGCACCCCTGCCTAACCCCTCGGGGATTATAAGCGTGATGTTATGTATTGTTATGTTATTATGTGTAACTGCCCCATTACAGGGCAAATGCATCTTCTCAAGTTATAGAAGCCAAGCATTGATCATCCCGTTTGTCCATTGCGTAAATTATTAACGACGTCAGTCCATCATGTTCACATTTTCTCCATACGCTTTCTGTAGGTATAGCCGACCTCGTAATTACTTTATCACTTTTGACTTTTCTTCAGTCCCCCCTACATCAATCAACACTTAAATGAGGTTGATGAAACTGTCAGAATGACAAAATAGACATGGTAGTTTTATGACGTGCGTGGTTAGCATGCAAGTGACATGAGGTCGAAGTTACTTCAACGCTATCTTTGAACTCGCAACCTAATACTTTAGAAGATAACCCTATAAGCTCAGGACCACCTCAGGGTACTCCACGCTAGAACAGAACCTCGAATTATCAACTCCTTAAAATACAATACCAAAAAAAAACCACCTTGTATAATATTCATTCAGAAAAAAAAGCACGAACCCATTAATCGACCTTCAACTCTGCCCTCAAAGTAAGATGGCGGCAAAAAGCTCACGTACGCTGCGTCTGCGCACGCCCCGGCCGGATAATGTCTTCATTTGAGTTAATTCGCGGGGATCGTCGAGTCGAGCCGGGGCAGGCACTTTTTACATTCCACTATGAGATGGGTGGGATTTTAGTTGTTGTAGTGGTAGCAGAAAAGTTTGTTTTTATTTAATGAGATTTAAAAAAAAATGTTTTGTAGCGTTTTTTGAAGTCAAAACTACTTTAGGCGCACTTTGCGCTCTTTCCGATCAGTGAACGAAACTGAACCATCACGCTCGGGTCGGTGACGCTGAATCGGATATACTTGGCTCCAGTCGGTCGGTGACACTAAATCGCATAGAATTACTCTGCACTGAATCGCTTATACTTGGCTCCATTCGTAAGTTTTTCTTGGTCTGCTTGGTATTTTGTGGGTTCATCTGAGATAAACCTACCAATAAATTAGATAGTGTTAAAAGTAATAAACTTAGGGCTGATTTTTACTAAAGTCTAAATATCTTTTGTCCGTGGAATGAAATTGACGTCTGGCAGTTTTTGTATGGAAATATTCATTTTGCACAAGAGTTCCATAAGGGTAAAAGAAGGATTTCTGAAATATTACCCCTAATGGGGTAAAACGGGGTTGAAAGTTTGTATGGAAGTATTAGGCACACGGGTTGTACCTATTAGGTATTCAAGTTTGTCACAATTCGTCCTTACTCTGGTAAACACAGAGCTCAACAGTTAGTATTTACCTACCTATAACTTTACAAAGTAATTTCATGTTTACGATGAACTTTATTGCAAAAAGATTTTTCTGCATTGTTTTTAGTAGGAATATGTCATTCGGCCAATTTCATTTTAACAGTAAGTTGGTATCTTTAAAGTTAAACTAACGAAAAGTAACTTGCTTGTTAGTGTCTTTCATGTTATGATTATTGTACTTACTGCCTTTTATGAGCTACAAACGAATAATCCATGAAAATAACCACTAAGAGCGAATTACACCACTGAAAATGAACGCGATCAGCACATCTAAACCACGTTCAAGAGCTGTCAGTGTCATAATTGTTGTGGAATATTGACACTGACAGCTCTTAAACGCGGTTTAGATGTTTTCACGTTCATAAGACTTTTCTGCGGACCCTATACAAAATTATTATGTACTCGTGTTCCTTTTTGAACTTAAAACGAGTCTGTGCAATATAAATCGACGGATCCTGTACTACTGTTTACTCGGAAACCTATAATGATAGTCTTTTTGAACAAACATGTTTTTTACAAGCGTCTCGTTCAAACTCCAGTGTAAAATGTATGTGTGGAATATTAAAATGTCGTATCCCTTAATGGTCGGCGATATTTTGTTAAAATGTCAGAAATGATGAGAAACATTGCTGTGATTTTTAGCTGATTGTTTTTGTTTGCGTGTGTGTCACATTGCGTTAGTTATTGTATATAAAAATCAATTTCCGTGCACGAGTCTCGCAAAAACTCGAAAATGGCTCGACCTATTTGATTATTTTTTTTGTTTTTTTGCCTCAACTGTAATGGGGTGGTTTAGGAAAAAAGAAAAGGAAATGAACAATCGAAAAATCGAAAAAATCTAAATTTTGTCTCACGTGGTACGAAGTTCGCCGGGTCATCTAGTTAACAAATAAACAAATTAAGCGCAGCTATCCCCTACGGACAGAATAAAATTGGTTTTCTGCTAATAAGCGACATGTTTTTCTGAGTTATCTCACTTCAATATTTGTTGATAATTATCTCTCCAAGAAATCTGCGCTTCCGGTCGTTTTATGGTGTTTTGAACGAAAAACAGAACCACAGTCAGAGTTAATGTTCTCTTTTAAAGTTCATGGTGGGAGCAGCTGGTATGTTATGAGTCCAACAATGTAGTATCTACATTCTTGAATAGCTCGTTAGACATTACGTCATGAATGTGTAGACTATAAGACTGTAAGCATTTTTTTTATTTCGTGTGCTTGTTCGTAAGCTGGTGTCAGAGTTGTAATGCTGCCCATGGACCTCTGACTTGGCGTCACATCCCGTCGAGAAATATCTCTCAGCTGGTTTCCTCACGATGTTTACCTTCACCGTTTTGGAAGCAAGTGATAGTTATACAATACGCACATGAATCCGAAAAGACAGCGGTGCCAGCCTTGCATTCGAACTCGAGACCTATGACTTTGCAGTCCGACGGGCACACCACTAGGCTATCACTGCTCGCTGTTTTTAGAATTGCTAAATATAGGACATTATTAAGGGGACTACAGGACCTAAACGTGCCTAAACGCAAGTTTTATAATGCGTAAAAGTATATGATCCACTGCAGTAAACAAAATCAGAAAAATATATGATATTCTTCAGGATATATGCTAGTATGATAGTGTGTTGAAAACATAATACAACTAATTTGATACGATAGAAAAAAATCATGAAGATACCTCTAAAAATTTCTTTTAACGATTAAAAAAAATCAAAATCATATTAATTTACATGCAATCATTCTGATTTTTTGTCAGATTATTCTACAAGCTACATATTAGCATAATAGTGTTTTAATTTTCCAGTCCAATCAATAGATTTTTTGTAAATCGCTAAATGCTTCATATTTTGCAATAAATTACCTGCGTCGTGTCATCGCGCTTCTCTTTCATTTCTATGCAGTCCGACAGTGACCGCGCTTTAGCTGTTGTAAGCCTCTTAAAGGAACTCAACATCGATTATAATGACTATGCACTACCTACGCCTGGATGTAAATTGTGACGTTTTTTGAGACTGTTTTTTTCTTGAGTCTCCAAATTGGCGCACTTTCCATCAAATTAAAAACGGAAGAGACTGAGTGTGAATCATCTGGCAGATAAATTTACCAGAATTGATCCAGACGTCACAAAAAAGTTATAAAACAAGACACTATAGGTCACAAGCAAAGAATACCTTCGCAAGGTCAAAGTACTCTACATTGCATAACCTTCTTATCATTTCCCACCTAGACTTAAATCCAGTTTCACATAATCAAGATGTCAGCCCGCAGACGCGCTCTGATGCAGGGCCTCCCGTGAGTCTGACAGACTCGTGAGTGGTTGTGACGAAAATTGCTGCACTATCCACGACTGAGATGTTATTGTAATAGATGTTGCTTAAGTTTCTTCCGCCCTGGTAGGCTGTACTATAGGTAGGTACTTGTTGCTTACAAATCCTAACTCAGGACTAATAAATAATGTAAATAGGAAAGTGAGTTTTTTTGTTTGTTACGCTTTCACGCTAAACGGCTGAACCGATTCGGAAGGAATTTGGCACATGGATAGAACATGACCTAGGTTAGGACATAGAATACATTTTATCCCGATATTCCTACGGGTGAGACCGCGGGACGCAGCTAGTAAGAATATATTTGCTTGACCTTACCTCTTCCAAATAAAAAATCGTTAGTTATTGTTTACGACGGTGTCTTTGTCATTTGTTCCGATTCCCTTGTTCATTAACAAAAGTAAAATAAGATAATACACGGACTTCCCTTAAGCCTGTGAGTTGAGGCAACAATAAAAACTGCATCGTCCTAACAGTACGCCAAAATGAGACTACTGCAAGACAGCATGAAAGGAAGGTCTGAAGGAGATTTCTAATTTGGTTATACATGTAGACGTGACCAGAGGGCTGGCTCCTTCTTTCGCCAAAGAATTAGCACTGCCATTCAACGTGGCAATGCTGCCAGTCTTCTGGGCACGTTTCCGGATGACAGAATGCGGACGAATACTTCGACACCTAATTTTCCGTTTGTTATTGTATTTATTTGTGTAAATAGTTAGTCAGTGTGGTCTGTGTGTGTGTGTGTGTGTGTTTGTGTGTAGTTAGTCATTTAATTTAGTACCTAGTGTACATATTTAGTTGTGTTAAATATTGTAAAAGTAATGAATAAATAAATACACGATTTTATTTGTTAAACCAACAACTAGGCCTTAGTCTTAGCGTTTTAATTTGCCAACCTATGTAGGTCAACTGAAATTGACAGCTCTAATTTAGTCTGTCTGTCCCTTTCTTGGTTTATAAAAGAGAAAAAGACGGAAATAGCCTAATGAAACAATGTCAATCATAACAATCATTATGAAATGAACTGAGTATAGTGGGCTTTGTTTAAGAACATACAACAACAATCAACTAACAACTCAACTATCAACAACTGCCAACAACAAACTACAACAACTAACTAACAACTCAACTACCACTCAACTATCTAATTACGTAAGTTCCTAACACATTTTCGTAAATGATTGAAGACTAATCTGTTTCATTTTGACAGTTCAACAAGATTCATTGCGATATTTACGTTGTTGAGCAGAATATTTTTTCGAACTTATGAAGCAATGTAGGTATTAGCAATCTGTTTCAAAATGATTCAGGTTGTGATTGATCGAGTATTACGCAATTAGGGTGCTGTTTATATTTATTGAGTAGTTTGAGATATTTTAGAAAACATTGAATACAACTAAACGTAACTGGTTACACTAGGGAAACGTTATCAAACTGTCTGCAATTTTTTGAAATTGCATTGATGTGCGAAAGTACGCCAAATCTCCCAATTTTTTCAGTGAAAACTTCTTAATGCACGTTGAGCGTCCTTATGGATTCGCGTCACCGACATGCTGGCGTCGTAGCGCTATACTATAGAATATAGATGGCGCTAATACCATTTTTAAGTTTTCAATTCTGTCGGCAGTCCATGACTGCCAATTTTTTTTTCGCCCATCTTGTTTTATCAAAATGAAAGGGGCGTAAAGGGGCCACACTATCTCGACCTGGAAGGAATAAGTACTTTGATTAACAAGTCGCCTTGTATACCTTGTATAAAACAAAGTCGCTTATCGTGTCTGTCTGTGTGCGCTTAGATCTTCTAAAATACACAATGGGTTCTGATGCAGTATTCACCATCATTTAGAGAGTTTATTCCGATAGGTTTATGTGTAAAATACATTAATATTTTGCACACAAATCTTAATATTTTGACATTGCACCCTCGCGAAGGACGCGGGTCACTAGCATTTCCATAAACTGAACACCTCTACATTATTTTTCACCCCTGTATTTTTTACCAGGTCATTGACCAGAGCGAACAGACGTCACACCCAAGGGAAATCTCGACCGGTTGCAGCCGATTCAACCAGACACGACACAGCGCTGCAGCGCCGTGGGAATACACTCTAAGCGCTTTATGTGTAATTGCCCAGACTTAATTCGTTGTAGTTTCAAACAATGACTGCTTTTTAAGTGCTGTTAGGGATTTGTTTGGAAGGTGTTAGAGTCTGTCTTTCCTTCCCGTGGGTGACTTGAACCTTGCGTAAAGTTTTAATATAAAAAGAATGGACTAACAACGACAATCATGATTCCCTTTATCTTCCTGGTGATTGTTATAATAATACATAACATTACGCCTGTATTGTTATTGTTATTTCCTTTATTTCATTTATATACATATAATTTACATTTTTATAAAAACAAAAGAGGAAACAAAAACATTTAAAAATATAAAAAATTGCAGCCCACCGGTATCGCTAACAGGGTCCAAGCTACCGATGGTCAGGGCTCCTGAGAGAGGAATCTCCTAACGATACGCGCCGTGTCCAGAAGTACCGCTTTCTTGATCAAGCCCTTGATCCAGCTGCCTAATGAGAGCGTCCTCAGGTGTTGGTCGAGGCTCTTGGCTATTATGCCATTGGCCGTTACGACTATCGGCACAATGGCTGCTGTATCCACATCCCACATGTCGACAACCTCACGAGCTAGGTCAAGATACTTTATCTGCTTATCTTTTTCAGCTTTCACGAGGTTCTCGTGTTATTGTTATTGTTGTTATTGAAGAATTCAATTCAAATTAAAAATATTTTATTTCACATGTTAAAAAACATATGAAACGCTAGGTGCACGGTTCCGATTGGTCGTTTCCTATGGAGAAGAACCGGCAAAAAACTCTTTCAAAAGTAAATTGTTTTTACAATGTTTTCAAATTACAGTGTTAAAAGGTATGAGGTATGAGAGGACAGTGTAGGCCTTTCAACGAACTATCAAGATGAACTTGACATCCAGAGCAGATTGGAGAAATGGCAACAGAAGCTGGAGAGTGTGGGCTTGAAAATCAGCAGAGGTCAGATAGGCAGCCGCGCCTTGTAACATACTGGTACTCAGCTGTATCCGGTTAGACTGGAAGCCGAGCCCGACATAGTTGGGAAAAGGCTAGGCAGATCGATGTTGGGTTCGGCTTCCAGTCTAACCGTATTAATACCGTATTTTACATGGAGCGACTACCTATCGGACCTCCACAACCCAGTAAATGGGTAATACGATACCCTTTGGTAAGACTGGTTGTCAGACTTTCGGGCTTCTGACGACCCGTTACAACTGTCAAAGATCCACGAATGACAGCCGGGACCAACGGCTTAACATGCTTTCCGAAGCACGGAGGTCGAGTTTCAGTATGTTACGATGGTGACCCATCCACCCGGCAAGCGTAGCTTAACCTGATGGATCGAACCGTGCGGCTGTTATTACTTAGCCACGAACTTCTCACACAATAGAGACTCTAAATAAAGGTATCAAAGTTGCTAATAGTATTAATAAAAACGACTATAATTAATGCACCTGTTAAGTCAAGCAATTGACACACAAAAAAGAGAAAAAATCGCCTTTTAAGTTTCCCAGCTGTGGTCTACTCTTTGCTGGGAGCTAAATGGAACATTTAATTTTATAGTCGAAGAATGATATTTCAAAAGGGCTTATTCCAATTTTTGCTAGAAAATAATCTATGAATGCCATCATCACTGTCGTGTTAATAACTAGCCTTTAGTCCAAAACCCAATACAAAAAGTACATATTTCCTAACGAAACTTACAGATAAAAATCTCATGTTCATACAGAAGGACACATTTCCAATATAATTCCATTTAGCTCCCGGCAAAGAGTAAACCTCAGCTGGGAAACTTAAAAGACGAGTTTTTTCCCTTCTTTGCATGACTTATAAAAGGCACATTGATTATTCCAGTATAATTTTAAAATGGTTAATCTTGTTTTTATCCATTAGTAAAAAAATCTTTTTCGTGGAATTAAGCCCCTTTGAAAAATTACTGCTCTCGACCTTGGAATTGCTCATCACCCTGAGGTTGAATGGCACTTGCACGTCATAAAACTAGAAGGTATATTTTATTTTATTTTATTTATTTATTAGGGACAAAAAACAGTTACATGTTAAAAAATACAGAAAATTACTTAAGCTAGGAATTGACAAACATGCAACCCACACCATTGTCCACGAATTAACTAAAAATTAAAAGAAGTGATAAAAGAAGTGATAATATAAAGCGATAAACAAAACAAAACAAAAGAATCGTTGTCATATTAGCGCTGAGATTGCCTAATGTTACTCAATTTACTCTGCGGACAAAATATCCAGAGCCATTTTCTTAAATACTTGCTTAGATAGATAAAATATATCAAGGTCCATGAAACGCGCGTTGTATGCATCAACAAGACGGCGAAGAGGTGCTCGATATTTGTTCAATTCAATTCAATGTTAGTTAAGTTACTTGGGATTATTTTCAACAGTGGTAGCAATTAACGAGATCGACTATACCTGACTACAACTCTGACGTCGCTTAAAATGGGCAGCCATTTTATAACAGGGTAACTGCACCGGAATATGTCATACGTTTCGTTCGTACACAGCCGAAAGTAATAAGCAAATCTCTCATATTCCACGCCACTCATATTTGAGCTCGAAATTCGGCTTTAAAAGTGGAACCGACATAAACCTACCTCACACGAGTTCCCCTTATTAAACATTTTAGACTCCATATTACGATCTTACAAAATTGTAAGTACACAGCCTAAAATAATCTATTCTGTTGACTTGAATATTCTGCAGTAGGACACAAGTTTCAGCTGATTTTTTTTACGCTGTGGTATCCGCGATGGTTTTTGGGAGCGAAAATTCTCTGCCAAAGTAAATTGAATGAACCGTGCTTAGAGGTTACAAAGTATTTGATAAAATAATCTTTTGGGGACGTTTTTACATAAAAGTTGTGTACATTGTGCTACACAAGGGAGTTTTTGTGTGAAAAAGTGTCTAAACTGAATTAAAATGTTCTTTTGAACTTTGTTTTATAATACTGGACGTTCTAAGCAAGTTAAAAGTAGCAATAAAAAACAATATCCATTTGAAAAGTAATTCGATGTACGCCACCCATGTTAACTACATCAAACTTAACCTGCAAACCAATCAATCAACGAATCAATTTAACTATTTGCAGGCACTTTTGAATTGTAAAGATCGGTCAGATGAACAGAAAGCTAGTTGTTACAACGTAGATCGCTAAGGAGAAGAACGGGGAAGTAACTCAAGGGACATTATTTTAAATCAAGTTATTACAAAATCCCGGGTAGATTTTTTTTGTTGCTTCTACTTAATGTGTAAGAACAATGTAAAAAAAACAATATAGGTACGTATCGCATGATCTGTGACCCGATTATTCATGAGAACTATTTGAATGATGACCGTTATTAAATAAATAAGTCATCATACAAAAAAGACACAAATAATATTTCATTTTACCCTCAAAAATAAACAACCGCTCCCAAAACAGCATATTATTTACGTTTAACACAAAAAGTGACATTAAAACAAAAATTTCGCGTAACTTGCCTCTCGTCACGTTTACCAAAACGAGTTTGCGTCGCAAACAAAAAAAGTTCTTTATTTAATAACCCGAGCAAATTGCGCGTTCAGCCGACACTTATGTTGGGCCCCGGAGATAGCGACAGTTAACCGGTGTCGTTACCTTGTTTTGGTTAAAAATTGTCGTGGGCAAAGTGAATTTTATTCTAATTGAGGCTTTTAAATTTTTGGCCTTTTTACCTACGGTATTTTTACCTGTCACTGTGAACCAGGGCCTTTTTTTTTTTTCAATCTTTTTTTCTACTATGGCGTAGTCAGAATCGATGTGTATCCGAATATTTTTTTAAATATTACGTTTAAAAGTAATTGCAATTTCTTATGTATATAATAAACGATCTCATTTGATTTCAGAAATCTTGATAAGATCTGGAAGTTTAGAACCACACAATTAAGAGCGTTTATTCTAAAAGTTGGCAACGTCGCAAATAGCTGTCAAATATTTACCTGTTATGATTAACTTGGCAATATTACTGTACGGAACTAAGAAATGTGGCTAACTAGCGACCTAAAATATTGAATATGAAATGCAATAATTAATATCGTAACACCGAATATTTAGTTGTTTTAGATGTAAAATAAGTATTTGGAAACTTAAAAAAAAAAACGGTTACAATATCAAATTCAGTGTTATAATTGCAATTCATTATTAATATTCTAGTTCGCTAGTTAGCTACATTTCACATGTCCATACAGTAATATTGCCAAATTAATCAAAACAACGAAATATTTGACATCTATTTGCGACGTTGCCAACTTTTAGAATAAACGCTCTTAGGGTGGATCCGCAAAGAAAACCCGCGAAATTCTTGCAATTTGCAGGTCAGTGTCAGGTTATTTTGAACAAAGTATGATTCGCGACCATAACAAATATGTATTTACAGAATTAGAATCATTAATAGGTGTGTGGATCGCCTCTCTATATCGCCACATGCGAACTACGCATCAAAGACCTGACATCACACAACATCCTGACGTCACTCAAATCCTGCATCGCGCAATAAGTGTTTACCGCGCGGTGGATACATATACAAGCTCCCGACTTCAACCTCTGGGCATCTCTGTATGATAGACTTTTGTTCACAAATGTCATGATTTCATTAAAAAGTCATTCAGTGGAAGAAATTCTACGCTAGGTCTAAGATCGATTTTTATTTTTCTGGGTGTCTATTATTATTTGTTGAGTTCATGGTTACAGCTTGCGCGTCGATATCCCTGCCACCCTGTATAAAGAAAGTGAATATTACGTAAGGATTATCGAAAAGTCACCTCCTAAAGGGTTGTTTTCGTTATAAAACTGTCCAAACCCGTGAACCTCATGGCCTGGCAAGGTCCTTTGGCACCAGACGACACTCCAGTCACCACGCAACAGACCCTAGATGTCGGGTACCTGCTTACCCCGAGAGGATAACAACACAACTTATATCTTCCGGTGGCTCGGTGCTAAACGGTTCCTGGGCGGCTCGTTTAAAAATCTCCAGAAATTCATCTTACTATTGAATTAGGTAAGTGTCTAAAATATATGTCATGTAAAAACAAGTGACATTCTTTGAAAATGTTCTGATCTTTAAACCTTAAGTAATTACTTTTTAGTTGGGAAAAATCAACACAGGAATGGTAACACCCAACCAGCGTCAGGTGGCTCTGCATGATGTAGTGGGTCATAGGATGCCGTTGGGGGCAAGAAGAGACATGATGGATGAACATGAGAGAGATGGAGAGAAAAAGTATAAAGAAAATCTTTGTCCAGGAGTAGGATATTTATTGGAAGATGTGATGATTTAACTATGCTTGAGTAAGTCAGAAGTAGACAGGGATACACAGGGTGGAAAGTAGAAGCGGGCCCTGGAGAGCAAGTACCCTAATTATTGATGTGACCAATTTTTACTCAAAATAAATAATTGGATTATTTTTCAAAATTATGTAAAAATCTGCATTCAAACATATTTCAGAAATCGATTAGCCTGATCCGGGAATCAAACCAAATCAAACATGTGAAATAGAACTTCCTGTTTTGTGACACGCTTCTAAAGGGTAAATTTAAAAAATCACATCTCTAAAAACAAAAAACACAAAAAAAAAAAAAAAAAAAAAACAAAATATATGATATTTTGTATATTTGTTAATAGACAAATCTACAAGAATAATAATCTTCAAATGGAAGAAGAAAATCTGAGACTTGCTTCAACTTTCCACCTCGTTATGAGCGTTTATACTGGAGAAAGTGAACAACGTCGCAAATAGCTGTCAAATATTTACCTGTTATATGATTAAGAGGCTTACAACAGCTAAAGCGCGGTCACTGTCGGACTGCATAGAAATGAAAGAGAAGCGCGATGACACGACGCAGGTAATTTATTGCAAAATATGAAGCAGTTAGCGATTTACAGAAAATCTATTGATTGGACTGGAAAATTAAAACACTATTATGCTAATATGTAGCTTGTAGAATAATCTGACAAAAAATCAGAATTATTGCATGTAAATTAATATGATTTTTAATCGTTAAAAGAAATTTTTAGAGATATCTTCATGATTTTTTTCTATCGTATCAAATTAGTTGTATTATGTTTTCAACACACTACCGTACTAGCATATATCCTGAAGAATATCATATATTTTTCTGATTTTGTTTACTGCAGTGGATCATATTCTTTTAGGCATTATAAAACTTGCGTTTAGGCACGTTTAGGTCCTGTAGTCCCCTTAAGAGGGCGCCTAAAGGTCCACTAGCGCCACTCTTTAAAAAAAATATTATCTCGTGACTGAGAAGGAATTATGAATAACGGCTAGTAAGGACCCTCGGTAAGTGTGTCTAGAATTTTCTAATACCTTTTATAAAGCTTTATATTGAGACACGAAGCAACAAAATACGATCTAAAGAAAAGCGGCCACATTCCTCTAGATAGTATTTTGTTGCTTCGTGTCTCAATATAAAGCTTTATAAAAGGTATTAGAAAATTCTAGACACACTTACCGAGGGTCCTTACTACCGTTACTTACCGTTATTCATAATTCCTTCTCAGTCACGAGATAATATTTTTTTTAAAGAGTGGCGCTAGTGGATCTTTAGGCGCCCTCTTAAGAGGCTTACAACAGCTAAAGCGCGGTCACTGTCGGACTGCATAGAAATGAAAGAGAAGCGCGATGACACGACGCAAGTAATTTATTGCAAAATATTAAAAATAATAATATATAAGCAGTTAGCGATTTACAAAAAATCTATTGATTGGACTGGAAAATTAAAACACTACTATGCTAATATGTAGCTTGTAGAATAATCTGACAAAAAATCAGAATGATTGCATGTAAATTAATATGATTTTTAATCGTTAAAAGAAATTTTTAGAGGTATGTTCATGATTTTTTTCTATCGTATCAAATTAGTTGTATTATGTTTTCAACACACTATCATACTAGCATATATCCTAAAGAATATCATATATTTTTCTGATTTTGTTTACTGCAGTGGATCATATTCTTTTATGCATTATAAAACTTGCGTTTAGGCACGTTTAGGTCCTGTAGTCCCCATAATTTGGCAATATTACTGTATGGAAAAAAGAGATATGGCTAACTAGTGAACTAAAATATTGATTATGCAATAATTAATATCGTAACACCGAATATTTAGTTTTAGATGTAAAAAAAAGTATTTGGAAACTTTCCAAATGCCTTTTTTACACCTAAAACGGTTACAACATCAAATTCAGTGTTATAATTGCAATTCATTATTTAGTTAATCAAAACAGCGATATATTTACGACGTTGCCTACTTTCAGTTTACACGCTCTTAACACTTGCTTGCTCATAAAAGAGAGTCAAAGCAACGAAAAGTGATATAGAGAATAAAATGACAATTTATTATTTAAAGCTGGACAGACCTCGCTATTTTCATTGCCCCAATAAAGGTAATTACAGCACCAATCAATACCAATACTACCAATGTTGCCTGAGCTGGTGCTATAGCAATTAACAGACCTACTATGTAGGCCATGCTGTTATTACAAGTGTGGCCAGTGACCTATATAGCCATTGGTTGTCACCTGCCAATGTATTCTGTAAAAATATCATAGTGAAAACTTGGATGAAGTGACATTGAAGGGAGATGATAATAGTGTCAGTCCCTAATGTCAGGTGGAATGACAGCTCACTTCAAACTCACTTGCTCTTAATATTTATGGTGTCATTTTACAGCATAGACCAGTTGGTTTTGGTTGTCTGTCGTTCGAGCATGGCCTAGAAGTAGGTTTCAAGTAAGATTGGCTGGGAAATAGTAGGAAGATTTGTCAATTTAAAAAGAAGGAGCCTACAAAACTGTGCAAGTCTTTAAATATTTTAGATACCTACCAATGTTTTTTTTTCAGTTAAAATAAGAAACAAAAATATTTCCTTTACTCATCATTATTATCTCAAACATATTGGGGTCGAATGCCAGTCGAAACCACTGCCACTAGGTACATGTTTATTTGCTGTTCCGAGATTGGGCACAATAATTTACATGTAGTCTTCTTCTTCATTTCGTGTGGTTAGTGACTTACCTGGTGTCAGAGTTTTAAAGTCGCCCATGGGCCTCTGACTTGACTTCACATTGCCGTCGAGAAATATCTCTCAGGCATGCCGGTTTCCTCACGATGTTTTCCTTCACCGTTTTTTGAAGCAAGTTATTACAATACACACATGAATCTGAAAAGTCAGAGGTGCGTGCCTTGGGTTTGAACTCGAGACCTATGACTTGGCAGTCCGACGGTCACACCACTAGACTGCTCTTACATACATGTGGGACAGTTAACTTACCACCAAAATCAATTTAATTACAGGGCTGTTTTGCTACCAATACTATCACTTGATTTTTTAATTAAGAATTTGAGGTTGAGAACTAGGCAAACTCTAGTATTGCTTAAGGGTGCACTGAACGAAAGATACGTACCTAATTGTGAAATAATTGCGGATGCCTGATTCCATCGTTATTACTGAACCTTTAGTTATGCAATTAATACGTAAGTTATTTAAGGATTTCACTCTATACATCATACACTTTAGAATCACTATTACTTGTAGGTAATTTCCTCTATTGAAAAAAATTCAAAGTAATCTCTAAAATACAAAATAAACCTTTAGTACTGCGTAAATACTTCACGGAAGGTCATCAGTTTTATAATAATAACAAAACTACATTTCTACTGTAACGTATACATTTTTACATTTTCAAAATTTGTACCTATTTGTTTTAATAATACGAAGAAAATAACAAAATTAGCGCGCGAAACTCCCATTCTTAGCCAGTGCCGCCACGCTACCCCGCACGCTAAAAAGCTCGTTGCACCCTTAAGGTGATATCATCAATGTAGCCCGGCAATTATTATTTTTAACGTTTTTTGCGTAAAAAAATCCCAATGTAAAAAAAAGTAATGCTAAAGTAAAATTCAACAAGTTCTTAACTTAAAATTCTCTATTCGTATTTTGAGACCGAGTCCCTAAGTACCTAAGTCTTTAAGTCGAATCTTTACTTACTACAAAATGATAATAAAACGAAAATCATTACAAGAGCTACCCTCGCAAAATATTGAAAGAGGAAGCGCCATCATAATACTTAAAAGGCTATACCCTCGCCATTATGTATTCTACAGTGAAGTTTAAACAACTTTTGTGGTATTCTGCTAATAGCAGATCCCGGCGAGTCATTGAAGCGATCCAACTCTGTCATGTTTTCAAAATACTTTACTTAACTTGTAAATTTTGAAGCTTTTGAGAGAAAGGCTGTGGTTGTACGTATTATGAGGGAATTGTGAAGGGTTTTTTTAAAATAGTTTTCACTGTGTTATATGCTCGCAGAATAGATGTCCGATGGCGCCGAATGGTTCTGGAGTGGGGACCGCGTACCGGAAGCCATAGCGTTGGAAGGCTTCCCACAAGGTGGACCGATGACCTGGTGAAGGCCACAGGAATCCGCTGGATGCAAGAAGCGCAGAACCGGTCGAAGTGGCAGTGCTTGGGGGAGGCTTATGTTCAGCAGTGGTTCTATTTCGGCTGAAATGATGATGATTTTGTGTCTAAGCAAAAAGGTATGGCTACGTATTGTAGCTTTCTTGCTATCTTTTTTAAAGCTTTAGTTGGCTAGTTGGGTAATTTTATTGCGTACACACACTCACAATTCCAATGCCATTCATTTAGTAAATTCAACAATATTCATTATGTTATTTACGTTGTCTAGTAGACGAGTTTTTTAAACTATGAAGTAATGGATTAGGTATTTCCGTCAAAATCCTTCGGATTGTCATGGAAAGTGTGTTACGCGATTAATGTCTTATGGTGCAGCCGCATCTGCATTTATCGTGACGAAGCTTCGTACAATGATACGATACACGCAGATTTGACCAACCAATATCGGTTATCGTCGCGATAGTTCGGGCTGCGAAGCACTTATCGCCCAGGTGGCGGTACATAATAAACGTGGCGAAGCCGCTATTATGACCACCGCATTAGTGCGATAACTTTTTAGCGAGCAAAACATACGAAGCCTTGGCACGCATTGCTTTGTCACGATAGACGTAGATGCGGCCGTAGCAAAAAACGAATCAGCAATTTTTTTCTTGTTTGTCGATGTGCAGATGTTTATGATTTTTTCCTCTTTATAATCATGGGTGCCATCAGCGTTGGTATATCCAACGTAAAAAAAACTTATTCAAATATCTCTCTAAGATATCTTCTTTTCTCCAACGACTGCCAAGAGAAGAGCGTAAGTATTATTCTGAAAAAAAGACGTCAAACAAGCAGTCTTCAAGTTTCGGCCTAAAAACCCTGTCACTGCTGCATCACACATTCAGTTTTTCTAACTAATTCACGCCACTGCTCTCAAAACGGTGAAAGAAAAAATCGTGAGGAAACCGGCATGTCCTAGAATCAAAAATTCGAAGACATAACATCTTCCAATCCGCACCGCCCCTCGAGGTGGATTACGGTCCACTCACTCCCTCTTAAAGAGAGCAGGCCTGAACATTACAGGCTATGTTTATTATCCTATCCATATCAATTGGATCGCCGAAGTTGTTTTTGAATTGAAGTGCCCTAACTGCCACTGTGCTGTAACTGTCGAATCGTTACCATGTATATGGTAAGGTAACCCTAGGTGTGTATGGCATGGTAAGGTACAATTCAACAGCACATAGGTATCTACGTGCTGTTGAATTGTACCTTTAATCTTTTTTTGGAGGACTGTCTTATGTAATTTTGACGTTCGAAAAGTGCTGATTCTCAGGCTATTTTCAAAAAATGACTTTTGAATTTGAATTTGAATTTACTCATCATCATCTGCCTTTTCCCAACTATACTGGGTTTGGCTTCCAGTCTAACCGGATGTAGCTGAATACCAGTATTTTACATGGAGCGACTGCCTATCTGACCTCCACAACCCAGTTATTGGGTAATACAATACCTCTGGTTGTCAAACTTTCGGGCTTCTGACGACCCGTAATGACTGTCAAAGATCCACGAATGCAGCCTGGACCAACGGCTTAACGTGTTTTCCGAGGCACGGAGGGATCTCGGTATGTAAAGATGGACACCCATCCACGGACCAATCGCGGCAAGCGTACCTTAACCTGATAGATTGACCCGTGCGGCTGTTATTACTTAGCCATCTTTAATCATTACTAATCCTAACTAATATTATAAATGCGAAATTGGGTTTGTTAGTTACGCTTTCAAGCTAAAACGGCTGAACGGATTTAGATTAACTTTGGCACATGGGTAGATTCTTTATCTCGATCTTTCCACGGGATCGAGAATTATGCGGATGAAACATAATAATTAACATTAATACGCTACCTCTACTTTCTTTTCAACATTTTCACTTCAAAAATATATCGAAAATATAACTCAAAATTCCTCTTGATCTGTACGCTAACAGAAATCAAACGCGCGTGTTAACTTCCCGCGCAATTAATTGGCAAGGACTCATCGCTATTGTGGCGAGACTGAATTTGTTTCAAAACTTCAAACTGAAGGTTTCTGAAATGATTTATTGTTCGAAGTGAAGTTTGAAGTAGGTTGACTTAAGTGTTGCTGAGTTCTTCATTTTTTATTAGACCTTCCATGGTTCTCTTGAAATAAGCCAGCAATTTAACCAGATGACTGCGGTATGTATATCGCAGCCATCTGATTTAACATCCAGTTTAACTAAATGACTACACGACATTCAGCCATCTGCTTTAACATCCAGTTTAACTAAATGACTACACGACATTCAGCCATCTGCTTAAACGTTGCGCTCAATGACTTGGCTAGTTGTCCTTCAGCTATTGAATTGGTTGCCGGTGTTAAATGAACGGCCTAATCCAATTAGCTGGCTAATTTAACCAGATGGCTGCGACATATACACGCATGCTGGTTGCCAGTACTACGCACCTGGCCTTTCCGAAAAATAATACCAATACGATCACTATATTATGTCCTTCCAGGGCGTCTCCTCCGGGCATTTCCACTCACACCTGTCTTCCTACTATAGCTTCAAGCCTTTCGACCTCCATTAATAATAACAATCATGAATATCCATTGGTACAATAGAAGTTTCGATCAAACTGACAGTTGAATGCAAACAACTGGAGCCGGTTGAACCATTGTGGTCACAGTTCAAGTTTAGAGGGATACCAAGAACGTTAACTAACTAATATAACGCAGTTTAGTTTGGCTTAGTTGTTTGAGAAGTTTTTGTTATAAAAGTATAAATGGCAGTAGGTATTTTTGGTAGATAATAAAAACTATCCTTGCTCTAAAATAACTATTATAAATATTTAACATCAGAATAGATACTAATTCCCAAATGGAACTTAAATTTGTTACCCAAATATCATAACCTAAAAATCAATCTGCCGAGCCTTTTCCCAACTATGTTGGGGTCGGCTTCCAGTCTAACCGGATGCAGCTGAATACCAGTATTTTACATGGAGCGACTGCCTATCTGACCTCCACAACCCATTAACTAGGTAATACGATTCCCCTTGGTGGTCACTGGTGTCAGACTTTTGGGCTTCTGACGACTCGTAACGACTGTCAAAGATCCACGAATGACAGCCGAGACCAACGGCTTGACGAGCTTTCCGAGGCACGGAGGAGTCTCGGTATGTAAACCACCCATCCACGGACCAACCCCGGCAAGCATAGCTTAACCTGATGGATCGACCAGTGCGGCTGTTATTACTTAGCCACGAGCTCCTCTCTGTCTAATAAAACTACATATTTACAATATTTCAGAGATAGGGAAAATAATATTCTTCGCTTCGCACCCTTTAAACTTGTAGAAGAGGAGATTGACATTTTTGCTTGTACTCGTACATGGAGTGAATTCATAAGGATAACATTTTATTTCAAAAGTTTTAGAAAAAAAAATTGTTGTTATTATTAAGTTTGCTTCACTATTGCATTAAAGTGTACCTGTAATAATAGGTGAACATAAGTAAGTGAATAAATAAATAAATATGAAACACCAAGATATTTTGTCATTCGTTTATATTTCTTTGCCAACATCTAATGCAATATTCTACACCATACCATTACATCTCCTTTTTTCCCACATAACATCACAATTTATTTAATATTCGAATATTTAAAATAAAACTAATAGGTTACCTTGTTATACAGTCAATCTCCAACAAATCCATGTCAATCTATCATTTAACCGACACAGCCACAGAAACGTCTTATCGCCATGAACGCCCCAACCAGAAGGCCGTTGTTGCGCCATTTTGACATATCGAATCTTTCGGTGTTGCCAGTACAATATCCAACAATAATGTATCAATAAATTGAAACCTAATACTTAGCCTGCTAGCCCATTAGCATGCAACCCGCCTGTGCTGCAGAATCAGAATCAGAATTTATTTATTTGTAAGAATGTAGTTTTACATAATATGATGTTCTTCTTATTAGCATGTCGATGGCTATCTCTAAAGAGTCAGCTCAGAATTTGGCTACGAGGATGGCACCTTCAGTAGTCCATCAGCTCTTGTAATGTGCAGACGCTCGACACGATAGTTAAGTGCCCCATTGTTTGTGGGACAGCAACACATTTACACACCAGGGCGGAGTCATCTGTGACTCTCAACCTGAGCAGGTTTTCTTTACTTCGGCCTGAGTCCGGAGTCTGTTTCAAGACTTCCAGGTAAGCCAATGCAACTCAAGAACAGGTTTTCAGCAGGTGGAACGATTAAGAAAGAAAATACGTTTATTTGCGGTACCCATGACGCAAAGAAAGAACAAAACTCGAAAATAAACAATTTGGGGGAAAATATGCGTCACATCCACGCAAAACGGCCATCGCTCAGCATAATGCTGTGACTCTATGCGAAACAGAGCCCCAACGCTGGTTTTCAGCGACAACCGGCTTGGATAGTGAAATTAGTGTTTCACTATCCAAGCCGGCTGTTGCCGAAAAAAAAAGAAGATAAATTCAGGAAAGGCTAAAGCTGTAGCGAGAACTATCTCGCTACAGCTTTAGCCTTTCCTTGGATCGCTCATCAGTGAGCGGGAGGACACACTTTAAAAAGCTGTCGCGGCTTTTCAGCCCAGTGTCTGCTGCTCCAGGCGTAATCAATTAAGCATGCTATCCACCAAGTGCAAACGAATATGATGTTAAGAGTGTTTATACTAAAAGTTGGCAACGTCGCAAATAGCTGTCAAGAATTTACCTGTTTCGATTAATGTGGCAATATTTCTGTATGGAAATAAGAAATGTGGCTAACTAGCGAACTAGAATATTAATAATGAATTGCAATTATAACGGCGGCGGCTTTAAAACTCTGACACCAGCCGTGCTATTCTGTAACCATCTCACCGTGAAAACTTAGGTGAAGTGAGCGTGGAGTGAGCTGTCATTCCACTATTATTGACACTATTGACAGCTCACTTCACCCAAGTTTTCACGGTGAGATGTTTACAGAATCGCATGGCTGGTTAATCACTAACCACACGAAAAGAAGAAGAACAGCGCATTTATATTGTAACAGTAAGGGCTGTTTTCCTAGTACGTTTCCAAAAGACGTGCGTTTGAATGTCCCTACATTTTTCTCAGAAACTCCTAAACACACAATTTTCTCACAGCATTTTCATTTCCATTTTTCTCGCCATTCGTCACCTCACTGTGTCCAAGACTCTATTCAAGAAAACTCGGCCATAGACACGCGTTTTTTTTTATTTGCCATGTCCTTTAAGTCGCGCCATTTTCTAAGGCACCATCCTTTAAAAGGTGAGCTCATTTCTTCGCATTGAAGGCGTCAAAGAGAGTTTCTTCTGTCAAAAGATGAAAGGTTTGTGCCTAAGGGGTGCTATACATGTTCGGGTTGGCATATTCGATTCGGCAGCATTTGTTGAACCACATGAACGATCCACACGTTGAACCGGCCCGAAGCAGTTGCTACACATAATAACATTCGGCTCGTGCCGATCGGCAGACTACATACGGCATCTTCCCTTGAGGAATCGTGTTCGGGTCGGGTCGGCATAATCCTAGTTAAGCCGAGCGGATTTTCCCGAACATCATTTTATCTACATTATAATCAATTTTGGCGTGCCTCGGATAGCAAGTTAAGCCTTTGGTCCCGGCTGTCATTCGTGGATCTTTGACAGTCGTTATGGGGCGTCAGAAGCCCGAAAGTCTGACAACCAGTTTTACCAAGGGGTATCGTATTACCCAGTTACTGGGTTGTGGAGGTCAGATAGGCAGTCGCTCCATGTAAAATGCAGTATTCAGCTGCATCCGGTTAGACTGGATGCCGACTCCAACATAGTTGGGAAAAGGCTAGGCAGATCGATCGATATTCGATTTTGCCGCCCGGCTGTGCCGAATCATGTCGAGCCGTACAAGTTTGTAGCGCGCCTTAGACGAAGGTTTTTACGTCCTATTCATTAAAATATGTTATGATTTTTGTTTAATTAAAATTTTGGTAAGTCAGTAGTTTTGTTGGGCTGGTGAAAAATAAGTTTTAAATGTGGAGGAATATTTATGAACGGGTGTTTTTACTCGACTACGGTGGAGCTTAAAAGGAGAGTAGTATGTATTTCTTTTCTTTTGTGGATGTGGTAGGTACTTATTTTAGTAGATTTTAGCGGAAAGATAAATAATGTTATGTAAAATTAGCATTGGCTCATTTTATCAGTACTAAAAACAAACTGGAATAATGATTTGTATCTTCTAGACAATATTTTACTAACATTTACTAAATGCGTTGTCAAAACCAAATTATGTATTTAAATATTCTGAACTCCTGGAAAAATAAGTACAGTACGACACAACTTTGCATTCATTAATTTAAAATTTACGAACGTATTTGGTTATATGACTTTACAAGTTATTGCGTTTGCGTAAAGATCATTTTCGCCTAAAGCAGTAATAAAGATTAGTGCTTTTGAAGGCGCACTCAGTTCGGATAGTGATCGGTTTTACGAATTTTGCCGATGCTACATCTAAGTTGTGTCGTACCTATGAATCTCTTAGCTGCTTTAAACTCCAGTAAAATGGAAAAAAACAACCACAACAAGTCCTTTTAACTGGAAAACAATAAACATACCCACTAATCTAGTTAATGCAGGTATGTTTTCCGATATCCCTTCGTAGGTGCGAGATCTATGTGAACCGTGCGCAATAATTCTACATTGTCCCCACCATGTATGGTGGGCCATAGAATTTATTGACCAGAGACAATGGACCGGCCTAACATCTGTTCTTACCTTAAAGGGGCAATGTTAGGAATTGGAATGTGTTGTAAATAATAGTAAATTTTTGAGAAAAAGTTTTTAAATGTTCCGTACCTCAAAAGGGAAAAACGGAACCCTTATAGGATTACTCGTTTGTCTGTCCGTCTGTCACAGCCAATTTGCGCCGAATCTAATGGACTGATTAAGTTGAAATTTATTTATTTATTGAGCAAGGCACACCAACGACATATTTACAAGAATAAACAGTAAGTAATCACAAGTCTTAAGTACTGTGTAAATACATCACATAAAGGCATGCAAAAAATTCTTATTAAAGGATGAACAACTATTAAATTACAATTTTAAATAATAAAATTGAATTCATTATAAAATTACCAAATAGATTTGATTACAAAATTAAATAATAAATAATACATTGCCTTACATTGCAACCATACAAAATCACAACAAAATATTCGCACTAAAGGTAACAAAACTAATTAAATGGAATAACATAAAGATAAGTTTTTAAATGACGTGATAAAAGTTAAAATATTAAAAAAAAGCCGAAAAACAAATTTCGTTAATCTAAATTATAGTGAAATTATCATTTTTGATTAACATATTAAATTAAAATCCAACAAATAAATAAAAATTTACAAAATAATTAATTAAACCAAAATTACATTACTTACTTTATTTGGTACACATATGAATTTCTGGGACCCAAACACGGACGTGTAACGTAAATAATGAAATTTGAATATAGGGGGGTCACGTTTGGGGGGCAAATAAGAAAAAAAAAAGTTATGAAACTTTACTGTGTGACATGTAACAAATGAAAGGGCTTGTTGCGGATTTCTCAATGTTTAATTTATGTCAAAAATCGCCAATTCGCTTTGAGTAGTGGTCTATGCTCGTGCCTTTTCAGTATGTTATGAGGCCTTGCCTTTGTACGTATTTTTCTGTTCCTTTCTTCTTGTCTGTTTATATGTGTGTGCTTAATGGTTAAATAAATAAGAAGCCGTGCAGTGGGACTTTATTAGGCTGGTATTATTCAGGTAAATTATATTTTTAATGATTTTTTCCATGAAAATAGCAGGGCTCGGATAACGGTATATTTTTCGAAACCTTTTCGTCTTAAAAATCTAAAGAACGATTTGTTTCGGTTACGTTCTCTAACCGAGAACGATTTAAATTTCGTTCTTCTTCAAAAACGTTTTAATAACGTTCCGTTCGAACGTAACCGAAACAAATCGTTCTTTAGATTTTTGAAGACGAAAAGGATTCGAAAAATATACCGTTATCCTATATCGTTTTTAACCATTTTTGGAACTCTGGGTAGATCGATAGTACGTATTGTTTAGGGTTGTGTTGCGAGTTTACTATCGAAGTAAACTCGCAACACAACCCTAAACAATACGTAAGCAGCAAGCGCATTGGAATCAATTATGTACCTAATAAAATGAAGATAAGGCACAATTTGACTACATAAGTTCATGCTTGTCGGCGCACGCACCGTGCATCGAAATGTACAAAGAAGAACGAGAACTATTAGAAACGTTTAAAAATCGTTATTTTAAATAACGTTTTTGAGCCCTGGAAAATAGAGAAGCCATTTGCAATAATTATGCTGTACAGTCGCTTGGTAAATTATCCTTTATCCTTTTAATATGAAATCGTAGTAAACACAGGGTGGCGTGCTTAAAAGTAGATTAAACAATATATACTCTGTGCAAAAAATTAAGTCCTTTTATTGCCCCAGTTCGTATAATCGGCTCATTTTAAATTCACAAACGAAACTGAAGCGTCGATATTAAGCTCAGATAATTGCTACATTCCTTTATTTGACCAATCACAGACAAATTTACTTTTTGAAACAAACGAATTGTTTTATTTTCGAATATAAAAAAAACACAATCTCATTTATCACGGTGAAATAAATGAACGCACAGTGTTCCAAACAAGGGCGCCGTGGACAAAGTTTCTCACCCCGTATTTCGGGCGATTAAATGCAAAAACATTTATCGACGGCCACCACAAGTCAATTACTGTGCAATGAAAAACAATTACACGACTGTCCGTTTCGTTGCGGTCGGTTAAATAAAAGTAAAGTAAACGAACGCGTTTTTGTCATTTATTTGTTTGGTTGTCGAACTGTCAGTGTCAAAGTGATTTGCAGTGATTGTTTTTTTTTTTTTCATTTGGTAGTTTCACGCGGAGATATTCTGCATGGGTTGTGGCGGTCGGATAGGCAGTCGCTCCATGTTAAATACTGGTAATCAGCTGCATCTGGATATACTAGAAGCTGACCCCAACATAGTTGGGAAAAGGTGAGGTAGATGATGATAACGCGAAGCTATTCTTCATGGGACAAGGCTTTTTTGTTCTAGGATCCTAAGTAAATGAGTTTGTTTGTGCCGCTTTCACGCTACAACAGCCAAACGGATTTTGATGAAATTTGACATATGGGCAGACCATGACATGGATTAAAACATAAACAACTCGAACTGGTTACCTCCTTAGGACTTAAAACTAAGACTGATGTAACAGTAATGGAAGTAATGGACAAACACAAATTGATAATAAACTTTGCCGATGAAACCAAAATTCTCACCAACATTCATTATTAATAGAAAGAAAGCAAATATGTTTATTTGCAGTAAACATGACGCAAAGAAAGGACAAAACACAAAAAACGGCCATCGCTCGATCCTATGCGAGACAGAGCCCCAGCGCTGGTTTTCAGCGACAGTCAGCGTTGACGTGATGACGCCAACCGGTGCAGCATATAGTGAAATAACAAAAACGCAAACGCAAACTAAAATAAAGTTAATTTAAACACTACTAGATAAGAACTTTAACCAAATATTGTCCAAAATAATAAGAGACACTTTCCTAGGAGAGTCCTACCTACCGGACCTTCTGAGAAATGTGAAACAGATGCAACAAGGTGCAGCACATTTACAAAGACCTTTCTGTTGTTCCATCAAAGAACAGACTGAACACTAACAACATGCATGACTTTCATCTAATCTTTCACATATTTCTGATAAATATTAAAAAAGAAAAAAAAATTTCACCACCACCAGCATCACCTTGTACGTATTTTTCTGTTCTTTTCTTCGTGTCTGTATATATGTGTGTACATAAATGGTTAAATAAATAAATATAGGTAATAATTAAATATACATAGATAAATTTCCAACTGGGGCTGTACCAAACCAACCAAAATCAAAATTATACAAACATTCCAGAATAAGGTACTCAGGAGTATTGTTAATGCGCCCTGGTATATAAGAAATGACGACCTCCATCGTGACTTAAAAATGGAACCTGTCACCAACATAATCCAAAAATTTGCTGAGGCTCATGAACACCGACTGCACCGACATGTGAACATCGAGGCCATTCAGCTGTTAGACCAAACAAATATAGTGCGAACACTAAAACGAACAAAACCTTTTGAGTTAGTGTAGTGTTAAAGTGTAGAAATAATAGTGACAATGACACATATATAACACATGAACAAAGATTTTATAATATTATAACAGACTCTAAGAAAGTGGAACGGACTTGTGTAAAATACAATCAGCACTATTCTAAGTTTTAATATAATTATCACGTAAAAAATTTAGTTAGATTAAAATTGCTTATTAGTCTTATAGGCTAGATTGTAATTAATTATTAAATACCTGGTTCTTTTCAAAAAAGGATAAAAAAAAAGATATATTTATCTAAATATAGGTACAACCTTAGTTTTTGTTTACCCTAAACCTCTTAAGGGGACATTGTACTCATCATTATGATTAACTTTCACTATGGGACCAACGCTGAAATCGCGAAAAAGAAATCAGCTGTTCCCTACATTTATGTTCGTATATCTCGTCGAAATGTAGGGAACAGCAGATTTTTTTTTCGCGATTTCAGCGTTGGTCCCATAGTGAAAGTTAATCATAATGATGAGTACAATGTCCCCTTAAGAGGTTTAGGGTAAACAAAAATTAAGGTTGTATATATAAATATTTCTTCTTTCAGATATTTCTAGACGGCATATAAAGCCAGGTCAGAGACCCATGGGCGCCTGGGCGGCTTTAAAACTCTGACACCAGGTTAGTCACTAACCACACGAAAACAAGGACATCTAATCTTTGGGTGAATTCGAAACTATTCGAGTTACATCGAAAATATTCACGTCAGTTGCTTGGTATGATAAGACTATAATATTTTAGTAATACCAACATACAAACCAAGTTTAGTGTGTAATGTTATCGTCATTGAGGACGATAAATCAGTTTAGCCTTCAGTGTTATTAAACGCATGCTCCCCTACGCTGTAGAGCTGGGAACATGTTTAGATGTGACAACTTTTCTCAAAGCCTTTTCTGAATAAAATCTATGATGATACAGTGAGTCTCAATAAGAATCAGGAAGCCTCGAAAACAATTCATATAATGGACTACAATCTTTGTTCCAATATTGTATCAATGTGTTCATATAAATTCATATACGCACGAACGAACAAAACATGGTGAATACGAACATCAAACAAAGAACATTTCGTTCGTACGTGTGGACGTAAATTAGTAAAGTGAACACGAACACCATACGAACACAGTTCGACTTACGTTGGCGCTCAATGCGCCATGGATTTGAAATTGGATCGCCACGAACATTTTTGACGAAGAGTGTTTGATGGTCGTTAGTATATCACTAACGAATCATCAATGTTTTTGTTCTCCATGTTTTGTTCGTTTAGTATCAGTATCGTAGTAAATTGGAAGGTTACAAAAACTTAACTTTAGACAAGTATAATACCTACTTTTTCCGCCCATAGTTTGTTTGATTTCGCTTCTTCGCAGGGTAATTTTCACCCCAAGACTCAAAATCTCAAACTTGACAATACCCCGTCAAAATACTTTGCCTAAGTCTGTGCGAACCCCTTCGGCAAGTCACGCCAATCGGCCCTCTGCAGCGGAATCATCTTAAAATGAAAGGGAAAATCCTGTAAATTACACCCCTCAACGGCACCCCATTATTTTATTTGTAAGGGTGCTTTCTCCACGAACACGATTTGAGTGCATCAAAAGAATTCTGAATTGTCATAGGTACTTCTTTCGGGGTGAGAAAAATGGGTCCTAATTTGACTAATGAGGGTTTTTTGTAAGCTATTCTTTTATGTATAAAAACAGTTACCCCGTAATTCTTGGCGCAGTGAAGCTATTGCTGAGTTTGGGCATGGGATCGGTGGGTTTGATTCACGCGAGGTACCATAAAAATACCAACCTATTATTGTCCCACTGCATTGGTTGACAATTTCAGTATTTCACTTTTTCTACCTACAGGTAAAACTTTTACAAAACAAAAAAACAACCGACTTCCAAAAAAAAACATTACAATGTGAAACATGACTTTATTTCGGAAATCGGTATCTTTGAAATTTCGTTCTTTGCCACCGACTTCCGAAATAAAGTAATTTTTCACTTTGTAGTGTTTTTTTTGGAAGTCGGTTTTTATTTTTTTTGTAAAATAAAAATATTTTCCACTTTTTGTGGTACCTACTTACCCCACACAAATTCGAATAGCACTACCTGCTATGTAAATTACAGTGGCAGGAAATTATTATAACATCATCCTTAAAGACTAAGTGGGAAAAATACGTATTATTGAAGCTAACTCAAAAAATACGCAAGCAAAGTTAATAAAATTTATATGGGACCACACATTCAAACAAAAAAATAAATCCGACGATCCGATATATGCCCGAACAACATTAAAAAAAATATATAAACATCCGAATTGAAACCTCCTTCTTTTTTAGAAGTCGGTTAAAGGCTTGTGCAGACCAGCGCGACGCGACTAGAACAATACAATACAATTTCTAAGAAAACTTTACGGTATAACAATAACTGGTGTCGCGTCGCGCTAGTCTGAACAAAGCTTTAAAAGAAGTTGCTTGGCATTTTCCTCTTACATACTTACGAGTCTGGACTAGTATTCTGAATAAAAAAACCATAGATTTTTCTTTTCTGCACTGAAAGAACGTTGAACTTGAAATTGAAATGTACAAAATAGAAAGTTCGGCAAGCTTTCAAATTAAATATACGCGACAGGATTTATTTATCAAAATTACCTACTCTTTTATGTGTTATCACGTAATCAATTCAGTCATTAGCTTTGTTTTTTCTACATACCCAAATTAAGCAACACATTTTACCTCTAGGGCTGTAATTCCATCAATTTCGCAAAACCTACTCGGTATGTATTGTTCGATATTGGAACACAGTTCATAACGTATTCAGAACGGGTAATGGCCTGATTACCCCTGATGAGGGACAGGGTAATTCAGTTACATTCCCATCTCAGGTAAACCCTTTTGTATACGTGTTGAGCTAAGTAAGCAATGTATCTAGTCTTGTGTATTTATTTCCACAGTTTAGTTTTTGGACGTTTCGACGTAATAGGGATGATGCCTTGGCAAAAAAAAAAAAATCTAATTAGTCCGTCAGTCAGATAATAAATAAATATTACACACGTATTTTTTGCTTTATCCAATTAATAAAAAATATTTAGATAAAACGCATTTTAAGTTGGGGAGTGGGGGTCGCTACGTCACTAGTATGTATAAAATCTACATACTCGTGACGTCATGGCAATTTTCGCCTCAATGTATCGCCGTAATCTTTATATTACGTAAAAAAAGAAAAAATACGTGTCCAATATTTTTTAATAACCTAAAATAACAAATTTCTTCATTTTCCCTATTGTCTTACTAAATAGTTTTGCTTTTGAGCAGTAGATCTTGTTTTTAGGCTATATACAGCCGCCAATAAAAACCGGCCAAGTGCGATTCGGACTCGCTCACGAAGAATTCCGTACCTGCCACCGTTAATTAAATAAATTTAAAAAATTTAAGGGACGACCGCCTTTTATTTTTTACTTCATTTTATTTTTTTGTTATTATAGCGGCAATGAAGTACTTATGGAAGAAAAAGACAATTTGCGGCCGACCCCAAATAAATTGGGATAAGGGCACCCAATGATTTTTTTGTTATAGCGGCTATAGAAATACACAATCTGTGAAAATCTCAACTGTCGTCCTATTACGGTTCATGAGATACGGCCCGCTGACAGACTGACGGAAGGACGGACAGCGGAGGCTTAGTAATAGGGTTCCGTTTGACACCCTTCGGATACGAAACCCCAAAAATAAGTCTTTTCATTGGGGATTTACCCCGAGTCCCGACACTACAGGATGCCACGTGTTACAACACGATCCCCTCATCATACTCCATTTGCTTTTTTCTATAATATGTATCAGATATGATATGTATATGTATATATGTATATCTATATGTATATGTATATGAGATCTTTACATATTATAAACTAGCTCTTCGTGCCCGGCGTCACCCGGATATTTTTCCGACTTTTTCGGAAAAACACCCGGGCAACATGTTTCGTATTTTTTTTCGAAATTTTCTTTCATGCATACCTTGTCTAGACAATTAAAAATCTGCCAAAAAGGTCGAGCCATTCTCCAGTGATGATCTTTCATACATGCCGCAATAGATTTTTATTTACAGATATCATTTTTTTTATCGACTCTAAATAAACTAAATTTGAATTCATGGAAGCCTAGTAATTTTTGTTAGTTATCAACTATTCAAATCCTATTATTAGTAGGTAATGATTGTAAAACTATCTTGAATCCATGCAAGCCTAGTACTTTTTGTTAGGTTACTCTCAGAAATTATGCACAGCATACCGTCTTGTATGACAATAACTTTCTTTGCAACATCTGATTTAACATTGTACTTTTATTTAACAAAATTAAAATAACATTAAGATTAAAATATACAACTAACACTAAAATATATAAATAAACAATAAAGGGAGAGCTCGTTGGGCATCAAAAAATTCGTCGGCGTCGCTGTCAGTGGGAAAAGTGCCCAAAAGGCTGGCAGCATTGCCACGTTGGATGGCAATGCTGATTCTTTGACCTAAAAATTGGCCAGCCCTCTGGTCACGTGAGGAGTCGACCAACCGCTTGGCGATGTCCCGAAATACTCGATGAGCACTCGGACCCCACGGCCCTAGTGTTTCAACCCCAAACGGCTCAAAAATATAGCTACCAATAAGGTTGTTATATTTGCGCCGTTTGAGGTTTTCTGCACCTGCAGCAGCCGCCCCGGCACAGCCCGCCGTGCTAGGAAGATGGGATGGCGCGAGGGTATCGACACAGGTTGCGTCCCACACCAAAGGCCTACCCAACTTCCAAGGCATTATGGTCATTCCGTCTGGCCTCTTCCCATCGTCACGTGCCAAGCCATTGGGTTCTAAAACAGCTGGCACCCCGGCGGTGACAAGAGCCCGACGGATGATGTCATTAATGCTTGCGTGCCGTGCCAAAAGACCAGCGCTCTTGCTGCAGGAAAGGCCATGGTGTCCGATGCGGTCGACTGCTTCACCGCACTGACAACGATGCGGAGCCCCGCAAGGAGCGCCCAATCGCAAACTTGTAGCGAGCCGGAAAGTGGTGTCACCCAGCATAGTGCCTATGTTGGGTGAAGGTAGTGCCTGAAGCCAGAGGCCCGATTCCCATTCTCCCACAGCCAATAGGCGGGCACGCTCAGCAGTGTTGGTGGACGTATTAATGAGGTTATTCCGTACCAACCTGCAGAGCGGCTCATCCCACTGTCTCTGGGAAGACGGGTTCTCGGGCTGCTCCAAATCCGGACAAGCCACTTTCCAGGCGTTCATCGCATCAGTCAAACACGGCACTTCAGGGTCAACCTGGGAAGCGGTTAAGATTCTTGTGGTTAACCTTTCGGTGCTGTGGACCGAGGACAGGAACGCCGGTAAGCTTACACTAGAAATTTTGCGGACGCCGAGCCCACCAAAACGAATGGGTAGTGTGGCTTGCAGCCATGCGCGGTCGTCCAATGCCACATTTATGATTGATGTTAGCGTGCTTCTAATGATTTGGTCAATTTTGTCTAAAAGGTGTGGCTTCTTCCATAAAGGGGAAGAGCGAAGAGAATACATAAAATTTGGAACGAAACAGCAGTATCTGATAAGGGTGAATGCCGAATGTAAGTTGATTTTAGAAAGTCTATCCGAAATGTCGTTAAAATGTTTAATTTTTTCATCAACAAAAGGTGAAAAACTGTCTTCTAAAATTGGGGTACCTAGGAGGCGCAGTGAACTTTTTTCTAAGACTTTGATATTTGGGGCTATTGCATTGAATTTCTGTATGGTCGATTGTCTGTCGGTATTGTCACAAGGGTAAATTTCGCATTTGGAGTAGTTGAGGTCAAGGCCGATGGATTGAAATTGGTGCTTTAGGAATCGGAGATCTTTTAGAACAGTTTCTACGTCGCCTCCTAGAGTCCCATCATCTAAATACCATACATTAAATTTTGAATTTAGTTGTTGTATTATTGTATTATGTTGTATTACATCTGATTTTAATGAAACAAAGCCTGTAATATTCTGCTCCAAATTAATCTCTGTCCACCTGTCAAAACTACATGAAAATCCGTTCAGTAGTTCCGGAGATGTGCGCGACCAAACAAACAGACAGATACCAGATTCTACTGTTTTATTATATGTATATAGATTGATGGAACAAATTTATATTTACAATCTATTTATAACTAATTAATTAATAATAAAAGTAGCAAAATTATATACTAACTTAACTAAAACTATTTACAAACTAAAATATAGCATCGAAAAATTCATCCGCATCGCTGTCGACTGGTAATGTACCCAAGAGGCTGGCCGCATTGCCACGTTGTATGGCAATGCTTAGTCTCTGCCCAATATAAAAACAAGCCCTTGGGTCACGGGAAGTGTCAAATAGCCGTTTAGAGATTTCTCTAAAGAAGCCGTGAGCACTCGGACCCCACGGCCCGAGGGTTTCAACCCCAAACGGCTCGAAAATATAATTACCAGTAAGGTTATTATACTTACGCCGCTTGAGGTTTTCTGCAGCCGCAGCAGCAGCACCAGCACAGCACGCTGAGCTAGGAAGATGGGATGGCGCAAGAATGTCGACACAAGTTGCATCCCACAATAAAGGCCTACCCACCTTCCATGGAAATAAAGACATGCCGTCCATAGATTGATGAAGTCGGTTTTCGTGTTTGTCAGTATGCAACTGATTTTAATGCGGGTTTCAGAGAATCTATACTAAAGGTTTTTGTGAATAAAACATTATAAGTATATAACTCAGATTTCAAAAACCGTGCGAAACAGAGATTCCCTTTAAATTCAAGCAAAAAAATCATACAAACGCGCTTTTCTTGAGCCTCTTGAGCCTCGTTCAATCAAGGCTCTAAAGCCGAAATCATATGACAAACTCAATCCATATCCACCAAGACAAACACACAATTACATCACATAGCAACAATTCCACGCATTTCTGTCGATTCATTCGAGCCCCTAAGCCAGGTATTTCCCTAATCGCGTAACGTGTACCCTCTGAAAGCAATCCGAATCACGCATTCCCTTTACACGTATGTAGCCCTAGTATTTGCTACCTAAATATTGTCCCCCAACCCCTTTGAATAATAACTATGTATCTATATTTAGTAGTAACTAAATAATTCAGGGGTGCATGTTGACCGTCGGAATACCAAATGCGTTGGCGACCGAAATGAGAAGGTCTCCCGCGTTCTTCTTCGTGGAAGGTAATTACTTCTATAAAGGATGAAGGGATGTCTTTTAAGGTCTTAAGTTAAAATGGTCGATGTATAATTAATTTGATGTTGACAATGCTTTGTGATTTAGGGTCTTGATTTAAACACACATCGTGTATAGCTTGATGACTTTCATTGGTGTTTTGGTTAGCTTGATTATTCAGCTCAATATTTTGAAATTATTGGTGATGTTATTCAGAAAGATCAGGTGCGTCGTACGTGCGTCGGTGAATGTAAGAATCGTAACAGGTGGTGTTCTGTAGTTTCTGTCTACCCCCTGAGAAGGAGGCATGAGTTCAGGTATGTATTTTGGAACTCTGACCCTAAATTGTCTGTTGAGCATCATCTGCCTAGCCTTTTCCCAACTATGTCGGGGTCGGTTTCCAATCTAACCGGATGCAGCTGAATACCAGTATTTTACATGGAGCGACTGCCTATCTGACCTCCACTACCCAAGTACTGGGAAATACGATACTCTTTAGTAAGACTGGTTGTGAAACTTTCGAGCTTCTAACTACCCGTAACGACTGTCAAAGATCTACGAATGACAGCCGGGACCAACGGCTTAACGTGCTTTCCGAGCCACGGAGGGGTCTTGGTATGTAAAGATGGTCTCCCATCACCAGGCAAGCGTAGCTTAACCTGAACTATCGACCCGAGTGGCTCTTATTACTTAGCCACAAGCCCTCCTATTAACTGTTAATATTGGGTGCAAAAAGGTATGTTCACTGCGCACTAGGCAACTGAAACCGTTTTATTATCAATGACAAAATGCGTGTATAGTTATAGTCAAATAATGCCTTTAAACTAAATGATGGGGCAGAAATCGAGAGCCATCGATCATCAGAATAAATTAATGAAAAGTTAGACATAAGTCGATCCCGTTCCAAAAAAAATCGCTGACACAAAAATTCCCCAAAATCTTAATGAACCACCAAAACCGTCAATGAATCAAACTAAAACCGAATATCTGATAGTGCAACTTTCAGTCTTTATGTCTAGTACTTTAATAGTCTTCTACTGAGGGTCTGCTAAGTGCGGGAGGGGGGAGGTGAGGGGGGGTAAAGCGTGAATAATGTGACGTAATCGAGTTGAGCTTACGTCGTGTCGTCAATGCTCCCTGATTGAGTTCATAACGACGTTACCGTCAGACACTGATGAACTTTGCTGCTTTGAGGAGCCGAGGGAGAAGAGGAAGCGGACTCCAGCTAAACGCACATTACAGACACATCGGGTCACAGCGCATCGCATTTCAATATAAGAAAGCACAGCGCAGTTCGGCCCGGTAGTGTGCGAATGTTCAGAAAAAATGTGCAAGTGAATAGGTTTTTTTGCGATGCAGCCCGCCAAAATCTGCGTCAGCCTTAAGATGTAACGATGTTTCTTCCAGAATTGTAACTACTACTATAAATTACACCCGGTTCTTCGCCTTCTTCATCCAGCCGACCCCGTTGCTATATCGGTTCAAGTATCTAGTCAAAGTTACATTTCTTGAGTGTTTAACCCAGCAAAAAACAACCAATACCAATTCTAGATTCAACAAAACAAATGGACATAAATGTGCTGTAAAAAGGATGCCTTTTTTGACAAGCGATTTACTTTGAACAACTTTAAGCCCCTTCGCCCTTCGCATGGACATAAAACTATCGCGGCGGGATTTTATCGCGTACTGGATTTTCAGTCAGTCAGAGCTGAGCTTTGAGAATCTAACGCGCTGGGATGCACTCTCGTCCCAGCGCGTTGAAAAAACACACTGTTGGTCTTCAACTGTAGGCGCTAAGAAGACCGTTGAAAATCAATCGCATAAAAAAAATCGCCGCGAGAGAAATCACCCGTGCGAACCTGGAACTGCAGTGCTATTCTGTAACCACCTCACCGTGAAAACTTAGGTGAAGTGAGCGTGGAGTGAGCTGTCATTCCACAGGGATTGACACTATTGACAGCTCACTTCACCCAAGTTTTCACGGTGAGATGTTAACAGAATCGCATGGCTGAACTCTTAGCCTCTGATCAGTGTGTGTTGTAAACTCTGAGTTCATTCATAAAGGTAGTTAAGTTTTAAACAAAAGGTGAATCTCAAAAAGCTACAATCCTCTCCCGTGAACCACACCCCACCGCGTTCTATGCTCAAACGATACTGTCTGGAAAGTACGGACAAAGGTGAATTTGTTAGCCAGGATCGAGGCGCTACAATCATTCTATTATTGGAACTTTAAATGTTGAAACGCTATTAACATACACTAATTGCACCTTGTCTCTTGAGGAGACGGTTTTAGATGGAGAACATTTTGCACTCAGATAGTGCTGGAAAACGAAATTACGCAACTGAAACGTTTTTAGATTTTTTAATTTTTTTTATTTATTTATATCATCACTTACAACTATTATTACAGGTACAACCCAATGCAATAGTGAAGCAAACTTAATAAACAAAAAGAAATATATATAATAATATGTAAAGCGACTCTTATGACGCTGGATGCGGGATGCACAGAACCGGTCGTCGAAGTGGCGGTGCTTGAGGGAGGCCCATGTCCAGCAATGGACGTCTTTCGGCTGAAATGATGATGGTGATGAAAGGGACACTCAAGCATCATCATACTAAATGCTGAACCACAATGCGTACATATGTGGTAACTTAACATTGAATGACATCATTATGGACCCTGTCGGGCAGAGTAAAACAGTTGCAAGCAGGAGAGAGGAATTTTTAAAGCTTATAGTCACCTTAAACTAGACAAAATCAAACTGGTTGCTAAGTTAATTATATAGTTTGTTATTTTATTTTATTTTTATAACACTGATTTTACATACTGTGATTATTTGAACTCACACACTGACTTTTTAGTATTACTTGTTAAAATGTTAGGAATATCGTATAATTTTGCAATCTTTGTAAGTATGTGAGCACCATGTATCTATCACATAATTAATTTATCTGTCATTGCTTCATTTTTCATTCTTTTTACCTATCGTGGTATAGTAATCTTATTCTAGATGCATCGTCTTCACATATAATAGTAAAAACATTTTAAAAGAGTAACGGTGGAGTTTCTTGCCCATTCTTCTCCATACGAGAACTACCTTTTGGAAGGGGTGACTAGAATCAATTCCATTTTGTGTAAAATTGACGTTCAAAAGTGCCTCTTATGTGCCTAATTGAAATAAATTGTTTGACTTTGACTTTGCCTTTGACTTAACTATAATTTCTAATGTTGTTAGGGTTTTCGAAACGAAGTTCTTTGACGCAAGTTGCCTTAGTAGTTGACTGGTAGAAATCGTCACGTAACGAAAAAGCGGTATGCTCGGAAAAGTCAGTTTGAAGGTCCCAAGTTTCAAGAGTCCAAATTTTTTGTTTTTAATAATATACAGCGGAAAGAATTCATTCCAACTTGGGGTCTCACGACACCATCCGAGTTTTTTTTAAATCGGCCTAGCCTTTTCCCAACTATGTCATGCTTTTATTTGCTTAAAATGACACTTCTATCACTAGCTATGTAGTACAAAGCTTGTTAAAGAAAATAAACTATTTGTACAGTAGAATCCGTTTATTATGACGCCGCCTATATTGACCAACCGCGTATTATGACGTAATTACACAACGCAGTTTGGTTTTCATATAATTCTTTGTAACAATGTCGGATATAATGACTTCATGACTTCGCTTACAGTGACATGTCGCTTATTATGACCCATAAACATACATACACGTATTACGTGCAATTTTTATTTTGAATTAATATGCTATGTTTCTCTATGAAAAAAGTATTTACCTAAAAAAAGAAGGTTGTTTTATTTTCACCAAAATGCTTTGTATGACGTCCGCTTAGTATGACGTGTTTAGCAATTCCCTTCGATGTCATTATAAATGGATTCCACTGTATTTGTATTTCGGGGTCAGCTTCCAGTCTAAACGGACGCAGCTGATTACCAGTAATATTACGGACGCCGCACGCAGTCGTAGATACGACTCTTGCCAAGTTACGTTATGGCAATAACCATAGAATAATGACAAGCAATAAAATTAACCTTTTTTTGTTGCACTAAGTGTACATGCGCGAACTTAATTACTCTCACTATCCCAAAACTTTCCCAAGTTACGTGCCATTTATCATACGTGCCGCAACTGCCTATGTTACCACTATAACCCAGTTACCGGGTAACACGGTACCCCTTGGTACGGCTGGTGGTGATATTCTATACTCAAGCATTTCCCCAATATTTTTAAGCGCATCCGAAGTCCCTGGTTTCCGGTTCCCTGTTTCAAGACTGGTCATAATTTAGCGCAGTGGCTGAAAGTACGGATGGTGTGCAGTGCAGGTCGTAAGTTAAATTCCTTTAGGAACAAACGTTTGAGGATCGAACAGCTTTCGGACTCAGGCATTCACGATACAGTCGAAATTCCACGTGTGAGGCGATTTTTTTGTTCAGTATCTGTATTGAAAAATCTTATTCTTTAAAAAACTTACCTAGAATATCATAACCAGTTCATCTACCCACCAAAAGAGCCGCAAAGCCATCTAGCCATAAAAATAGCAATCCTCAGGTTATCGCAGAAAACGGTACAAATTCACATCTGTTCTTGTAATACAATATGGAGAAGGGCGTTTATTTTATTTTTATGGCTCCAAATCTCCTTAGGAAGGCTCTCGTCCCCATATCAACTGAGGGCGTTTTATTTTACTCGCTATAGTGTTATTGTTACTGCCCAATTGCGTTTGTTTCAGATGTGTTTGATGTAATGGAGCTTTTGATAGACTTCTTGTGTTGGTGTGCTGCAAGGTAATTGCGTCCCCCACTCGCAATGGCAATGCCGTTCATTTTGTGAATTCAACAACATTCATTGTGTTATTTAATTTGGAAGTGATTAGCAAATTCCTGCAAAACCCTTCGGATTGATTGGAAGTGTGTTACGCAATGATTGAGGTTCTGGTTTCCTAATATTTGTCTTAATCTTTACATAGTTTACAACAAAGTTGCTTTTCGTGTTTATCTGTGTGGCTGCTTATAATAGTCAGCCTATAATGTTCCCACTGCTGGGACACAGGCCTCCTCTCTGTGAGAGGTGGTGGGCTGTAATCCACCACTTAGCCAGTGCAGGTTGGTAGGTGTCACATGTCTTTGAATTTTTGGTTCTAGGACATGCCGATTTCCTCATGATGTTTTCCTTCATCGTTTTGAGATAAGTGGTGATGAAATAATTTACATGAAGTAAAGCGCCTGTCAAGGTTCGAACCTACGACCTACAATTCGTAAGTCACGGCCACACGTTACTACTGGGCCACCACTGCTCTTTGTGTAACGATTGTGTTTTATTAGAGTGTTATTTGCATTTATAACAAAGACAAAGCCGTCGGAATTGTCCCTCTGATATTTCCTTAGTAAAAGTATTGAGCAGCCCATATCGCTCGAAACACTTACTCTGAGTATTATGTCTATTAGAACTGGAAAATGCGACAAATAACCAAACACATGATTGATATTATGTAGCTATAAATTTGTGAACATAACAATATAATATAATATTGGGTTCCCACCTATGAAATTGGCGTTGTTTTTCTCACAAATAGAGAACCTCGTCACTTCTATGATTTAAAATATTCATCAATTGCTTGGTATTATATCGAATAATGACCATCATAGACAACTACCTATAGTAAAAAAACCTTATTACTTATAGTTTTCTAAACATAAAAATACCTTAAAAATGACTCCTCATTTTGTTAGCAGAAATGACCACTATTTGTTTTAACTTAGCCAAAACTTATTTTTGTCGCTTAGTCTAAGTGACATATTACGTTATCTTAGTTTTTAAACATTAGTGCATAAAAGTTTTAAAACATTAATGTTCATGATTGTTATATAAATTAAGAAAATGTTAGTATGACAAATGCAACTTCTTTAAAATTCTCTATACAAAACGCTGATTTCATAGGTGGGAGACTAATAATAGAAGCTGAAACAACTGAATATTCCAAAATCAGTGTTTTGTGTTTGTGCTAATCAACAACAACCGACACAGAACTCTATCTAAATAAATCAATCCAATCTGCAATATTTTCACATACATTTAACATGGTTATAAAAATTGAATTAAATTCTTTCAGCTAAACAAAGCGAATTTAAATAAACAAAATTGAAACAAAATTGATCAACCTGTAAATTGATCAACCTGTAAAAAAAAAGAAACAAAATTGATCAACCTGTGCAATACAAATAAATTGAACGCAGCAATATTTGGATGACAATATTTTTGTTTTATAACTATGCAATTTTATGGCCTGTCCTCGACCGGTTCAGATAGAGGATTTATTACACTATTATTATAAAACTTTGTATCAAATTCTGTCTGTTTGGTTGTCTGTCTGTGGATAAAGTGATTATTTCCAAGTGTTTTTAAAAAATGTCAGAATCGTATAAAAATAATGACAAATATAAAATTGTATTATTATGTGCAGATTGTGTCATTATTGTGTATTTTTATGTGCTAACATTTTTGTGAAAGTAGTAATATTTCATTGTTGTTATTAGTTTATGTTTTTATGTTGGTACTTCTTATAATTATGTACTTTGATTTATGTAATTGGTTTCGGCCCTGTAAATCAAATAAATAAATAAATTTCTCGAATAGGGATGTTGACTGGGTAAAAAAAAATATTTAGTCCGTCAGTCATATAATAAAAAAATATTAGACACGTATCCTTTGCTTTATCATTTTAATAAAAAATGATTTAAATAAAACGCATTAAAGTTGGGGAGTGGAGGCTCGCTACGTCACAATTCAGTATAAAATCTACCGGGCAGTGACTTTTAACTCAATGTATTCCAGTAATATTTTGATTTATATAAAGAAAAATACGCGTCCAATATTCTTTAATAATCTATCTGACGGACAAAAAAAACTCATATTTTTGTCTCTTGTTCTCTGTTTTGCAGTGTGCTGTTAATTGACTCTCCTAGAGTGGATTAAGTCTGATATGAAAGATAACTACAGGATCTCAGAGTGGCTATTCTTGTATTTTTAAGAACGGTAGCATTCTAAATACTTTCCGTCTCAATGTGTCAAAAATACCTCTAATTTACCTACATTTTTGACATCAATTGTCGCTTTTTGACCTTGGTTGGGACTAGATTTTGAACGATTATTATTAAGTACGGAAATTTCTTCAGGTATGAATTTTAGTAGATGCGAAAACCAAAAATTTATAAGGTTTTCATATCACCTCTTAAAATTCCATGACATAATGTCACAGAATTTTAAGAGCTAACAGCATCACATTCAAAATCAAATTATTTTGCTATTGTATTTGCCATCCGCCCAAACCAGGATAAATCTCTAGTCTTTAATGAAAATAGGTTATGAAACGTTTTAATATTCATAGAGTTTAAAAGTAATATGCAGATTATGGTAATATAAAGCTTTTGGTGAGATCCATGCTATAAATTGATACAACACAATTTTGACGTCATTTTCAATCAGTTTTATGAATATTGGTGGTGGTTTTAGGAATGAGAGATAAAAAGTTTCTGTCTTGTGTTTTAATGGGGTTTTAGTTAATCTATCTACGATATTCGTCTAAGAGAAAACATTGTTCCCACAAACAGGGTCAAATTAAATTAACCAGCGAAACTCTGCAGACGGGATGGGTATGCGATATCTAAACACAATAAAATGAAAATTAAAATTTTTGATGTTTTTTTTTTTGGTGAAAAACGGCTTGAATTTTGTTACTTGAATTTTGAGTTGAGAAAATCTGTTTTCCTTTATTTTATCGTATTTAGTTATGTTAATCGTCGGTGAAGTTTAAACAAAGAACCTGTTTTTTTTAACTGATATTTCAAGTAACTATACTAACAGACTACGGTCAATGACACCACAAAAAAATTCATCAAATATATTTATTTTTTATTTTATCATCTTTAGATATCGATGCCCATCACGTCTGCAGAGTTCCGCTAGCTAATTTATTTTGAGTCTGTATTGTAAAGTATAAAATATAAGTTAATCCGATTAAATAACTCATAAGCTTTTAGAAATAATAAACAGAATCCAAATCGAGCCAATAACATAGGAGGTAATGGCAATCGCTATTAAAAAAATAAAAAATGCAATAACATGAAAAATATTAAAGATAGACCCCCTTTTAAAGATAATTTTTCATGATTATTCAGACAAATACGGGCGGGCACATGCCCATGGGTGACATTTTATAAGATAACATGAATTAATATATTCATACAGGGTGGATTTTTGAGATGGGGCAGTAAGGACAGGTACCTCAACCGTTGCCCCTACAAGAAAACGGTCTTAGGAAACTGTTCTTAATTTTTTGAGACATTTTAATCTGCAGACACAGATTTTGAAAAAAAAATATAGTCAGCAAGAAAATGGGCAGTTTTCACATTTTTTTTTTTTTCAAAAAAACCTATTATACCAACTGAGGTTTGAGTACTAGAAAAGTCAGAAATCGCAAAAACTTTTCCCGTATATTTAAGGTAGGAAAAAGTCGAACTTCCTTTTTTATGACGGACAGACAAAAGGAAAAAAAAAAAAACGAATGAGTGTTGTAATTTTATTTCCGCGTTATAATGTATGGGAAAAGGTTTTTGCGATGTCTAACTTTTTGACACATTGGCATCAAAAAAAGTTTTTGTGTAAACTGCATATTTTCTTGCTGGCTGTAATTTTTTTTTTTTCAAAATCTGTGAATGCAAATCAAAATGGCTCAAAAAGTTAAGGACATTCTCCTAAGACCGTTTTCTTGTAACTACAATGGTTAAGGTAGCTGCCCTTACTACCCCATCTCAAAAATCCACACTGTATTTAAAGGATGCAGCATCTAGTTAAATTCATCTGACGATATTATGTTACCAGAGCAGGTGTGGCCGCATTTCATTTTAATTGGGCTTTTAAATTTCGAACGTTTTTCGACAACAGTAAAGTTCTTTATACAAAACTTACAGTCTCAGTTTTTTATATAGTTACTGTATTTCAATCACGGTAACGTTCTTATTACAAAAAAATTGTAGTACAATGGCTTACTGCTTTTAATGTCAAATTATACCAACTCAAATATAAAATATAACGTAAATTAATATACATATTAATTATATATTTAAGTATACAGCGCGCAGCACCTAGTTAGTTCATCTGACAATATCTTAACGGCGCGGGTGCGGCCGCAATTAATTTCAGTTGGGGCTTGCGGTCTCCTCCAGACGTGGTTAGCTTGGTTTGCTTCACTTGAGGCTTTGAAATAAGACCTGGGGCCTTACTATGACGTGTTAAAACCATCACTTTTCCGTTGTGAAATAAGGATAGTGCCATTCGTCCTCTATAGCTCCATCTCTCTCTCATACAGGAACGCTGATTGCTTTGACAAGTCATAGTAAAGCCCCTGTCTATTCAGACAGATCCCATCTCAGAGAGACATAATGAGTAGTTATGTATCGATATCAACCGATAAAATTCATTCATCAAGTTTTTCTACCTGAACACAGCTGTGCTGCTGGGGAGTTTGTTGCGCCACTTCTTCTTCCCAGCTAAGCACTAGGAAGTGGTGAAGGGTGGTTTTATGTAATTTTGACTTTCGAAAAGTGCTGATTCTCAGCCTATTTTGAACAATAGACCTTTGAATTTGAAAATGACTTTTAAATTTGTAAACAAAAAAAAAACTTTTATTTTTTCTAGTGCAGACTACACCATATTAACTTCACCTAACACTTGACTACACCTGACATTTATTTTTAAATGTCATAGCATCTTGCTCAATAAGAGCCTTTTGGCCTCGTACAAGACTTTCTGCTTTTGTTTTAAATTTAATTTGTTTTTTTACATTTTTATTGTTTTTTTAATTTATGTTTCTATGAGTGTTTTAGTTTAATTTGTGATCTCCTGTGCGAGTCTCAATAAATACTTTTTCTTTCTTTCTTTTCTAGCTACGGGGTGAACGACCGGTAGTGTCGTTACTAGAAATAAGCTTTGTGCAGACCAGCGCGACTTGTCGCGCGACGCGACACCGGTTATTGTTATACCGTCAAGTTTTCTTAGAAATTGTATTGTTCGAGTCGCGTCGCGGCGTCGCGTCGCGCTGGTCTGCACGAAGCTTTAATGAGTTCAGAATTAAGTTTTTTTTGTTTTATCGTCATTAGATAACCCAACACATCTGCGTAGTTCACCAGCTAATTAATTTTGACTTATACAAAAATTGGTGATTTATGGCGACTTGCACGCGTATCATGACAACCATAAAAACGGGTTTTCTACGGGTATTGTCGACGGAAGTAATTTCAATATTGATATCTGTAATTACCGAGTCACTTTTATCTGGTTGCATTTAAGTTCATATTTAATGTTTGTGAAGAACTTTGGCTCCTGAGATGCAAGTATTTTATTACTTATTTCAGGAGCCAGCTGTTCTAACTGATTTTGACACTTGTACAATCATGTTTAGACTGTATCACTAACATTATGTGTTTCTCTTTGTACAATAAACTTATTATTATTATCATCAGGAAGAATAGACAAAATACCCGATTGTGATTGTATATTTGTCATTTTGTCTATTCTTCCGTCGACAAAACCCGTTTATATTGTGGTCATGCTAAGTTTTCTGTACCTTGTGGACGACTTTTAGGATTCAAAACTGGTTCCACCGGAAAGCCCAGTACGGAACGAACTCCTAACACAGAGACACAAATGTGTAGGGCCGATACAAATGGCGAATCGACCGCAGCAATCAATTATAAAACGGAATTGTTCCGAATCGCACGCGCACCCGTCGCCTTTGTTCCGTTATGTATTGGCGCCGATAATTTAAATTTTAGTTGGAGCTGTGTTATAGATACGTACTTACATTTGTGTGTATTGGAGGGAAGAGGGAGGAGGGAGAGGGCTTTGATAGCGTTATTGTTAAGATAAAATGACTTGTTTCATGTTTGTATTCTAACTAGTACCTAACCGTAATGAAAGAGCTTTTATAGGCATTTGGCCACGGGTGCTTTAGGTATCTTTTTAGAAAAGGCCTTTTATCGTATTTGGCCAATTTTATCGTATTTGACCAAAGATTACTGCCCATTTAGTGCTAAAGAAAACAATACTTTTCTAATTAAATGATATGTATCCCGTTTAGTTGTTTTCTTACATATTAAATATATCTTAAAAAATATATAAAAAACGTTTAAAAATATAAAGTTTGCATCGTGTAAATGGAGCTTTACTTTGAAGATTTAAGGGGGTTTTAAGTATGACATAAATAAGACGCAAGGGCTAAGTAATAACAGCCATACTGGTCGATCGATCAGGTTAAGCTACGCTTGCCACGCTTGATCCAAGATGCCATGCTGGAGGAGCTCGTGGCTAAGTAATAACAGCCGCACGGGTTGCAATTGCAATAGCAATTGATCCGTGAATGGGTGACCATCTTTATATACCGATACTCCTCCGTGCCTTGGAAAGCACGGTAAGCCGTTGGTCCTGGCTGTCATTCGTGGATCTTTGACAGTCGTTACGGGTCGTCCCAAGCCCGAAAATCTGACAACCAGTCTTAACAAGGGGGGGGGGGGTCTCCATGTAAAATACTAGTATTCAGCTGCGTCCAGTTAGACTGGAGGCCGACCCCAACATAGTTGGAAAACGCTAGGCGGATGATGAAATATGACGTAAATAATTTTAAGTAAATCTTGAATATTTATAAGAATTCACATTAGCGTTTCTCACACTTCACTGCTGCTAACTACAGAATTTACAAACACAAGGTCCTGAAAACTCCAGAGACATAATCTTCTTAAAGTTCTCCCCTAATAACACTGAAGATGTAATTATATTCGTATAATTAATTAAGATGCGAACAGGTGCTCGGTTGAGTTCGGTTCCCGCGATGCTTAGGTGGGTAACAGACGGGCAACTGTTTGTTGGCAAATAGACAGCTGCTCTAATGGTCCTTAAAAATCCATCGAACTCAAAAATGTACCAATGTTATGTTTTTTTTTTTTTTGTGTGATTATGTTCTGCCTAGTAGTATTGACTATAACCATGTAAACTAATTGTAGTATCTTCTATCTTCTAATGTGAAACAAAACATGGTAGTAATACAAAGCAGTGAATACCTACCTACTAATAAAAAACAAGAAGTAATAACTTTATTCATCTTGGTTTAACCCAAAACGAATCAATATATTCTATTGCACCGTCTTCGCTATTTAAATAACAATATTGTCGCCTGTTTGTATTCAAGATTCTACTACGAATCCAGGCAACTTTTATATCGGCCACCTAAATACAATAAGTTGCCCGTCAGTGCCCCGACTTAAGTGCCTGCAAGATTTTCAACCCTGTGAATGGAGATTTGCAAGTCTTATGTCGTGTTTCGGCAGTCTGGAGGGGGATAAGTTCTGAGTATTCTTAGGGTTAAGTCTGGTTAGCTTGGTGGTACGGGAAGGGAAAGTGAGATTTGGAAATTATTGAATTTGTTTTAAAATCGGTTGTGGTAAGTTGGGTTGATCACATTAATTATGCTTATCGGTAAGTTGGTTCTGAGTGCTCTATACATAATCAAATTGAATCTTTATGTTCCCTATTAATTCTAATAATTTTATTAATATACTAGCGACCTGCTCCTGCTTCTTATGGTTTTTACGAAAGGTCGACGATACATCAAGATTTATTTAATATAGGTCTAACAGCCAGTTGCAAAAGCTAACTTTAACTTTTAAAGCTGTCATTAAATAATAATCTTCCATTATCTTGTTTTAACTTGTTGCAAAACATTAGACTCGATTTTAATGGTTCTTTGATGAAATTAATGAAGTTATTAGCGTTGATGATCCATTACGTAATGGGGCATTAATGTTTGTCTTTGTGCAACTGGTAGTCAAATGTATGTATTACACATTCCGGAATAAACTTTCTGAATGATGTTGAATACCGCATCAAAATCCGTTGCGTAGTTTATAATAACAACGCAGTCACACAAACAGACACGAAAAGCGACTTTAATTTATATTATACTAGCTAGTATATTATAAATATTATATTGTATATTATAAATATCCCATTTCTTCCCGTGGGTGTCGTAAAAGGCGACTAAGAGACTCACTAGAGAATGGGCAGCAGCGTTCTCTATGCATTTTAACACCATACTGCGATCGCCAACCCGCCTGCCAAGCGTGGCGATTATGGCCATTTGGGGGAGGCCTATGTCCAGCAGTGGACGTCTTTCGGCTGAAATGATGATAATGATATTATAAATATACTAGCTAGGCACAGCTCGCCCCGCAGTTTCACCCACGGTTACCCGCAAGAATATCGGGAAAAAGGTATTTTTGTCCTTCTCCAAGTCATGGTCTTCCAAATCCGTTCAGGCGTTTTAGTGTGAAACCGCAACAAACTCACTTTCGCATTTATATTAATTAGGATTATTAAAATTATAATAATATATAACAGAATTAAGCTGGTACAACTACATTTACAAACTTTTTACGTCAGAAGACCAAAATATTCGGAACGAAACATCTGACTTTACAATATTTGCCGTGTTCCTAACAATGATATCCACGAGATACATCAGGATATTGCCGAGGAAAATACCTGATATTATCCTCACAATATTCAAATCAGGAAATAGGAAAGTGCTACGGAAAAGTTGAAGGTATACGTTGTTATAAATATTTATGGAAAAAATAATTCAGTTGGCGTTTTCCAAAGTTTTTAAACGATCGATTTACTTGGCTGGATAAACTTTTTTTGAAATAGGTAGGTAACCTACAAAATTTGTCAATTAAAGGCTCGTACAGACCAGCGCGACGCGACGGCGCGACGCGACTCGAACAATACAATTTCTAAGAAAACTTGACGGTATAACAATAACCAGTGTCGCGTCGCGCTGTCGCGTCGCGCTGTCGTGTCGCGCTGTCGCGTCGCGCTTGTCTGCACAAAGCTTTAATGTCAAAGTAATTAGGAATACACAATTATAAGAATCAGATTAATTTATCATTCAGAAATTCGTCAGTGCTGTAGTAGGCTTTCTCTAAAAGAAGGTTTTTTAACCTACCTTTAAGTTTTCCGTTGTATATTCCCTCCAATATTTTGACAACGTATTACTTATAAAGGATTGGCGCCATACAGAATATACTTTACTCTAGGACATGCTGGTTTCCTCTCGATGTTTTCCTTCACCGTTTTAAAAGCAGTGGTGATGAAATAATTTACACAAAGTAAATCGCCTGGCTGGGTTTGAGCCTGCCAACTACAATTCATAAGTCGTGGCTGTTACCACTGGGCGACCACTGATCCTTGCGTGAGGATTGTGTTTTATTCGTGTGTTATCATCATCATCGTATCATGTTATCGTTATCATCATAAAGACTACGTTGAAGACAAGGATGTTCGGCAATAATTCCTTCTGCACATTTGGCTTCCCTGGTGCCTCATTAACGGCATAACTATGTAAATGTCTATTAACTGCTCCCAAGTTACGATAATTATTTTAATTTACTTTTTAATTTACAAATTTCCTTGACATAATGTTTTTATTATTTGACATTGTATACTTACAATATTCTTTTTTTATTAAATTTAATTTGTTACAGCTTTAGTGGCAACCATTGTCATTTGGTTTAAATAGGTTTTTATTTTTATGGGAGAAATTTGAGAACGTTGTAGATATAACAGACTGTAGATCTGTGGACCATTTTATATTTTGCTAAGTACCTGGTACTTGTTGATGGGCCTACACTGTCCTCTCATACCTTTTAACACTGTAATTTGGAAACATTGTAAAAACCATTTACTTTTTAAAGAGTAACCGTGGAGTTTCTTGCCGGCTCTTCTCCATAGGAAACGACCAATTGGAACCGTGCACCTAGCTTCTGACGTTTCATAAGTGCCCTTGTTTATGTGAAATAAAATGTTTTGAATTTTGAATCATCTTTCTGTCCTTGTCCCATGTTACTCGGCGTCGGTGCAACACGTTTTTTTTTTCACTCTCTCCTGTCAACCGTCACGCTATCATACACTCCCTTCTCTTTTCATCTTTTCTTTGGCTTTTGCTCTCCCGCTCCATGCATCAACATTTATGTATATTCATCACTCTTTTACTCACATGCGTTTCCTCCCTCCTCATCAATTGCAATTGAATTGGTTGCAATTATAATTGGTGTAAATTACCCATCACAAAGCCATCAACTACGCGTTCTGCACATCAATATTGCTTTCTTATCAAACTAATTATGGCACTGTTGGATTTTAAACCTTCGGCGTCGAGCCGAGCATTGAAAATCCAACAGTGCACTTTTCTTGGTGTCCTCTAGTGTCAATGAAAACGGGCGTTAGTCACATTGTACAAAAACAGTTGCTGGGAAACGACTTTTAGAGCGCTAACACTGGGACGCTATGCCGACGTCGGTGGCTACGTAGCCGTATTGCCGTATTTGGTTACCTTTGGCTATCTACCGTTGCCAAATGAGGTTGCCAAATAAGTAGCCAATAACACGCGGGCGTCCGTTCTGGCGATCCAGTTGGTCACTGAGTGAGGGAGGCGTAACTTACTTGTATACAAAATACTGGCGACATGGCCAGGTCGCCAGAGTATCCCAGACTCCACGTAGGGCCCGGTCGGTCGTGGCTACACTTTCAAATTGGCGACGTCGCCATGCCGTAGCCAAGTGAGTTAACTGTCATACATTTCAATACGAATTGTTTGGATACTTAGCCGGTGACGTCGCTATGGCGTTCCAGTGTGTTAGCGCTCTTATTCTCGGTGTGAAAATTCACTGTTTTCGGCGCAGTTTAACGCACGCAAAATAGGGTAGAGTAGAAAGTCTCCCAGCTTAAACATAAAGGTCAATAAATACACAAGCTATTTCCCGAAGCCTTCCTAACGATGACTTAAAACTCTGAAGACGGGCCGTCATAATTTTCAGTAAAAGCCTCCTTCGTTCGCCCCAATGAATCCTCAGTGACAGCTAAATGAGAGGAGTAGGAAGGAAGGAATATTACGCGCTTTATTGTATTAACTTTATTAGAATTGGTTAAGGGTTGCAGTTAAAAAAACCTGATTTTAATTCCTTTATAACATTGACATACATATTATTTATATTTTTATATAAAACATTTTTTTTTTTTAAATCAATATATAAAATAGTGGCTCATCGGCATCAGGAACGCGGTCCAATCTGCCGGTGGTCACTGCTGATACCACCAACTGCATCAGACTGCTTGAAAACTGATCACGTTTTGAACGTTTTATTTGCAGTCGAGTTTTAGTTTTTTTTTAATATAACGTATATCAAATACAACCCTTTCAGTTCGTTATTATTTAGAAATCATCTCGATTTCTCATGTTCTTTATTTTGTTTTTTTTTTTTAACAAATCAAAATTCAAAATTTAAAAGTCATTTATTCAAACTAGGCTGAGAATCGGCTCTTTTCGAACGTCAAAATTACATAAGACAGTTCCCCAAAACGCCCACCCTTCACCACTTCCTAGTGCGTTAGCTGGGAAGAAGAAGTGGCGCAATAAACTCCCCAGCAGCACAGCTGTCTGTTCAGTTAGAAAGAAAAAAAAATGATTCTATATAATAGCATTCAACATAATTAACCTAATTTAAATTATTATCCGTATGTTAGCTAGCACACGCCAATATACCAAACAAAATCATCGAGAACTATACTCGGGCAGAAATAAAAACTAAATCAAATCAAAATCAAATTTATTTATTTACAGATCATACAATCCAATTTGTTAGTTAGTTACATACACATCTTAAACACTAGTCTTAGTACATAATAATAATATTGGGCAAATTTTGGTAATTTAAACGTAAACAAAACTTAACATCTTAATAAAAGCCTCCAAGCATAAAGGGCGTGCCCGCTTACATAATCATAATTGATACTTGATTTTATTTTTCATGTGAACTTATTAACATCAAAAGTCCATCAGTTTGATTTTATAAAAACATAACTATCTCACAACCTAGACGAGTAGTCATTTATTAAGGGTGCACTGAGATTTTTGCGAAGTAACTGCGTTCATTTGATTTCTTGCTGCATCGTTATTACTTAACCTTTAGTTATGCAATTAGGATGCTCTATACATCATACACTTAAGAAACACAATTACTTGTAGTTTCCTATTAAAAAAAACAAAGTAATCTCTATAAAACAACATTAATCCTTATAATAATAATAATACCAGCCTGTTACTGTCCCACTGCAGGGCAAAGGCCTCTTCTCACACAGAGAAGGCACGAGCATTGATCACCACGCTTGCTCAAGACGGGTTGGTGATTTAAGACTTATATTAGTCCAAGATAAACTCAGAAAGTACACAATCATGAATTGAAAAAGTCACATACGGGTACTTGCCCGGATTTGACCACAGCCTCGTGCATAAGAGGCGAGGCTTTAATCACTGGGCCATCACGAAATTTCTACAAATCCTCAGTACGGCGTAAATACTTCACGGAAGGTCATTAGTTTTTTAATAATAACAAAACTATATGTTGTCGATAACATTTTACATCTTTTAAATGTGTAATTGTTTATTAATAATACGAAGGAAATACCGAAATTATCGCGCGAACCGCCCATTCTTTATCCCGCTCTATCCCATTCATTCGCGTCAGAAGCTCGGTGCGCCCTTAAAGTCCACCCAGCCGGAATGCTTGAAAGGTATAATCCCACATCATAGATACTCGTGAGTCTGGTAAATTGTAAACTAGAGCGTAACTTACCACATCCATAGCCAACCGTGGCTTAGTACCGTCAATCATAACAGAAAATCAAGCTTTTTAGAGACAGCCCTGAACAACAGCTCCTTCATTTGTCACCCCCGCCGCTTACCGACTTTGATTTTATAGGCTTTAGAACATTTAACAGTTTTGAAGGCCGCTGGAAAGTTTTGGATATGAATTAAATCGTAAAAGGTTTGGGGCTCAAATTGATTTTTCTGGGGGAACGAAAAGGCCATTTCTCATAATTATAAAACGTTCAAATACAAGTTGCAATCTCATTTCAGGGGCAATCAATGACAAACACTTGTCAAAAATTAGGTGAATAAGTGGTATTTTTGACAGATCAGAATGCAAACGAACGTGGTCTTATATCCTCATCACGCAGTGAGCATGCGTTACATCGTCTTTCTATGTAATTTTTCTATGGATGCGTTTGATATCCACCAATCATATTCATTGATCTCATATTACGCTCTCCGTGTTCAGTATAATAATGCGTTCAGGGTGTTGTTGGGGCTGCCCGGCACTGCAGCACGTCGGGGATGTTCGCTGACGCTCGTGTCGACTGTTTCTACACGACGATGCGAAAGCGGTGCACATCTCTGGGGCGCAGGCTCTGGACTACCTCCAACTGGTGTTGTACAAGGAAACCTGTTCGCAAATACGCTCAGGAACCATCCTGAGCGTATTTGCGAACAGGTTTCCTTGTGTGTCGAGATTAATGTAATGACAAAAAAACAAAGAACTCAGAGGCAGGCGTTTTTTTTTTTTTTTTCTTAAATGGCTTGTAATAAATGATTTTCAGATTTGAATTTTGAATTTTCGAATTGGTCCACATAGCCAATGAATATGATTGGTGGATATCAAACGCATCCATAGCAACGTAGCATAGCACATCTCTGATGGAAAAGCACCCTTATGCTCGTTGATAGTTTGTTCTCTGTATGAGATGATTACAAGCTGGTGTTATAGGTAAGTAGGTCCATACCTGCCTTATCCCGACAGTGATATCGCTTATATCTGAATAGGCCTTTAGACTAAGTTCTTTGTGAGTTTTAAAAATGCATTTTGGATCACATAATTATAATCCCAATTAAGTTTAAAGTGAGTCCTTCTCTACTAAAACCTTAACCTTATTTCCATTCAAAACTCGCCACTATAACCCAGGTCTTAAAATTCAATTCTGCTTATTTCCTCCTCAAGTCCCCACTACACTTTTGGCCAGACAAAATCCTCCTTTACAATAACGTAAGTCAAATCTCAAAATAATAGACTGTAAGCTCCTTAGACTGAGGTGCAACTGCACGCCAGTGTTCACCTGCAGGGATTCCGTTTTAAAATATTGCCTGTCATATTTTTAAGACAACGTTGTCTGTTTTATTTGACAGTTTCTTAAAGATGGCGGGTTTGTTCGTTTTTAAGGTAGACGAGGGAATGAATTGTCAAATTGTGTTCGACGATTTACCTATTGATCACCTATGCTGTTGTAAATTAAGAGGGTGTATTTCGAAAGTTGACAACGTCGCAAAGTGCTGTAAAATAATTTACGGTTTCGATTGAATTGAAAAGTAATTAGAATGTTTTCAAATGCAGTAATTAGAATGTTTTATGCTCTAAAACTAAATATTCAGTATTACGATAGTATTTATTGCAATTCATAATCAATATTTTAGTAACTACACATAATTATTTCATATTTAATTAATAGTTTGGTTTTTAATCACATAGACTAATTTGACATTCAAATCATTGTTGTTTGTTTTTTGAATTTGCAGTTTGACATTTGCACCTGTCAAATTAGTTTACGGGAATAAAAAACGAATTTTAGTCATTTTGACAAATTAATCAAAACAGCGAATATTTGACAGCTATTTGCGACGTTGCCTCATTTCAAAATGCACCCTCCTAATATTTTCGGAAAAGTGCCATTAATAATTATAACAGATTGACCACCAAATTACTAGGTGGCAATTTCCACTCAGTTCTACTCACCAAAGTCAGTTCTACGAGAAGGCTTTGCTTCCAAATAGAGTAATTGAAAGTGAAAATAAAATGCAATGAATTGGTGATGATGATCGAATTCAGTTCTGTTTTTGCCCGACTACGGCGAAGCAAAAAGAACGGTTATGATTTTGACCGGTAAGTATGTGTATAATTATGTATGTATGTTCATCTGTTCCCTCATAACTTTTAAACTACTTATCATAGTTTGAAAAATGAGGTATCTTAATCGTCCGCTGATTATAGGGTATGTGACGTCACATTTAATTAATATGGCGCCCTCCAGAGGACATAAAGTCAGTCATGAAACAATTTGTCTTTTCATGATGCCATGTTGGGTATCAAATTGAAAGAGCAAAATCCGGAGTCACACGTAATCTGTTCAATTTGTGTTGTATGTTCAGTGTGACATGACGTGTGACTCCGGATTTTAATTTGTCTGTCTGTGATGTCTTGTTTATAAATACCTTTTTAGTTGGGGTTTTAGTCGTATTTGGGTTTTAGTTTTTATGACATTTAGTTTTTCATCATCTATTTCCGAGTCTTCATATACTTTCCCCACAACACCATAAAATTTCCTTTTCCTCTTTAAAATATTCAAAGCAAATGTGAATAGACGTAATACAAACGCAAGGAAAGTTTGTAGAAGATCAAATATGCTTTGTATTCGAGCGACAAAGGGGTGTAAATGATGTTTTTACTCACAAAGGCGAATTGTATAAGTTATTTGTCTTTTTGCATTCGGAAATGGCGCTGTGTTTTTGAATTGTTATGGAATTGACTTTTTTGGGTTTAAGTTTTTTTTTGGTCTTTCGGTACAGAAACCCGTGGGCATGTGGAGCACTCCCCTACCCAGCCCGATCACCATGTATGGTAAGACGAACCCTTGGGAGAAGCGAGCTGAATACCTAGGAGTGATCCTTGACCATCACCTTACCTTTAGTGAACACATAAAGACTCGAGCTCGTTCGTACACCGTTTTCACTCTCAGTAGGCTCCAATTCATATTGACCGCCCGCAGCAAATTGTCACTCAAGTGCAAATTGCGCAACTATACCGCGGTCATCCGTCCCATCATGTTCTACGCATGCGTAGTCTTCGCATACGCTAATCCACACCGTCTCCATAGGATGCAGACTCTCCAAAACCGTTTCCTCAGAAAGGTTACGGGTGCCCCCCTCTATGTTTGCAATTTGGATCTTCCCTTAGATCTCAAAATGGAGGAGCTCGTGTATTTTGAGATCTAAATATTATCAAAATATTTCACAGGGTTTTTTTGGGTAAGAACCTATTTACCCAAAAAAACCCTGAGAAAATATTTTTGGTACGAAATTCTTCCAAACGCGACTTGCGGTAGGACCAAACTGGCAGAAATCGTCACTCGAAAAAGCGTTCATACTTGCGCCTGTCTTTTTCTAAATCGATAAAGGGAGAGAAAGTGTGAAATTGGTAAAATGAAAATGAAAAATGGCGGCTGCGTAAATTTTGTCATATTTCCTCATGGTTTCGAGGATACTAAAGCTGATTTTGAGGTCAAAATGCAAATCCAAGATGGCGGCTACGAAAATTTTCAAACTTTTCTTCATGTATTTTTTGTTTAATACAGTCGAAAAATGAATCACTATCGAAGATTACTCGTTTTTCACCACTTCCAATATCATTTGAAAGATGTAAAGTTTAAATGAATACGTAACGTTTTGTGTTATTTTCAGACTCACTTGAATTCACATACTCAGTCAAAATAAACAAGTTTCACGATTGTGAAACTTGTTTCTGAGTTATTTAAATGTATGCAAATAGGTAGGTAAAGGTGTTTTAACCTCCAAGTGAAGGGTGATTGTAGGTGAATCAAAATTGCGTTTAGTAACAACTCTTGATTATTATGTAAAGCCTGAAGAATTTTCATAATGTTTACTTAATATATTTTATTAAAATATATTTCGCGTGCGTAAGTTTCCCAAATTTTTTCCCAAAAAAGTTTCCCAAAAAATGAAGAATAAGAGAGATTTAGTGTGAGAGATAGAGAGAGTTACATCTTTCTTCTCTCTCGTGTAACGAAATTTGCCTAAACGTGATGCATCCTTGAAATTTCACTCCCAATTTTCGTCCGATTTATCGAATCGCCACCTAAGAAGTTCAAAAACCATATCGGGAACACGGCCTAAGCTACGCTGTCAGGGCTCTGAAAAGAGCAATCTCCTTACAATACGCACCGTGTTCAGGAGTTCCTAACTTTGAGTGACTCACTTAGTGATAGTACGCTACATAATTATTACTTGAAAGGGTTCACTGTTACGAACAAAAATCGCAAAAAAAGAATCTGTTGCTTCAAATATTGTTCGCTTATTTAAATCAAAATTGGGAACAGAATTTTTTATTTTTTATTTCCGGGTGATCCCATTGTAAAAGTTGTTCAAAATTATACCTTTCAGGTTGTCAGTTATTTCAAATTCACCTTGTATAGCATTATTAGCCTATAATATTCCCACTACTGGGACACAGGCCTCCTCTCTGTGGGAAAGAGTGGGCAGTTATCCGCTACGCGGGCCCAGTGCGGGTTGGTAGATGTCGCATGTCTCCGAATTTTTGGTTCTAGGACATGCCGGTTTCCTCACGATGTTTTCCTTCACCGTTTTAAGAGTGGTGATGAAAGAGTATACACAAAGTAAAGCGCCTGTCAGGGTTCGAACCTACGACTCGTAACTCCGTCACCGTCACCACTAGGCCACCATTGCTCTGGGCATAACATCATCTTATTATTTTCTGACTACGAACTGAACTAAGGCGGTGCGTATTCACGAGCATTGATCACCGCGCTTGCTCATTGCACGCTAGCAATTTTACACAATAAAAGTCCAGGATTTCAAACAATTTATTTTCCTATTCAGCAAGTAATTAAAAACTGCACTACCCTTAATTAAAACCGCGAAAATTAACATGAAAGTAGTTAAAAGTTCTAGAAATGCAAGCGGCGCCAGGACAACAAACTATCATTCAAATCATATTACTGAAGTCATTTAAAGTGTAGAACAATTCAAAAAGTTGAAATAAACTTAGGCGTCATTTGCATTGCAAATGTGTCGCCTGAAATTGCCCGAGGTTTTCAAATACTTAGCGCTGTTCAAAATAAGATTTAGTGCTAATGCTGTTGAAGTAATTTTATTGAAGTTTTCATTATTTTATTTTGTTTAGAATTAAGACGAGGTACATAGTTTTACATGGTTATTCAGTTAATTATTTACTTAGAAGAACATAGTTGTTTAGCTTTTGCGCTGAAAACATTGAAGAGTGTGTGTGAAATGGAGTGACGTCACGGACGTTAAGTTGGTCGGTACTCCTTGCTGTTGTCTAAAGTGTTTTAAATAAAATAACCCATTTAAAAGAACAATTATAATAAAGAAAGTTTCCACATACTATAACTCAAGACACGAAACGTTATCTAGTGCGCAAGTGCAGTGTATAAATAGTATTTATAGTATAAACATAAATCTGTACACCAGTGACCAAAATCTACCCTTAACATTAAAACTATAAAAATAGTTTAGTGAATATACTTAAAATCTACCCGTGCAGTGTTGCCCAAGAGTGTGCTTCAACTCTATTTACCCCAGTGTCGGTGTATGGTGTTAACAAACCATTAAACTCCCATCAAACCATAATTCGCATATGTTCAAAACAGCGCCATCTATTGACACTGCGCGGAACGACTAACTGAGATCGATAATCTAAACTCGTTGAGAACGAAGCAGACCAAGATCATGCCTGCAGCGAAGTGCGGCGGTTGCGCAAAATTCTTATCGCCGATAGAGGCCGCTAAATGCAGACAGTGCAATGCCTTTTATCATCGCGCTTGCGTCGGCTTGCCTGGTGCCGGCAGTATTGCATCTGCGTGGCGCTGTCCTGAGTGCAAAAAAAATTTGGTCAGAGACAACAAGACGGAGACACCAGTTCGAGGTAGGGTGGATCCTGCCCAGGCAGAGGAGAACAGTAGCCCCGAGGAACTCATGGACATGGACAGTCAATTAAACAGCACTGCCCAGGACGGTACCACTAACTTCTCTTCTGACTTGGCAGACGAGCTGCGGCTATTTAAGGAGGAGCTGCGTGCCGAGTTTCGCTTGATGCATCAGGAGTTCCATCAATTGCGTACGGAAATGGCTCAACTAAAGGATTCCCTAAAGACCTCTGATGAGCGGATGGATAACTTAGAAGCGCGAGTAGGTGCCCTGGAACACAAACTGGAGCAAAAAGTACAGCCGGACAGGGATCCATTGGAAAGCACCATAGCTGAACTGAAATGCCAGTTGAACGAACGCGATCAAGAACTCCTGCTCAACGACATTGAGGTGACCGGAATACCGGAAAGCAAGGACGAGAGCGTCATACACCTTGTTAAGTTCCTTGCTATAAAGCTTGGCGTCGTCATTGATGAGAGGGACGTAGTTCATGCTGAGCGAGTCGGATCTGCGCGCCGTAATCGAGTGGAGACTTCTGACGGCGCCATCTCTGCCGACCCCACTGCACAGCGACCTCGGTGTATATCCGTGCGTTTCGCAAGGCGCGCCACGCGCGACTCACTACTGCGCGCGGCTCGGGTTCGCCGCGGTTTGAGTACAGGTGACCTTGATATCACTGGGCCGCCGCACCGAGTTTATGTTAACGAGCGTCTAACTCGGACAAACCGCCAGCTATTTTATCACGCTCGTCAGGCAGGGATTCAAAGCAAGTGGAAATACGTATGGACAAGGGAAGGGAGAATCTTAGCTCGCAGAGAAGATCAGCAAAAAGCAGAACGAATCAGGTGTGAAGACGATATCTGCAGGATTTTTGTATAATGGTCGGTTTGTACCACATCCGAACGCGTTCTGTAAACTTTTTTCGTTTGCCAATTAGTTCTGTGGATGTTTCCATTTTAATCTCTTCATTATTTTGTTTTGCACGTATAGAAACTTTATATATTTTGTTCTATATAATTAGTAATGTCACAGGGTGGTGTGTGTTTCCTGTGGTACCAAGTGGGAATCTATTTTGTTCTCAACAGCGTTCGTCATCACTACGCAAAACATATTCTAGGAAAGTTGATTATTTTGGTCAATTGTGGACTGTTAAGTTGGTTAACCAATTACTGACAGCATACAGCAAATTGGAAGCGTTTTCATGCACATATTACTTTAGTTTTAAAACATATTATGCAGATAATATTTACACACACACGTCTTATTTTTACACTTTTAATACACGTATTCTTGGGAACAATTCGATGATAATAACGAATATGACTTTTACATTATTAATTGGAAAACCTTATATTATACAACTATTGTTTACAGTAGCTAAAGTTAAATTATTATTTACAATGAGTTATGTACAATTTTTGCTTAAAATTATTTATTTTACAATATTTTTTACAATCAAATATTATATTAAAAAAAAAAATATATTATTTCAAATTTTTCTTTACAATGTTGTTTTTATTTATGCTTTTTTGGCCTTTGTTTATAATTCTTGTTATGAATGTCAGTTCTTTGTTGTTTACGACACTTGTTTGCAATATTTTTATAGAATTACGCATTACATTTGTATTTGTTCATCGCTCTTATCAAATGCGGAGCAATCAACACTTTACGTCCGCGACATTACTATTTTACTTTGTTGTATATTTAACTACATTATATATGCTTGAAAAATACCTTAAAGTTGGTTTACTTAACGTAGGCTCCCTTGGCACTAACCACGATGATTTTATAGCAGCAGTGGAAGGGCATTCTTTCGATGTCTTAGCAGTTAACGAGACTTGGCTACGACCGGGCGAAGAAGGGCGAGCGCCCACTGTGCCAGGTTACCGCCTGCGCCACACGCCACGACCGCTGGCTGTGCACGGGGGTCGGGGGGGTGGTGTGGGTTTTTATCTCAAACGCGGCCTGATCGCTCGTACCTGGTCCAACCCAATTGACCCTAGATACGGCACTATCGAACAAATGTGGATTACCCTTACACTGAATGGAAATAAAATTGCTATAGGCACAGCGTATCGTCCCCCACGCTTGGACTTGGACCTCTTTCTCGACGCTATAACAGACTCCATTAGCTCCTTAGTAAAATGTGATCACTACGTACTGCTCGGCGATTTCAATGTTAACTTACTGAATGTTAATGGGCAAACAAAGAAAGTATGTGAGTTTTTGAATAGCCTGAGCCTAAAACAACTGGTAAGTTCGCCCACCCATTTTACGGACCATAGCGAAACATTGATCGACCTTATCTGTACTAATCTCAATCACAAAGGAGTATCTGTCGAGCCCTATGGCTCAATAAATGGCCACTCACTTGTTATCTGTGAATTTAATATTAGGCGTAGCAAATATAAACCCCATTCAGTTACGTACAGATCTATTCAGCAAATAAATAGAGAAATATTTGATAGTGACTTATCGCACATACACTGGGACAACATTTGTGGCTTACCTAATGTGAATGACATGGTTGAGGAATTAAATGCAAATATTTTAGCTATTTACGATGCGCACGCTCCAGTCAAGAAATGCGTAATTAAGGAACCGTCCTTTCCCTGGATAACAGAGACAATTAAATTGATGATGCACTTACGAAATGATGCTCTGACTAAGTGCCGAAAAAAAAAGAAATCCGAGTCCAAAAGGGCTTACTACAAACAGCTGAAATCTCTGGTGGCTATTTCTATATTTAGGGAAAAAGTTGCATACTTCAAATTCAACATTAATAGCAAAATCAAAGATCCAAAAACATTATGGCATAATTTAAAAAAAACCGTATTACCAAAGAAGCAGATTGATGACCTTCCTACTCACTTCAGAGACCCTAACCAAATTAATAATCACTTTTTGAGTGTTCCTGGTAACCCCGTCTGCAATTCATCACAACGCACTTTCTTTCAGTCTCATCGGTATGGCGATGATAGCTTCGCATTCGCATTACAACCAGTAACTGCTGATCAAATTCTGCGATACTTCCGCCAGCTGAAATCTAACGCTGAAGGCTGTGATAAGGTGACCCTGAATATGCTTTTGCTTACACTCCCACATTCACTAAAAGCCATCACTGACATTGTGAACAGCTCAATTGTTTCAGCAACATTCCCTGACATCTGGAAAGTCGCAATTGTTAGGCCATTGCCAAAAAAACCAAATCCGACTGAATTAAAAGACCTTAGACCCATTAGCATTCTGCCTTGCCTATCCAAAATTGCTGAAAAGGCTGTATGCCAGCAGCTATCAAAATATCTGGAAGACAAACACATTTTACCTGAGCTACAGTCAGGCTTTCGTAAACGACGTGGTACTTCTACGGCTCTTTTGGACGTGACAGATAACATCCTGTCCGCACAGGATAAGGGCCTGTGCACACTTCTCGTTCTACTTGATTTTTCGCGAGCTTTTGACTGCATCAATATAGATTTGTTTCTATCAAAGCTGAAGTATTATGGATTTGATCAAAATACGATACACTGGTTCCAAAGTTATCTCGCCAACCGTCAGCAGCGTGTGGAAATACAATTGAGCGATGGCTCTTCCCTTGTTTCGTCAATTACTTCCATTTCTAGGGGAGTCCCGCAAGGCTCAATATTAGGCCCCATCATCTTCATTTTGTATTGTGCGGATATAATAAATACCCTAAAGCAGTGTAGGTACCACATTTATGCGGATGACGTACAAGTGTATATCTCTTTTAAGCCAAGTGACTATGACAGCGCGTTAAAAGACCTTAACGATGATCTTGACAGGATAGCATGTTGGGCTGAAAACAACGGTTTGGTACTTAACCCGACTAAAACTAAATATATGCTGTTTGGAACCAACTGTCAAATCAGTGCAGTGCCGGCAAAAATCAACGTTACCCTGTTGGGTGAGCCGGTCAGTCGAGTCAGTGAGGCACGTAATCTGGGTCTGAACATGGACGCTGGGTTGAGATACGAAACACACGTGGCAGAGTCAGTGCGCACATGTTTTTACCGGCTTAAGGTCCTTTACAAAATTAGGCCTTATCTATCAGAGGAGCTGCGGATCCAGCTGGTTGAGTCACTCGTGCTATCTAACCTAAACTATGCGGACGCAGTTATTGGCCCTCGACTACTGGCAAGAACTGATCGACTGATCCAGAGGGTGCAAAACGCCTGCGCTCGATTCTGCTTCACAATCCCGCCTAGAAGTCACGTAACGCCGTTTTTAAATAAGCACTCAATCCTCAAGATGAAGTCACGCCGTAAGTTGCATTTAGCATGCCTACTATTTGGAGTTATAAAGAACAAGCAGCCGTCCTACCTGTACAATAAACTGAGCTGGATCGCTAGTAAAAGAGAATGCGCAAGTAGACAGTGCTCGCAGCAACTCTCCACTCAATCGCATAAGACAGCTGCCTTCAGGGGAAGTTTTAGATACGCCGCATCCAAATGTTGGAACAATATTCCCCCGCCAATAAGGAATCTTAAATGTCTTGGCACCTTCAGAATCCGACTGCGGCAGTTTCTTATCGCCTCGCAAAAAAAACTGGGTATGACTGTTTCGAATACGTCCATAATATAACTAGCCGGCTGTCGTGTTCTTCTCGATTCATTCTGCTTTTTTGGTGCAACTCAAGATCACAAACCTGTGAACAAAGGGAATATTATTAATTTGCTCATTTGTGGATCCATTGTTAGATGATAGTTTACATAAGCTTATTTACCTACATTTATTTATTGAAGCCACTTCTTAATCCAGACTAATCGATTATTTTATTCACACCTACGCCACTATAATTTTTATCATTACTCATTTATACATTATACATTTATTTATTTAAATAATCAAGTACCTATCAAATACACAATCACTATCGAACAAGAACGTTTTCAAATGCTAAACTTTACTGTTATCATTAAAAAATCATATCATTATTTAAATTGCGGGTATACTTACGTAATTTCATTCTGCGCATTTCACTTTTCACAACACCAATAATTCGCTTATTTATCATTACATCAGCTCGACGTCCGTATGTCACTGCAGGGATCCAGCAGAATATCAGCGTCAGGTATATTTGCCTGACACATGCTGAGTTGGACTCCCATTTGGTGCAACCTTGAGACGCACACCGCCCTTTGTATGTTTCACAATTTTAAAGTGTGTTAGCCAATAGTCATCACAATGTCTTTATTTTCTTCTTTATTTTATTTTTTTGTATATTGGCACCTTATATTCATGTATTTAGTTATTATTTAATCGTGTTTTTGTATTTTATGCTGTCTTTTGTGTGCACCAAATAAACGATTTATCTATCTATCTATCTATCTATCAAATCAGAAACTTGGCAACGTCGCGAATAGCTGTCAAATATTACATGGAGAATTGAAATCATAACAATGAATTAGGTCCTGCCATTATTTAAGTTAAAATAAAAATTAAACATGTTCCAAACAGCGAAATATTTGACAGCTAATTTGTGACGATGCCAATGTACCAATGTACTCTTAATTGATTGGAGTTTTTTTAAATACTGCTTGTCAACCAAACACTACCTACTATTTTTGATGCCACAGTTGACGTTGGCAATACCTAGCTGTCTGAGGTACGGAAGTTTCACCGAAAGTACTACTATTAAAAGGACCTAAATTATAGAACTGCCGTATCTATCTAAAATAACACGTTATTATGGCTGATCAATACAACAGTGTAAGCATAGCTATTTTTTATCGTCAACATTTTTATCAATTAAAACAACATAAAATGTTGACATGACTGATATCAATGAGAACTTATTTTTGGCAGTTCTTTGTCGTAGTGTATTCTAGGGTAAAGTCTAATAAAATTATAACGAATTGTTATCGCCACTTGAAAGTTTACGGAGTTTGTCTCTTTAAAGACTCTCTACGATGGTAGCCGCCATCTTGGGTGTCAACATTATTTATTTATTTATTCACATGACACGTTTCCTTTGCCATTACAGATAATAATAAATCTAATGCGACAAAGTAACTTAAAATATACTTAACTATACCTTACATGTATAATATAATATGTCTTTTTTTGTCATCAGCAATCCCGAAAAGTATGAAAATGACGGGATAACAATTTCGACGACAAAAAAAGCATACTTGCTCCGCTACTTTTCTCAAGAGTCACGACGATTACATAAATTTTCAGAATACTTGAAAACGTTACGGCCTTACTCACACCACACACTTAAAAGTACCTACAAACTCATAAGAAACCATAAAGCCACTTAATTTAAACGTCAGATATAACCAAAGAAACCCGTCAGTATTAAAACAGTATTAACAAAGTAACGCCGGTAAAAGTGGGAAATAAACTGAAACGGTAGGCCTATGCCATGCCGGTTGTTTTGCATAATACCCACATTTCTATGCCCGTTTTGTACACACGTATGAAAGTACGGGTGACGTCAGAGGTGTACAGTTGCGTGCGACGTGCTTTTCTTTTTTGTTTTTTTCGTGAAATGCTGCGAGCTAGGGTGAAGTTTTGGAAGATTTTTTAAACACTGGGAATATCGCTTTTGGCTGATTTTTTTGTAAAAAATAAAACGATCTATCACAGTGTGCAGCTAAATTGTTAACTTTAATTTATAATGATGATTAGTTTCTTTTAACAACTTAAAGGGCGAAAGACTGTCGTCATTCCGTCAAGGGATGGAGTGGAACATACGCAGAAAGACATCTAAATTCCTCAAATATTAACTTAGATACCTATTATCTGCAGATACTACTTAGATACCTATTATCATGAGGCTCTAAAGACCAATTTCTTTACCAAGAAAAATATGCGAAACAGTTGGTTGACTCACTACCTGTTGACGATTTCAAGCCAGATTTTGGCTTTCACCGTCAGTTAGATATCTCAAAACTTTTAAAGGGCACGATAACCTTAAAAAAAGCTTACAAACTTTTGGAGAAAGAGCGCGAAGTGCGTCTAAAGAAGTTTTTACTTCACAAATACAGTCACGCTCACCCAAATTAAGTTTCCACATTATCTGTAAAAAAACAATTACGTCACAACGTATTGTGACGTAGTAGTTGTTTCTTTACAGATAATGTAAAAATGTGAAAAGGCTTATCGTAATAAACCTTTTCTTCTCGTGCATACTTTTACTAGCCCGTTCATGTGACGTCAAAATACACTCGCGTTCAGTCGAGACTGTAAGAAATATTTCATTTATTCGGGAAGGAAGAGGCAAGGAATAAGTTTTCTCAATGTGTCTTAATTTGAATTGATTTATTGCATTCTGGTTTTGGCTGTGTGGTAATTGTGATGCCGCATGCCGTTGAGAATATTGATTTATTTTAGAGGGTTTTGTGTCACTCGTGACTCTGATTATTCAAAGATCGTCGTTCATGTGTAAGACGTCCTCGTAATATAAGGTCCAGTTTAAAACCAGCGTCAGACACTAGTTGTCTGACATTTATGCTGAACTGGGCCTATTTGGCGCAGCCGTGAGGCACACAATATTATTCTAAGTTACCTTAATTTTTTCCATTTTTGCTTTTCTGTGAATTGTGTGCCTTAACCCGAGTTAAATAAATTTATTTTCTTTCTCTTTAAATAATTTTTTCTTTCTTTCTTTCTTTTTAAATAAATTTATGTTCTTTCTTTCTTTATTTTCTTTCTTTCTTTCTTTTCTTTTCTTTAAAGTACAAAACAATTGTCCAAAACTATAGGAAGATTAGAAAAATTCTGCTCTTTTTCATTGGTATTAAAAAAAAACATAATTGTTAAGTTTATACGATAAATTGATGTTTCGAACTGCAAAACAGAAGTGAAGATTACAAACGCTGTACATAAAGAAACAAAAACAAATTGTTTCCATGAATATTACAATAAGAAGTCGGTTAATAATTATTGCACTATCAAAATAGTTTTTCTCCACTTATATTAAACAGAGAAAAGATTTGTATATTTGTATGTTTGTTTTCAATGAATAAACTCAAAAACTACTGAACCGATTTCAAAAATTATTTCACTAATAGAATGCTATATTATCACTGAGTAACATAGGCTATAATTTATAAAGATATAACTAATCACGCGGGTGAAGCCGTTGGCGGAGGCTCAGTGTCACATAAACCTACATGGGCAATTAAGAAACGTCAGAAGCTAATTGCACGGTTCCAATTGGTCCTTTCCTATGGAGAAGAGCCGGCATGAAACTCCACGATTACCCTTAACGTAGTAGGCATATCTATAGTTATCTACTCATGGTTGACTGGGCGCCCTACAGGAGTCCCCCTCTTTGACCAGCTGTCGCCAAGTCAAGTGAAGCCAACAGTAATTGCTCAAAAAATCGCTGGCTCGAAATGATCTTGAAAAAGACTGCCCTGGGAAAAGATAAAGATAATTTTATGTATTCAAACACTTTTACTTAGCAAAAAATTCTAAAGGATTGTTCAGATTATTATTGTGAACTTTAATTTTATTATTAGACCTTTAAGTATATTTTTTTAAACCGAAGTATTCCCTGACCTTTTTAACCTGCTTTTAAATAAACCAAGAATAAAATAAACAAATAAGTAAAGTTTCCTTGTGTCTAATGAAGGTTAGAATACTGATTTGATTCATTAAAAGCTTAAGGTCTTAAAGACAAACTAAAAGCAATAAAGCTTTCCATTTAAAACTAGGCATTTACTTAAACTTATTCCCTTAAACGAGCCTTATTAATATAAACCTAAAATATCTACACTAAGAACAGAATAACCTCCTACACCTTAAAAAATTACAAGCAACTTTAAAGCAAATTTAACGACAGTTCAGAAAGTAAGGGTTGAAGAAAATACGCCAATAACACTGCAGCCCTCTCAGGGTTGTCAAAGAATAGAGGATTAGAAGCAGATGGGGCTCCGGGCACCCCTACAAAGGAGAATCGTTAGGGACATGCTAACACCGTTTTTTGAACGCTCTACTGTATAATGATAGGTGAGTGGTTAAACTTTGGAAATCGTTAAAAAAAATCGGTGAAATGCAATTTCAGTGTTAAATGTTTTTATGGTGTACATAATAAAGAGTATTATATCTATCTATCTTAAATGTAATGTGGAACCATGCTTAAAACATTTTTTTTAATAAAATAAATTATAATTTTATTTTACGTTAATTACCAATTAAAGGGCATTGGCGAAAAAGAGGGGAGAGATTTTACCTGCAAATGGAACAAAACAGGTTGAAATCGATACCCATTCTATTTTTATTTCTTTGTTTTTTCTAGGGTTTGTGCGTGATGGCACGTTGTTGTGGTCAAGGAAATTTAATTTTAAATGGTATGTCTTTTAATTTGAAATGGCTAAGTATGACAAAACAAAAAGACTAACTTAAAAAAAAAAAAAAAAAAAAAAAAAAATTGAATATTTGCTTATTTATTTTTGCCCAAATCCAAACATTTCGTTATCTATCTCTGAATAGTGAGACTAGTTTCCTATAGGAGACGGCATTGCAAAATAGCCGGCGCAACTAGCGTTTGATTCGCCTTACGGAATACACTGAGCACTCTTTGTGTAGGCGAGTATTGCCGTGACATTTTGTTAAGGCGCTCTAATTATTTTGGTCCTTTGGGTGATTTTTTTTACGTAGTACATAGTATTCGGCTACGCTCAATTACTTATGCATTAAAGCTATATTACTTATAACTTAATAAAATATTATTGGAGGGTGCACTTACTATTTACTTAGCGTTTACTTTTTCGGTTCAGCTACAGTACCTACATACCTATAGAGCCTCCTGTAATTAATTTAGTAACTTAAAAAGCAATTAGGTGAACTCAGCGTCCTACGCTCGTGAGTTTTTTCCTTAGTTTAAATCTTTTCACACTCAGTTTCAACTAGGAAGAGGTGGGGTGGCGAGGTGGGGGGGAATAGGTGGGGGTAGGTGGTTCTAATTATGAAGGTCAAGGCAGATATTATAATAATTTATTTATATTTATTTAAATTTATTAAACTTATTGCTCAATAATTAGATCAATGACGCGACTACTCTAGCTCGCTGATCATTGTTCGCTCCGGACCGGCTGCGGCAGTCGCGCGCCTGTGGCTCTTGGTGCCTGTTCGCAGCTCCGCCAGTGCATATGCTCCCAAAACCCATACTGCTCGATATGCTCCCAAAACCCAGGCGATCAATCTGCTGAACGCCCTGATTGCTCAGGAGCCTTATGTTGACATATTTATGTATAGCAGTAAATCTATGTTGGCATGAAGTTTTTTAGCTAAATGTTGTTGTTGGCTTGCTGCGCGCTTTGGTGTTCACTGTAAGTGCAGGAAGCAATTGTTGATAAATAAATAAATAAGGGTTTTTTTAACCTTGTCTAATTAGATTGACCTTAAATTGAATTGAAAGAAGTAAGGGAGCGTTCAAGTATTACGTAACGAATTTGGGGAGAGGGGGTCTTCTAAAACGTTACGATGCGTTACAGGGGCGGGGGTTTGAACTACGCGTTACGTAACATTGTTTTTTTAACCCTTCAGAACGGTCGCGTAGATCGATTCTCTCACACTTTTATTCTCAAAATTTCAAATGGATTGACCTCTTGAAAATTTTTTACCTTCACAAAACTGCTTGCTTGCTTTTATAGGTAAAAATGGTCACTTGGTGGTTGCGTAAAGTTTTACTACGGGGGAGTATAGAAAAACGTTACGGCGCATTAAGGGGGGGAGGGGTGGTCAAAAATCTCCAAAAATTGCGTTATGTAATACATGAACGCTCCCTAAGCGACTGACTGACTGACTTAAGCAATATTCTTGCGCCCACATTACTATAATTATTATTGCTACAAGAATGTGTGTGCCAATCGATCTTTCTTCTCATCAACAACCCTTACAAAATCATATCGTACTACATACAAACCGACAAAGTCACCCTCCCCAGTGCACAATAACGTCAGTTTACGACGAGCACTAGCAGTTAGACTGGCAGTAACAAAACTAACAATACTACACTTACGACCATTGTTAATTGTGACGGTAACTTAAATTAAACTTGGTTGTAAAACTCACCGCGGTTGTAAAGTGGACGGTTCTGTTTTAGAATATGAATTGTACTTTATTTTACAATAGAAAAGTTCAAATAACAACCAACTTCAACATGTGAGCGTAAGTAGCTCGAAATTAAAACTCAAATGCTGAAAGGGAATGAATTGGATACAACATGAGCGTCAGACTGTTTGAAGATTTCCTGGCCAGGACTACGTCTACGAGGTGTTTGGAGATGAGGGAAACTGCTGATAAGATTCAGTAGGCTTTCAGGTTGATTTCTATATCTGGTAACTACTGGTTTGCTAGCTAGATTTACCCTAGGTACTTTCACCTAAAATCATATTCAACCGTGGATATTTTAAATGTCTTATGGGACTTGTTGTACATCCAATGGCCTTAAAATTTCAAATGTCGTAAGGGAAATTTACATCTAATGTCCTTTACGACATTTCTCCTCATTCCTCATACCTCTCATTACTTATTTATTTCAATTAGTCTGAGGATTAGCACTTTTTGAACGTCAAAGTTACAAGAGTGAGTCCCCGGAACGCCCACATGTCACTACTTCTGTTTGAAATTGGAAAACGCATTGGTGCAACAAACTCCTCATTATGATGAAATCTACACTCTTATTTCACCATTTTTAAGTTAAAATTTTGAAACGAACCTATATTTTCATTAATGGGGTACGACTCTAGATTCCAGCCTGTTACTCGATTTGTAGATCGACTCAACAGTAGGTAGCGCTTATGAATACGATAAATGGTGCTATTCAATTCTGCCGAGCCCTTCAAAGATACAGGCTTGGTGCAGATTTTTTAAATTATATTCAACCTAAATTCAACAGCTAATTTCCTTACCATATTGGCCCCAATATTGGCCCAAAAAGACTAGCATAAGCCAATAATTTCCAACAACTAGGGAACGAAACTCGACGACTGTTGTTACTATGGTAAACTGTTACTTAAACTTGTTGCCCTCGGGAACGGAGCAAAGCGAGCAAAGCGAGCAAAGCGAAACTTCTAACTATTTTATATGGAGTTCGTAAAATATATTTACGAATAAAAAAGCGAATTTACACTGGGTATCGCGGTTAAGGGAATTAAAGTTTGTGTTTTACTGATGTGTTTTTTAATCCGGAGTTTTTATTAGAGTGGACATAAGGACCATGTTGGTGACTAAGTGACAAACTGGTGTCTTACTCAACAGCTACAGATGAAGGGTATGAATTGTTTTTATTTAATTATTTTGTGCACTTGTTTATGTCTAAAATAGTACAATACTGTCGCGGCCTGCAACTGGGCTGAGTCCATCAATGCCAGGTTGCGGCAAAGATTTGTATAGTACTTTTGTCAAATAATGCGCGGAAATTAAAATTGAGTAAATTAATTATAAATTCCAGAATCAATGACAAACAATAGTATATTATGCAATTAGTGAATAAAAGACGGATTTAAAGCGAGGGCCATAGATGAATCACGAGCAAGTGAAGGATTCTAACGACTGAATCACGACCGTAGGGAGTGATTCATGACGATTGAATCACGAGCGTAGCGAGTGATTCAAGTTTTAGAATCCTGAGCGACGCGAGTAATTCATGGCCCTCGATATAAATCCGTTTTATTCAAGAGTTGCATACTATACTTTATACCATGACTACGAGAAAAAGAAAGATTTAAGCGAAAATAGACATTTATTGAAGAAAAAAGGAAGGTTGAATTAAGCTTCGTGCAGACTGGTGCGACGCGACAGCGCGACGCGATTCTAACAAAACAATTTCAAAGAAAACTTCACGGTATAACAATGACCGGTGTCGTCGCGCTGTCGCGTCGCGCTACTCTGCAAGGGGCTTTAATTAAAATGCACATTAAAATTGGAACAATTACTAAAATCAAAAGTAATTTTCTTATTATTACTAATAACAATCAACTTGTGAAACGATATTTATTTCCTGTGTATAGAGTATGTTTTCGCAAGGAGGTTGTATAGCATTGAGATGGAGGTCGCATATATAGATGTGTTCTAAATTCAAACACCAAAACAGTGATTAAAAGAGCTTTTTATTCACTGTTTTCAGTGAATAAAATAAGCTTTTTAGAGGGGGAATGGTATAAAGATAATTTTTCACGCGCCTATATTGTAAATTTGTTTCTTCTTTACTTTAAACAGCTCTATTTGCAAGCCAAATCGAAATTTAAATAAAATCTTTGATAAGTTACCTCCTTGTTTGCCATGTTGTGTTGAAGTAAAAAGTTCGTTCCATTTTTAAATAACACGACAGATATATGAGTTTTCATAGTAATTTATTTGGCCGCTAAATACGACAGATACGGATTTTCTCGCATGTATTCGACCAGTACCGCAATTTCGATTTATCTGGAAGAAGGTTGTCAAAATAATGTTCGAATTTTCAAGCATGTTTGAGAAAAGGATTTTATGTCTTTTTGAAATAGTATTACAATAATGTATTAAAGTAATTTATTCACACACAACAGCAGTACTATTCTGTAATCATCTCACCGTGAAAACTTAGGTGAAGTGAGCGTGGAGTGAGCTGTCATTCCACAGGGATTGACACTATTGACAGCTCACTTCACCCAAGTTTTCACGGTGAGATGTTTACAGAATAGCATGTCAGTGCCCAATCTTTAACATAGACAATAAAAATAAACAGTTGAAAGAAAAAACTCTACCTCCCAGATCCTTTGCATACCTTAAAGTATTTCCACAAAGATCAATTTCTATTCACATTTTCCGAGATCGAATGCTAGACAAACCGACTTTCACCCGGTGTCTGAATTGAGACCTTTTCAATGATGGAATTCTTCAATGCATTCCGCGAAATTCAAAATTTCTTACGTTTTTTGCAAAAAAAGAATCAATTGCGCGGGCTTTCACCTTAAGTAATCCAAAAGTGAGCAGTGGTGGCCCAGTGAAAATGGCCGCGACTTACCCGTCGTAGGTTTTACCCAGGCACTTTACTTTGTGTAAATTATTCCATCACTGGCATCGCTCGCAAAACGGTAGAGGAAAACATCGTGAGGAAACCGGCATGTCCTAGAACCAAAAATTCGAAGACATGTCACATCCGCCAACCCGCACTGGACCCGCGTGGTGGTTTACGACCCACTCCCTCTCACAGAGAGGTGGCTTGTGTCTCAGCAGTGGGAACATCATTGGCCGAGTATGCATATTATTATGCTTGCTTATGTTAATGTAGAGTTTGAAAAGTTTTCAACTCCAAATTCTCAATTCAGACACCAGTCGGTCGATTCTGTAAAAAGATCAACGTGAAACTTAGGTGAAGTGAGCTGTCAATAGTGTTGTGTCAGTAGTTTGTGACAGTGACAGTCACTGTCACAAATCGACCGGCAGGATGCTAGGGATTAACACTATTGACAGCTCACTTCACGCTCACGTCACCTTAGTTTCACGGTGATATTTTTACAGAATCGATCGGCAGGTGTATCTCTTGCCTTACTTATCCAAGATATACGTACCAAGTGAATACTTATCATGTTTGTTTCTCGACACAGGTGCAAAGTACCACAGGCATGCTAAGAATAAATAGTTTTAGTCCGGGAGTCTGGGTGTTTGTTCTTTGTGTTTCATCTTGTAAATGCTGTTTTAGTTACTCTCTCATTTAATGCCTTTAGTAAGTGAAAATAAAATTTTGTTTGTTTTTCGAAAGATCTTCTCTTTGATCGGTGAAGGCTTCGTGGCTAAGTAATAACAGCCGCAGGGGTCGATCCATTTGGTTAAGCTACGCTTGCCGGGGTTAGTCTGTGGATGGGTGACCATCTTTACATACCGAGACTCCTCCGTGCCTCGGAAAGCACGTTAAACCGTTGGTCATTCGTGGATCTTTGACAGTCGTTACGGTTCGTCAGAAGCCAGAAAGTCTGACAACCAGTCTTACAAGGGGTATCGTATTACCCAGTTAGGTAGGTACTGGATTGTGGAGGTCAGATAGACAGTCGCTCCATGTAAAATACTGGCATCCGGTTAGACTGGAAGCTGACCTCAATATAGTTGGGAAAAGACTAGGCAAATTGTTATTTGTTGTCGTTGATCGGTAGGTCACACGTAGATGAAAAATAATTAAAACATGTCAAACACGAACTAATTTCGTGGCCCATAAATTCTAACGACAACATTCACAGCCTTACGAATCGTGAAAAATAACCTACTAGGTCAGTAAGCTAACTAAATATTGTAGATAGTATCATCGATATTCTTTTGGAAAGTGTTTTTTTAGCACGTAAGTAAGGGGACCCCCCTCCGCGGTCAGTACACTTCTAAACCACGAAACAAAAGTCAAATAAAATAGAATCAGTTTGGTAGATTTCAGGACAAAATTATTTGATTTTGTATGCTTTTGGCTAATCCGTTTTTAAGATATCTTATCAAAATTTAATTATTTCATCCTGAAATCTTAAACCAAAGATTAGCAACACATCTGCCGTATACGAAATTTCGGCGCAGTTAAGCCTGATGCCTTGTAAATTATCTAATAAGATTCACCAGGCCGAAATTAAGACGCAGAATTTTCAAAGAAAAAAAATCCCGCGGAATTTACGTCGCGCAATTTTCACAAGGTTTGTAGCTAGTTGCTACACTATGAAAGCTTTTGCAACTGTTTCCCGTCTCCTGTCCTATCCAATAGAAACGGTAGCACGTAGAAGTAACATGGAACAACAAATCGCGCCACACGGTCAGTAAGTGTTATCCGAGAAACAGCAACTTTTATAGAACAACCATCGAGATATAAGTACTAACGTACTAGAGAAGACACCGTAAATTCCTACTTTGTCTCGTTCAACTGCGGCGATCGCGCCGCAGTTGTTGAAGAAAACGCGTAAGTGCCGAGATTTACATGGCTCTTAAGACCTTTTTGCCGAGAATAAATACACTTCCGCAGCAAATCTAGCGCTGTGGTAAATTAGTTACGGTTTAGACGAATTGTTATTATTTTAGCGCTGCAGCGAACTAAAGATTCAAATTACGAATAATAGGACAATTCAGTTATTTGACGTAGCTTCTCTAGTACGTTAGTACTTATATCTCGATGAGAACAACGCTGTTTATTGCCATTTTATATTCGGTAAAGTTTTAGTTTTACACGGTTTTACATACTTGGTTTTGATACTATAATGTAGGCAGGGACTGAATTACCCAAAAATTATAAGGTACCTTTAAATTTCGGTATGACGTCATACCATTAAATACGGGTTACCACAATATTTAGAATAGAATAGAATAGATAGATCCCGTTTAGATACCGTTCTTTTTTCAGTAGCGGAATTTTGAGGTTTGAAATGCATACCGGTATATTTCGGTAGAAGTATCGGTACCTTTATAAATGTATCGGTAGCAGTACCTAAACCTTCATAAATACACAAGTTCTAAGGTGTTCGAACCCCCGCGCACCCGCGCCGCGCCGTCTCACATGTTTTTCGGTACCGAAATCGTGTAAAGGTTAAATAACGGTTTAGCCCAACCTTTATTTAAAAAGGTATCGGTATAGCTCAACCCTTATTTTAAACTGGTACCGGTATATTTTTGAGGTATCTTAACCTTTAACCGTAACCGCTTTCAGTCCCTGAATGTAGGTCATATTCAATCGACTATCAAAACATGTGGTTGATGTTAAAGTCATAGTCAAAGTCAAATCATTTATTTCAAATAGGCCCCTGTAAGACACTTTTGAACGTCAAAGTTTACACAAGTTAAACAAGCTACACTTTTTTTTTTTTACTATAAACTTGAATACATTATACAAGCTAATACTTAAATATACAGGAGAAATAGAATTCACGGGCATCCTCTTAAGGGGTCATTGTACTCATCATTATAAACAACTTTCATTATAGGACCAAATCAGAAATCGCGAAAAATAAATCAGCTGTTCCTTAGATTTATGTTCGCATAGCTCGTCAAAATGTACGGAACAGCTGTTATTTTTTTCGTGATTTCAGGGTTAATCCCATGGTGAAAGTTGTTCATAATAAGTAGGTATGTAGGTAGGGTACCCTACCCTTTCCTACGTACCTACCTACTTACTCTCTCTCTCTCTTTCTTTCTCTTTGAATTAGAAGAAGACAGTCGCAAGTATTAACACTTTTTAGCGTGACGATTTCTGAAATTTACATGCCGCGTTAAAAAACTTCGTTCCAAAAACCCTCATATTTTCTAGTATTCATTCAACTTGAATCTCTTCAGGAATCGTAACTTTATAACTTAACAAAATATCATGCTTTTAATCCACGAAGGGTTAGGCAGGGGTGTACCTATAGTACATTTAGAAAGAAAGAAAGAAAAATAAGTTTATTTGTCACAGAAACACGTGCATAAAAAAAAGATGATAAACTCGAGTAGAAAATAAGAAAATGAAACAGAATATATTTAAATACAATAACGAGCACAAAACGGAAATAGTCGGCAGCTGCTGGCACGTCATGACTGTGACAAGAAGGCTTCCACTCAGCATGATGCTGTGCTATGGAGACCCACAGCACAGCGCTAATTTTCAGTGGTCACCCGAAAGGGACGTACGGAGACCAAGTCAGGTGAATGAATTTTACATAAATATAAAATAAAACAAATAGTACATAAAATATACTGTCAATATACAACCAATAGTATGAATACTTAAAATGATTAAATAACATATAAATAATTATCCGCAGGCATCACCGTGCGCGCATAAAACATAAAACATGTACCCACCTAAAACACCATTATACCAATACCTACAAAAATACTCAGTGTTTTGTCATTTCGCCAGTTATGGTAAGTCCCATGTAATATGGGGCGAGCCTATTGCCATTAAACGGGCACAAATCCAGACTGCGGGCTGCCACTGAGAAATTTCGGGCAGAAAAACCCAATAACACTGGTCCCCACCCGGAAATCGAACCCAGGACCTCATGCTCAGCAGTAGCGCTTATGACCACTCGACCAACGAGACAGTCGTAACCTTCTCTTAACTTATATTTCAAGTAAAATAACTTCCCAAATATTGTCTCATTTTCAGCATTACTATATTAATGCCGACATATCAATGTCTCCTAACATAAATTACGACCTATTTAAACTAAAACCTCCATTGTCACGGGTCCGGAAGTCCCCTGGTTCCATAGACAACAAATACCGATATAGAACGTAGTACACTCAACTAAGGAGTTTGGTTTACACGCAAGAAAAGAACATTTTTGTAGTAAACTTCTTATTGGATCGATTAAATGCCTGCTTGCTACAGAAAGGAAATATGGTGCTAAAATCGTGTATTATGTAATCAATGTCCTTTTATCAGACATTATTCAATTTTGTGTCGTATTTTCCTCAACCTATGTGGTAAACAAAGAATAATCATGGTCCAGATGATGCTCTTACTGTTCGGTCGATGAAACCATGCAGGCAATATTGTTGTACAAGATAAATAGCTAATAAGATAAAATTCACTGAGAAGAGCAATCTATTCCGCACACGTACTGTTGACTTCGTGTGTACAATGTTACTTGCACGTCATAAAACAACAAAGTCTATTTGTCTATTCGATAGTTACATAGTTTCAACAATAGTGGTGAAGGGTGGGTTTTGGGGGACTATCTTATGTAATTTTGACGTTCGAAAACTGCTGATTCTCAGCCTAGTTTGAATAAATGACTTTTGAATTTTGAATTAGAATGTTTAGTGAAATTTTAATTCACTGGGATTTGTTGTCAAACGTGATAAGACAATTACGAGGTTGATTAGCGCTGCCTGCTAACGTAGCTCTTTAGATGTCTGTACAAGGTAACAGTTGCCAACTACACCATTGTTCTGTTAATTTACAAGACATTATGAGAGTTTGTCAAGTTTGCCGAGTGTGTACAAGAAATATTTGCATGATAGAAGACGTGTGATATATTGGGGCTTGTAGGTAGTAAGTTGGAATGAAGGTTTGCGTAGTAGGGTGAAGTTTTTTGAACGCAGGCCACACTGAGAACAAAGCGAGGTTAGGTTTTTTTAGTGCCCTTCCATTCTTCGGTTCACGCCTTCACATCTTCACGCCTTCTTCACTATGAACGGAAGAATGAAAAGATGCGGAAGAAAGCCAAACGAACTTCGTTTCGCTTCGTTCCCAGTATAGCGTGCGCTGTAATATATGTGGTCTAAGTTAGATGGTGGATAGATTTATTGTTACAGTGGAATACAAATTTAAATCTTAGATTCGCCCAGTTCTGTTTCGATTTGACACCAGTACCACAGTACCACAGAACCACAGTACCACAGTACCACAGTACTCTGTGCGCAGTGACTTGACTATTGATGGTCATGGAAATGCCATTAGTATTGTTTATTATTATTATTTTATTTATCATAAACAAAGTTTATAAAAATCTTAACTTAAGAACTAGGTAGGTATGCCCCGCAAAACTGTTTTCACTGTTTTTGTCTGTGGGAATAGAACAAACAGTATTAAGTATTAAATAAGGTTTATTCTCGCTTAACTTAATTACCACTTATTGTACATAGAAAGTAACAAACAATAATATATTATCTTATATGTATGGAAAGTGATTATAGGAAATATCTTTACTTATATAAAATTACATAAATCTTATAAAAAATTATCATCGTCATCATTATCTTATAATTTTATCTCTTCTCAGTATCGACAGTTTTTCGCGCGACGTCCGGTGAGGGCAAATCTAATGATTTAAATCTTTGCTGGCAAAAGGGTTTTCTTATGAGATAAGGCCATAGCACTATCACTTAAAATGTAAATGATCTTGGCTATTGATTAGAAAGTAAAATTATTCACATCGATAATTTACAGGTTCAAACTCCACCTCGTGCTAAAACAATATACGCCCGTAATACACCTTATTAAATATCTACAATAATATAATCTAATGTAATAATATATCTATCTATCTATATACACTCGGTTCCAAAAATAACGGGTCAGTCACATAAACCCGAATATCTCCCGAACTACGTATGCCATCCTAATGAAACGAAGACTGTTCAATTGAGAATTTAATTATACAGATAAAAAATAAAATAAAACTTAGTTGCACCCACAATATTAATCTCTAAATTTAAAAAAAACTAAAGTAGTCATATTTTTCTTAAGATTACATTTTTTTTATGATTGTTTTTTTGCTGTTTTTCATCACTTTCTTCATTTAATACTTTGTATTGCCTCCACGAGCTCTTCTGACAGCTTCCAGGCGATTAGGCATGCTGTACACCAAATTTCGGAGCCGGTGCTGAGGAATACCTTCCCATTCCTCCACCAGTGCTTGTTTGAGCTCGGGAAGCGTGATTGGTGGGGGGTTTCGACCTTTCACGCATCTCTGAAGCTCGTCCCAGGCGTGCTCGATGGGGTTTAAGTCCGGGCTTCGCGCTGGCCACTGCATGAGTTCGATACCGACCTCTTCAAGGTAGTCATGTACAATTCTGGCGGTATGGGGACGCGCATTATCATGCATTAATATGCCATGCCGGTCCATCCTGGCCATGAAAGGACCTACATGTTCATTGAGGATCTCTTCCACGTACCTCTCTGCATTTAGAGTTCCATTTTGAATGAGTACCAGCTCGGTGCGGGCCTCAGCAGAAATCCGAGCCCAAACTTGTACGGAGCCTCCACCGTACGCCACTTTTTCCTCCACACACGCTTGATGGAAGCGCTCCCCTGGTCTTCTGTACACCAACTGCCTACCATCATGCTTATAAAGCATGAATTTAGACTCGTCCGTGAACATTACCCTAGATCAATCGTCTAGTGTCCAGTTTAGGTGCTCGCGCACGTATCTCTGTCTTGCAATTCGATGTCCCCGTTCCAGTTTGGGGCCATTTGCGGTCCTCAATGGTTTCAAATTTGCTTCAGCAAGACGTCTGCTTACTGTTTGAGCGCTTAAATTGCCACCTCCAAAGCGAATAAAGTGAGTTTTTAGACCAACAGCAGTTTGAAAACGATTTCGGAGCATTGTAGCCACCAGTTGTCTGACTTCCCTGGCCGTTGTGCATCTTGGTCTGCCATTTCCTGGTCTTCTAAGGTGTGATCCGGTCTCTTGGTACCGCTGGACTACCCGCTGAACAGTCGACAAAGATACACCAATGTTTCTGGCTGTTTCACGCTGGCTCCGCCCAAGTTCCAAAAAAGTTAGGATTCTGGTACATTCCTCTAGCGTGACTGCCATGCTTCACCTCACAGAATAATAATTATGCACGTGGAAGACGTTCACGATATTTTTTTTTGTGACAGAATAGAAATGGAAAGCATCCATAATGACATGAAACAAAAATATTGTTTTTAAAAATAGTCATTTTTTAAATTTTGTTTTTCTAATGAAGTTTTTTTCATCAACTAGTTTAAATAATATGCTATTAGAAGCGCAACTAAAAAGTCTTTATTCTGTTTTTTATTCCATTGATCTAACTTTTACAGTTCTGGAGGTATTTCAATTTTTGTGACTGACCCGTTATTTTTGGAACCGAGTGTATATAAAAATGAATCCCTATTTCCCTTGGTCACGGCATCACGCGTGACCGGCTGGACCAATTTCGCCGTAGATAAGTACATAGTGCTACCCGTGCGAAGCCGGGGCGGGCAGCTAGTACAATAATAAAAATCGCGCTAATCGATTTTAGAATATTTATTCCAGAAGATATTACGTTTTACATCAATACCTAACCTTATAATGTTGGTAGTTTCTTGGAGTGTTGTGTTTAATATCACATTTAGTTTTACTATACATATTCAGCCTATATGACACAGGCCTCTTCCCTGTGAGATGTGCTGTAATCCACCACGCGGGCACAATGCCGGTTGGTAGACGTCACAATATGTCTTCGTAGGTTTGGGTTTAGGGGTATGAGGAACAGGGTGTAAAGTTCAGTCATCCACCATAGAAAAGGAAGGATCCTCCGACCAGACGGGTGTCATGTCTGGCGGGCAATTGCCCAGAGGTTGAAGTCGGGAGCTTGTATATATATCCGCCGCGCGGTAAACTCTAATTGCGCGATGCAGGATTTGAGTGTCGTCAGGATGTTGTGTGACGTCAGGTCTTTGATGCGTAGTTCGCATATGGCGATGTAGATGCCACCACATGCCGTCGTTTTTTCTCACGATGTTTTCCTTCACCGGTTTGAGTCATTGTTTAAAGTCACAAAAAGTACAGTCTTTGCATCGATTTGTTGCGGTTATTCGTTGTTCTGCCTAGGTAAAGTCGGGGAAATAAATTGTTTATCAAATCGTCTACCAACTCAAATTGTGCGTATATTCAAATCACAACTGTTATTTTTTGACAGTGGTATGAAATGGCTATAACAGGGTAAATTTACGTAGGTTGTCAATTTGATAAACATTGTTTTTTCCCTGAATTCGACCAAATAGTTATAATAATAATAATAATAATAAAGTTTATTCAAAAAATAATGTAGTACAGTAAAAACATTTTTCGTAATTCTATGTAATAGTTCACAAGTGTTACATGCCTGAACTAGGACATCCTGTGTTTCAGGCGAGACGCGTGCGAGAGGTGTGTTTTTGTGTTTGTATCCTATAAGAAGACAGTACTTATAGCTTTTTATGCTACGCCTTAAAATCTTCACCATACATCGATAGTCACTTAAACCACATAACACGCGACTTTTATTGCGAGGCGTCGATACTGAAACATTTTCGCGTAAGAAATGAACATCGCCGACATTTACATGTTTATTGCATCCGTCGTTAGCTGTTCAGGTGAGAAACGGGTTTCAAGAACAAAATCGAAGAATTTGTACAGAAGCATCACGGTTGAATTTTTTATTAAGAACGTTTATACTGAAAGTGGGCAACGTCGCAAATAGCTGTCAAATATTTCGCTGTTTTGATTAATTTGGCAATATTACTGTATGGAAATATGAAATATCGTTAACTAGTGAACTAGAATATTAATAATGAATTGCAATTATAACACTGAATTGGATGTTGTAACTTAGTTGTAAAAAAGACATTTCGAAAGTTTCCAAATACTTTTTTTTATATCTAAAACTAAACATTCGGTGTTACGATATTAATGATTGGATTTCATAATCAATCATTTATTTCACTAGTTAGCCATATTTCATATTTCCATACAAAAATATTGCCAAATTAATCAAAACAGCGAAATATTAGACAGCTATTTGCGATGTCGCCCACTTTCATAATGCACGCTCTTAAACAGGGTCAAATAGAAAGAAAGAAAGAAAAGAAAGAAAATACGTATATTTGCGGTACACATGACGCAAAGAAAGAACAAAACACGAAAATAAACGATTTGGGGGAAAATATGCGTCACATCCACGCAAAACGGCCATCGCTCAGCATAATGCTGCGACCCTATGCGAGACAGAGCTCCAGCGCTGGTTTTCAGCGACAGCCGGCGTTGACGTGATGACGTCAACTGGTGCAGCATATAGTGAAATAACAAAATAAGACAAAAATAAAATGAATAAATACAAATTAAATTGGCTATCTACCGAAACACCAAGGAAATTATATTAGGTTCTCTATTTATAAACTGTACACAGCCTCGTTGGAGAGGGGCTCGTGGCTAAATAATAACAGCCGCACGAGTCCATCGAAAGTCTAGCCACGCTTCCCGCAGTCGGTTTATGGGTGGGTGACCATCTATCATATACATATCGAGACCCCTCCGTGCCTCAGAAAGCACGCTAAGCCGGCTGTGATTCGTATATCTTCGACGAGAAAAAGCCAGAAGCCCAAAAGTCTGACAACCAGTCTTACCAAGGGGTGTCGTGTTTTAGGGGTATGAGGAACAGGGTGTAAAGTTCACTCATCCACCATAGAAAAGGGAGGATCCTCCGACCAGACGGGTGTCATGTCAGGCGGGAAATTGCCCAGAGGTTGAAGTCGGGAGCTTGTATATATGTACACCGCGCGGTAAACTCTAATTGCGCGATGCAGGATTTGAGTGACGTCAGGATGTTGTGTGACGTCACGTCTTTGATGCGTAGTTCGCATGTGGCGATGTAGATGCCGCCACAGTGTTACCCAAGCTCAGATAGGCACTCGCTCCATGTAAAATACTGGTATTCAGCTGCATCTGGTTAGACTGGAAGCCGAACCCAACTTTGTTGGGAAAAGGCTAGGTAGATTGACACTGCCTATTGGGTCGTTCTATACGGAATTTCTCAGTAGTAGCTTGGCGGCTAAATTTATACCCAGTTGATGGTAACAGGCTCACCCCTTACTAAATAGGACCTCTGCCTTACTCTTCGGAGATTACAGGCGTGATGTTATGAGCAACAGGGTGTAAAGTTCCCTCATCCTCTATAGAAAAGGGAGGATCCTCCCCACGATTGATGTCGAGACGTTGTGAATATACTCGTCGCGCGGTAAACTTTGCTTGCGCGATGCAGGATTTGTGTATCGTCAGGTCTTTGATGCGTAGTTCGCATGTGGTGTTGTAGATGCCGCCACACTGTCTTGAGTACCCACAAAAAAATTGTCAAGAGTGATCCTTCTCTTTCCCCTATTCAACGTATATACCAAAGAATAATGCAATTTCTCATCGAGGAGACTATTAGCTGCTCAATTTCGAATAGAGTTGTTTGATATCTGAACCGGAATTACGTTACCCCAAATAGATTGGGGGGATCGAGACCCTATTAAACCGTATTTTGGAATGATTTAGAATTATTGGGTTTGTTTGTATCATGCTTTGTTAGTTACGATAGGGTTGTTATGACGGAGAGGGTTAGTGGCTACTCTTTCGTATTTTGATGGCAACAGATTAACTATTATGAAGGTAAGTGTATCTATCAAGGAAGTGATTTATGTTGACTAATTAAATTGTTTTTATTGGCAATATAAACTAAACCGAATGTTTGTTTGTGCCTTAGATAGTTTCATCTTTAGTCAAGTTTCAATTTTCTAGGAATTATCGTCAAAACTGATAAAGCAACTAACGAGGTCGACTTTATCTAGTCAGTGAGGATTGGTAATCTCTTAGGTCCACGTCTTATTTTAATTTTTGAATTGTTTTTGTTTTTATATTTTTATTACGGACGCTTTTAACGTGCACGTCTTTCTACATTGTTCTCACATGTACGAGTATAATTTCAACATGAATGTACAAAATTTTGGTTACACCAAAATTTTGTACATTCATGTTGAAATTATACGTAATATTGTTACAAAATTTTGGTTACACCAATTACGATATAAAAGAGTGTACGTGGAGTTTCTTGCCCGTTCTTCTCCAGTGGAACCTACTACACTTTGGAATGGGCAACTAGCTTCATCTTTTTGATTGACCGACCCCTTGACAATTTAAAAGTACCTGTAATTGGATTATTTGAAATAAATGCTTTGAGTTTAAGTTTGAGTTCTAAATAATTGAAAAACATTATTATGTTAAGTTATATTCAACACTTAAACAATTTAAACTTCGATTCTACAGCGTGTTATAAAATATAAATGCAAAACGTTTGTAAAAATTGGTACCAAGCTATCAGTTTAAATTCTACCAAGCAAATTGACATCAAAGCTGAATATTTTACATCTAATTCCCTAAACCATGTTCAGAACAGACTATCTGGTCTGAGTGTCGACAATTTATGATAATGTCTTCACGGGGACTCTCTAACACGACGGGCGATCTGTCTGTGTGTTTTTCATAAAATAATGTTACATACGAGCAGAAAGGCTAAACGCTCCAGCAATGCTCGTGCTCACTGGAGAATTTAAAAGAATAATAGCAAATTGTGCATAAGTAGTAGCATATAATCAGCCTATAATGTTCCCACTGCTGGGACACAGGCCTTGTCTGCGTGAGACGGAGTGGGTCATAGGTAATCCTCAACGCTCACCTCGTGTGGGTTTATGCTTGTCAAAATGACTTATATTTTTTTGTTCTAGGACCAGCCGGTTTCTTCACGATGTCTTCTTTTACTTTTATTTTAGGTTGGAAAAGTTTATGGTAGCGCGCAATGTAAATGCGGGTCCAAACCTGCGCGCGTGCTCATACAGTACGGTTCGCGAGCATCTTGCGAAACAAACAGTACGGTTTTCGTGTATCACATAGTTTAAATAACTTTAGACATGTTCGCGAGCCTTTAACGAATGGTTCGCGTGCAGGAAACAGTCAAAAAGCTCGTTCGCGAACACATCGCTTGCATGTAGTATACCTGTGCTACCTCGGATGTGCTCAATAGTTCGAGACCGTTCGAGGCACGTCGGGTGCGTGGGCTTCAATTGCGCTTGCACGTGAACCGTTCGCAACAAGCGCGCGCGTCTAGAATGTGACGCGTCCATAAACTGTCGAGGTGCCTAGCCAGCACAATTCGTGCGCGTGCGTTGTGTTTATGGGTTCATACACTGGTACAGAGGTCGTGGTTATATGTAAAAAATATTTCGTAAAAAAAAATTTGTTGCGCGCAGTTTCGTGAAAACGTGTGGTGAAATAATAACAAATTTCTTTAACGATGTCATTTATTATTTACAATGTTAAATATAACTACAAAAATTAATCTTCATTGCATTCCTAATGCAAGCTTTCATCGATTGTGATATTTTTCAGCTCTGAGCAGATTTACGGCCGATAAGAGACATCTGACATTTCCAACAAATTTTCTTACGATTTCTGATCAAATATTTTCGACATATAGTGAAAAATAGAGGGTCGCGCGCATGCGCTTGCTCTCGCGATGTGACTTAATAGGCAAATTATATCCAGCCTCAATTTTTTTATAAATATGACCTATCTTTTGCGTGCTCAACCATAACTCTAGCATTAAAAGTCTTGTAGTTATTAGCGATTGAAATCTTACATGTTTTTGACGGTCAGAAATATTAAACTTCGCAGTACTCCGAGCGAAAAAACGTTTTCACATCAAAACCGTCAAAAAAGCTGGAACTTTGACTTTCAATATCTCCAGAAGGTTCTCAGGTATGTTCCAGTAACAAAAAGGACAACAATGATAGACAGAACAAGTGACTCTCGACTTCATGATGTGTCTATTTTATTCATACCCGTTAGAAACTTACCACACCACAGTATCGATCAGGCGCTTGTAAGTACTAAGATTGACAAGTTCCTACCTTAATGGAAACACCATCAGTTTACCATCATAAGCCGAAGGAACATTATCAGTTACTTTAAACATTATTATAGAGAGTAGCTGTTAAAAGCTTTACCGTGTAATACTATTAATAATTACTAGGAATAGGGGTGAGCAATCAACGACTCAATGACACGCCTGCCAGTTAGTTTGTGCCAGTATTATTGTTCTAGTGTGTTACTACAGGAGGTTGGCACAGGAGCGTGGCGATTGTCACAAGAAAAGTAAAGGTAAAGGCTGTTGGAACAATTTCTATGAAAAGTTCACGAAATTTGTTCTAAATTCAAATTCAAATTCAAAAGTCATTTATTCAAACTAGGCTGAGAATCAGCACTTTTCGAACGTCAAAATTACATAAGACAGTCCCCCAAAACGCCCACCCTTCACCACTTCCTAGTGCGTTAGCTGGGAAGAAGAAGTGGCGCAACAAACTCCCCAGCAGCACAGCTGTCTGAGGGCGTGCCCGCTTACATAAAGCTGTAACTGTGGAAGTTATAAATGATAAACTAGGACCATCGAGGTAAAATAAATAAACAGTTAATTAGTAATAACAATAAATAATATGATCAATTGTCGAGGTCACTAGTTACATATTGCAATACAACTCATAAAAAAAAACATTGTAATGAGTAGATTATGTCAACAATAAATTTAAATAAACAATTATATAAACTCATACTTATAACCTGTTCGATCGGAGCCTTTATTCTCAGTGGTAGATGAAGTCGGGCTGTGGTTGACGATAATGATGTTACTGGATGAACAAAGTTTTGTGTACGTATGGATAGCCCATGTCTTCTTCGCGGAATTATTGCTAATGCTATAAGCTGGTTTCACAGCTGTCTGGGAGACCCGTACGGGTAGCGCGCGCAGTACTCTGAAACGAGGGAGTTGTACAATACGTTGTTCGTTCTCTACCCGGAGCGGGTCGCGTACCGGACCATTGCGCGTCTGTGAAATAATGTTCAAACGCCTCACGTATGTCTCCGTTCCGGGAGCCCGTACGGGTCTCCCGGACAGCTGTGAAACCAGCCATAAATATACTTTTTTAGGAGGGCTAAGTAATAACAGCCAAACGGTTCGATAAAAAAAGGTTAGACTGGAAGCCAACCCCAACATAGTTGCGAAAAGGCTGAGAAAATTGATTGCTTTAAATATATATTTTTTAATTTAAAAAAAAACCTTAAATAGACTATTTTAGATCAAAACATGATGTGGTACATTGTGAAAATAATATAAGTAAAAAGACAGACAAACCAATAAAAATAAAAAAATAATTTTCCCGTACCGGGAATCGAACCCGAGCCTCCTGGGTGAAAGCCAGGTATCCTAGCCACTAGACCATACGGGAGATAGTATGATATGTTAAATGATTTCACCATTTATAATATACGTGTTATATGTACACATTTAATTATTTTCAAGGGGCTCGTGGCTACATAATAACAGCCGCACGGGTCGATCTTCAAGTGGATAGGCAGTCGCTCCATGTAAAATACTGGTATTTTAAAACTGGTCGCTGCATCTGGTCTTTTAAAACACGTATTTTAAACAATGTTTAAAACAGTTTGAAATAAAACAATGATTTTTATTAAGTATTTAAAATCACCTTTTAAAATATCCTCGAACAACGTTTTAAACATTAAGAAAAAATAAATGGTTTTAAATCAAATTTTAATAGCGAATGAATGGAAATAAATAAAAAGTCATAACAAAGTAAGTATTATGTTCACAGATTAGATACTTGTAGTATAATATGTAAGTAGTAATAAACTACTAAATAACTACCTATATCTAGCAACTATAACGTTATTGTCATTATTATGTTATTCTGATCGTTATTTGTAAATGTTTCCTCAGGTGAATTTTAAAATAGTTTAGAAATGAATTATATCGATTTGTGTTATTAATAAATTAGATAAATCGCTCAAAAGAAAAAAAGGAAAGAAATCTCTTGTTTAAAACATTTTGAACTGTTTGTTTTATAAATTAAAAAAAAAACAGTTTTTCCGACCCTGGACTGAAAGCCGACTCCAGCAAAGTTGGGAAAAGGCAAGGCAAATAATAATGATTTTGTTATTAACGAAGATTGCATAATATCTTTTGGCGCGTGGCCGAAATTGGAACTAACTCCGCCATCTTGTATTTTCAATACAATTTCTGTGCCAATTTCACAAATGTTGACCAACAACGCCCCCCGTCAATGTCATTTAGGCGTCAAGAGATCCTTGTAGTACGATAATATGTGGAAATTGTCGTCAGAAGTGATTAAGAAATTACGAGGTCGACTATAGGTACACTACCTATAAACATTAGGGTAAAAACTGATTATCAAGTCGACAATTAACTAACAAAATCGACTTTTATTTCGACCTCTATTGTGAGGGGTGTCCTAGGTTCCCTAGGGAAGGGGTACTAACAATAGAAAACAACCCTTCTTTACCGGGTAATGGTACCTTTTGTTCATTGTGAGGGGGTAATAAATCGGTAGGGTTTCTGACAAAATTGAGATTTTAATTTTAGCGGTTGAAGGTTACAATAAACGCAAGAAAGAAAAATAGATTTATTTGTCACAGAAACACGTCCATATACCAAAAGATAAGTTAACTAGAGAGTTTTTTTTTAAATCTATTATCACGAGCACAGAACAAAAATAGTCGGAAGCTGCACGTCGGGCCTGTGACAAAAAGACTGAGGTTTGTTTTTGTTTTTTTTTTAAGATAATGGCTACATCTATTGTTTTTTAAAACTATCTCGCGAAATGATTAACGCCCTAATTGCATAACACACGATCTATCACAGTCTGTTTAATTTTGACAGTTCAACAACATTCATTGTTGTTGAGCAGATACATTTTTTAAACATTATGAAGCGATCGATTAGCAATATCCTTCAAAATTATTCACATTAGTATTAATCGAATTAGGGTGCTGATTGAAAGTGAAAGCCGCATCTAAATTCATAAAAAAGTTTTAGTCAAATCAGATACAGACAGAATTGGCTGGGCGACAAAACTAATGAAACGAAATATTTCTTTTAATATAGGCACCTACTTTACGACGTACAATGTTTTGTAACAGAAGGCCAATTCCCGTTATTAAATGTGTTAAAAATATATATAATCTCATCAAATGTCAAAAATGTATCTCAAACGTTATAGATTTTTGACAGATTGTGTCTGAGATTAGAATGCGGATGTTCGTGCTTAAAATTACCGGAATTACCCTCTGATATCTACAAAATAGTTTCTGTAAACTTAACAAAATCTCATATTAGCAGCTCTAAATCGAATAACTAAAATAAAAACGGAGACCATCGATGCACATCCAGCCGATAAAATACATTGAATTATCATATTAAAGAAACCGAGGGTGAGTCACACTTAGGCGGCAAAATCGATTATAATTTTCCAGAAATTGCTTCGGGTCGGCTTTTTAATTTAAAAAAAACTGCCGAATCGAAACTTCCGAATCAATCTGCCTAGCTTTTTCCCAAGTATGTTGGGACTGGATTCCAGTCGAACAAGATCAGCTGAATACCAGTATTATTATTAATGTAGCGAGTCCCTATCTGACTTCCACAACCCAGTTACTGGGTAACAAAGATACCCCTTGGTAACACTTTTGGGATTCTGACAACCCGTAACGATTATCAAACGTCTCGATATGTACTTACTACTACTAGGTGGTCACCCATCCATGAACCGACCGCGGCAAGCGTAGCTTAACCTTCGATCGACGCGTGCGGCTAACAAAGACGAAGCGCTATTTATTTAAAAATGGCCGGCGTTTTAATAGTTTGAATGACGTCATACATTTTGCAATAAAAGTGACATAATTATTCTTGGAATTATTGCAAAGCAATAATTATAATGTAAATACAAATATTACATGTCAACTCATAATTTTGCAATTCTTAACATCTCCCGTATGGTCTAGTGGCTAGGATACCTGGCTTTCACCCAGGAGGCTCGGGTTCGATTCCCGGTACGGGAAAGTTACCTTTTTGTTGTATTAATTTTTCAATTGATTAGTGATAACAGTCCACAAACCTGTAAATTTCTTTTAGTAGGTACTTATGTGCTGCACATGATATGAAATTGGTGTAAACCAGTAAAAATAAATATTTATAGCGTTACTACAAGGTTAGGCCACATTCGGAATTGGTTTTTAAATACATTTCAAGTGACACAAAACAATTGAACAAATTTATGTTTACATTGACAAAAATACATTTCAAGCGACATTTCACAAAACAATTGAACAAAATTATGTTTACATTGACAGGGACGTTGTTGGTGAACATTTCACAAAAATTGTAATGACAAAGCAAGATGGCGGCTTTAGTTCCGATTTTGGCCATGCGAGAAAAGTGCTTTGAAGCGTTTATATGTAGGTACTTATACTTATTTAACTCGTCTAATGATAAAATCATTTGACTTATCCACCATATCCCGTATGGTCTAGTGGCTAGGATACCTGGCTTTCACCCAGGAGGCTCGGGTTCGATTCCCGGTACGGGAAATTCTTTTTGTTGTTTTTTTTATGTTCTATTCCAGATATCCTGCCGGCTAGAGCACTATACTAAGAAATACTGCCCCTGTGGCTTGGCTTCCCTCCCTCCAATACCAATAATTATCTATTGTCAATCTACTGATTTTTTAAATTTAATTTTCGGTGCTTCATTTTTATTACTTAATTCTTCTTTTTACCTATTGTGGTAAAGTATTTTTTTTTTTATGTTCATCCATTTGACATATAATTATGTAACTAATGTACCTACATAAACAAAATATTGTAACACTTTTTAAAAGAGCAACGGTGGAGTTTCTTGCCCATTCTTCTCCATACGAAAACTACCTTTTGGAAGGGGCGACTAGAATCAATTCAATTTTTTGTAAACTTTGACGTTCCAAAGTGCCTTACAAGGGCCTATTTGAAATAAATGATTTTAACTTTGACTTTGACCGAGAATGCATTTATTTATTAATACTATAAAGATTTACTAAGTATACTTTTCATCGCTATTGCTTTAACACCCTGAAGTTGAATGTCACTTGCACAGTTACACGTCATAAAATTACAATATACCTACTTGTCTTTGCGCTCTTTGAGCAGTGGTGGCTCAGTAGTATCGACCCCGACTTTCGAGTCGTATGTCGTGAGTTCGCGGCAAGCACTTTACTTTTTGTATTTAATTTCATCACCACTGCTCTCAAAACGGTGATGGAAAACATCTTGAGGAAATCGGCATGTTCTAGAACCAAAAATTCGAAGACATGCGACATCAACCAACACGTACTGGGCCCGCGTAGTAGATTATCTCCCAGTCCCTCTCCCGAACAGGAGGGCTGTGTTCCAGTAGTGGGAACATTATAGGCTGGAAATGTTTGTCAAAAGTGATAAAGAAATTACGAGGTATACATTTCGACTATACATTTAATAATTTTCCAATACATTAATAACAACACGGACACGATCTGATTAGCTCATAAACAAGGCTTAAGCTTCGTGCAGACCAGCGCGACGCGACAGCGCGACGCGACACCGGTTATTGTTATACCGTCAAGTTTTCTTAGAAATTGTATTGTTCGAGTCGCGGCGCGGCGTCGCGTCCCGCTGGTCTGTATGAGCTTTTATAGATACTACTAAAGCTTCGTGCAGACCAGCGCGACGCGACGCCGCGACGCGACTCGAACAATACAATTTCTAAGAAAACTTGACGGTATAACAATAACCGGTGTCGCGTCGCTCTGTCGCGTCGCGCTGTCGCTTCGCGCTGGTCTGCACGAAGCTTAAAATAGATAAATAGGTAGCAATTTACTGACTTTAAGACCAACACTAGGCTGTACCAATACCTATTGTAAATAAATAATTATGATTACGATAAAAACGGTCAAGTGCGTGTTGGACCACGCACAATGAAGGGTTCCGTATTTGGGAATAAATTCCCAAAAACAAACATAACATTGAAAAAAAATGCTATACCATACATGCCAACTGTAAATAAATGTGTACGCACAATATTGAGAGATTTGCCATGTTATTTTAAATCCATAGACAACTTATAGGTAGGTGGTCCTGTAATCTATGAGTAAAGAACCATTCTCTGTACCTTTTTCGTAGTAAAATGTTTATTTATTTATTATTTTTAGTTTACAACCAACGTTTCGTATACTATGTATTTTACAAACAACTTATTCCGCAAATATTTTATTTTATAAACACTCGTTTTACAAACATTTATTCAGCAAATGTTTCTCTTTACAAATGTTTCGCATGATATTTAATCATTTATACATTTTTCATTTAATATTTTGATTCTTTTGGAAAAATCACGTAAGTATACATATAATTACTAAATAAATAATTTGTATAATAAATTTTCTAAACCAGTCACAAAGGGATCATGGTCGAAATTTCCATTTGGGTCTGAAGTTCTTAACCAAAATTTTTATTTTTTTTTCTATAGTAATATGTATATTCTAGTCGTTTTTGGGATCGTATGGATCACAGTTTTTACCTAACCTAACCTTTTTTGGGATTAAAAATATTTTACCGAATCTAACTAGTTTGGTTCCGAGTAGCCTACAATTTTTTTTTTACACGGGTCGTTTATGGCATTTTTTTTATTTTTATTGTCTATACATATATTAAAATTACCCTTTTGCTTATTTAATGAGTTTCATTTTTTAGGAAATTGCGTAATGCAATATGTAAAACGGTTTTATTCCAAACGATGTTTTATGAGATACTCGTATCATGAATAAAAAATGAATAATTTGTCAAATAATACGTTTAAAAAAAAAAGTTTATCGGATAATTATTATTAATATTTTATTCGAATAACTATACGTAAGGAGCAGCTAATTTTTTTTTGCGAGGGTCGTTCCCTAAGTAAAAGTTGTTAATTTTCATGTGTACTACATGTCTCCCGTTTATACTAACAACCTGTATTTTCATTAACAAAGCTAACTAAGAACGATTCGTTGTTTTCTACATACATACGCCTACGAACTCACTGCCGGAATATTAATGACAAAACTTGCAATGCAGAGGAATGATAAATGAGCCTTGGGAATGATAGCATTAATTAACTGAAATAACATGGCCCCTTATTGAATGGGGGAAAGTTGGTGTATAAGCATATTAGGCATATACTAAGTAATAACAGTCGCACGGGTCGATCGATCAGGTTAAGCTACGCTTGCCGCAGTCGGTCCGTGGATGGGTGACCATCTTTACATACTCCGTGACTCGGAAAGCACGTTAAACAGTTGGTCCCGGCTGTCATTCTTGGATCTTTGACAGTTGTTACGGGTCGTCAGAAGCCCGAAAGTCTGACAGCCAGTCTCAGTAAGGGGTATCGTTTTATCAGTAACTGGGTTGTGGAGGTCAGCAAAGCAGTCGCTCCATATAAAATACTGGTATTCAGCTGCATCCGGTTAGACTGGAAGCCGACCCCAACATAGTTGGGAAAAGGCTAGGCAGATGATGGCAAATGATATACCGTACCTATGCCAATAGAATACTTACATAAATCATTTGTCTAGTATTGACAAATGATTTATGTATTCTAGAAATAAATATAACTCGACAATCAAGCTCGTTAGGTTACCTTAACGTGTTACTTTACTAGTAGCCATGAATGCTTCTGATACCCACCTTCCAGCTCCTTCATAACACCAGTTCGATGGTATCATAATAATAATTATTGTATTGTCATCGGCAAAGCAGTCGCTCCATATAAAATACTGGTATTCAGCTGCATCCGGTTAGACTGGAAGCCGACCCCAACATAGTTGGGAAAAGGCTAGGCAGATGATGGCACATGATATACCTTACCTATGCCAATAGAATACATAAATCATTTGTCTAGTATTGACAAATGATTTATGTATTCTAGAAACAAATATAACTCGACAATCAAGCTCGTTAGGTTACCTTAACGTGTTACTTTACTAGTAGCCATGAATGCTTCTGATACCCACCTTCCAGCTTCTTCATAACACCAGTTCAAAGGTAATATAATAATAATTATTATTGTATTGTCATCGGAATTACATACATTTGCAAAGTATCAAATGGATACGACTACTAAAAGTCGGTTAAATTCAAAATCTTAGAATTCTTTACAAATATACAATCAGCTTAATTCGGTATCATACTTCCAATCACAATCCGAAACATTTTGAAGGAAATTGCTAATATATTGATTTATGTTATTTCAAAAAATTTGTCAGCTCAACAACGTAAATAACGCAATGAATATTGTTGAACTGTCAAAATTAAAGGGATTACCATTGCAAGTCCGAAAGGGATACCGTGCGTGGCCCCTGGCAACGTACTGGCAACTGAAGGAACACGGGTGGGTTTAAGTCGGTAAGAGTCCGACACGCCTTCCCGATCCACCCAGAGTGGTAGAAGTTATTTGATAAATTCCCAACCTAAAAAAACAAAAAAAAACATTGCAAGGTTGTTACGCAGTTAGCCCGTTTATGGACATAATGAAAGAATCACTGTTATCCGGAAAGTATTTGCTTTCCGGATAACAACGAATCGCTAAATCATTTGAAACGAAGCCATCCACTTTTTATTGCGGCGGCAATTTTTTATTATGACAGTTGTGACTACAGTTTTATTGGCAAAACATTAACAACCTCTTAAGGGGTCATTGTTCTCATCATTATGAACAACTTTCACTGTGGGACTAAACCAAAAATCGCGAAAAAAATTACTAAGTTTTCCCTACATTTTGACGAGTTATACGAACATAAATGTAGGGAACAGCAGATTTTTTTTTCGCTATTTCTGGTAGTGTTTTAACAATAACCCTGAGTATAGAACACAGAAGAATACTGAAGGACATTTTATGTAGGTACCATGAACCGCATCATCTTTCACCTGTGATCATACAGGCATAGGTCTGTATCCTCAACAGCAAGTTCAATCAAACAAAGTGCACACAAATACGAGTAACATCCTATCCATGGCTATATTTCTCTCACCGTACTTCACAAAGTAATATTTATAATTGTCTATCATCATACTAAGATGTACAGCAATAATTCTGTAGAGAAACTTCACCGTGCTTGTCGTACAGACAGACGGCGAACAAAGTTTGTCGCCACCCCGTCCCTCCCCCTTACTTACCCCCCGGTACACGGTACCAATAATTTAGCGACATCGCTACCCTAAGTTTGCATCATATCAACAGAAGGTGTGCGGTGGAGTGTGGTTTGAGTAGCAAGAGAGTTAAGTTACCGCCTAAGTAATCAATGAGAAATACAATATATGAGTCGGTAATTATCCCACCGGAACGTATTACCCGGATAAAAAGTATTCTATGTCCTAACCTAGGTCATGGTCTACGCATGTGCCAAATTTCATCCAAATCCGTTTAAGCGTGAAAGCGTAACAAACAAACAAACTCACTTTCGCATTTAAAATATTAGTAAACTAGCTATAACCCGCAAAATATCGCTGATTTTTTATATATTTTTTATGGCTCCGTTTTAGGTCATGGGCACATAAGCGAGACTAAAAGTGCATGCTTTGAAATCAATAATAATTCAATACCTTTTACCTTATTGTTTTAAGATTTATTAAGTATATGGTTTACATAAGCTCAACAAGATTACACATCACCGTCTCATTATCTTTCATCCACACACCCACACATCGACACATTAAACACACACACACACGCTTTAAGCTTTGTACAGACAAGCGCGACGCGACAGCGCGGCGCGACACGGGCTATTGTTATACCGTGAAGTTTTCTTAGAAATTGTATTGTTCGAGTCGCGTCGCGCCGTCGCGTCGCGCTGGTCTGCACGAGCCTTAACACTTCACAAATGTCGAACGACATTAAATTTGTATCATAATTTTAGTTCTCTTTTTTACTGTCATGTATTTAATAACTATTTTGATAGTAAATTTTAACTACTATTTTGCAATTAAAATTTAAAAAAATTGTTTGTCTCGTAAATTCAAATGATGTGATTGTATAAAATCCAGAACCTGTACCCTAATTATGTAATACACGATCAATCAGAATCTGAATCGTTTTGAAACAGATTGCTAATCCATTGCTTCGTACGTTCGAAAAAAAAATCTGCTCAACAACGTAAATAACACAATGAATGTTGTAGACCTGTCAAATTGAAACAGATTAGTCGGAATTGTCAACGAAAATGTGTTGCGTAATTAGCTATCTAAATGGGAATGGGATTATCCCATGTAACACAAGTGATTTTACCTAGCGCAGGAGTCAGGGCTTCACTTTGTTTCTAGGTACACATTTTTTATGCCAATAAAAATAATTATATTTATTAAAAAAATAAAAGACTTATTAGGTGATGCTTTGACTTTCCGCTTGTGAATACGTGACCTAATGACGTAATCAGCTTTAAGAAGGTAATGTGTATACCAATAGGTATCGAGGAGTTTTAGAATAAACAGGAAAAAAAATTGATGGAAAACATAATAATTATGTCGAAACTAATATTATAAAGCTTCGTACAGACAAGCGCGACGCGACAGCGCGGCGCGACACCGGCTATTGTTATACCGTGAAGTTTTCTTAGAAATTGTATTGTTCGAGTCGCGTCGCGCCGTCGCGTCGCGCTGGTCTGCACGAGCCTTAATGAGGTAAAATTGTTTATTTTTATGTTTGCAGGAGGTTATTTCTGGAAGTACTGATTTGATTACGAAAAAAACATTTCATTGATCTAACGTTACACTGTTATCGATTGAACGAAATTTTGTTTTTAATGTATAATGAGAATAATTGTATTTATAAATCAAACAAAGAAAAAATTGGCCAAGTGCGAGTCGGTTTGACACATCAAGGGTTCCGTACCACCGTACAATATTAAACACTACCTAAGTACATATTTAAAAAAATACTTCAGTTTATAAAACAATGTGAAAAATCAGCTGTTCCATACATACATTTATGTTCGCATAGCTGGTTAATGTAGGGAACGGCTGATTTTTTTTCGCGATTTCAGGGTTGGCCCGCTGTTCATAATTATGAGTACAATGACCCCCTAAGAGGATGCAAACGATTTAAATTTCACATTGTATATGAGGTTCCCATATTAGCAACGAGTTAATTTTTTTAGATTTTTTATTATTTTTAACTTTATTTTATTTTTTTATTTGTTGTTGTTGCGTTAAGAGAAATGCATAATCTGCGTAAATTTTAAATGTCTACCTATTACGGTTCATGAGATACAGCCCGCTGACAGACAGACGGACAGCGGAGGCTTAGCAGTAGGGTTCCGTTTGGCATCCTTCGGGTACGGAACCGATTGTTTTAAGGGGACCACAGGACCTAAACGTGCCTAAACGCAAGTTTTATAATGCGTAAAAGTATATGATCCACTGCAGTAATCAAAATCAGAAAAATATATGATATTCTTCAGGATATATGATAGTAAGATACTTTGTTGAAAACATAAAACAGCTAATTTGATACGATAGAAAAAAATCATGAAGACACCTCTAAAAATTTATTTTACCGATTAAAAATCATATTAATTTATATGCAATCATTCTGATTTTTTGTCAGATTATTCTACAAGCTACATATTAGCATAATAGTGTTTTAATTTTCCAGTCCAATCAATAGATTTTTTGTAAATCGCTAACTGCTTCATATTTTGCAATAAATTACCTGCGTCGTGTCATCGCGCTTCTCTTTCATTTCTATGCAGTCTGACAGTGACCGCGCTTAAGCTGTTGTAAGCCTCTTAACCTTATCGGTATGTACGTACCAAAATGTGTTTGAATTTGAAAGACGGCTCTATGTATTGCAATAGCCAAATCAAACCACTCAAATTGTAAGTGGCGTTACAAATAACCATTCACAGGTACGATTTCTGAACCATTTATTTACATTTTCATCTGATACTTAAATGGAACTGACTATACATTTCTCTGGCTAAAGAATAACAAATTTTGTTCTTCCTCTTCTTCATGTATCAGTTATAAATACTTAAACACACCTCCAAGGATTCAATAGACAGAATTTACAACTTTGTAATACTAGTAAGTGCGCCAAGTTAAGGCGAAAGCGTCAAGGCAGCCCGCGTAATTCAAATTTTCTTACGTTTTTGCAATTTGCAGGTCAGTATCATGTTCTATGTTGATCTAAATATCATTCGCGGCCGTATCTAATGTTTATTTATAGAATTATAATCATAAAATTTATCAATACAACTCTCTAAGTTCATGTAATCCCATTGAATGACTATTTCATGAAATCATGACATTTGCCGATTATGCTAACTTATGGAGTTGTAATGATTATAATTATGTAAAGCCATATTTGTTACGGTCGCGAATCATATTTTAATAAACATAAAACCTGACACTGACCTGCAAAATGCAAAAAGCTAAAGAAAATTTGAATCTCGCGGGCTACCTTAGCGCATCCCCCTTAAACGCGAACCGTAAAATAGTTCAGTTTTATAAACCGTCAGTTAAATGTTCCAGCCGTTTGATGTTCGCAACTTTTGAACAGTTTACAGTCGAACGTTCAATTTGATGATTTTGGAATATTTATGGCATACGTGTGTTCTACGTGGAGTTATGTGAACGTAATGTTTTTTCAATCAATTATTTTACCAATCATGTTATTATCATTGCATTTTATGTCTCCCTTTGCCCATCAATTTACAGGTATAACTCTCAGACTGTCCAATTTTAACTAGCCCTTTTCCAACTATGTTGGGTCGGCTTCCAGCCTAACCGGATACAGCTGAATACCGGTATTTTAAATGAAACGACTGCCTATCTGACCTCTACAACCCAGTAACTGGGTACTACGATACACCCTGGTAATACTGTTTGTCAGACTTCCAGTCTTCTGACTACCCCTAACGACTGTCAAAGATCCACGAATGACAGCCGGGACCAACAGCTTAATGTGCTTTCCGAGACACGGAGGAGTCTCAGTATGTAAAGAGGGTCACCCATCCATGGACCAACTCCGGCAAGCGTAGCTTAATCTGATAGATCGACCCGTGTGGCTGTTATTACTTAGCCACGAGCTCCTCTTTGGTTTAAATTTAATAAAGAAGATAATATTCTGCAATATTATCTGTTGTGTGTAAGTATTGTCAACGAAATTAATTGTCTAACAAATTGACACCCTACGTCAAGTTGCCGCATTATAGCCATTTCATACAACTGTCAAAGAATCACAGTTGTGATTTGGATATACGGACAATTTAAGTTCACTAGGGGGCAGCACAGAGACGTCAGGTTCAGGTAACTGTCAAAAGTGTCAAAGCACCTATATTTTCTTTAGTCGTGACAGAATTTTGAACGAATGATGAACTCATCATTATATTTTATATTCATTGTCAAAATGAAAAACCTCTTGTCAAAGTGGCGCCAACTAGTGGCGTGAATTATTATGAAAACCTTAATAAAAAATGAGTGATTAGAATTACAAAATAATTTTTACATTTAGCAAACTATCGCCATTAAGTAGTCAGTAGAGACCGGTCAAACAGGAGCTGTTGCTGCTACATCCTTAACGGACGATATTTAAAAACAACTCAGATAACGAACACACCATAACACAAGTAAAACACAAAGAAACAATGAAGTTATTTCAACAATATTATAAACATGAATCAAAAGGATACTTTTCTGCTACTGTGTAGTCTAGCTTCACGTAGTATCCTCAAGGGAGGGAGCAGAACAGTGACTGCAACACTATCAGTTGTATCGTGCACGTGTCAAACTTTGTGCATGTCTAGTTACTTATTCAAAATGTTTGCTTTCCTAGAGTTCATTTCATTTTACACGTAAGTAAGTATTTGAATATGTTGGAATACAACAAAATACATATATCGATCCCACTTAAGGGGACTACAGGACCTAAACGTGCCTAAACGCAAGTTTTATAATGCGTAAAAGAATATGATCCACTGCAGTAAACAAAATCAGAAAAATATATGATATTCGCTAGTATGTTGAAAACATAATACAACTAATTTGATACGATAGAAAAAAATCAAAATTTCAAAAACCTCTAAAAATTTCTTTTAACGATTAAAAATCATATTAATTTACATGCAATCATTCTGATTTTTTGTCAGATTATTCTACAAGCTACATATTAGCAAAATAGTGTTTTAATTTTCCAGTCCAATCAATAGATTTTTTGTAAATCGCTAACTGCTTCATATTTTGCAATAAATTACCTGCGTCGTGTCATCGCGCTTCTCTTTCATTTCTATGCAGTCCGACAGTGACCGCGCTTTAGCTGTTGTAAGCCTCTTAACTAGTTTGAGAGTGTTTCTCTTTCAAATGTATTTACATTGTGCATAACTTTATTATAGTTAAGACGCTAGTGTTCCGTCTGGACTAAGCGAGAGCGCACACACACCTCTCCTACCAAATAAATATAATAAATAATTCTATAGAAACTATAACCGTGCCTTTCATTGGTTCTCAAAACCCAATAGAATACACAATTTTTTTATCTTTATTTCAGACCTAAGCAGTCCATACGTAGACCGTCGTCGTTTTAAATCTTTTCGTATTTCGATATTCAGGTAAAAAACTTGTAAGTACCTTGTCTGAGCTGACTGAACGAATCAGAGAAAATTAATTGTTAAGAAAATTGACACCCTACGTAAAGTTTTTTTGATTGATTCATTGTGTAATCATTAAAGATGTATTTCTACTAGAATACTTTTAAATGACAAAAAATCTTTTATATCTAGTACGAATTTAATAACTTTAGCTTGTCAAGGTCAAAGTCAAAGTCAAATCATTTATTTCAAATAGGCCCTTGTAAGGCACTTTTGAACGTCAATGTAAACAAAAAATTTAATTGATTCTAGTCGCCCCTTCCAAAAGTTAGTTTTCGTATGGAGAAGAATGGGCAAGAAACTCCACCGTTACTCTTTACAAAAATTGAATTGCTTAAAACCGCAGTAACTATGAAGTTAATATCATTAGCAGAAGTAAGACATTAATGATGATAGCACACTTCGAAACTGGCCGTTACTTACTGCTGTTATGCTAAGGAAAACTTATCATAAAATCGACTTACTGCCGCTACCTTTATTGAAATTTAAAGGTTCCCGTTGAGATATTAAAATGACAGATCAAATTAAACAGCTCATTGCGCTAGTTCCGAATCTATGTTTAACAAATCTCAATTTGGACAAAAATGATACTTACTGTAGTTATCGCAAGCGCGGCAGTGTATCTTTGGGTAAAAGCGAACACGCACTGCAAAAGTTAAACAAAGTCTTGTAAATAATAATGTATCAAAGTCTCTATGTGAAACTAAAATAAGTGATTTTTTTAAAAGACCCGCCTTACTGTAAACACAAAACCTACCATTACGACATTCAACAAAAACTTACATAAAGCATAAAAAAATATCCCCGAAAAAAAAAGGCCTACTACAGACCCAGCCTAATTAAATAGCCCTAACTTCAGCCCAACACATAACATAAACCCCTGAACACACTGACGTGTAACTCCACGTCTGGCGAACCTCAGTGCAAACCGATGCGGTCTCAGGGGACAGTAGTATGTACCAGCTTATTTGTACAACGAGACGAACAACTTTGTTCATATTAGTTTGTTTGCCTGCCAAATAGCTGGAAGGTGGCTTTGAAAAATGTATGAAATGATTTTGTTTGTTGGGTAACGGATGGAGGCTGTTTTTCTTTGTGTTTAGGTAAGAGTTGAGTCTAGTAGATTGTTTAAGCAGTCACTCGATGTTACCCTGCAAGGTGAAGGTCATACGGCTTTCATCTGGCTAATGCTTCAACGCAGCTGAACGGATTGGGATGACATTTTGCACACGGGTAGACTGTGACCTAGGATGGGACATAGGATACATAGGATTTTTATCCCGGTATTACGCTCCCGTGGGATAATTTCCGACTTCAATGGGGGCGAAGCAATAGGTAAAAGCTAGTAGTTTGTAGAACTGTTTGTGACTTGAAAACGGCATTTTCTCGGGTATTTTCCGATAGTTTAAGGTTGAATAAATAAGGTAAATAAAAATTGAGGTCCTCGTTAAGCGACAGATTCGCGCCTTGAACAATGAGTGAAGTGAGTCGGTGTCTTTAGTTTTGAATTTTCATTTTATGCCACGGACTTCCGAAACTAAAGTAATTTTTCACTTTGTAATGTTTTTTTTGGAAGTCGGTTGTATTATTAGTATATATTATTAGTATTTTTCACTTTTTAGTTGTGGTACACTATCTGCTATGTAAATAACAGTGACAGGAACTTATTATAATATCACCCATATAGACTAAGTGGAAAAAATACGTATTACTGAAGCTAACTCAAAAATTACCCCAGCAAAGTTAATAAAATTTACATGGGACAACCTCTAAAGTATGACCTACCAAATAAAGAAAGAATTATGAAAATTAATTGATAATTGGCGGAGTAATCGCGTAACAAAAATACAACAAAAAAAAAATGTACCCGGTAAATTGTAATTGTGAATTGTAACCCGGAAAAAATCTCGATCAATCTGTATTAGATTCCAACATTTCCTATCCCAAGAATCTATTACCTAAGCCAAGTCCTAAAAGATATATAGAGGTCCTAATCGAAATAAATTTACACCTACGAATAAAAAAAAAATCTAACACATGTAAATCACGGGCTAATATCCAATTTTCCGTCTATCTAGGACCCTTATAACTCAACGGGATCCCGGGAACGCGCTACTCTAGTGACAAAAACTGTCCGGGTAGAATGGGACGCGAATGGAGCTATAAATCTCTAGGATTGATTCCCAGGATTCCGTGTTAGGATGTCCGCAGGTCAGGCGCTATTATTCATTGAGGTGTTCAGTGTGAAGGGTTATTTTCATTGTTGTAACCTCTAACGCCCAGTTCGTATGTCAGAAACGGATCGTTCTTCTCACGTTTCGTGACTTTTATTAGCCGCCATGTGTGCGTTGGCTTTCCCCTCGGCAAAATTTACGAAGTTCCATACAAACTTTCATCTCCTGTTTTTAACCCCTTTACTTTAGGGGTTGAATTAATAAAATCTTAAAATCTATCTTTCCTTGGTGCTCACTTTCGATACAGAGTGACAAGGACTTAAAAAAATCTGCTGTTCCATACATTTTGACCGCGTAGGTATTGCACTTTTCTATGAAACAGCAGTTTTTTTTTTAAATAACCGACGATAAGTTTCAGCGCAGGGGGGAGAGACATGTACTGAATCCATGGTATCAGTTTTCGCGTCGATGTCCCTGCCACACTGTATGAGCTTGATGCTTTTATAGCTGAGATAAGTGGATTACTCCACTTACCTAAGTGGTTTAGGCTGTGCGTTGTGTATCAGTGGCGAAAACACCATAGAACACGATAGCCTACCGGCATCCCTTCGGTGTTCTTTGAAAATGCAATAGGCAACGAGGGTAACTAAACGCATCTCTTAAAAAAAACGTTATTTTTGTGTATGATAGCGTCTTTTTGGTTCTGCTACTTGGCGATAGATGGCGTTAAATTCAGTTAAAGAAAGACTTTTATTTTTAAGTTAAGTAAGTAAGTTAAGACCAGCTACCTAATTACGTAACATATTTTAGTAAACGATTACGACTAATCTGTTTCATTTTGACAGTTCAACAACATTCATTGCGTTATTTACATTGTTGTGCAGATATTTTATTCGAACTTTTGAAAGAATGGATTAGCAATCTGTTTCAAAATGATTCAGATTCTGATTGATCGTATATTACGCAATAAGGACCGGCTCCGCATCGGCTTCCCTTTCATAAACATTGCCGGTGGTTATTAAGTAGATACTTATAGTAACATGTGTTAGTGCTACTAAGCAATGCATATGCATAGATTTGATGTTCATTTTATGCGACATGCCATAAAAGTAAATATTTCTAGTAGTGCCAACAACAACGACAGCGGTCAGTACAATTTGCATACAGCACATAAAACGCTCGACTACTCTGCCTTGCTCTCAAAGATAACAAGCTAGAAATACATATTCATCGCACAACAGTAAGTCTTTACTCCACCATATTTTATTTACGATAGCAATAATCTTAAGTGTGGAGCTTTCAGTGCAATAGCTCGGAATACCCGATGCAGGCATGCCGTATGTAAAAAACTATGCAATTGTGTAAATGGGTGTGCGGTTACAGTTGGACGAGTAGTTTTGCGTTTTGAGTTTGTGCTGGGTGATTGTATTCGTTTTTGTGTTCGGAGGAACAATATTTGTTGGGTTATTGAGTTATTCATCATCTTTACTGGCTCTTGTTCCTAAACCGGTACTTATATTAAAAACGTCTCCAGACATGACGTCACTTAAGAAGTGATGTCGCACTCTGGGTTATTATTCTGCCTCGCTATCACCAACATCGATGGCTGTCTAAGTTTTTGTGAAGATATGTATTTTATATCTGTAAAGTTCACTGAATGCAATCGTATTTTTATTATGTCAAAGGATTGTTACAAATACATATTTTTCACGTTGCTATGGTAATAATAGTCTAGAGAAAAGTTTGCATTGAGGAGGTACAATCTTTACAGTTTTTCAAAAAGAAGTGAATAATATTAGGCATATCAAACTATATATACTAACATATAGGTCCTCACAGAGTAGAAAAATCACAGTCGTGAGCAAATGTTACCATACTCGCCACGACAAAAGATATAAATGAAACTCTATTCCAAAGTTATGAACCTATCCAATAAGTAATAATAATTTTAAAATAAATATTGATAAAACAAAATTAATGTTATTTAGTTAGCGTTCAAATATGAATAATAACCTGAATATACATAACAATAACAAACAGATAAGTAAAGTGGATGTAAGTAAGTTCTTGGGGCTCACTATTGATAAAAAATTCAACAGGAAACCACATTTAGAGGAGTTAAGCAAGCGACTGAGTAAATTCGCCTATACCGCATGACTTTTTTTACCGTCTCGAAAAAAATAGGGTATAATAGGTGAACGGAGTAGAAGCCTATGGCATAGAAATTTTAATGTTTTAATTTTTTTCAATAACCTAGAATGAAATTGATTTATCGATAAATACCAAGCATATAAAGTGAACCTTTCATTCCAGAACATTAAAAATAGAAAATAAAAAAGAACCCTACTCTCATACGCACCCTACTAGATGCGCGGAATTTATCATGATAATTTCATGTTTTTTTAAGGATATTTGGAACTTTTTTTTTTTTTTTTTTTATTGAAAAAAATTAAAACATTAAAATTTCTATGCCATAGGCTTCTACTCCGTTCACCTATCATACCCTATTTTTTTCGAGACGGTAAAAAAAGTCATGCGGTATAATGCTCTACAAAATCGCTGCTGTTGTGGGTGTAGATGCCTAGCTTTCGGCGTATCATGGCGTAGTTGGTTATCTTCTAAGATTTAGGGTTATTTTCTGGGGAACTCAACCCTCAAAGAGTTAATATTCAGGTCACAGAAGAGATGCATTAGAGCCATGTACGGTCTAAAAACAACCGACTCATGCAAGGAATTCTTTTAAAAATATAAAATTTTAACCAATCCCATCACTCTATATCTTTGAAATTGCGGTGTTCGTAAAATCAAACCCGCATTTGTTTAAAAAGCTATCCGTTATGGATAACTGCAACCGGCGTGATAAATATAAGCACAAATTGCGTGTGAGACCATCCAATACAGCACTAATGCGTAAAAGTGATTTCTGTATGGCACCATGTATCTACGACAAGCACTAAGAGATATAACTGTAACTAACTTATTAAAAAAAAAACTAAAGGAATATTTAGCAGCCAAATGTTTGTATAGTATTGCTGAATTTCTAATGGAGAAAAATATAATAATTCTAATGTAGGAGCGAAGTTTGGTTCTGCTAATTATTGTAAGTAATTTATTTGATTTTGACATTTTTTTAAATTAACGTAAGACTATAATATTTTGTTCTTCTACTTATCTTATTTCATTGATGTTTGAATTGCTTGTGCTGTACCTACATTCTATGTGAATTACATTTATTGTAATCGTTAACAAATTAATTTCAGATTATTGTATTTTTTAAAATGTATAATAGTATTTATTATAATCAATAATTTTAATTATTTAAATAACTGTTCAAATGTTATTGTAATACATATTTGTACGCCGTTAAAACATGACTGTGATCCTTTCTGCAATGTACATAACATCTTGTATGCTTTGTGTGTGCATACTCATGTTTCTGAAAAATAAATGATCATTCATTCAAGTGTCTGAATAATCCAAATCACAATTTGAAGACACTCTAGAAGTCTTCTTTCTTAATAGATTTTCTAATAAGTTCAGACGTTCTAATCAAAACATCCACCAATCAACCAAGGATGTTGATCAAAACTGTATTTTTCTTTACCAAACTTCTCATTGAGTGGTACCAATGCTCAATACTATCTGGAATCTTAAATCCAACGTAAAAATATAAATAACTAGCTCTTCAAAGCTATACAATTTCGTTGACAGCAAACTGGGAGTCGTCCGATACAATTTGTCCGTTCATTCCTTCCGACCAACGTTGAAGTTCGAACAATCGAAGATCCCCGAAGGCAGGGATTTACTCCTATTCTTTTTACTAGTTTGCTGAAAGAACGGATTTTGAGTTTCGTTCGAATTTGACGGATACTTTATGATAGTGTTTTGTTGTGTGCTTTAGTTTGGTCTTCATTGATGAAGTCTTTTTCTGCAACCGTAACAAATAAGTTCCTTGAGCTAACAATCTTGATGACTTTTACTTCACTATTCACTACTATTTCTTAGATAACATACTACCGACCCGCCACTGCTTCGCACTGTTTTACGAATTGACAAAACATCGATATTTTTTAAATTATGTATGAAAGTATATTATTAATGTCATAATAACTAAGTTGGAAAATTGAAAATAAGTACAATTTAATTAAATAAGTCCGCCTTTGGTCACCATACGGCTGGTGTAGACATAAATGTAAAAAGTGTTTTGTACATTAACAAGAGAACGGAACGAAACAGAAAATGCAAAAAGGCACACAGCTGTACAATGACAACCAGTAAGGACGACAAAAACTAAAGAAAATAACGAAAGGGCGCTTACCTGATGGCGGGCCCAGTTCCGTAAGGCACAGGCAACTTGAATTTGAGGATTTAAGCACCTACTACGAGAATAATGTGGAATATTATTTTTTATTAGGTCAACAATTTTTTTTTGCAAAAGCTTGGTTGAACCAGTACAGTTTTCTAAAGTTATATTAATTGTAATGTTCAAAATGATTCACTCGCACTCGGTACATTTGATCACGACAGTTATCCATAAATTGTATGTCGTTCAAATCAATTTAAAATCAGCATAATCGAAGATATCAAATGCAACTTATGTACTGAGAGAAAGCAATATGGCGACTGGCGAGGGTTAAACACGTGTTAAACAGGGGGTTGTTGGTGTTTAAATTTAAACAACATCTAAAGCATGTCTAACCCTAAACAACGGCTAAACATGGTTTTGTGGTATCACTTTTGTTAAGCAACTGCTAAACACGTGTCCAAGGCGCGTCAATGTTTTTTTGTGGTAAGACTGCTCGTTTCTATAATTGTCATTCTACACGTGCAGGGCTCAATCTGAAACTGTGGGGAGTAGAGCAAAGTACTCAAAGGAACCATGATCTTGATGAGAAAAACAAATCTGTAAAAATAAATATGTCAACCACAACTCCATACATTTTAGTCATTAGCTTTTCCCTTCAGACAGATTTTTTTGCAATGATGACTCTCAAAAACCGGTTTCATCCCAAATACCCTTTACTCTACAATAAATCGCTTTCTTACAGATTATTGCGATATCATTTTCTGCAATACTAGTATCACTATTATATCAATACTGTTTAGTAATAACCTCTATTCAGCATTATTGCATTTTTTCTCGTCATCGCTATAGTCCGCTTATCTCCCTGTTTAATTCGTTGGAAAATTGCGATCGATCTACCCGCAGTTTAGTTTTTATTGTTAGTAGCAGACGAGTACGGTATCAATTTGAGAATGGGAAAAAATATGATTCAGCTTTGAATTGACTTTACTCTCTGTCCTTAGCGTATTTGGATTTTCTTTTTTTGGAGGATAAATAGAGGGTTTAAGTGCATTAGTGACGCTTTCTGCTTTCGTTTATTCCATCCCTAATGGAAAATATAACAAGAGTAGAGCCAGCCTCAAACGATGACATCGACAAGAATTCATTTGAATGTGTACAAATTTATGTTCCATGATATTATATCAATGTGTATTAGCGACAATTACAAATATTAGAGCAGTAATAGCCTAGTGGTGTGACTGTTGAACTACCAAAGTCATATGTCTCGAGTTTGAACCCAAGGCACGCAACTCTGACTTTTCGGATTCATGTGCATATTGTTTAATTATCACTTGCTTCAAAAACGGTGAAGGAAAACATCGTGAGGAAACCGGTATGCCTGAGAGATATTTCTCGACGGCATGTGAAGTCAAGTCAGAGGCTCATGGGCGGCTTTAAAACTGTGACACCAGGTTAGTCACTAACCACTTGAAAAGAAGAAGAACAAGAAGCGACAGTTAAGTACGCAATGTGTAATACATTTTATAGCTTCGTCGAGCCTATATCACCGCTACCGTACTAGTGGTATTAGACCCAAACGGCTTGGTACGCTCGGGTCACCAGGCCAGAGTGCGCGTGTCCTTTTGAAGGAAATTTCTCGCCTACCGAATCAGCATTGCCATTCAACCTGGCAATGCTGCCACTCACGTGAACACGCACACGCACGCACGTCACGTTTCCGGATGAAGCTTCGTTCAGACTAGCGCGACGCGACACCGGTTATTGTTATACCGTGAAGTTTTCTTAGAAATTGTATTGTTCGAGTCACGTCGCGCCGTCGCGTCGCGCTGGTCTGCACGAGCCTTGACAGCGAGGCGGACGAATACTTCGACGCCTAAGTGTTCGTATGTTTTTGTATTTATTTGTACAGTTACATAGTCATTTAATTTAATATCTTGTGTAAATAGTTAGTTGTGTTAAATATTGAAAAACTAAAAATACAATTTTATAGCTAAACTGATAGAATATTATGAAACAAAGACGTACAGACAAATAAATGAATTCTTGTTGATGTGCCTAAATGACACACTCGTGGCTAAATGATAACAGCCGCAAGGGTCGAACAAACGTTAAGCTACGCTTGCAGCGGTCAGTTCGTGGATGGGTGACCATCCATTTCATATCAAAACCCCTCCGTGCCTCGGAAAACACGTTAAGCCGTTGGTCCCGGCTGTCATTCATAGATCTTTGACAGTCGTTACGAGTAGTAGTATCATCATGTTAGTAGCAAGCATCATGCTGAGTGGAAGCCTTCTTGTCGCATTCATACGTGCCAGCACCTGCCAACTATTTCTGTTTTGTGCTCGTTATTGTATTGTTATCGTTTTGGTATAGTTGTGTTGTCGTTATCTACTCGAGTTTGTTATCTTTTTTTTTATGCACGTGTTTCTGTGACAAATAAACTTATTTTTCTTTCTTTCTAGTCACAAGTTCAAAAAGTCGGACAACTGAAAAAAAGACCAAGGAGTATCGTGTTATCCAGGAACTGGTTTGTGGAGGTCAGATAGGTAATCGCTCCTTGTAAAATACTGGTGTTCGGCTGCATCCGTTTAGACTTGAAGCTGACCCCATCATAGTTGGAAAAAGGCTAGGCAGATTTACTGTAGCTATAGAAAGAAAGAAAAATGCGTTTATTGGCATTAAAAAAAATAGAAAATAAAATACACCTTAAAACTATAAAAACAGAAAACAAATTATTATAATGCCAAAAGGGCCTCAGCTCAGCATAATGTCAGATGACAACACAAAGTGAACCACCTGCCGCTGATTTTCAGCTGCAACACACTATACATCTTTTTGAAGCTGGCTGTGTGACGTCGGTACCATCAAAATATTTTTTATGATTTCCACCACTCTGGTATTTGTTTATTTCAGTATTATCGTGTGGCTCGTATATCTGTAGACTTAAGTTTATCATAATCTTTCAGATTATTAACGGCAGGTTTTTTTTTTTTTTATGTAACTCCTAAAGGCTCGTGCAGACTGGCACCGGAATTGTACTACCGTAAAGTTTTTGCAGAAATTGTTTTATTAGAGTCGCGTCGCGCCTGTTTTGATCGATAAAAACGATTGTTTCCAAAAATATTTTGAAAGTCCAAAGAAATCCAGATATTTTTGGTCTGGTCCACATTCATCCGCAAACAGTTATATTTTTTTCTTACCATTTCTAGCCACAAACTGAATAAAAGTAAAAATATGAAATTAATAATTAATTAATTCACGGAGCGACCGGCTTATACAAACTCAATTAACTTAGTAACGCCCCAAGAAAAATCTGCAGATGACAAGTCCAATTTGCAAGGTGGGGGTAATTAGTGACTTTCAGATTTTTAGTTCTCTAGCTCAAACTTTGAAAGCCAGAGGATTTCATTAATTAAAAGTATTTTAACTTTAATTGTTATTATGGGTATTGTTTTGACGAGTTTGTTTATCAATTATGATGGTTGTGTTGATGTTCAATTTTTTTATTAGGTCGTGGAGATCCGGAGTTTTATTATAATAGTTTGTTTTATGAAAAGGGCACTTATTACTAAGCCTCCACTGTCCGGCCGCCTGTCTGTCGGCGGACTGTATCTCATGAACCGCAATAGTTATAGACAGTTGAAATTTTCACAGATTGTGTATTTTTATTGCCGCTATAACAGCAAATAATAAAAATAAAATAAAGTAAAAAATTAAAGGAGATCCCCATGTGGCGGCATCTACATCGCCACATGCGAACTACTCATCAAATACCTGATGTCACACAACATCCTGACGTCACTCAAATCCTGCATCGCGCAATTTAGAGTTTACCGCGCGTTGGACATATATACAAGTTCCCGCCGACTTCAACCTCTGGGCAATTGCCCTCCAGACATGACACCCGTTTGGTCGGAGGATCCTCCCTTTTCTATGGTAGATGAGTGAACTTTACATCCTGTTCCTCATACTCCTAAAAGACTAATCTGGAATGTTCTAATGTACTCACGTGAGCTTCATGCCCTCCATCAGCTGTCTCTTCACCAGCTCAAACCCATACAAGAAACGTGACTTTTTTCTGCGTCTTTTGCTAAATTTTGTACGGTGGTACGATACCTTTCGTGTCCAACTCGCACTTTTCCCGGCTTTTTGAAATCTCGGCAACTAGACTCTTTAGTGCTCGGCGATACGACGCCGTCGCCGTGCCGCCACCGCGCCGTCGCCGCGCCGCGTAACCATGTAGACTGAGCCGTTACCGCTTCATTTTGCCATATGACTCTACAATCCGCGGCGGTGGCGCGGCGGCGCGGCGGCGCGGCAGCGGGCTGGCAACGTTGCATATACACACCGAGGCACGGCGGCGGTACGGCAGCGGCGCGGCGACGGCGTCGTGTCACCAAGCACTTTATGCAGTGAAGGAACGTGCATACTCCCGCGACTTAAGAAATTCAAAGAAGTATAATGCCCGGTTTCACTAACACTAGACCATACCTAAATATAATGTCTAAATAGTCCACACTTTGGGTTTTTAAAGATTCGTGCAGACCACCGCGACACGACAGCGCAACGCTACTCTAACAAAATGATATATATCTTTCACGGTAGAACCATTACCGGTATTGCATCGCGCCCGTCTGCACGGGGCTTTAAACAATCACCTCGCAGGAAACACGCTCGCAAATCCCCAGAATGATATTGGCCCTAATTGGCATTCAAATTTCAGGTGCTGAATCCAAACTTAATCAATTCAGTTCATAATCCTTTATATCACAAAAAAATACTAATGATGAGTCATTACAATCCCTCAAAGATTTTCAAAGATTTCATTACAATTGATCACTCCGATCTTGGTTATAAATCAAAACCAGCGATAGATTCAATAGCCATCAGTCTGTGACAGATGGCTTCATTTCACCAACCTTACTATACTCCATAAATCACTACTAGAACCTTATTATCTAACCAGTAAGGTGCACTATTGAAGGAAAGTTAGTTTGCAGTTGGAATGTCGTTTTGTGGTTTTTATGATATGATAGATTCGCTCCAAATGCCTTCGAATTTACCCGTTTTCGAAAATTTAACGGTTTTGTTACTTGTAATTGCAGTTTGTGATGACTTACTTATATTAATTAATTATTGTTTTCTTGATTGATTAACCGGAAACAAATTCTTTGTCGTTTATTGTTTTTCAATAATTAGGTGCTGTTTCTATTGGTAAACTATTTTATTTATGACGGCGACGAATGTGTTTCATACTCAAATCACCAACACAGCAGTGTTCCGTACTTGTAATTATAGGTTTAAGTATCTTATTTCGAGTCTTTTATCTTTTCTATAAGCTCGTGTTTCTGTGACAAGAAAACAATTTAAGATATTATTGTTCGATTTTAAGTGCCTGTCTATTAACATGAAAATTTGTTAAAAAAACAGAAGTTCTTAATTCATTCCAAAAACGATCGATAAATTATTATTATATTAATACGTGAAGCAAAAACTTTGTACCCTTTTTTACGAAAATTATGACAGAGTATGAAATTTGGCACAGTTAAAGTGTATATCGAGAAGGAGTGCAGAAAGTTAATATTTTTATATAATATACATTAGAAATAAATTAAATTAAATTAATAAAAAAAACATTACACACACTACCATGCGTTTAACAGCGTTTGACACAAGATGGCTACCTTAGAATCATAACATTTAAACGAATTATGGTCGAATTTCGACCTCTGGGCGACCACTAGTAATAGGAATTGCTCACCGTATTACTGACAAAAAAAAAATTTTAGACCGCTTTTTATTATTTTTGCTTCCGTGTTTTTGCTTCATTTTTACTCGACCACCTTAAAACAAATAAAAAAACTAAGACATAGTGCTGTTAAATGGTTGTAAATGTATCCGTGTGAGCGTGTATGTACAGAGCATAGGTGTAGTTTTGACATGCTTCACTGTATTGTTCGCGGCGCTGAGTCTAGATTTCTATTTGGTCTGGGCCGACCACATAAAAGCCAAAAAGGTAACAATGTACTTCTACGTAATCAAAAATAACATGGTCCTTAAGAAAATGTTAGTCCCCCATACAAGACAACAACACTCGATCATCGTGTTTTCAAGGAGCATTTACATCCTGCTTCGCCCGGAGGTCAAAGAGACAAATAGAGGTGTGCCACGCTTATTTCCCTGGGGTACACCTCTCATAAGTCGCCGGCTTACCGCTGTTTACAGTAGAGGTGTCTCTTTCTTTCGGAACGATGCGTCTAAGACGCAAGTTAAAATCAATAGAGTTTTGACTCGGTGGAGTGTGGAAAATTGTTGAAATGATATTAAGAGCGTTTATCCTAATAGTTGGCAACGTCGCAAATATCTGTCAAATATTTACCTGTTTTGATTAATTTGGCAATATTACTGTATGGAAATAAGAAATGTGGCTAACTAGGGAACTAGAATATTGATTATCGAATGCAATAATTAATATCGTAACACCGAATATTTAGTTTTAGATGTAAAAAAAGTATTTGGAAAGTTTCCAAATGCTTTTTTTACACCTAAAACGGGTAGAACATCAAATTCAATGTTATAATTGCAATTCATTATTAATATTCTAGTTCGCTAGTTAGCCACATTTCTTATTTCCATACAGTAATATTGCTATATTAATCAAAACAGGTAAAGATTTGACAGTTATTTGCGACGTTGCCAACTTTACGGATAAACCCTCTTAAGTACCTACGGTTATCTCGGCTAATTATAAACCGACTTCAAAAAAGGGGAGGTGAAGTATTCGAGGGGTTTTTTTTTCATGTATGAACACCGATTTCTAAGCGATTACAGGGCTTGGTAAAAAAATATTTCAGTTTGGGAAGTCGGTGGCATTTGGGCAATACACAAAAAAAACAAACAATAAGTACCAAAAGCCGACGACTTCCGAAACTAAAATGTCGTTGGATTTTTTATGTGTTAAAAGTTTTTGATCAGGATTACATTATGTTATGAAGCAACTTCGAATATAGATAAATTGGCTGGCTTACCGCGAGCATTCGCTCCACGAAATTTTTTTGCAAACATTTGTTGCGCGTGCTTCTGATGCGCAACAAACATTAATTCACGAAGCGAACAGTTTAGAGTACTTACACAGTCTTAGCATCATACTCAAAATCACTGTGATGTTCCACACAGTTTATTCACGCTCCACAAAACAAATTAGGCCATTTGTTACTAAATATTAATTTACGTTAAGGAGATTATTGTTGAGCTGCACTTACAACAACGTTATTGCTGGAAGCAACAAAAATACCTTTGTTCTATGTTATCAATGATAATGCTTTAATCGAACATAACAGTTTATTAACCTGTAACCACTTACGTTCGTTTACTTCAGTATGTTTAAAGGTTTTTTTTACTAATGAGTCATTAGTAAAAAAAACCTTTGAACATACTGAAGTCTATAAAAGACAAAACAATTTATGTTATTTCAAGTTGGGTCATTAGTAATGACCCAACTTATAGAATAAAATAGAATATATTTATTTGCACTAAACATGGTACAATAATGGTCTTAATAATAGGGTTATGATCTACATGTCTCGCCATGGACTGGCATACAAATATTTTTTAGGAAAAGAAGTTCCTAAAAATTATGCAACTAGCATCAATAATAACAGTAGTATAATAATATAGGCAACAGTCTTGAAATAACATAAATTGTTTTGTCTTTTATAGACAAATTACTTTTATTAAATCACGTTAACTTTATTATAGTCTTGTCTTTTGTATTCCTGAAATAGACGAAGTAGCTATATAGGTTAAATATTTTTGTTCCAGTACCAGCCTTTAAATCTATACTTAAAACTAAACTTTTTAAGCTAAATTAAAACTTACGAACACAACACGATAGGTTAGTTCGTAACATAGGAGGTAACTGATGTTTGCGAACTCAGCCGCCGTCAGAATTTTGCATATTAATATGAGCATCGAGTAACGGGTATTATGCAAACTAAATTCAATTATATGCGCGCATTTTAATGTTGCGCCATTATTGCCGATCAGTGCGAAATATTGTTTTATACAATGTTTTACAACAAACTATGTTGTGATTTTATGATAACTACATTTTCTGCTGTCCGCCTAGACTAGCGAACCGGTATCTAATAGACTTCAATTTTACTGAAATAGAAGTGCAAGAGTTCAATTACCTACCCTATTCATCAAAAGCAAACTCAAAACATGCAATCAACAAAACTCCAAAACAAAACGCTATTTGATCATGAGCCGCCATCTTGAATTTCACTTACGTGTTTGGGCGGCCTTTTCATTTTTAGAACACCGATTATTTTGACGTCACGAACGCTTGGGGATCTATTCGTAAATGTTTAATGCAATTTTTAAGAGGTCCTTGAGTTCCGTACGAAGTATTCTGCCATTGTTCAAACATTTTATAGGCGCCATTTGCTTTTTGAATATTTGAATAGCTTAAGAATTCCAGGTTGTACTGTTTGATGTTGTAAGTGTATGCAGCATCGTAAAGTTTCGACTGTGTGTGTGTGCATAATGACGGTAATATTTCATGTGATTGTAATGGACTGTTTTGAATTTTGAATAAAATATGGAAAATAACAGGGAGATTTTCATCAGCATTGAAATTGAAGGACGACTTCTTTTTACTTTTTTGCAAGTGACAACTATAATAGCGAAGTTCTTCCAAGATAACGGATCCCCGGTCAAGGATACTGGTTGACAGAATAACGCATAGACATATATAAAGAATAACACAACCGGCACGCGTACCATGACCACAATAGAAACGGGTTTTGTCGACGGAAGAATAGGCAAAATGACAGATAAACAATCACAATCTGTCATTTTGTCTATTCCTCCGTCGACAAAACCCGTAGAAAACTCGTTTCTATTGTTGTCATGCTACGCGTGCTGGAAAAAGAAAACACTTCATTTTCACCAACGGAAACACAGAAGACACTTAGGCCCAGACTCCACCAAAGCGGAGACGAGACGAGAGGGGAGGAGATGTGTTTTAAACAATCAATAGAATTTCGTTATTCACGGATCTCGTCTTCACTCAGCTTCAGTGGATACCACTGAGCGGAAACATCGAAGCGGACATGTGAGCTGTAACTCGCCAAAATTCTCTGGGCGGCGGTTCAAAGCGGAGATATGAGCTGTGCCTCGCAAGCTGGCGACGGTGCGTAGCGGAGAGATGAGAGTGGCGTGAAGTGGGCGGTCAACATCCAAATTCCGCTCTAGCCAGCACACATCTCCGCTCTAGCCAACACACATCTCCGCTCTAGCCAGCACTGTCTTCGCTTCAGCCTAGCCAGTACGCAACTCCGCACAGCGTCGGTGGATACACCCTATCTGAAAAATATCTCTTCTCGTCTCCGCTTCGAATATCTCAGCACTTCTCCGCTTTGGTGGAGTGCGGGCCTTAATTCGATTCCTGTCTTGAATAACGAAATGCACAGACAAAATGACGCGGCGTGTTAAATATATAAATTCAATGGGCAACGGAATTTGAGCAGCCATGATTGATGACGTATTTACAGGCGCGCCTCTGATTGGCTGATTTGATTTTCGGAAAGACGTTCCATTCCCGAATTTAACGTTGGCATGACGAACATTTTGATTCGTGAATTGAGAGCTCATTAAGATTTTTTTGTTAAGAAAATATGTGAAAAGAATTTCGCTCTTTGAATTTGTGTTTTGTGAGCTAAATTGAATGAATAGCGGGATATTTCGTTATTTTTACTGTTGTAATGAACAGAGGAAATATTATTTTGGTGTTCTTTAATAACCAGCAGATTTCCACATTTTATTTCACCTTAGACGATGTTTTTACACGTTATTATCCATTTTGATTGCACTTTCTTGTAAAGCTCCTTTTTAAACGAATTGTGAGTCTTCACTGGAAAATTTTGCCGTCGCCGCTGAAGTCCTAATCTCCTATGCCTATGAATATGATCGGTTATCAATATCAAGCTTTCTTGCATCTGATAGTTTGTTAAACTCATCAATTAATTGATTTATTGGTGACTCACACGAATTTACTCGCCCGAAACGGGTTAATCAACTCTTTTATATAATATTATTTTTTCTTGAGGCGATTCCCACGAAGTTAATTTATTTGTAGGCAAACCAATTTCTGGAGTTATCGATTCGCCTAAAAATAAATTAACTTCGTGCGAATCACTTCAAGAATAAATCACCAATATGCCAAATTATTAAATTATTGATATATTTATTTCTCCTTTTATGAATCGTCGTCTCACAACACTATTCCATTTTCCCAATGAATACAAAAAAAAACACATTCTTTTGTAGGATTTGAAGGAAAATTTACGAGTTTCTGTCTAAAAGATTCGTGTGTTAAAGCGTGGTAGGATTCGAAGCTAAGCCCTCGGCACTCGGCGTTCATTTCACGAAAATAAACAAACATATTGAACGGAGTAATCTACAAACGATCGTGAATCCACCACTGGGTGGAAACAATGTTTTGAGAGTGCGGCTTTAAAACCGGAGGGACTCGTCAGCGTATCAAAACATAATACCGTTTTAGCGGTATGAGGAACAGGGTGTAAAGTTCACACATCCTCTATAGAAAAGGGAGGATCCTCCGACCAGACGGGTGTTGAATCTGGCAGGCTACTGCCCGAAGATTTATGTCGGATAGTCTCATAAATGTATTTCGCGCGGTAAACTCTAATTGCGCGATGCAGGATTGTGTGACGTCATGTCTTTGATGCGTAGTTCGTATGTGGCGGTGTAACCGCTTCACCGTCTATGGTTGACATTTTTTAAGTTTATCTTGAACATCTTTTTCATCTTTTCCTTGTTTCATTGGTAAAGAAAAACATCGTAAGGAAATCTAGACTTAATCTACGTACGTCTGAAATGTCAATCCGCTGGAATGTAAACCTTATTGTAAGTACTTATAAGAGCTGTGTTACAATTTTGGTGTACAGTGTAAAGTATAATTATTCTATTTTAAATTTAGTTGATAATTAAAATAAAATGAAGCAATAATATAATATGAATTGAAAAGAAATACATATATATTAAGCCCGCTTAGCATGACCACATTAGAAACGGGTTTTGTCGACAGAAGAATAGACAAAATGGCAGATAAACAATCACAATCTGTCATTTTGTCTATTCTTCCATCGACAAAACCAGCAGAAAATCCGTTTCTATGGTCGTCATGCTACGCGTGCTGAAAGGCTATAGTCTCACAATAAAGATAGACACACAGACGTTAATTGCGTTTATGGATTTTTTTTAGGATTTCTGTGCTTATAAGTAAGTAAGTTAAAACGAAGTTTTATTGACAAATAGTATCCTTTTGAAGTGTCTATTAGTGGCCCTTTGAAAATGATAAGAAAAATTCAAAATTCGAAAGTCATTTATTCAAACTAGGCTGAGAATCAGCACTTTTGGAACGTCAAAATTACGTAAGACGGTCCCCCAAAACGCCCACCCTTCACCACTTCCTAGTGCGTTAGCTGGGAAGAAGAAGTGGCGCAACAAACTCCCCAGCAGCATAGCTGTCTGCTAAGATTCTTTCTGCGGTTCTCAATTATGTAATTATGTGGAATCTATCTGGAGTCGGTCCCGACTGTCATCCTTAGATGACATTTGACACTCGTTACAAAAATCTGACAACCAGTCTTGCCAGGCGGTATCGTAAACTATCCTGGTGGCCAGTTACTGGGTTGTGGGGGTAAGGTAATACTGGTATTCAGTTGCATCCGGTTAGAATGGAAGCTGACCGAAGCTGACTTAATTTAGTTGGGAAAACGAAGAAGATGATGGTGACGCGAACTTTCAGAACCTAATAGGTATTTTAAATATTACAAACATGGAACAGAAATTATCAAATTACGATCCTATTATCTGAATCATCAATTCATCTAAAACCGCTTCACTCGTGGCCTCAATTTGAGGAGGAAGTTCACTTTGAATCGAGTTAAGTGAGCACCATGCGTTAAGAGCATTAAACTTTTTGTTGCGCCCACAGACGCTGTCAAATTGGGCGTGAACTGCGTAAGGGAAGGGTCATAGAATAAAACGAGTGCAGATGTGACAAGATTTCATTTGAGGTATCAAACCTAAAGCCCAACGATACTCAAAAGTTACCAGCACCCCAATTGCATAACGTAACCCCAATCACGGAAATTGCTAATCCATTGCTTCATAAGTTTGAAAAAATCGTCTGCTCAACGACATGAATAGCGCAATGAATGTTGTTGAACTGTTGTTAATAATAAATATCAAATCACAAATAAGTTGTCAGAATGTTACAGCACTAGTATTTCAATGGTGTTCTGTACTCGACGCGGCTTACTCACGCTAGTTTGTGATTGGTCGTCTTTAAGGCGATCAAACAAACCACTAAGGAACGATAAATCAACAATAGTGATGTTCGATTATACCCTTCACATTTATCGATCGTTAGGTAACAGGCGACAGTACCTAATGATCGATGAAATCGAGCAAGTCTGTTAGAAGCTGGCAGATCTTATTGCTCATCAAAACACAGCATATTGAGCGACAAATATGACGATCGTCACGATTCGAGCAAATCTTTGGCACTTTTAGCCTAGAAAATGGAAATTCTATCAGTGATATCAAATAACGATGATGGAAAAGGATAAAAATAAATGTATGCGACTATAAATAAAATGAAAAGACATAAATTTCTTGCCAACTTTTTGCAAACAAGTGAATGAATGAAAAAATGAATGAATGAATAACTAAATGAATGCATGAATGAATGAATGAAAAAATTAATAAATTAATGAATGATTATTTATGGCTCTCTGATTCCGATATCTTCATTATTGCAAAAGCTAAGACCAAATTGAAAAAAAAAAAAAGTGGTAAAGGGAAGGGAATCAAAGTGGTAAAAAAAAGTAAAAACACTAAAAATTATCATTTAAAATAATCACAGTCTTCAAAAACATACATTGTCTTTCGTATTTTTTTATTTATGTTATGTGTGAAACAAAATGCCACATCTCAGTCTACATAATCTCGTACCTACCAAAGTGGAAATTAATAAAAAAGATTCAGAATAAATAAGTGTGCAACCTTTATAGCTTCGAAACGTTTCACGGAAGCCATTACTGTGTATCTTCAGATGTCGTGCGGATGTGAAATCTTTTGAATTATATGTACGCGTGTGAAATTCACTTTCTTTAATAAATAAAATACACGGAAATTGTTAAGTAATGACTAAAGTACTGCTCAGGAAGGAATAAATGACAGAGAATATCTAGAGCAGCCGATCGATTCTGTAAAAATATCACCGTGGAACTTAGGTGAAGTGAGCTGTCAATAGTGTTAATCCCTAGCATCCTGCCGATCGATTTGTGACAGTGACAGCTCACTTCACGCTCACTTCACCTAAGTTTCACGTTGATCTTTTTACAGAATCGACCGACAGTTTACGCTTTTATGGGCTGGGCCCGTACTGGGCTCAATCTATATAAAAACATCAAAGAGTACTGTCCACACGAAAAGAAGAAGAAATAGTATTTATAATCTTATTCATGCTCATTTTCTTACGTTTGTTAAAATTCAATATCAAGTAAAAACATGCAACTTTTCCACTGTAACTTCTATTGTGAGATATTTACGAGTACAAGCTCTGCTTAATTAAATTCTACAACAATTTGCCTTAGAAATGCTATTGAATCTTTTAATTGTGTGATTTTTCTTATTTTTTGTTTCAAAAACCCCCTACTATTTGATGGACACACACTCACTTGTGTTTTTTAAATAAATACTGATATTTTTAGAAAAAAACCACTCCACCTACGTTTTTTTTCATAGTTGACAAATTTTAATAAAAAATGTTAGGTAATCCGATAAAATAACTCATGAGCTTTTATAAATAATAAAAAGAATCCAAATCAAGCCAATAACATCGGAGATATGGCAAACGCTACTCAATATATAAAAATAATAATAACATGAAAAAATTTTTTTCATGAATATTCAGAAAAAAATGGGTGGTCACATGCCCATGGGCGACATTATATATGATTTATTACTTTAACAAGTACCTAAACACCTTCTTACCTGTGTCAGACCCAGAGGTCCGGGGTCCAATTCCCAGTGGGGGCAAAATTTTTTGCTCGGTTTGGTTGTTGGAACGGCTTGTTCTAAGTCCGCCTGGCTAGCTACCACTACCTTATCTAAGTCTGTCGCCATAACAACAATGTTAACAGCATTGTTGTGTTTCGGCAGATAGAGGTAAGATAGCCAGTTCTTCTGTGGTTGAGGATTCCGGGTGAACCTCGCTTTCACCTTCGGCCTGACCATCACGTAACATCAGGTGAGATGCAGGCTAAGAGCTTCACCGTTGTGGTCAGTAAAAAAAAAAAAAACTGTTTGGAGCCTCCTTATATGTAAATAAGCCTGTGTTAGGAGACCGGAATCTTCGAATATCTTAAATACGTATTATTTACTTTGTTTTATTTTTTATTTAGTATTTTTCTATGTGAACACAATTTGGGTAAGTATAGAATTCTTCGGTAGCCGATCAAAATTTCAATAGTTGAGGAACATATTTCGTTTATATGAAAACATACAGGCCTGTATCCAGGGTCAGCCATGCGTAATTGTTAAAGAAAAGAAAGAAAGAAAGAAAAAGTATTTATTGGGACTCGCACAGGAAAACTAAAAACACACTAAACATAAATAAAAAACAAAGTAACATTAAAATTTAAAGAATGAAGTCCCGTACGAGGCCAAAGGGCTCCTATCTCAGCATGATGCCGCGTCATGAAAAAAAAATTAAAATGTCGCAGCGCTGTTAAGAGTATGACAATGCCAGTGTTTCCCGAAGGGATATGCAGGTACCTAGCTAAAGTAGGTCGCGGGAAAGTCCGAAAGGGATACCGTGACCCCTGGCAACGCACAGACAACTGAAGGAACACGGGTGGATTTTAGTCAGTAAGAGTCTGACACACCCTCCCGCTCCGCTCAGAGCGGGAGAAGTTATTTGATAATAATTTATTTATTTTTAAAATTATTAGGGTTTATTATATAAGTACCTAAGTACTTGTGTAGCATTAAACGTTTCTTTTGATGGGCCACCACGATATGTGTCAGATTTTATGTAAATACCTAACTTGCTATTAGGTAACAACGAACGTATTGCCTGTTCTGTGGTACAGTCAGGTAAATTAATTGTTAACCAAATTGACACCCTAAGCCAATTTTCCGTGGGCCATACAACTGCGAAAGAATGACAATTTGCTAAACAATTAATTTCCTGAACTTTACCAAAGAAAAATGATTGAAAAAGTATTTTTCCGCCTTCATCACGAGATATAAATGTACAAAAATACCTAGACTAGTACTTAGTAAAATATTCTACTGACTGCTGAGGCTGATTTGATTGGTAACCTACGTTTCTTTTACGAGTGGGCCTTAGAAATGTTGTCAAAAAGCGCTGCATTTTTTACAGACACGCAAATAGAACACGGCGCTAACGAGCGTGATTGGGTTGCTTCGACGAACCTCCTGACGTTCGATGTTTGAATGGCAATTTTCACAAAATGAAGATCAGTCGGTACCTACAGTGCTACAAGGATCTGTTGGCGTTTGAATGACATTGACAGGGGGCGTTGGTGGTAAACATTTATGAAAATAATTTGTGAAAAATCAAGATGGTGGTGTTAGTTCCAATTTTCGCCACGTGGCAAAAGATCCTCGACCTACAAATCCCAATGCTTCAAATTATGAATAACTTTTTAATTAATATAGGAACATCGGCACGTATGTAGGTATGTGGTTATCTGTTCAGACGTTTTTAGCGTGATTGAATGACAGACATACAAACTTTCACATGTATAACACCTACTATACCTACCTATTTAAATATATATAATAATAATTATATTAAGTAGGATAGTAGGATTCCCTGGATACATTGATTGTGATTGATTTTTCGGTAGAACAGTTAACGAAATCACATTGATAATTATGGTGAATCGACTACGGATGGCAGGCCGGTACATAATTCACATCCGTAAAGTTTTCAAGAGAACTGTTTGATTTGACAAATTGCATCCTTTGTTGGCCCCAAACTGTCGATAACCCTTGCTTTTTGTACTGACGCCCCTTAAACGTTCCTATTCTTACAAAAACTTCAACGATTCGTCTTTTTGTTGGGCAAATTTTTGAGAAGATTCTCGCTATTTGAAATCCTTTTCAAAACCAAGAGATTTTGTTCTTCTTAAAAAACGTTTTAATAACGTTCCGTTCGAACGTAACCGAAACAAATCGTTTCTTAGGTTTTTAAGACGAAATCGTTTCGAAAAATATACCGTTATCCGAGCCCTGCTTTCCTATACTATTAAATGAGCATTCTTTATTTTAACCCGACCAGAGCTCGGTCGACCAGTGGTACCATTTATAAGAAAGAAGTTATTTTTATTTCTTTGAGTGGTCTCTCTACTAATATTACATTTAACAATAATAACTTCATCAGTACAGCGGCACTACAAAGCATCTTATATTTCCCATTAGCTGTTGCAGAAACCTGACAATCCACTTAGATCTGCCGGTATGCAAGCGACAAATCTCTGTGGAAATAAACAGAACACCTTGTCTTTGTACAAATTGTAGTGACTTAGTACAGTTGTACTCGTAGTTTTGTAATATTCTCTAGTAATGGTATTATGCAAATACATTGACTAACTTACTAACCGAATTCTAAAAAGAAGGAGGTTCTATGTTCGTCTGTATGTTTCTTTAAATGTAAATATGTTCATCGATAGTTTCGTCAATTGTCAATAACTTGAATAATTAAGTGTTTTTATTTTATGTATTTTATTCAGTCTTCTACTCTTACACACGTTGTCTACATCTCTTTAACTACTTTCCTATCGCAAGTATGCTGGAAGAGATTTCTTTAGAAATAAGCATCACCTTTGTACGTATTTTTCTGTTCCTTTCTTGTTGTCTGTTTATATGTGTGTACATAAACCGTTAAATAAATAAACTTTATTTTATAAAAAAAATCTCGCCACAATTTATATAAATTATTTTACATTGGTCAGATTCGACAATGATACGTAATTCAGATAAGTATATATTGTGGGAGACTGGTGCCTCAGCTAGACTTGTGGCCTCTGTTTCAACACACCAGGATCCCACCCTTTACATTTTTATTTTATAAATTTTAGACTAAGCGCGCTGACAGAATGTAGTAAGGAAATCATACGATATTATTTTATTTATATTTATTATGATTAAAAATTATATTAATGTTAGTAGATGTGTAGTATGGGTGTGTGAGTGTGTGGGTGTGTGAGTGTGTGTGATTGCATGTTTAGGTTTTTTTATAAGGATGTTTCAATACCATTATAATTAGTTGTGTTTTTTTTCGTCTGTCAGGTTGATTATGAAAAAATATTGGACACGTATATTTTCTTTTTTTAAGTTATCTAAATTATTATATTTACGTAAAATTAAAAAAATTACGTAAAAAAAGAAAGTACTATATTGAATTAAAATGTGCCATGACGTCACGAGTACGTATATTTTAGAATTACTTGTGACGTAGCGACCCCCACTCCCCACCTTTAATGCGTTTTATCTAAGTTATTTTTTATTAGTATGATAAAGCAAAACATATGTGTGTAATATTTTTTTATTATCTGTCTGACGGACTAAATATTTTTTTTGGTTTTTTACATCCCTATTATCTATATTGTATATATATGACGTAAAAATCTCTTCGTATTTCTTCCACCAAAAACCCAAATCGCCCACAATAATAATAGAAACGTTAGCAATAATATAGTATTTACAGTAGCAATAACGCTAAATGTCGGGGCAAGTTGTGTACGTAATTAAATTCAATGTGCGACTCTATGGACCCGATGCCAATTATAATAGTTTTGGTAGTTCCTAACTAGACGCGTTTTCTGTGATTGCTTGGTTCTCGGTGCGGTCGAAGCGTTAGACCAAAAGTTGCTCACGTTTAGGTTTATTCAGGGAAATTAATAGTATCATGCTTAACGTGCTTTTCGAGGAACGAAGGGATCTCGGTATGTAATGTATGTTCACCCATCCACGGACCAACCTCAGCAAGCGTTACTTAACCTTGCTGTTAATATTTAGACACAATTGCGCAATAATACAGGGTATCCGGTATAGCTCGCAAATCCTGCCATATCCTAAGGGCACGTCTTCCCTACCATTACCGCGCCCCCCGGTCTACTCCTTGATATGCAATGGCCTCTGCAGCCTCATAAGACATGAGGTTCCATTGGCTAGTGCATACATTTCATTCATTCATTCATATTGCGCAATAAAATAGGGTGGCAGGAAGACCGACTAGCAAATAGCCATGAATTCAGCACATGATAATAGACGTAGATTTTTTTTTAGGGTAATAAAAAAAATTGTTGAAAATATATGGAACAGATTTTTTTTTTAATAACCTACGGATTTTTTTTAGGGTTCCCAATCATGCGTTGATGTCCCTGCCACCCTGGCCGCCTTAGTCAATAATCGTTAAAAGAGTATCAAAACGCAATAACTATATCAGGAGCATAAACAAGTAAAGTCAGAAGGGACGGCCAGTGGAACGTGCGTCACAAAGTTCGGCGAGATCCCCAGGTGCGATGGTTATTAATAAACTGCCCACGGACAAACCTGTCAGTTAATACCATTAACTAAATGTTTGAACTGTTAAATTAATTAATGCGCCAACTATTCGATTGTAGTTAATTCGACTTGTGCATCCGATTCCCTGATCGCATTTCGTTTATGATGTTTTGTGTGGAGCTTGAATTTGGGGACGGTAAAAAGCAAAATACTTATTTTAGGGCGAATTTCACTAATCAAACGGAACGCGATCAGCACACCTAAGCCGAGTTCAAGAGCTGATAATTTCAATATTCCACAACAATGTTGACTCTGCATAATCAGCTTATAATGTTCCCACTGCTGGGACACAGGCTTCATCTCTGTATGAGGAAGTGGATCGTAATCCACCACACGGACCCAATGCGGGTTGGTAGATGTCACATAACTTAAATTTTTGGTTCTTGGACATGCCAGTTTCCTCACGATGTTTTCCTTAACCGTTTTGAGAGCAGTGTTGATGTAGTTATTAACACAAAGTAAAGCGCCTGTGTTTGTTCAAACCCACGACCTTGAACTTCAAGTTGGGGCCGTTACCTTGGGCAGCTGTTAAGCTGAGAATTTGGCAATGAGCGAGCATATTATTGGGTACATAGTCACCGCTATTAACATTCACCTTATACTTACTCCACAGCGACCGCCTCAGTGCTTATCCTAGGTCTGTTGTCAGCCGAGGAAGGATAGGTAATTAGGTACCTACACTAGTTTTATACCGTAGACGTCCTACGTGATCCTTCACTTGCCCCTAAAGAATGCAACCCGTAAAAAAAAATATTATAAAGCCGAAAGAGGGGGAAATTTGATGTCAAGTTATGGTGTTTCCTGCACAGATAATTCCTGCTATCACCAACAGAACACCACAAAGATAAACAAAAAAGGAACAATTTTTTCAATTACAACTCGTTTTTCAGCAAAAATAGCGAACGTGAAACACGAAAAAACAGTTTAAACCTTATCTCCTTGTTTACCATTTCATTTTTACGAGAACTCGTAAAGTTAATACCACCTTTTGTCCCAACCCTCTCGCTGCAAAAAGTTTCTTTAGCCCAACCCTAAACCGCCGTGTTTTGTTGTGGTATAATGTAGAGTGTGACACAAGTTCGAAGTTTCATCGGTAAAATTCGTCAACTCTATAGTTCCCAAGCTGGTGAGGCATAATCTGAGGGCAAGATACACTGACAACGCTTTGACTTTACCTTGCTAAGTAGATAAAGTCCGCGTCGCATATGATCGTGAAAACTATTCGTATTTTGTCAATGTTCTCATTCGAATAAAACGCATCCTCATATTTGCTTATACGAATATAAAAATTCTGTGTAGAATGATGTAAATATTGTATAGAACGCTTACTTTACTTAAAGTTGTAATGTAAAGTCAAAGCGCGGTCTATGAATCTTGCCCTGAAAATTTGAGATTGCTATAATGCTTACTACTACAGTTTTGGATACAGTCAACCCCAAGACCATGGTTACAGTTTGTCTTTGAAACCGCCTTTAGTTTTCTAGCATTAATGGGAGTTTTTCAAAGGACAAGGTGAAGGAACAGTACATGTTTGTCCGAGTAAAATACGGATTACGTAGAAATATCTGGATTTAATCCATTCTTTTCGACCAATGAATATCAATTGAGCTAATAAAAAATAAAAAAAGTCAGTTGTCATATTTCATTCAAATATCTACAGATAATAATAATGGATTATAAATGACACTGACATGAAAAATGACTCGACCATATATTATGAAGCTAACAAGTGTAACTATTGACGTGCCGTTGACGGTGGTACATTGATGCAACCTCTAACTTGTGCCATACTATATATGGATGTATAGTTTTTTTATTTGTCCTTTTTATTGTGTTTTGGTCTGAGATCAGATGGTCGAGATAAATGGTCAAAGGTTTGTTAGGGTAGGTGTATTGTTACTGTCTAAAGGCTCCGACAGCCAGGCGGATCGCGACGTCGTGACGCGATTCTGGTACAATAATTTCCATGAAGTTTTCATAGAAATTGTTCTATTATAGTCGCGTCTCGTTGTCGCATAGCGCTAGTCTGCGGGAGTATTCAATGTGCTTATAGATTTGTTCGAATTTTTCGGTTACCTACTATTTTATTTTATTTATTTAGCTTGCAGTTTATGAACACCATATTGCTTAAATGATAAAAGAGAGCAAATGTTATAAGTAAAAAGAAAAGTTACCTCAAAGACATAATTTACAACAACAAGACTTACCTTTCTATTATCTAGATTAATTCATTGTCGATCATTAAGATTTTTCAGCTTTTTGGTTGATTTTATATCGATCGCCACGATCGCCGTCACCTGCTAACGATCGATAAACTTGAACGTAAAGCTTTGTGCAGAGTAGCGCGACGCGACAGCGCGACGCGACAGCGCGACGCGACAGCGCGACGCGACAGCGCGACGCGACAGCGCGACGCGACAGCGCGACGCGACACCGGTTATTGTAATACCGGGAAGTTTTCTTATAAATTGTATTGTTCGTGTCGCGTCGCGCCGTCACGTCGCTCTGGTCTGCACGAGCCTTTAAAATCAATCAATGTTGTTTTATCGATGGACAAAAACAATATTACAGTGGCTATCGACAAAAAATACGATGTGGATCGTCTGTTGCTTTCTCATTTACCTACTCGGATGGTTTGATCACACGTGTCGATCGGTAAAAATCGAGCACATTTGTTACCTACAAATGTGCTCGATTTTTACCGATCGTGCGTGGTGGTTTATCGCCCTTTCCCTGAGAGAAGGCATGTGCAACGTTATAGGCTAATTATGCTATGTACGCATGTAATAGGGGGCGAGCATATCGCCATCGACCGGCCACAAATCCAGACTTCAGACTGCTACTGAAAAATGCCTGACAGAAAAACCCAATAGCACTTTGCCCGAATCCAGGACCTCATGCTTAGGACCACTGGACCAACGAGGCCACCAGCAGCAATGAAGAGGTATGTACTTTAACTAAATTAAGAAGAAAACCGCATTAAAATCTATTAACGAGTTAATAAGATTTATGCGATCACACAGAAAGACACAAAAAGTGAATTTGTTTTAAACTACGAGTATGTAAGTAAATATAGATTATGAAATTGCGTAGCGTCACTTAAAAATTTAGTTTGCCTCTACAGACATTACCAAGAGCTCATACAAATAAAAAGAGGCCTGTATCCCAGTAGTGAGAACATTATAGGCTGATTATGTTCTATAATATTATGTATTGATCCAGAGTTTTTGTGGTATAAACAGCTGTTAATCAGTGATGGCCCAGTGGTAACGGCTGCGAGTTCGAATTGTAGGTCGTGGAATCGATCCCAAGCATGCACTTTACTTTGTGTAAATTATTTCATCACCACTGCTCTCAAAACGGTTAAGGTAAACATCGTGAGGAAGCCGGCATGTCCTAGAACCAAAAATTCGAAAACATGTGACATCTACCAACTCGCACTGGGCCCGCGAGGTAGATTAGGTACAGCGCACTCCCTCTCAAAGAGAGGAGGCCTGTTTCCCAGCAGTGGGAAGACTATAGGCTGAATGAGGAGTTTAGGAGGTATATGCGGTCACACAGCAAGACACAAAGAGTGACTTTAAAATTAAAAAGTCATTTATTCAAACTAGGCTGAGAATCAGCACTTTTCGAACGTCAAAATTACGTAAGACAGTCCCCCAAAAACGCCCACCCTTCACCACTTCCTAGTGCTTAAGCTGGGAAGAAGAAGTGACGCAACAAACTCCCCAGCAGCACAGCTGTCTGTTCAGTTGGAAAAACGTTGTTTTAAGTAGGTGTAGATTATGAAATTGCGTAGCATTACTTAAAAATGTAGTTTGCCTGTACAAACAATGTCAAGAGCTCATACAAATAGTATGGAGTATAACAAGTACTGGCCCAAACTAAAAGTGGTATAAACAGCTGTTTATCAAGTTCAAGTTATTTAATTACAACGACATTATCTGCTCATAGAATTGTTATCTCTACATAATTAATTATGCAAATTAACATAATTGGTCATGCATCATAAAATTTTGCCGATAAGTAAACAACAGTTACAGAGACATACTTAAAATGTTCACTTGTATGTATTTTTAATAAAAAACACTAAACATAGCATATATTTCAATAGAATATTTAGTTATAGTCGTCTTCGTAATTAGGTACTTTATCAACAATTCCCAGTTAATTGAAACTTCACTAAAATTATCTGTCGCATAAATAGACCTAGTCGTTTTATGTCATGCAAAAAACATTCAACCTTATGGCCATTACCTTAAAATTAGTAAACGATTGTTTATTAATTTTAATAATTATGGATTTAAGTTTAAATTTCATGTGATTTAAGTCTAAACGGCTACTTCCAATGATTAAAAGATCGACCCTTTATTTTTTTACTTTAACCAAGAATTAACATTTTTTTATAACAGAATTACAAAAAAAGCATTTTTTTGTTTTCTGCTGAAAATAAAATCCATTTTCGGTCGGAATCCTTAAAAAATAATCTGCGTTCGCAATTTATTTGCCAAACATGTTAACAAACACGAGTTTTAGGAAAAACAACTGTAATGCCTTCACATAAGGTTCAGTATCCGCTATAACTTCATAATTTTTATGACTTTTTCAACTGTACTAATCACTTTAAAATCAACTTTATTTACCCTTTTAAAAAGTTGATGTTTGTATAAGTGGAAATGATCGCGACGATAGGTCGTGGTGAAGTTAAATGAAACGCTAGTGGACTGTATAACATGTAAATACGTATATTAAGAAAAAGCAAGGTTTGAATATGAATCTGAATTTGAAAAGACGCGTAAGCGCAGCCGTGCGTGGAGGCGTGCAACAGCTGACTGCCGTGACGCGCCCGCTCGCAGACCGCCGTGCGGCCGGCTTGCTTGCCGACGTCCCGCACCCCTCGTTCACTGCCGCCAGCGCGCGGCGATGTTGAGATGGTCTCAACATACTCCCCCCGTTGAAGGGTCTTCAATTGTGGTGACCGGTAGCGGGCAGATGGTGTTGAAGGCGCGCCGGATGACACCCTTTCTTGTGAGGATGTCGGCGACCCTCGCGACGCCATCTCTGCCTGGGAGAATATGTGTGATGCGTCCTAGAAGCCACATAAGAGGAGGTAAGGTTTTGTCTTTTATGACGACTAATGTTCCTTCCTTCAGCTCGCCAGACGACCGGCACCATTTTGTTCTCTCCTGTAGCCACAGAACATATTCATGGGAGAAACGAGCCCAGAAGTGTTGCTTCAAATATTCAATACGCCGAAATCGTTGCAAGCTGTTGACGTTGGCGTTCTGGATCTGTGAATGAGGCAGCATGATTAGAGAACGACCAATAAGGAAGTGTGCCGGGGTTAAAGGAGCGAGGTCGGAAGGGTCGTTGGATAGTGGAGTTAAGGGCCTTGAATTCAAAATAGCCTCAACTTGAATTAAACAAGTAGCCATCTCTTCAAAGGTTAGGTTTGTTAAACCCAAAACGCGTCGAAGATGGTGCTTGGTGGATTTAACTGCAGACTCCCATAGGCCTCCGAAGTGTGGAGTATATGCAGGTATGAATGAAAAGTTAATGCCAGGGTCGAGATTGTTAAAGTTTAAGTCTTGCGAAAGCAGCCTGGCCAACTCATTGAAAGCACCGACAAAGGTAGTTCCGTTGTCGGAAAATATGTTACGGGATTTTCCCCTTCGAGCAATAAAGCGGCTTAGTGCAGCTAAGAAAGCTTCCTTTGTAAGGTCCGACACAAGCTCGAGGTGGATGGCTCTCGTAGCTAAACACACAAACACACAAATGAAGCATTTGATGAGCCTACATCCTCGGCCTTTCCGGTCAGCTATCATGATAGGACCGGCGTAGTCTACCCCTGTGTCTAAAAATGGAAACTCTAAATGTAGACGCTGCTCTGGAAGGTTACCCATGATAGGTTGAATAATGTTTGCTTTGATCCTGCAACATTTTACACATTGATGTGTGGTCTTTTTTGCCAGGTTCCTACCTCCGATTGGATAGTAGTGATGACGAACCGTGGCCAGTAAAAGTTGTGGCCCAGCATGCAAAAGACGCACATGAAACATGTTGAACAAAAGAATGCAAATTATATGTGAACTTGATAATAGGATTGGATGCTTAATGTTGTAATCGTAAAATGAATTTTTTAACCTTCCTCCAACACGAATTAGATTAGAAAGAGTATCAAAGAAAGGAGACAAAGATATTAGTTTGTTCTTTGCTGGTAACTGTTTACCTGATTTAATTAAGTGGTATTCTTCCGGGAAAGATTCCATTTGACTGTGTCTTAACAACAAGTTTAAAGAATCGTTAAGTTCAGTAGAGGTTAGCGAACCAGACTCAAGCGATTTCTTGTTGCATTTATTAATGAATCGCATGACATATGCCGTCACACGCTGTAATGTGCTAAATTTTGAAAATTTTGAAAATAACGCAGTAATTGGATTTTCAATAATGTTGTTTGAATTAGCATGACAAGAATGGACTGTTTCCGGTAACCCGGAATTGTTATGATGAGATTCAGGGAACTGAGGCCATGAAGACGACAACAACCTGTCGGTTCTAAGTCCACGCGAAGCGAGGTCTGCGGGGTTTTCAGCCGACGGAACATAGTGCCAAGCCTCTCCTCCTACAGTTTCCTGAATTTCAGACACGCGATGACGAACGAATGTCTTTAGCTGGTTTGGTGAAGTAGTCAGCCATCCCAAGACGATGGTAGAATCACACCAGCAATGTACTTCATCAAAATGTAAAGTAAGCGACTGACGAACCTTTGAGTACAACCTTGAACCCAACAACGCACCACATAGCTCGAGCCGCGGTATGGTTGTAGATTTGATTGGAGCTACCTTGCTTTTAGCGGTAAGAAGATGTACGTTAACCTCGCCGTCTCTTGAAACACTGCGAACATAAACACACGCTCCATAAGATTTTTCGGATGCGTCAGTAAATATATGCAGCTGTAGACAGGACGCAGATTCGCATAACACCCACCGAGGTATCTTGAACTCATTTAAAAGGTGCAGGCTATTTTGAAAGTCATTCCAGGCATACTGAATATGCGTGGGAACAAGCTCATCCCACGAACATTTGGCCAGCCACAGATGCTGCATGATGATTTTGGCTTCCACTATGCATGGAACGACTAGGCCAATGGGATCAAAGATTTGTGCTATGGTTGACAAGATATGACGCTTAGTAGCCTTGTCAGTGGAATTTAAGTTTATGGAAAAAGAAAATGTGTCACTTAAGCTCTTCCAAAGAAGCCCCAGAGTCTTCGACTGCTCGCTGTCGCTGAGGTCAACAACATCAGAAATGTCGTGTTCACCGCTAAGCGCCTGCAGCACCTGACTGGAGTTGGACCGCCACTTTCGCAGGTTGTACTTTGCTGACCGAAGAACATCGTCAACGCGGCCACTTTTTTCCAAAGTTTCTGAAACAGATGATCCACCGGACAAGTAATCGTCCACATAGAAGTCACGTGCTATCGAAAACTTTGTTGAGGAATCTGAGCACTCTTCAGCCAGTTGAAGTAGACACCTGGTAGCTAAAAAGGGTGCTGATGCCGTGCCATATGTTACGGTATTAAGTGTATACTCCTTCAACGGATGAGTTGGTTCTGCCCTCCAAAGGATTTTTTGTAAAGGACGATGACTGTCGTAAACAAGAGTTTGTCGATACATTTTTTCAATGTCCGCGCTTATGACAATTTTATGCTGACGGAACCGAAGCAATATTGACAACAAATCATCTTGGATAGGGGGTCCAACCATCTGTATTTCATTGAAAGACTTACCTGATGTAGTTCTGGCGGAAGCGTCAAAAACTACCCTTAATTTGGTGGTAGTTCTTGACTCCTTCAGAACACCATGATGTGGTAAATAGTTTGAACATGTTGAGTCGAGTGGGCGCCTAGTAGATTCAGACATGTGTCCCAGCTCTATGTACTCATTAATAAAGTCAACGTATAGGCTTTTAAGGCGAGGATCTCTACACAAACGACGTTCAAGAGATAGGAATCGCTGCTTAGCCATCATGTATGAATCACCCAATACGTCCAGTGACTCTTTGAAAGGAATGCTTACCACAAATCGCCCATCAGAACTCCGATATGTGGTGTCTATAAAATGTTGTTCACAGGATCTCTCTTCACCGGAGTGTTTATGTATGGAGGACACAGAATCTAACTCCCAAAACCGATCTAAATATACTTGTAAGTTATTAGTATGCATACAGACATGTGAAGAGGAATCCGACTGATGATATGCACCCGAAATGAGCCAACCTAATTTTGACTCAAGCAAAGTGGGCATATGGGTACCTAATGCGATACGGCCAGTGCCTATGATACCCCAAAAGACTTCCGCACCGACAAGGACGTCGATTGAAGACGGAACATAATAAGTGGGGTCGGCAAGACGCACGTTCGTAGGTATACGTATGTTGCTAGTATCAACAAAAGTATTAGGAACTGATGCTGATACTTGTGGCAATACGAGACAATCAATGTTAAGTTCGTACTCACTATCATCAATTGATTTTAATGACACTGAGCACCCCTGAGTACAACTAGATGTCTGAAAATTGATACCCGTTACCTTGGACTTGGTAATGTAGGTAGGGACATGTAGCTTACGAACAAAGTCCTCCGAGATGAAATTTGTTGTACTTCCACTGTCCAGCAAGACTCGTGCTGTATGGTGATTACCGTCAGCGTCGGTCACCTTCACGAGCGCTGTGGAAAGTAAAATTACTCGAGATGTAAATGATTGACTAGCTGATAATGCAGTGTTGTGTGCGCTAGGAAGAACATTATCACTATCGATGTGTAACAGAGTGTTATGTTTTTGACGACAATATTTACAATGACCTAATTTGCATTTGGAGACGTCATGACCTGGACGAAGACAATTCATGCACACATTTGAACCCTGTGCCTTTTTGATACGAGCCTGAACTGAAAGACTTCTAAACTGTTCGCATGAAAAAATAAAATGATCCTGACGACACATGGGACACGACAAAGGTTTTAATGATTTCTCTGGTAGCACAGCACTGCTCTTTTGTTTGGTCGCAGGTGTGATGGGTTCACTCTTAGTCGTTGCTATAGGCTTAGACTCCGTGTCTCCAGTAAGTCAGCCCTGCTACTGATGAAGTTAGTGAATGCAGATAATGTAGGTGGTTCGGAAAAGGTGTTTCTGTGCTCTTCCCACTGACGATTTGTAACGTGGTCGAGCTTACTGGTCATTATGTAAATGATAAGAACATCAACGAAGGCATTTTGAACTGGTTGACCTAGGGTTGCCAACGCTCTAAGATTTTTATTTGTAATGTCAATAATGTAACGAAGTGACTTACTTGACTCTTTATCTATAGGTTGGACATTAAAGAGTGCTTGCACATGATTGTTGACAAGCAATCTTTTGTTGTCATACCTCTCACAGAGTAACTTCCAGGCAGCGTCGTAGTTTTCTGCCCTGAAGTCAAGGTTATCAACAACAAGAGAAGCACTACCCTTTAAGGAAGCACGTAGATAGTGTAATTTGTTGATTTTATCTAAGGTTTTGTTGTTATGTACTATGGAAACAAAGGTATCTCTAAATTCCAGCCAATCATGATAGCTGCCTGAAAACTTGGGTAAATCTATCTTGGGTAAACGAATTGAATTGTGTTTGTGTGTACTAGCAATACAAGAATCCACCTCGGTTGCGGAGTCCCCCTCACGAAGCCTTCTTGCGCCGCTGATCAGTTGGCGTGCAGAAGCCACCAAGCCGTAGTACAGCTTCTCAAACTCTTCGCGTTCCGCATATTGCTCGTTAGGGTCATCCACCAACGCTTCCAATTCATCCTGTAAATGATCATATTTCTCGTATAAGCTTTCAAATATATTAAGACGATATTCGATTTCGATGACTTGTACCTCACTCAACTTTTCGCAAGACTTAGAAATATTTAAATAAGAAGTAAATTGCGTAAGCTTGGCTTTAATTGAAGCTCGCTTTTTAATACAGCTTTTCATGTCAGCCATGACAATGAAAGTTAAGCAGTTGCAGTAAGAAAGAGAAAACAAGAATAAAAAGGTGTTCGTATAAAAGCCAAATTTACTGTTGCTAAATGATTAGCAATAAGTTGCGAAACAGGCACGAGAGCTATATGCAGTAAGAAATGGGATTGCTGTTACAAAAACGCTAGGCGTTTTCGATCGAATCTGCTGAGTAATGCTAAGCAAAATGATGCAATGTTTGCTTTACACAAAACACAACTAAATTTAATTATAAATTATATTAATGATTGGAATGATTCAACTGTAATTTGTAACTACAATAAAAATAAATAAAAAATGTCATATATATTAAAATTAATTGCACACAAAAATATTCAATATTTAAACAAAAGAAACTGTTTAAACAAGCTGATAGGCTGAAGATCATGAATTGACGGGATTACTATTTTAAGATTAGGTAAAATGTTTTGGCAAAATGATTAGGCAAAATGTTGGAACAAAGGAATTGGAACGTTCTCACGGTTTTATGCTGTCAAACTCTGATGATGATGCGAAGAACTGTGCCACTGATGAGTAAATCCTGTGATCTTCCCGGTGGCAGATGACGTAATATGGCTTCCAAGTCCTGTCCTGAAATCTTGACGACTTTTTCTTGTGCTGCCCGTTGGTTTGAACCCGATGAAGACGGCTGTTGCCGTATCGACGTTCAAGATGACCAAATGTAGGCGATGACACGTAGAAAACGAAGACCCCTTGTGAAGCTTGAACCCGAAGATGAAGTCCTTTGTTCTCCAACCGACGGGCCGTTATGTTTTGAATCTTGAAAATTTCCGTTTTTTCTTGTTCGGTTCAAACGTTAACGGTAGAAGGACCAATGATCGCGACGATAGGTCGTGGTGAAGTTAAATGAAACGCTAGTGGACTGTATAACATGTAAATACGTATATTAAGAAAAAGCAAGGTTTGAATATGAATCTGAATTTGAAAAGACGCGTAAGCGCAGCCGTGCGTGGAGGCGTGCAACAGCTGACTGCCGTGACGCGCCCGCTCGCAGACCGCCGTGCGGCCGGCTTGCTTGCCGACGTCCCGCACCCCTCGTTCACTGCCGCCAGCGCGCGGCGATGTTGAGATGGTCTCAACAGGAAATAACATCAGTTGGAAACAATGTTAGAAATAAGCATTATATAACTTACCCGGGCATCGAACTCATAGCAGCAGCTGTTAAGGTGACAAACAATATTATTTATTTATGCGTATGTGAAACGGGAAATAACTTTTTCTTACAACACACAAAGCAAAAATGGGTCCATTTTCCTCATTGCCAGTTCTTCCCCTGAGAATTGAACTTAGTATAAATAAGGTATGATGCTTCGATTATCATCAGTTCCTAGTGTATCTTTGTTGGAAGACGTCAATCTGTGATTATGAAGACTGTGTTCGTGTTTTTGGCTGTGGCTTGCAGTGTGATGATGGTACAGGGCCAGGGATTCCCTATTGGTATGTATTTCTACAAGTAAATATTTATTAATGTGGCTCGTAGATAAGTAAGCCCTAGCGGCTGCAGTGACTTGCGATGCGTATTTTACCCGCAGTGCGCGCGCTTTCACTGTGTTTCATAGTGCAGTGCGTGCTTACCCTAATTACAGCCGCACGGGTCAAATGATCAGAGTAATGCTCCTGTAATACGCTTGCCGACGTCGGTCCATAGATGGGTACCCCCCTCTTTACTTACCGTGACTCCTTGTCGGAAAGCACGTTAAAACGTTGGTCCCGGCTGTCATTCGTAGATCTGTGACAGTCGTTACGGGTATTTAGAAGCCCAAAAGTGTGACAACGAGTCTTACAAAGGGTATCGTGTCACCCAGTACCTGGGTTGTGGAGGTCAGATAGGCAGTCCCTCCATGTAAAATACTGATATTCAGCTGCATCCGGTTAGACTGGCCTGCGGTAAGCCGATCCAAAAATAGTTGGGAAAAGGCTACTTATGTATATATATGGCTGCATGGTTTATATTAAGTACCTGGGGGACTGAGCTTAATGAAAATAGAGAATGCTAATTGTCTATGATAGTTCATACTAATTCCATGTATAGTACATACTAATTCCATGCTGCCATGATAGAAGGTACTTGCTAATTCCATGCTGCCATGCCATTATTCTAAGGTAGCCGGCTTGTTCTAAACTTTGGGCGACCGAGCTCTGCTCGGGTGCCAAATACGGAGAATTTTTTTTTCCCCAGATATGAGACTTAGCAAGATCGATTTTTCACCCCCAATATATTACAATTTTCATCGAAATAGCTAGAGCCGTTTTGGAGAACGTGATTACAAATATATTTAAATACTAGCTTCTGCCCGCTACTTCGTTCGCGTGGAACTCGTAAGACACTACAATATACTACAATAACAGCCACATTTTTATAATACTTCCCTGTATATTACGTTTGTAGTTTTGTTCTCAGCAGCCAAAATATACAGAGAGTCATTTATAGTTAAATATATACAAATATTGCTCATTTAATAGGATTTACTAGCGATCTGCTCCTACTTCGCACGGGGGCCCGTTGTCCATACATTCAAATCACAACATAATTCTTTGACAGGTTGTAATAAATGTCTATTATACAGCATTTGACCTGTGCTTCATGTGAAACTCGAAATTCATAGCAGAATAATCAATCGTTCAAGTTCACTGAACATCTTTAAATCATTCGCCCATATATTTTAAAGGTCATAAATACCTAACATTAAATTTCTTTGAATACCTCGTTAGTCTAGTAGTCGCAAGCGCTACTGATAAGTATGGGATCCTAGTTTTGATTCCCAGGCCGGGCGGAAAGTCATTGGGTTTTTCCACTTGAAATTTCTCATTAGCAGCCCGGAATCTGTAATTGTATCCGGTTGATAGCAATAGGCTCGCCATAAACAAAACTGGCGAATCATACTGTGCGTACCGTACACCACTGCCTAACTGCTCGGGGAAAACAGGCGTGAAGCTAAGTTATTAAACTTCTTTCTTCTTTTTAGCCAAATGCTCTGACGGCGAGCACTCAGTCCTGTACTGCCCGCAGAAGGCCGAGCCATCCTGTGATAACCCGACAGTGCACGAGCTCGGAAGACCCTCAGCCTGTGATATACCACAGTGCTTCTGCAATACTCCTACCATCAGGAACACCAAGACTGGCAAATGTGTTAAGCCTAAGGATTGTTAAATACAATAAATTTTTGTTTGTTTACTTGCTTGTTTTATTTTCTACTTTACAATGAAATTTCAAAAGATAATAACAGTATTGACATCTTCGATTCTCGTGCCGCTGCTTTCAAAAGACATGTATGTATTCTTTCATTTTGATCTTGTAACACTTTAAATACTGTTTTCTTTATATAATGTAACTTTTTGTCAATTGTGTATGTGCTTTACCTGGCGTGTTTGGTCTCCTACACTTTCCGTAGAAGGGTGTTGGAGGGCAGACGCACGGACCTTGCAGCTGTAGTTTTTTGAACTAAATTCTCTTCTTTATTATTATTGTTGCTAGTCATGTTGTGCGATTACGCTTTGGGTGATAATCAGGTCGAAACCTATAATGTGAATCTACTGATATACTGTGATTGTTACCTATTGTAGTTGCCTTGTAATAAATAAATAAAATAGGGTTGCGAAAATGTGTAGAGAGGAATGTTCGTAAAACTAACCAAGAACAACGCTAGCTTAGCTCAAGCTGTGACAGTGAAGCGATGTTTCACACATATCCCTCGCTACGCATCCTCACTCATCTCTGGTGGAAAAGCAGCCAAACAGTTAGGTAGCTATACAGTTCCCATGTTCTTTTGTGTCTAACCTCTCGATTAAACCAAGGTATAACATTTATCGGTTACTAGCTGAAAGTAGCAAAATTCAAAATTCAAAAGTTCTTTATTTAAAATAGGCTGAGAATCTGCACTTTTCGAACGTCAAAATTACATAAGACAGTCCCCCAAAAACGCCCACCCTTCACCACTTCCTAGTGCGTTAGCTGGGAAGAAGAAGTGGCGCAACAAACTCCCCAGCAGCACAGCTGTCTGTTCAATAAGAAAAACTTGATTCTATAAGCTATTAAGCTTATGTCCTTCTCCAGGTTATAGTCTACCTATGTGCCAAATTTCCAAATACGTAAATAAACCAACCAGCAAATAAACAAGCTCACTTTCACATTTATTATATTATAGTTAGGATTAGTTAGGATGCACACCTAAAACAAGTCTTAAGATATGTGTAAAGTCGAGATGTGAAAAATAAAGTCATACTAGGGCCTCTGAAGCAACGTTAATCGAAGTCAACGTTAACTCAGAATGTATGATACAAGTTTTATACATGATATGCTTGTTACATTTTGGTGTTCGAATAGAATGTTCTATAAACTTTTCTGCAAACTTACTTTTGTTTCTGGAATAAAAATAGAGCATAATATGGTAGATCAAATTATTATTGTCATAAGCTGAATAAGGAATAGTCCGCCATCAACCAGTAATCGCCTTCAGACCAGGCGCGACACGACACGAATAGAACTATTTCCGTGAAGTTTTCATAGAATTTGTTCGCGTCGCGCCGTCGCGTTCCGACCGTCTGGCCTTTAAGGGGGATCCGTCAAGGCAGCCCGCGGAAATTAAAATTTCTTAAGTACGTTTTCTGCAACATACAAGTTTAATATATTATAATAAAAATACGCAGCAAATGAGATAAAGTAATTACTAAATTAAACTATTTAAAATATTGGGTTCCCACCTATGAAATTGGCGTTTGTTTTCTCACAAATGGAGAACCACGTCACTTCTATGATTTAAAATATTCATCCATTGCTTGGTATTATATCGAATAATGACCATCATAAACCAATAGTAAAAAAAACCTTATTACTTATAGTTATCTAAACATAAAAATACCTTAAAAATGACTCCTCATTTTGTTAGCAGAAATTACCACTATTTGTTTTAACTTAGCCAAAACTTATTTTTGTCGCTTAATCTAAGTGGCATATTACGTTATCTTAGTTTTTAAACATTAGTGCATAAAAGTTTTAAAACATTAGTGTTCATGGTTGTTATAAATTAAGTATGTATGTATAAATTAAGAAAATGTTAGTATGAAAAATGCAACTTCTTTAAAATTCTCCATACAAAACGCTGATTTCATAGGTCCTAATATTAATATTTCCTCTGAAAATGTCAATTTGGAGCATATAGGTAATAATATAATTTAGAGAGCTCTATTGATATTTAAATGACGTCACGAAATACGTCATCATAGAACACCTTTATTTATACCTATACACCACAACACTTATTGGCAGGGGATTCACTTCGACGTACATCGTTTTCCTTATATCTAATTAAATCAGTTTTAAAATTCCATCAATATAAAACGTGGTCAGACATAACACTGACGACAAACTCATTACAGGCATTCTGAGATGATGACTTTGCCTTTATTTTTGAGACCCAGCCTCGCGTTTAGTCATAGGGGAGTTCATGTATTTATCTTTTTTAGGGTTCTGTAGTAAACAAGGAACCCTTATAGTTTCGCCATGTCCATCTGTCTGTCCGCGGCTTAGCTCAGAGACGGTAAGTACTAGAAAGCTGTAATTTGGCATGGGTATACATATTAATCATGCCGACAAAGTGGTAAAATAAAATCAAGTAAATTTGTTTTAGGGTACCTCCCCCCTACTCGTAAAGTGGGAATGTTTTTTTTTCTCATCTTGCCCATGTTGTGGGGTATCGTTAGAAAGGTCGTTCAAAAATATTGTGAGTTTGTGAAAACCATTTTTGGATTCAGGGATCCGATTGCAAAATATTAAGCTTTTAACTGATTTTTTTTGTTACAGTTAAGTATCCCCCCCCCACCCCGCAAGCTAAATGGTTGGTTTTGGGCATGTGAAAAAATTCACGGCAGTAGTATAATATAACGAAATTAAAAGGAAAACTATCACAGCTAAGTAGGCTTTACAAGTTAACGAGAAATAATCGACAAACTTAAATTTGCGGTTGCTCAAACATGTTCTCCCATACGTTACGTATAAATTCATCCCAACTACGAAACCCTTCATTGTGCGTGGTCCGACACGCACTTGGCCGGGTTTTTTTTGTAATTTACATGGTATATAAACTCATGCCTTCTTCCGACGGGGGTAAGCAGAAACTACAAAAAGGCCACCTTCTACTCTCCTTAGATAGGTACTCCTTTTGGTCCGCTTACGTTCATACATCTGGTCATAAACGCACGCTGGTTGCGAGTACTCCTGACCTTCCTGAAGAACATCACCAATTAGGTCACCATTGTCCTTTAAGTCCTTTTTGTAATTTGTGACGTTTGAAAGTGCCTAATCTTCAAAGTCAAATTCAAATCGCATATTAATTGAAATTTAAAATATAACTGACTTTGAAGACTAAGTAGACACTTTTATTAAACGTCACAAATTACAATAATCAAAAATTGATTCTAGTTGCCCCTTCTAAAAGGTAGTTTGGTGTGGAGAAGAAGAGACAAGAAACTCTATAGTTACTATTTAGATAAACATAAATGCTAAGACGATGTACTATCGAAGAACTTCATATCTAAGCACCGTAAAGACTATTTCTGCTTGCAGCGCTCGGCCGCTATGGAAATCTCAAAAACTTTCAACTTTCGTCAGTGAGGTTCTAACAGTGCGTAAGTGATTTTATGAGTGTTTTACTGGCAACACTGCGAAATTCACCAAATTCCTTCAATGGAAAAGATTATTGGGATTTTCAAGGGTTTTAATCATCACAGAGTTCATTTGTATTAATATTGAACACAATAAGGCCTTAAGCGTAAGTTACATTCATTTCATACAGTTTTTTCACTCTCCTGTAAAGTAGCCATTTTTGACTTACGTAGTGTTAGAAATTCACTGAAGCTTTGTTTCTTTTGTTCTGTTCCTAGTGGTCAAAAGAGGGTCAGACGTCTGTGATAACTGTAACAGAGCCTATAAAACACACAAACACAAAAAACAAAAACGACAAAATATTACAATCTATTTTTTTGTTTCATTGGTTGACGCGGGCGTTAAACTGATGTGGTCATTGTGTTCACAGGATTTTGTTTTCAAAATGCTTAGATATAAAGTTCTTCGATAGTACCTAGAATAAAATGTATGTTGTACAATAGGTAGATAAAGTATTTGCAAATTAAGCAACAACAGATCAATTAATGAAATGAAATAATGTTTACTAGCAGCACCCCGCGATTTCGCCCGCATATGTTTCGATCCCTTGGGAATATCAAGATAAAAAGTATCCTATATATTAATCGAGGTTATATCCAGGCCAACTATCTGTGTGCCAAATCTCATCCAAATTCATCCATTCTCACAAACTTACGCGTTTATAATAATATTAGTATGATTTCTGTTAGTAGATCTTTTAACAATAATGCATTATAATATTGCTATGGGTAACCTAAAAATAAATGAATAATAATAAATAATAATAATAGGTCACTTTATTCAGTATTCAAAAAAATATCGATGGAGCCATCATTTCCTAGCTTACTGATCCCTAAGAAGAAATGCCGCAATAAACCCAGAGGTCATTGTCTCTTTATTTTGACCTTGAACTATCAACTCCATTTGGCACTTCCAAACGGAGTTGATAGTTCAAGGTCAAAATCATATATTATTTAATAAATGAAGAACAAAGTTACTATATCAGTGAGAAGGTCTTTTGGTAATCTTTAAAGAAGAAAATAACAGCACTAATGAGAAATTAAATGTGCCACATTTCATTTATGCTCACAGGAATAATTGCAGAATCACAAAATGGGAGCGAAGGAAACTCAAAGTAATCCTATATCAATTATAATAAGAAACGGTTAATGGTAACCGAAAGTAACCCTATTAGCGGGACTCATTAGCGAATAACTCAACCGGTTACAGAATTATATCATCGGGTTGTTTTAATCTGTTGGTCCAAGTTAAAAGAGTTGGACTAATGGAGCTGTTCATACGAGCACACAATATTATGATTTAAAAGATGGAGTTTCTTTCCCGTTCTTCTGCAAAGGTAAGGTACTACGGCTTAGAATGGGTAACTAGCTTCATCTTTCTAACTGACTGACCCCTTGACAATTCAAATTACCTGTAATTAGTTTGATTGAAAAAATGCTTCGAATGAGTTTGAACAAATTTCTGTCTGAAAATCATGTAGTGCGAGTAGCTCCCAATTACGTGTCGTCATTGAAGAAATACTAAAAAGCCCAGATCGCCCATAGCGCGGATAGGTCGCCCATTGTATATTTTGTAGTGCATAATTATTATTTTTTGTTATGTATTTTTGTGGTGTACAATAAAGCATATATAAATAAATAAAAAGGAATTGCGAAAGCAAAACGAGGGATTTTAGAACAAAACGGCACTAAAAAACGATTATATTAATATTATTTCTGTATTTATTTTTGTCTGCTTCTTCATTCGACCTTAGAATTAGGGTTGTAATGTACCTCCACAAGCTTTTAATCGGCTTGAACTTAGCGAAAATCCTCTAATATGATTTAAATATAACTCAAAACTCCAAGATTTTGGTTCCATGTCTCCGCCGTCGCCGGTTTCAGTACCAGCACGCTTAGCATGACTACAACAGAAACGGGGTTTGTCGACGGAAGAATAGACAAAATGACAGATAAAAAATCACAATCTGTCATTTTATCTATTCTTCCGTCGACAAAACCCGTAGAAACCCCGTTCCTATGGTTGTCATGCTACGCATGCAAGTGAGAAACTGCTTAGTGGAGCCGGTTTAATTTATGAACCACTAAGACATCGCCCAAGTTCAGTTTAAACAGACAACTGTTTTTTAGTAGAATATAAGATTTCATCCTTACTTACAATGCATCCGTTCTGGATTTCTCTTTAACTAGCCATTTTTTAAGCTATTGCATAGCTTTTATCGGAGACTCTGAGCGCGGCGACCGAATGTAGAAATTCCGTAACGAAAAAAAAACCTGACGCGAAAGTTTGTGAGGATGGATGGATGGATGTTTGTTACTCTTTCACGCAAAAACTACCGAACGGATTTTAATGAAACTTTACAGTAATGTGGCTTATATATCAGAATAACACATAGGCTACAATTTATAAAGATTTTATGTGATTTAGCCATAATATAACGATAAGTATCCAGTAAGTCGGAAAAAATCCTGCCCTCTGAGATCTATCTTTGCGTGCGCTGCCTAAACCGCTGGAGTTACATGAAAAGAATGTATTGTGGGGTTGTTTGTCTTAAAGAGTTCTAAATAAAAGTCCGCGACAGCATATATCTACCTTTTATGTGGAAGCCATTATAGCCAAAATAGTGAGCTATAAATACATTTAAATTGAATACTTTTTTTAAGTTGCATATTTTAGAGTATTTAGTTAATTCGTATCAAAATAAATACCTTCATCGCTTTCGGTATTTAATGTAGATAAAATTTGTCTTTTACACTAAGTAATTTGGACTAATATTTTAAAAGTTAGAACGATAAGAATGACCTGCGATGAGTCGACGGCGGGCGCGCAGAACGAGGGTGGAGGGGCGGGATAGGCAATGACCCGACCCGAACGCGGGCAGACGCGTGAGGGCAGACGTCATTGACGGTTGTGTAAATTCTGCGATTTAGGGGGGGGGTATAGGGGTATTTTTTTAAAAAAATATTTTAAATCAACAATATTATCTTCTTATTTTTGAATATATGCTATGCAATAGCTTTACCGCGGCAGTCCTCGAGTGCCACACGTATTTTTTTTTTTTTTTTCTATGTTTTTATTCTATTTTTCTAGTTTTAACAGTCGGTAACGACTTCGATTTATAACCGTAAACACCGACCCCGTGTCCTAATTAAAGTGATCATCGCGTTAATTTTATTCGGTGAAACCGAACGCGTCGGCGCACCGACAGAGGGCGCCTTCCAGTTTTCCAAACAAAAATGAGTAACAAATTAACGCGGCGATCGCTTTATATTAGGACACGAGGTAAACGATTTAACTTTTGAACTTTTCTGCTCATTATACCAAGAAAAGACCGTAAAGAAACACGATCACAGCTCCTCGCTTACACCAAATCGTCCTTCGGGAAATTACAGTTTCGACCAATTAGACAACGCTTGGATAAATTTCGACCTAACACTGGGTTATATTTTTTAATTATACCGTGTTACTGCGCAGCAATTTGATTTTAATTACAGTAATCATTCACTTTGATCCTTCGGGGAAAACTGGTTTTACGGTGATGGAAATGTTACGTTTGTTCGAAAAATGTACATGATTTTTGTGCCAGAAAATGGTTTTCGATAAATTTCCGTTTATCTAAAATTAGGTCTGTCAACAGTCGCTCTTTGCGATACTGGGTGGTTGAAAATTAACTGTAGTGGAAGTTCTTTTTAAACCCTTATTATAGAACCTTACTGAAGTATTACTTATACATAACTAGTTTAAAGTCATTTGATTGTCCGCTTGCCATTTGAATCTCTTTCAATACTCAGTCATCTTACGAAGGAAGGAAAGTGAAGGAAAAAGTCGTAAAGTAACCGGTATGCCATAGAACCAAAAATTCAAAGACATGTAACATCTACAAATCCGCGCTGGGCACACGTGGTGGATTACAAACCCACGCCCTCTCGAAGAAAGGAGGCCTGTGTCCCAGCAGTGGGAACATTTTACGCTGATTATGCTAATGACTATTGGAGCTCTATAGTCAATATCGAGAGAGAGTGGGCTGTAATGCGGTTAAAATTATCCACATTACAGCTTACTCCCTCTCGAAGAGAGAGGAGGCATGTGTCGCAGCAGTGATAGCAACAGTATCGGCTAATTATTGGACGTACTTAAGCAGAAAGGATCCAACCCACACTATGGGCGAAAATGAGTTATGTATACCAAAACACTCTTTGTAGTCAAAACTTTAATATCACAAAAACAATCCCAACGCATCATGTCATTATGACCATACGTTACCAACCCGTATGTATGGCAGGTCATACAATCACATAACACGATCTGATCTTAAAACTTGAATATCTCAAAACTAACTCTGTGTGGGTTGGATCCTTTCTGTTTAACTACGTCCATCTATGCTATAGACTCTAATAGAACATCAACACATTTAATTCATAAAATATTCATATTAAAATTGAATATAAATTGCATTCTGACTCAAAACTGCTTCCACCACAATTTATATTCCGAACTCAAACAAAACTTTTGAGAGTTCTCACATTGCCGCAGAACGCAGTCCAACATTTAGAACTTGATACCTCTATAAGTTCTATACTGATCTCAGTGCAAACAATAAACTGTTTTATAAACAGAACTAGATGCCTGGGCGAAAGTTATTCAAATGTGAATAGTTGTTTCTCAGTGGCGATATCAACCAACTCGCGGCCCGCCGCGAAGTCGCTTAGGTGTTCAAGGTAGGCCTAGATGAAAGTTTTTGCTAGTAGAAGAATTTGCAGTAGGTATTCTACTTACGGACGTAACCGGGCGTTGTTCACTGCGAGCATTCCCCTCGCGAATTTGTTTCACAAATATTCTTTGCGCGAGCTTATGTTAATGTATATTGGTTGGGTAGGTACCTAACTTACGCAACGAATATACATTGAAGAAACGAAAAGTTTTTTTATTTTTTTTTATTACGAAATGGGCCTACTCTTGACCTGGATGTCGCCTGGTGGAAAACGATAGAAAAAGTTTACGATGGAACGATCAAGCTCGGAAGATGGATGTTTACTCTTCGTTTGAAGGTTGACGGGATCTACGTGGAGGGGAACACAGACGCTGGAAGAGAATTCCACACTTTGGCCGTACGCATAATATTCTTCTTCAGGGTCAAATAAAATTAACTAGCGAAACTCTCCAGAAATGATGGGTATCAAAAACTAAACATGATAAAATAAAAATAAATAAAACCGGCCAAGTGTGAGTCGCACTCGCACACAAAGGGTTCCGTACTACCGTACATTATTTAGCAAAAAAAAATTAATACTAAAGAAGAATATTATTATTTTTCAGATACTCACTTTCTTCTCTTAAAATTGTTTGTCCGAAAATCATTGTCCATAACACGTTTGCTATAAACTTCAGTAACCATAATGTTCAAAACTTCGAATTTCACAAAAAGTACGTTGGATATGAAACAGCGCTAAGCGTCCGCAACACACAAATAATATCTAACGCCACTCGTCGAGGTGTGAGAGAGAATAACATATTTTATGCAGGTCTACATGGAAACCTACTAAACCGAATATATTCAGCATAAAAAGGGGGAGATAACGGTTTTAGAGGTCACGATACGACTGTCGTGTGTGTGGCAGCTCTTTTGAGGCGATGAGCCATTTAAAAATCGAAGAAAAAATTCACTTTGATCCGATTCAACCGCCCTGCCAAAAAACGAACTAAAAAGTAAAAAAAACAAGTTGTATTAGTGTTAATCTGTATATACAAAGCGAAAGGTCACTCATTTACTGGCTGACTAAACAGATAAATAAAATTATCATTGCTGTCCGAACCGTTGTGTCGTTGTATGGAACACTTTTTAATCTAAGAGGTCCCCCGACAGCAATTTTTTTTTAAATTAATAAAACTTGTTTTTTGCATTTTAGTTCTTTGGCCGCTGGCAAAAGTTAAATGTAAACTAAACTATGTACTACAAGAAATATGTGAAATTTATTGTAAAAAATTAAGTAAAGTTCTATTATTCTCGGGTATGTTCAATCGAATTTTTCTCTGAATTTCTATATAAAACTGCCCGTTGCGAGTCCGAAAATCGTACGACTTAAAACGGCCTCGCAACAACACTTGGCCACCGGACGCAAGAAATGTGCCCGTATAGGATATCTTATGATAATATATTTTGCAGCATGGCTTTGCGATTTCCGTGCCTAACATATTTCTATTTTTGTATTTAGTATCACGGTATTTGGTTACAGGCGGGTGTTGGTGGTAGGCGAATGGATGAGTTCAATTAATATCACTTCTTTAAGGTCAAGTTAATATTCGGAAATGAAAGAACGAAAAATTACTTAAACTAACTCTGAACAAGCCTACTTAGCTGTAATAATTTTCCTTTTAATTTCGTTATATATACTACTACCGTGAATTTTTTCAGGTTTCCGAAACCAACCATTTAGCTGGCAGGGGGGGGGGGACACTTGACTCTAACAAAAAAAATCAGTGAAAAGTTTAATATTTTGCAATCGGATCCCTGAATCAATATTTTTGAACGACCTTTCTAACGATACCCCACAACATGGGATAGATGAGAAAAAAAAAAACATTCCCACTTTACGTGTAGGGGAGGTACCTACCCTAAAAAAATATATTTAACTTGATTTTATTTTACCACTTTATCGGCATGATTAATATGTATACCCATGCCAAATTACAGCTTTCTAGTACTAAACGTCTCTGAGCTAAGCCGCGGACAGACAGACGAACATGGCGAAACTATAAGGGTTCCTTGTTTACTACGGAACCCTAAAAAGATTATTATATTAGCTAAATAATATTAATTGTGTGTCAAGGTTTATTATCGAAAATCACTGGCATCGTTAACAGATAATTAGTTTTCTGTAACTCATTATCTCGTTTTATCTAGTGCAACACCAAATCGATAAGTATTTGACGAATATTTCAACACGATAGACATGTTTCGGTCAATATTATTTGTTTTATTAATAGTAAATGTTTTTGCTGACGATGAGAAGATAGTTCAATTAGATATAGGGGGTTTGAGGGGGGAGAAGTACTGGCAAGGGGATTTCTACGAGTTCTACGGAGTACCGTATGCCACGGTTCCGAAAGGAAGGGATAAATTTAAGGTTAGTAGATGTTTTATGTTTTTGTGTTTGAGTAGACCTCGTAATTGCTTTACAACTTTTGAAAACAAGCGCCAGTAAATTGATACTTCTCTACAGCTACGATTTTCTTAGAGAGCGGTGGCCCCACATAGCGTCCGCAATTTTACCGGCGAATGACGTCACTGGAATGTTATTTAAGAAGTTGGTGTTTTCATATGGAGCATTTTTTGACAACGTAAAGTCAAACCCCGCGGTCATCATTTCCAAGATAACCGTCACTGCGGCCGTCTTGTGGTGACCACCGCCGCTCTTCTAGGAAACCCTGGCTTAAGGCTGAAAATATGCTGGGCACGCCACAATTGTGGCGATAAGTCCCCTCTTTGAGGAGTGGCTAGAGAGGCGCCACGGCGTCCTCACCTTCCGCCTGACACAGGTCCTCACCGGACATGGTTGTTTCGGGAGGTTCCTGTTCAGGATAAAGCGGGAGGAAACGCCCGGGTGTCACCACTGTGTGGATCGCCCGGAGGACACGGTGGAGCATACGGTGGAGGTCTGCCCAGCTTGGGCGGAGCACCGCCGTGTCCTCACGGAGGCGATCGGCGGCGGCGATCTCTCGCGTCCGGCCCTGGTTCAGGCCATGGTCCGGAGCGAGAGTGCATGGGAGGCCGTCACCTCCTTCTGCGAAGCAGTAATGCTCGCGAAGGAGGAGGCGGAGCGCGCGAGGGAGAGGCAAGAGTTGCGCCCTCGCGCCCCTAGTCGCCGCAGGAGACGCCCCGGGCGTCGGGAGTCGCGAGCCGACTTCCGGCCACCGTAGGCGCGGGCTTGCGGACGGTGAGCAATGGGTAGCTCGCCGTCTGATAAGGACCAGGCCCGGGTCGACGGCGCGTTGTGTTCCACGCGCGCCTCAAAGAGATATCAGCACCAACTGACGGGGTCCGGAAGGGCCAATGCCTGCCGGGGTTGCGGGTTTGTCCGAAAGGGATATCGCGACCCCAGCACACAGGCAACGGAAGGAACACGGGTCGGTTTTAGTCAGTAAAAGTCTGACACGCCCTCCCGCTCCGCCCAGAGCGGGAGAAGTTATTTGATAATTTCCCATCCTCAAAAAAAAAAAAAAAAAGGCTGAAAATATGCTATTGTCTCATAGACAAATTAGAGTTTGTCGTTTTATGACATACAAGTTACATTCAACCTCAGGTTATAAAGCAATTACGAGGTCGACTACCCCGATATTAATGGCCACATACTGGGAACTACATGAGAACAATGACTACTATCAGCAAATGGTAATTGAAATAAATAAAAGGGAAACTTATCCATCTATCCTTTCTAGATGCAAATCATGCAACAACGAGGGCACAATTTGCATCAAAATCCTTTTTGATATACTTACTCTTACTAAACCATTTTTAATGTTTCCAGGCTCCCCTACCTGTAGAACCATGGGAAGGCATCATGGACGCTAAAATCCAAAATATTGGTTGCGAACAAGTCTACCTTTTTGAAGAAGAAGAAGATGACGATATTATTCTTGATGGCGTAGAAGACTGCTTGGCTATGAACCTCTTTGTCCCAATAGTTGCTAGTGAAGACAACTTACTACCAGTCCTGGTGTACATACATAGCGGGGCTTATTCAGGGGGGAATGGTAACATGGCGAAGTTCTCATATGTAGCCAGACATGACGTCATTGTAATCAGTTTTAACTACAGACTTGGATTCAAAGGATTCGCCTGTCTAGGCACTGAAGAGATACCTGGCAATGCGGCGTTGAAAGACCAACTGGCTGCTCTGAAATTCATCAACAAATACATTAGCAAATTCGGTGGAGATCCCAAGAAGGTAACGCTTGCAGGATTCAGCGTTGGTGCCAGTATGGCGGAACTACTGGTCTTGTCAAAAGCAGCAAACGGTTTAATAGAAAAACTAATACTAGATAGTGGATCTGCTTTGTCTCCATTCGCAATAAGCAGAGATCCAATAAATATCGCCAAGAATTTGGCAATATCTATGGGTTATAACAACACGGAAAAGATTGAGGACTTAAATGAATTCTTATTGAACGCACAGATCAAAGACTTGGCTGTTAAAAGCAAGAATTTCTTCTTGACGAACTCCACTTTCGGTTTAGCGCCGTGCATTGAGAATGTGATTGGAAATTCTGAACCAATTCTGACAGAGTCGCCTTTGATTACTTTTCATAAAGGAGATTATGAGAAAATTCCTGTGTTGACTGGTTTTTCAAATATGGAAGGTATAAGTAGAACTGTTAAGTTTAGCCAATGGAGTGATATGATGAATGAGAAATTTGAAGATTTCCTACCAGCAGATTTAGCTTTTGACAATGTAAAATCAAGAGATGCTTTCATCAAAGAAATAAAGAAACATTATTTTAAAGATGAAGAAGTAAGTCACGACACAGCGCAAGAATACATTGATTACTTCTCTGATTCAATGTTCAAGTATGCTATAATGAAATCCGCGAAAATGCATGCTCTTAAATCTAAAAGACCAGTATTTCTTTATGAGTTTTCGTACGTTGGAAAGTTAAATTTTAAGCATCATTTCATGGACAAAATAAAAGGGGCCAGCCATAGAGATCAAACTGCGTACATATTGGATTTCTTTGAATATACCACGAAGACCTCGGATATGGATACGAGAGACCGAATGACAGCAATGTGGACTGATTTTGTGAAATATGAGTAAGTAGGCCTTATTTTTAACCCTTCGAAAAAGTCACTTTATTGTATGAAATATGAGCCCATTTACAAAAATTGCACTGATCTCTTTATGTGAGTTTGTCACAGACTTTGTGTGGCTAATCTGCCACAAACTCAATGTAGAGAAACTGTTGCAACGTTTCAAAATCAAAGTCAAAAGTCATTAATTCAAACTGGGCTGAGAATCAGCACTTTTTGAACGTCAATTTATATTGCATAAGACAGCGCCCTTCCCCGAAATGCCACAACAAACTCCCCAGGAGAACAGAGTTTGTAAATTAGTAGACTTGACCCCAGTATAAATATAAATATTTCCCGGTAGTTTTTTTCTTTTTATTTATTTGTTTATACGAGTTTTTACGCATAACGTATATTAGTCCCATCGTATCCTAAGCAATTGTACTTTCACAAGACGTGGGCCCGGTAGATAATGCTTTATATAAAACAGATTGAAAATAATTAATTATTTTCGAATTCTACTGCATAATATATTATCCACATTACCCAGTTCAAATGAACGGCGACTCTCAGTTATGTTGAATGCTTGGCTACCTTTAAGTTTTACAAATAAAAATGTATTAAATTATTTGTTTTCAATTTGCAGAAATCCTACAGCATACGAGAGCTTACTGATTGACGTGAAATGGCCAAAGTACACAAACGAAGAACCAAACTATTTGGAAATAAGTAACAAACTGAAAATAAAGAAGGATTTGTTCGCAAACCGTTACAAATTCTGGGACAGAGTGTATGAAAAATATTACTGGAATCCAATGCCTGTTGTTTCAAAGAAAAAGAGTAAATAAATTCTAGTGAAATAAAGTTGTATTTTGTAATAAACTTCTCGTTTGAGAAGACTAATATCTGTATTATATAATACAGATATTAGTCTTCTCAAACGAGAAGTTTCGAGAAATATTTCTAAGACAAATCTGAACACTATGAAAACTAGTTCAGGGCTTTTCACAAAGTATTTGTTGTTTATACAGCTAGACACTAGGATATGCTGGATTAAAATTATAGTTGGTCGTAGTACTTTTCCTTTAAGATACATTAAATAAGATTCCCAGGTGTTGGGCTATTCCACCAGGAAGTTCTCAGTAGCAGCCCGGAGTCTGGATTGGCGCCTGGTTGATGGCAATAGGCTCGCCCCCTATCTTTGAACTTAAAACATAACCGTCGAAATGTGGGTGTACAGCTCTGCCTAACTCTTTGGGGATATTTGGCGTTATATTTTGTTATGTAACATTAAATTTATTAGTTATGCATCAATTGCAGTCGTATAAACTTTATAAAGAGCTAAAAAATCATCACCCTATCGAAACTCACGTAAGAAAATGACAGAAATAAAGTTATTACATACAGTCTCGAAAGTCCAAAATAAAACCGATTTATTTATAACCTTTGTGTCCCCTCAATAAAAAATGTCAAAGCCTACAAAAATTACTTGACAAATTGCATCTAACGATAACCGATATACCAACATTGTCTCCCTTCTCAGTTCTGCAGAAAATAAAAAATAAAAAGTTCAAAAATATTTGCGAAATACCAATATCAAAGGGAAATGATCACCATTTTTCAACGCCCGAATGTTCGAGAGTCTCCCCTTCTGAATCGATGGGTTTTTATAAAAAAAATCTAAACCATACATTTTTCTGGCAATATTAACCCCTGTACAAGTGCCTCCGATTTTGGTTTGGTCTAATTAAGAAGCGGAGGACTGAAAAACTGTGAATACTTTAAATAATGAATAGGGATGTTATGACCTCCAAACCCTGACCAGACCTGAAAAAAATAGGTATTTTGAAAAAAAATATTGTATTTTGTAATTAAGAATATAATTTATAACTTTCTAGTCAAGTGGTTATTAATTTGATCTACACGTAGTTGCCGGGCAAACATTAAAAGAGATAGCATTATACAGAACAGTGTGGAAAAAACGAGACATTTCCCGAGCGACAAGCACAAGTACTATCTCCCATAGATTATGAATGAAGTCCTAAAACTTAGTAAATATTATGTGCGATTGAGTATTTTCAAATTAAGGGGCTTGTGGCTAAGTAATGAACACGCACGGGTCGATCGATTAGGTTAAACTATACTTGCCGTGGTTGGTCCGTGGATGAGTGACCATCTTTACATAGCAAGACCCCTCCGTGCCTCGGAAAGCACGTTAAGCCGTTGGTCCCGGCTGTCATTCATGGATCTTTGACAGTCGTTACGGATCGTCAGGAGCCCGAAAGTCTGACAAACAGTCTTAGCAAGGGGTATCGCAGTCGCTCCATGTAAAATACTGATATTCAGCTGCATGCGGTTAGACTGGAAGCCGACCCCAATAAAGTTGCGAAAAAGCTAGGCAGATGTTGATGATGAGTATTTTCAAAATTAAAATGGTTAGAATTCACGTTATGTTTACGTAACGCGTCCGTGCTAGGGCCTCAGGTTTTTATTAACTTATAGGACGCTATCGCCCGTAACTTGTAACGCTAACCCGGTGTGACTGACACCTCTAAACAAGGGCTCCCCTCCCTAGTTGCAAATATTTGAACGATTCCAAATGATGCACGTGCTATTGAAATTTCTGCCCGAATTCCCGACGGGGGGCTTTCTCTATTTGGAAATTTGCAGTTCATTTTCCATGAAATTGACTGACGGCTTAGAGTCGGTCACAGAAGTTGTGGCGTGTGAGGTGAATTTTAACTAACAAAAAAACAATGATGACGCGTAGATCGCCAAGCGATTTGGACGCAGTATAACTAATTAAAAAAACAATGATGACATGTAGATATCCAGATAGCGATTTGGACGAAGTAGTGGGCTGAACAGTGGCATGATAGTAACATTCTATTAATCTCTCAAATACATTGCAAACTATAGTTTTGTATAATTTTTTGAAACATTTTTTCAATTTTTGTAAGTGTGAGTACCATGGAGCCGTATTTTATGTTATTAAGATGTTTGTTGACTTGAAAGAGCACGGCAGTTGAGAGTTTGTCATGCTCACTTAAATGTCTCGCTGATGGTGGCGAGTGTATTGGATCATTCGGTTCCCTACAAAATGGTTGAGCTGGATGGTGCTGATCCACGCGTCATGTTCGTGAACGGGCGCCGTCAGTTTCGACTGGTCATCTCTTATCTGCCAGGGCTTATTTTTAATCTTATATTTTGAATTGTTATGATTTTTCTTTGTACATTGTTCTCACATATAGAAGTAACAAGAATAATGTACCCAGAATTGTGTATTTTTTTTATATTTAAAAGCGTGTCCTTGGAGTTTCTTGCCCGTTCTTCTCCATAAAGATCTACGTTTTGGAACTGGGCAACTAGCTTCAACTTTCTGACTAACTGACCGACTATTTGACAATTCAAAAGTGCCTGTAAATGGTTTAATTGAAATAAATGCTTTCAGTTTGAGTTTGAGTTCATGCATGTATTTCAAACTAGCCTTTACTCGCGCCTTTTCGCTCGTGGACTGGAACCCACTGGAACTTAATACCAGGATAAAAATAATCCTATGTTCTAAATCAGTAAAAGTGAAACTGTGAGTGTTGCAATGGAGATGCAATTTACATAATTTACAAGGAACGTGATGTGTAGTTTCTTGACACAAATGAGGATCCAAGACTCAGGCGAACGACTTAAATACACGATAATTTCTTACACACGTTTAAGGTACAGTATTGATTAACAACAGCTGTCGTATAAAATATGACTTCCAATATCTTTATAAGTCGGATACCTAGGTTTAATAAGAGATTTAGGGGCATTAAGCCTCGAGTCACGATTCATAAGCAAGCGCAAAGTAGTCACAAGGTTACCAACCCAGCTGGAGCTAATCTTTTTGCCGCGGCATAAAGTATCCTGTATATGGTCTGGTCCAAAAGTATCTGATGAGAATGTAAACAAATGGATCAGAAAACGTACCTGAGGATGCCAATTTGTAGCAATTATTTGGACACTTAAATCGGAAATTCAAATTTTAATTCACTTTAAAGATGTTTTTATTTGACAATATTTGAGCTTCATTTCATAATCTCAATGTTTGTCGATGGTTTTTCAATTGTGGGAAATTGTATGTTATTCTATATAAAGTTGAAATCTTCTAAATACAGATGAATGTGTTGCTTATTCCCTTTAGTGAGTGATTGCGTAAGAATTTAACCTGAACAAGGTTTGTTTACCTTTGCATCAGATACTTTTGGAACAGACTATAGCTCGTGCTTGGAGTTTATGGTTAATCAAAAATATATTTTCCGCAGTATACTTTGTTCTAGACGCTCATCTACATAATATAACCCTTTTATACCTCAAAAACCACCGTCTGATAGACACAAAGATCCATAAACCAACTCTAACAAAAGTGACACACAACAAGAAGTTAAATATGAAAATCTTTATCGAATACACTCTATTAACTTTCTAAACATTAAATATACTCCTAACAACTGGCAATCATTTCTAACTTTTGTAAACGTTACTCCCCCAATCTTAATTCAACCCTAACTTAGGTACTGAAGGTTCAAAATGGCTTGTGTTTGGTGGGTTTAAAAGTATGTTTATGTTTCGCTCCGTGACACAGGTGACGCAGAGATAAGTAACGTCAATTTATAAGCGTCAAAGTCACGAGTCTCAGGGGGGCTGTGTTTGGATACTTCTTGTGCTGTATGGATGACGTCAGAGTTATTGTAAGTTAATATTAGATTCCCTTCTGAGTAATCTTTTGAGGTTTTAGGAAAATTATAAAGTTTTCTCTGGGAAAGTACGTACTGGCTACTTTTTTTATTTCTTCCAGTAAGAGAGTAATGCATTTCTTCACGGGTAGTCAGAATCCCGAAAGTCGGACAACCAGTCTTACCAAGAGGTATAGAGTTACCCAGTAACAGAGTTGTGGGGCTCCAATAGGCAGATCCTTGTTGGGAATCGAGCCCAGCACCTTGCCTCGGTCTGCATGAGTAGGCGTTATTGGCAAGCTGAGGCCCGGAGCGCGCGGACACGGCTCGACCCGATGTCCACTCGCTTCAACGGACTCCACCGCGACGGACGATATTCCTCTACTACTATTCTTATTTAAATATTAACTATTTGTCAGGAAAAGTTTATATTTTGTACCTAATAAGCACAGCTTTAAACCATTGCCTAAAATACAGTCCACTCTTTTATTGCTCCCCTTGCTAAACTCCTTGTCAAACTACTGGGTATTCAGCTGCATCTGGTCAGACTAGAAGCTGACCCCTTATAGGGAGTGGGAAAAGGCTAGGCACATGATGGTGTACCTTTAACATAAAACCCTACGGCCCTTTGTTCACGGCACCGTTTCTTTACGGTACGGCGTTTAAACCAGGGCTCGGAAACGTGATTTGAAATAACGTTTTTAAAACGTTTCTAGCAGTTCTCGTTCTTCTTTGTTCAACATTTTGTTCGGAACGAAAACGAAATGAGAACATTTTCAATTATATGCTGGTGACAGCTACGTCTTACTCTGGCGCCACGTCATTGTGCTGTCATTTTGCTGTCATTGTGCTGTCATTGTGCTGTCATTGTGCTGTCATTGTGCTGTCATAGTGCTGTCATTGTGCTGTCATTGTGCTGTCATTGTGCTGTCATTGTGCTGTCATTGTGCTGTCATTGTGCTGTCATTGTGCTGTCATTGTGCTGTCATTGTGCTGTCATTGTGCTGTCATTGCGCTGTCATTGTGCTGTCATTGTGCTGTCATTGTGCTGTCATTGTGCTGACATTGTGCTGTCATTGTGCTATCATTGCGCTGTCATTGTGCTGTCATTGTGCTGTCAAAGTGATGTGAAAGTATGTAAATACGTACATGAAATCACCAACAAAAATAAAGCTAACAAATGCATTTTTTTAATGGTACGACTGAGAAGAGTATTTTTTGAGGACTCTTTGATACAGTAAAGTTTCTAATGATATTGACAGTGAACTTCCGTTGAACCCAGTGTGCTCTTTTGCTCCTTCTAGCGCGCCCTAAGACTGCGTTTCCATCAGAGATGAGCGCGGATGCGTAGTGAGGGATGTGTGTCAAACTAATCAATAACATCGCTTCACTGTCATAGCTTGAGCTAAGCTAGCGTTGTTATTGGTTAGTTTCACACACATCCTTCGCTACGCACGCTCATCTCAGGTGGAAACGCAGCCTAAAGCTGTGTTCACAAACATCTTGGGGTATGTATCTGTCACTTAATTAAGTGCAAGCAGAAGACGTCATTCAGAGCGATCGATTTGCGGTATCCTGTCATCCGAGGTTGAGTTGCTCGACATCCAATACTGACATACTTCCTTAAGTTACAGGATGTTTCGTATTTTTATAAGATTATTTATTTTGATTTTAGTCTTCAGGTGGCGTTCTGTAGTTTCAACCTACCTCCATGGAAAGAAGGCCTGAGTTTATGTATTTGTATTTATTTTAGTCTTATTATAATAAGAAATTGGGCTATCCAATTAATTTTAAAATCTCAACACTATTATATTATATTGGTATTTTTTTAATTGTTTCTTTTGTTTTTTTGTTTTTTTTCTTAGTAATTATTTTATTTTATAGTATAGTGCTTGTGGCATATTTATTACGTTTATGGAGCATGCGTACTATAAGAAATTTTTACACTAACCCTGGTTTTTAGTAAAACATTATTTTATCATTTTACCAGTGTAAACAATTACTGATTGGCCATTAAAGAAAATAAAATAATTCGGTATTTATTAGTTTACAACATAATTTAAAAAAACATATATTTTTATAAAACTTTCACTTCTGAAAATGAACCTAAAAGAAAAATGCAAGATGCAATGTGCAATTTCATTGACGCTAGGTTTATTTATTCAAAGTTAGAAAATGAGGTTTTGCTTTTCACTTGTCACTCGTCACTTGTCCCTACTTATAGGTTCATTAGAAAACCAGCGTCAGACAGCAGCTGTCTGGCATTAATGCTGAAATGAACCTTTTTGGCGCAGCCGTGAGGCACACACTATTATTGTTAAAATATTATTTTCACTTTTTTATTTTTTGTTTTTTGTGTTTCACGAACTGTGTCCAAATAAACATTATTCTTTCTTTCTGTCTTTCTTTTTCAAAACCTCATTTTCTAACTACCAAAAACATAAAAATGATGTATTTAATGCTATTACTGCAATATTCAGGTATGCCCAGAGAATGAATGCCGTCTGGCCGCAAGCGGTATGCGACATGTTGACATCGGCGGTCATACCGATTGACTGACCCCCTGTAGGTATACAGGATGTCACTTAAAAAGCTTCATAAGAATATTGATTGGAGAAGAAAAGTGACTTTTTAAAACAGTCCGTTTGATTTTGATGTTTGATATATTTTTTGTTATTATAGGTAAAGTTTAAAAACATAATTTTTGTTCGGGTCACACTTATAGGATGTTTAAGGTCAGATGAACTAGGATCATCATAACACATTTATTTGTTGCTTGAAGACGGGCGTTGTCGCGTCGTCGTCGTAGGAAATGCTGTCGTGATGATTTGGACTTGTTCTTGCCAGATTGGTCGGAGAAGGCAAAAGATGAAGAGAGCTGGATAATTAAAGAAGAAATCTTTGCCCGACTGTGGGAAAACATAGGTAAACAATATGTTTGACGCATAGCGCCTTAAGTTTAACTAAATAGCCTATTTTTAAAGGCATTTTATCGATCCCAATTTAATTCCCACTCTATTTTTGTAAAAAATATAGTTTCATTCAAACTTAATGGCGGCTTGGAAGTTAGCCACTCGCTGCGCAGTACCGCACTCCTCACCCCTGCTGACACGTGAATTCGTTACTGCGCAGCGACTCGCCTCATGTTCTGAGCCGCCATTAAGTTTGAATTGGGCTGTACTAATCGATACAGTATTATACAGTTTACTTTAAAAGTTTCGTTTCGTGTGTTACGTGTAAAGTTTAGTTTTTTTTTTTGTGTTTTGATCTAACCTAAATCATTAGGACGGAATGCCTTAGCTTGGTAACTGCGACCAACTTTAACGGTACATATAGTTTAAAAATAAAATAAAAAAAGCGAACATTATTTAAATACATAAACAATTTAGAGGATCAATTACATATTCTCCATTTTAAAATACTTAATTATGAAAATGTGCAGGATTTCAAGGAGAGCTTTAATAAACACAACGTCAACTTTCAAACAGCCTGTAGGTACCCGTCAGTCTTGCTTGTACATTCCAGGAGCTTATCGCTATGCAAACTGAGATCGAACGCGTTCAACCAGCGACATAACTATCCATATTGCCCGAACAGACGGACAGACCGACAAATTACTCAGTTATGGAATTAGTAAATTTCCTAACTGAGTCCATGTACAGTCACGAGCACTTCTACTCATACGGGCTGGTGTCCGCAACTCCAGGTCAAAGCGCGTCATTTTGCGTACTGGAGCGGTTACAATTACAAGAAATTTTAAAATGATTTTCTTCTATCTTATGATAGAAATGTTGTAGTGTTGAAGATAAACTATTTTTGAAACCCTTCTATTATTAAATAGGTCTTTTTTCAAAGTTGCTACATCTGTATTTGACGAAAAAATTGCAATTGAGTTTTGCGTCAGTGTAGGTAAGGTATTTATGCTCGTGACTGTACATTTAAATATCGAATAGGTACTAATAATAATAATCTTGAGACTGGGCTATCTTCTGTCTTGGGCTTCTGTTTTAGGTTAAGCCTGTTTGAAGAAGAGGTTCTGAAAGCTCTTTGCTTGCCCAGTGTCAAAATGTCCAGGGTGCTTCAAATGCACTTCTTAAAAGAACTTTAAACGTTACTAGCTGCGCTCCGCGATGTCTATCCATGAGCCAAATTTCATCCAAATCCGTTCAGCAGTTTTAGCGTGAAAGCGTAACAAACAAACAAACCCACTTTCGCATTTATAATATTAGTTAAGATTTTTCTATTATATGTAGGCCAGCCAGTACGTAAGCGGAATTAAAAACCAGTTAAATCTTTAAACACAACAAAATTATTACTATCAATACTTTTCTGTTTCCAATTTTCAGAATTATCCCACCGATTTCAACCCCGTTTTTATGTTTTGACCCCTCTTTATAACCGAAAGAAAATCAGCGACAGTACTTCCTTAAATAAAAGTTTACACAAAAAATCAGATAGCAATAAGTCACGTTTTATCTTCGGAAAAATTCTTTTAAAAAACCCTGTCGCTGTTGCCATAAATCTTTTTCGAAAAAAAAAACGGTTTTCGACACCCGTGCGTTTCACCCCGCGAGTTTCATCCCCCAAGTCTTGGCTCGGATGACTGTGCAATTATCAATATCACCGCAACATAGCGGTTGTGCCTCCGGAAAATTCCTATTTCGTAGCTATAAATCAGTTTTCCGTTTATTAAAACAGCTCCGGCACCTTCGATCGAATCGCCCCCTTAAGGCGGGGGTGTTCGTATTGGAGCTTTTAGGGTGGTGCCTGTATTTTTGGATATTAGAATTCAAATTACGAAAGTGGTTGCTTTGAAATCTGTTGATCTACAGCTGAAGCCAAAACACTTCATAATCATAAATATTGTCTATCTTCTTAATTTTATTTTGTTGTTTTATTTATTATCTAATCAAATCTGATTGATTAATGAATAAAAACGGTGACTGAAACCATTTCATTCTGACGTAATTACATTTCAATCAATTACAAAATTGATATTATGAACTTAAAAAATATATTTAAAAAGCGACGACTTTCCACCCCCAAGAGGAACAACCCTACACTGCACAGGGGGCGTGTTGTATTTTTTTAATCTGTGCTACCCCTGTGTAATCTGCGTGAAACGAAACCGGGGGCAAACATTGTTTAATGTTGTCTAACAAATACTATTACAAGATAAGAATTAAGGACTTCAGTAATGGCGTCTCTAAAATTGCTACCTTTTTGATGTTGTTGAAATTTTCAGCAAAACGTTGTAAAATTTTAATTAGATCAAGAATTTAATTTTGCTTATAAATATTCTTGGGAGTTTAAGATTGAAGTTTGACTGGGGCTAAGTATAAATAAGTAATTTATTATTGTGAATTTCATAATGATTAGAACAATGAAAATAGAATATTTTATTATTTCTTGTCTTTAAAAAGGTCTTAGTATAAAGTCGTTTGAGTAAAAACTGGATCATCAATATCCATGTCGTGATTTGTAAAAACGTGTTTTTTTACAATTCTTAGCTTGCTATCTAAGCTTTTTTTATTTTTTATCCTAAAGGAACGAGAAACAGCTACAATTCATAACATAGAAACAAGAAATACTTGAAAAATTATAGACAGTATTGCAGCCCCCAACGCTGGTCACAGATTAGCTACAAGATACATAACAGTGAATATAATCACTAGGGTTACAATATTTTATTTTTCAATTTGTTTTAATAATAATATATATAATATATCCATATAAATGAGAATGGCCACGGCCCATACAAAAAAACCCAGCGCCGGCGAAAAAATTTATAACTCCGATTTTAGATTGAAATTAATATAGTTATTCTCAGTTGTCATTATTGCCACATCAAGTGGCTAACATGTTATTTTTGCCCATTAAAGTTGCATAGGCGCTCAATGCAAATAATATTTTTTTCTAAAGCTGTCAATAATTGACATTATGTCTGACGTAAAAATACTGTTATTAGTACTAAAACTACAGCATAAATAAATTAATAGTTTAAAAAACACTAAAAAACACGCACGCAAGTCCAAACACGGCTATAATACGATCATCCATCATGAAGTTCCAGTTCATATCTTCCGGCTCCATCATCAGATCAGCTTGACAGTACCATATTATTGTATTCAGACCTTGAAACCTAATCGTGGTCAAAGTTCATTACAAGACCTTTCTAACAAGTCCAAACACGGCTATGATACGATATTTCATCATGGAATGCTGGTGCCTATCTTCCGGCTTCATCATCAGACCTTGAAACCTAATCATGGTCAACGTTCATTACAAGACCTTTCTAACAAGTCCAAACACGGCTATGATACGATCATCCATCATGAAGTTTCAGTTCATATCTTCCGGCTCCATCATCAGATCAGCTCGACAGTACCATGTTATTGTATTGTCATCAAAATCACATACAACTGCCAATTTTCATAACGCTACGATATTTAGAAGATGGTTAAATTAGTTTTCTTAGATTTGATTACATAGTTACATACATACAGGTCGACCTAATAAAAGCGTGTTAAAAAAAAAACAAAAGTAATGTAGTTGATTATATTCCATAAAAAAATATTTAAAAAAGCCACAGCCATCGGTATCATTAAGCATTGTAACCGATAATAATTATATCATAATTACAATATTATTTTTTTACATTTAGGCACTAATATCAATACTTTTAACTTTCTGCAGGCTTACCTAATACGATAATTATAAGAAATATTGACCATTAGGTATTGATAGCTGTTACAAAAAAAAGCATTATTTGCCTTGAGTGACAAAAAAACTACAGTCCACTTGAAAATCTCCTGCTTTTTTAAGGCCGTTAAAAATTATGGTGATTGGAACCTTAAACGTATCGTTCTATTTTGAATATCTTGGCTTGGGATTTATTTTTCTTTTTATTTCACAAACAAAGCCTAGTAAAGTTAGGAAGTCTAATTGCTTAACAAATTGACTACCAACTTAAATTGACCGTATAATTCAAACCACAACTGTCATTCATTGGCTGTTGTGTGGAATTGCTATAACACGGCAAATTGACGTAGTGTGTCAATGACAAAAAAATGAGGGAGACCTACAGTAGTGGCATATGATGTGTAATACCAACCTCTCGGCAAATGGCTTGGTACCATCTGACGGTCAAATCTGGCACCGCGCGCGTTCATTGGTCAAATCAAATAACGCGCGCTTCCACGACTTTCTGTTACACACTTCCGTCTCTTTTCATGAAATCACTCCCACAGCTTGCAGGAAAGCGAAAGCAAAAATGTTACACATCAAAAATATTCCCCTTTTCGTACAAGAGTGGCATTACCACTCAAAGTCAAAGTCAAATCATTTATTTCAAGTAGGCCCCTTGTAAGGCCCTTTTGAACGTCAAAATTTACAAAATAATTGAATTGATACTAGTCCCAGCCCTTTCCAAAGGGTAGTTTTCATATGGAGAAGAATGGGCAAGAAACTCCACCGTTACTCTTTTAAAATGTTTTACAATTTATTTTGTATAAGTACATTAGTTATATAATTATATGTGAAGACCACTATCCCAGTTCACCCCAAAATGTACCTGTCTAATTCAAATCCAATTACTAATCCACTTGAGAATATGATCATAACAATAGAATTTAAAATTACACAACGCTTCTACAATAGGCCCTTGATCGAGGGTGGCCACTCAAAAACCTTTCAATTACCAAACTGTCAGGGGCATAAAGATGTGATGGTGCTCAAACCTTTTTTCCTGAATGTCACCCTGTATTTGAAATTATTGACGGTAATTGTTTGGTATTGATTTTGTAAAAAAAAATGGGGGAAGTGAAAGGACGGGCACGTTTTACTTTACAGCCATGCTATTCTGTAAACAACTCACCGTGAAAACTTAGGTGAAGTGAGCGTGGAGTGAGCTGTCATTCCACAGGGATTGACACTATTGACAGCTCACTTCACCCAAGTTTTCTTGATGGTTACAGAATAGCACTGCTGTATATGCTTACGTCAAAATAATAATGATCAGACATTGGCCGTTTTCACACTGCGACGATAACGACACCAACATATCGCGAGCTCGGACGACAACGATATCGGCTGACAATATCGGGACGATATCGGTATGTGACAAGATGTTTTAGGGGCATGAGGAACATAGTGTAAAGTTCATTCATCCACCATAGAAAAGGGAGGGTCCTCCGACCAGACGGGTGTCATGTCTAGCGGGCAATTGCCCAGAGGATGAAGTCGTGAGTTTGTATATATGTCCACCGCGCGGTAAACTCTAATTGCACGATGCAGGATTTGAGTGACGTCAGGATGTTGTGTGACGTCAGGTCTTTGATGCGTAGTTCGCATGTGGCGATGTAGATGCCGCCACAATGTCACCAACAGCTTATTGTCATGCGGTATGCCACAGCAGCCTCGAATAGTCGCGTTGCGCCAGCAAACACTTACATCGCCGCGCGATTCCAAAAGTGTAATAGTGTATTCGAGGTAATAATGGCAGCAGTGAACAAGTGCACTGTGTCGTCCGCCGATATCGGCACGACAGTCAATGTCGGCGACTATACCGTTAACTAAACCGACAGTGTGAAAGCGTTTAGCAGTAATTGTATGAAACTACCAGTCCGACGATATCGTGTCGCTATCGTTATCGTCCAATGTGAAAACGGCCAATGGTACAACAATCCTACTGGTTTCCGATGACGATCCTTAATTCAGCCGATATATTTGCGAACTACGCATCAAAGACCTGACGTCACACCACATCCTGATGTCACACAAATCCTGCATCGCACAAGAGTTTACCGCGTGATCGACATAAATAAGCTCCCGACCTAGACCATTGGGCAGTTGCCCGCCAGACACGACACTCGTCTGGCCGGAGGATCCTACATTTTCTAATATGGATGAGTGAACTTTACAACCTGTTCCTCATACCCCTAAATATTCTTTAAAAATCTCACCGTGATAACCATTGGGGTTCAATGCTATTAAAAAGTAACGATGTATCCCGCGCATGTCAAATGTGACAACCGCAGTGAATGCGTATTCAGCCATGCTATTCTGTAAACATCTCACCGTGAAAACTTGGGTGAAGTGAGCTGTCAATAGTGTCAATCCCTGTGGAATGACAGCTCACTCCACGCTCACTTCACCTAAGTTTTCACGGTGAGATTGTTACAGAATAGCACTGCTGGTAGTAGACTGAGATCTTTGCTGTCCCGGACAACAACATGCTGCGCAAAACTTTTATTCATTGTGGCTTTAGTTTTCATTGAACCTCAATGTGACGTAGCAATGTCGCGCAGCATTGCTGCCGTGCTCGGAATGTAATCTCATATAAACCTATAGAAAATGTATCGAGGCCTCTAGTGACGTGGCAGCACTGTCACGTGCAGCGTTGTTTGGAGTTTGGAGCTAGTCACTGTCGGACTGCGTATAAAAGAAAGAGAAGGGTGATGACATAATGCAGGTAATTTATTGCAAAATATGAAGCAATTATCTATTTACAAAAGAATCTTTTAATTGGACTTAAAAAATAAAAATGTTGCTTGTAGAATATTCTGACAAAAAATCAGAACGATTGCATGTATATCAAAATGATGTTTAATCTTTAAAATAAAGGACAATGCAACCGATTGGCCCAAAAATATGAAACCCAATGTGCATAATTGAAACCTATGCCAAACGTTAGTACTAATCATCCATGACAACTTTTACTACGGGGCCAAATAAATCTATCCTAGTAAAAAAAATATGCAGGGTAAGAAATGTTTTAAAAAAGTGTCGATTTTTATATGACTTAATTATACTTATTATTTAATTTTTATCTTTCTATATCTCATTATAAATGAACTGTTATATAGTTCTTATGGGAAATAAATATCTTTAAACCTAAATAAATCAGCGTTTTGTATCGATAATAACAACCATGAACACGAATGTTTTAAAACTTTTATGCACTAATGTTTAAAAACTAAGTTAACGAACATGCCACTTACATTAAGCGACAAAAATAAGTTTTGGCTAAGTTAAAACAAATAGTGGTCATCTCTGCTAACAAAATGAGGAGTAATTTTTAAGGTATTTTTTATGTTTATAAAACTATAAGTAATAAGGTTTGTAAAGTAGTTTGTCAATTCTGAATACCCCCATCCTACATCCTATTTAGGTGTTCTATTGTCCATATGTTTACAATTGGCGATATTTTAAATGTTTAAAACAAACCTATAAGTAAGTGATATAAACATCGACACTTTTTCAAAACGTTTGTTACCCCTATATTTTTTTTAACTGGGATAGATTTATTTGGCCCCATAGTAAAAGTTGTCATGGATGATTAGTACTAACGTTTGGCATAGGTTTCAGTTATGCACAAGAGGTTTAATTTTTTTGGGCCAGCGGTCAAAGGAAAAGTTGCATTGTCCTTTATAGAGATATCTTCGTGATTTTTTTCTATCGTATCAAATTAGTTCTTTTATGTTTTCAACACACTATCTTCCTAGTATATAATACTGAAGAATATCATATATTTTTCTGATTTTTTTACTGCAGTAGATCAAAATACTTCTAAGCATTAAAAAGCTTGCTTTTAGGCACGTTTGAGTGAGCTTGAGGTGATCTGCCAATAGTGTCAATCCCCAGCTTCAGGTGAAATGACAGCTCACTTCAGCTAAGTTTTCCCGGTGAGATGAGCCGTGCTATTCTGTAAACATCTCACCGTGATAACTTGGGTGAAGTGAGCTGTCCATAGTGTCAATCCCTAGCTTTAGGTGCAATGACAGCTTACATCAAGCTTACTTCACCCAAGTTATCACGGTGAGATGTTTACAGAATAGCACGGCATTACAGGTGATCTCACAGTGGTTTCAAAACAATTTTAAAGAAACCAAAACTTCCTATCTTTTTATAATAACACACAAGATATTCGCCTTTAATATTAAACCTTTTAAAACATAATTTAATTACAGCCCTTACAACCTTCTTGTAAAATTAATAAGAATTTAATTAGGCGGAGTCACAACCTTGTTGAGATATAATTACTGAAGACAGGCGATACGGTAAAATGTGACTTGATTTCCCTTGTGTGTTTCTATAATATTAAATTTTATATTGTAAGTATTTTATAATAGAATTAATATTTGAAATGTTATGTTACGAATATTCTTGAACTAGTATCTTAAAGAAATGTTGTTATTTGAAAGAAAAGAAAGAAAGTAAGAAAAAGTGTTTATTCTGCACAAATTAAATGCACATTACAAAAAAAATATACAAAACAATACCACTTTACAAATTAGCCAAAAACCTCGTAGCCATTATTACCACAGAAAAGTTTGACAAATTGTATCTATTGCTTGCTGTCAGGGCCAGAGGCCAAAGACAATTTACTATAGTTACATAATGTGTTGTGACATTTACAAAATGAAAACAAACAATCAAACCTACAAAATGCTGATTGCAAAGTGGCAAGTAACAACAATAACAAGAACAATTAAACTGTGCGATTTAAAACTAGCTTGTGTCTGCGACTTCATCCGCGTGGTATTTCTGGTTTCTATCGTCCGTGGTGGCCCAGTGAGCACTGGTGGCCCTGTGAGCAGTGGTGGCCCAGTAAGCAATAGTGGCCCAGTGAGCAGTGGTGGTCCAGTGAGTACTGGTGGCCCAGTGATCAATGGTGGCCCTGTGAGCAGTGGTGGCCCAGTAAGCAATAGTGGCCCAGTGAGCAGTGGTGGTCCAGTGAGTACTGGTGGCCCAGTGAGCACTGGTGGCCCTGTGAGCAGTGGTGGCCCAGTAAGCAATAGTGGCCCAATGAGCAGTGGTGGTCCAGTGAGTACTGGTGGCCCAGTGAACAATGGTGGCCCAGGGAGCAGTGGTGGCCCAGGGAGCAGTGCTGGCCCAGTGGTAACGACTCCTACTTAGGAGTTGCAGGTCGTGGGTTGCAGGCAGGCGCCTGACTTCCTTATCATTAAAACAATAAACGCACGCAGTCGCGTCCCGCGTCTCACTTTGACCAGTCCTTTATTTTGATTTTGTTACGGTGTAGCGCTACGTGGCTACGACGCTACGGTGCTACGACATTTGCTACGAAATTCACTAATATCAATTTTGAGACAAATCTTTTCACTACAGATATATGTTGTGTATTAGATTTTTCTTGGCATTACAATAGCATTATGAATATTAACTTTCAGGTATTAAAGAACCTCATGGATTTCTGCAATTGATTGGATCATACAGAGCCTAAAAATGGATCAAGAAAAGCATCTAACTGTCAGTTGTTCAAGCCGTGCTCATATACACGAGCGACATAATCTAATTTCTCCGAAAATAAAACTATCTTATTACAAAACGAGTTCTCAGTTCAGTCCAAGCCCAAACCTGCGAGCTCGTTATTGTATTATAAACTTTATTCTGATCACTGTAACGTTCTTAATACAAAATCTACAGCTTAGACTCGTGGGGCTTGATGTTAGTTTTTGTAATTAGAGCCTTAATTTTGTCGGAATAGAGTTTGAAATTCAAAAATTAAAGTCTGAAAATAAACCTAGAGTCTTCTAAGTAAGTTTGATGACAGCAGACACAAAAAACGCATTTTCACTTTTTAATTCAACCGCAGTGACACAAACAAACAAGTATTCGTGAATTTATTAAAATATACTCAATATGCGACACTGCTCTGCATAAACGGATAATCGTCAGGTTTCAATAAAAAGTCGCTCTGTCGCACCGTGTGAATATTCATTAGTTATTGAATGCCCGTGGTGGCGGGGTGCATCGCGGTAATGTCGGTAGATTAGATACTTACTCAATAAAGCCTAATTTACACGATGCGATTAAAATGCCCATGATAAACCATAAGTTGGAGCTACTATAATAAAAGTTGCACGGTCAAAACCGTGTTTATACAATGTGAAATTTAATTCGTTTGCACCCTCTTAAGGGGTCATTGTACTCATCATTATATATCATAAAAAAAAATCAGCTGTTCCATACATTTATGTTCGCTTAACTCGTTATAATGAAGGGAACAGCTGATTTTTTTTTCGCGTTTTCGGGGTTGGCCCCATAGTGAAAGTTGTTCATAATGATGAGTATAATTCGTTTGCTTTCTCGATGACCCCTTAAGAGGAAGCAAACGAATTAAATTTCACATTGTATAATGCAAGTAATTTTAATTAATTTTTTGCTTCAATTTTATTGAACCCTACCGGCTAGAAATTTACATCGTGTAAATGGAGCTTTATTTTTTGCTATAACCCGGTTGTTGTAGCAGCGATTGGCAGTGAATCTGGGGGAATGGCAGTGCCCCCGCCAAGTCGACCTAGGTTTGTCCACATTCGTGTGCTTTTATCTTTTTATGAGGCACTATAGACCCGTCCCTGCTTCACACAGATTTTACGACGTGACAAAACTTCGAGATTTCTTAAATATTTTCTAGTTTAATATGAATGTTTATACACATATGCCTTCCGAAAAAAAAAAAAGAATTGATGAAGAAAACCATATCAAAATCTATTGTGGAGATCAGAAGAACTCAGTGGTCACAGAGGAGACACGAAGAGCGACATTATTATACGTTAGTACAAATTAATATGATTATTTTATTCGAGTTTAAAGCCACCGTAAAAACAAAGCCTTCCAACTCTTCATCCTTAACGCGAAGTCTCACAAAGTTTCGCAGCAGATGTCAGAGCGTCTAGACGTTCGCACTGCACCAGCTCTGGGCACTTTTATTTTATTTTGACTTCACACTATTTCCCCCCTAGTCCCCTTCAATGGGGGAAGCCCTCGCAGAGTGGAAATGAAAGAAAAATAAAGTGTATCAGGTGTTTTTGCAGTGTTTTGAAAGTCACGTCAAAAGGGGAATGGAAAATGTTGTTGCAATTAATAAGATGGGTAATGGATTTTGGCGATTATAAAATATGTATTTTTAAAGCTTGTTTAAGACACAATTTGGTTTTACTGATTGCTTAAGTTCTGAAGTTTCATGACTTTTTTTTTGCTTTCTTTTATTTCTGGAAAAAAAGCGTTAGTTTATGTAAGTATATGAAATTAAAGAATGAATGTGAATTAATTATTGTTTATGTAAATATTTATGTATGGGTATGTAGTTTGTAACCTATTTATGTATTGTTGTATCTATTTTAGTTTTAATGCATTAGAATATATTTTTTAATTATTTTTCATTGTTCCTCTCAAATAGAGCACCTGCCATCTAATCTCTTCACCACCCTTGGTTGACTGGTAGAGAATGCCTAAGGCATTAAGTCCGCCTTTGTACTTTTTTGAGTGTGAAAAGTTTAAATAAATAATAAATTAAAGGTCTTGTATTTCTTAGGAATTATCTTGCATTAACATGTTCATTTCCAAGTGCAGGACACTACGTAGGTACTGGTCACACAAAATATAGATTTATATGACATAACATGACCCATGTCCCTGACAGCAGGGAATAGATAAAAGTCAAACTTTTCTGTGTCAATAATGGATACGAGGCTTTTGGCTCATCTGTAAAGTGGTAGCGTTTTTTTTTTTTTTTTGTAATGTGCGTTTGGTTTGTGCAGAATAAACACTTTTTCTTTCTTCTTTCTTTTCTTTAACATCACGCCTGTAATTCACGTAGGGTTAAGCAGACGTGTACCTATATTAACACCCACATTTCGCCAGTTATGTGTAAGTCCTATGTAATATGGGACGAGCCTATCGCCATCAACCGGGCACATATCCAGACTCCAGGCTGCTACTGAGAAATTTCTAATGGAAAAACCCAATAACACATTACCCGACCTGGGAATCGAACCCAGGACCTCATGCTCAGCAGTAGTGCTTGCGACAACTAGACCAACAAGGCAGTAGTTTTAGATTATTACTTTTAGATTTAGACACTTGCACCAGTCAAGGGGGTGATTCGACCCGTCATACTAAACAACTTTCACTGTGAAACTCATAAAATACGTGAAAAAAAAAAAAAACTAAATGTTTTTATTTTTTGTATGTTTGTTACGCGATTACTCCGCCAATTATTATGAATCGATTTTGATAATTCTTTTTAATTCCAGTATGACCTACTAAACATATTAGGTCATACTGCAGAGGTCTCATATAAATTTTATTAAATATGCTTGGGTAGTTTTTGAGCTAGCTTCAATAATAAGTATTTTTCCCACTTAGCCTATGTGGATGATATGATGATAAGTTCTCGTCACTGTTTTCTTACATAGCAGGTACTGGTATTCGATTTTGTATGGGGTAAAATAAAAAACCTTTGCAAGTTGCAAAGGGTTATGAAACCAAGTCGGTGTTTGTTTTGAATTTTCGATATTTTTTTCACTTTATAGTGATTTTTTTTTAAGCCGTTTTTTTTTTTTCATCTTTCTGTTTCATGGCGATGTTGTTTAAGGCAAGTAGAATCACCCACTTGACGGATGCAGATCAGTAAGTCACCACCCTGTATAAGTAATTCACTATAAATCAATTAAATTATTATGGTAATTACGTACCATCGAATAAACGCTCAGATTCACAATTAACTAAATCACAACAAACCAACTACTCATTTATAAATTTCAATTAAAAATACCAGCACTAAGTACGAGTTAAACTGTGTTTTTTTTTTCAAAAGCACACGCTCTGCACCTCAAAGACGTAAGTGCACCCGACACTCAAATAAAAAAAAAATGTTTTACGAGAAAAACTCTCCAGTGCCTTAATGAAAAGTAGTCTTTAAGGGCATCAAAGGGTATTCTAACTGCATGATGTGTTTATAACTACTTTGGCGTAAATGGATGCAGAGTTTTTTATTAAAAGGCGCTTATTTTATTATGTAGCTGGTATGGCTGGTGATGGTGTAGCGTTGTGAGCGGTCTCAACTATAAATAGTCGAGTGACAAAAAAATTGGTACAACACTGACTTTTCGGATACGCTCTGTCATTTCGTTACCGCTTGCTGAGCTGGTTAAAGCTATCCCCTGACCCTCAGAATTCTATGTGCCCCGACTTAGGGTGAGTTCAGAATTATATTATACTATGTACTGTGTGCTATAAGCTATTTAGTCTGCCATCTGCTATGATTCGAGTTATCTTGTGTTTTATGCTCGCGTGTCACATATTTAATTTATATCTGTCAAGGTGCCACGCTGCCTTTGCACTCTCTCTCTCTGCCTGTAAGCCGCTGCGTTGTGTTAAGCTACCGAACACTCTGCTTCCCATACCGTACCTTGGTAGCTGAAAAGAGGAAGAAGCTGGCACATCGCATGCGGCCTGCTGCCACTCGCACTGCATCTGACATGCGCTCTCTAACGCGCCTTCCAGGGTTCTTCGTACGGGCTGAGGGCAGGACCCCTTACCCAATCCTGCACGCTACCAACTGCTGATGCGTATCTGTGCTGCAAGCTATCTGGTCTTATCAAGGACGTCCGTCTGCCACGTGCGGTACCGTCCTATCCTATATGTGCGACTGGTCAGTTACGAAGTGTACAGTGACCTTACCCGCGACCTAGCCGTGTTGCTTTTACTTCTGCCTAATTATATGTATTAACTTATCTAGCTGTTTAATTATTCTTCTACCTCTACATACCTACCAGCTAACGGCCTGCGCAGCCTTAGCCGTTACTGTGGCTAGGCTTAACACGGGGTATCGTATTATCCAGTTACTGGGTTGAGGTTTTGGAGGTCAGATAGGCAGTCGGTTGATATAAAATACTAGTATTCAGCTGCATCCAGTTGTCAACAGGCCTACACTGTCCTCTCATACTTTTAATTTTAAGTGCTATGTTGCATTTCACGCTGCGGCAGCGGCCGGCGAGCGCTGCTTCCAAGTTGATCGCTTTCCACAATATCATATACACCCAATAAAAGCCCATCGACTTTTTTTGCGTGGTCGCCCTACTTCGTTTGATTTGTTGTATGCCGCCGCCATGATGCACAACAAAAATAAAATGACATCAACACCTCTACCGGTAGATAATCTAACTATTTTACGATAGGCTGGTTCACTAATGTTTGGCCACATCATGAAGTAGTCGTGCTTTTAACTAGTCATATCGCCAAATGTTGAGTATTCAATGATCTGGCCAGACCACATCATGATGTGACCAGCGATCGATGTGACATGACATTTCATGAAATGATCAATTCTAAGATCTGGCCACGATATAATACGCAATGCAATAGTTAGCCACAACTCCATAATATTGTGAGACTTTTCCTCAACACTAATAGGCATTAATTATAATTGAATGAATTCAATAAATTAATACAATCCTTACTTATGCAAACGACAAACATTTCGCGCCATACATATTCATTGATATTCACTACTCGTAGCTATAGCTCGCGGCGTCGTTTGCGTGTAGGTAATAAGTTTGTTTTTTTTTACCTCTTCGGGGAAACTTTTGGCCTGCATCTCACTTGATGGTAAGTGATGATCAGGCTGAAGGTTGAAGCGAGCTTCACCAAAGCATCCTCGACCACAGCAGAACTGCCTATCTTACCTCTAACTGCCGAAACACAACAATGCTGTTAACATTGTTGTTATAGCCACAGAAATAAGATGGTGGTAGCTAGCCAGGCGGAATTAGAACAACCCTACCGCGAACCAAACTGAGCAGAAAGTTTTGCCTCCTCTGGGAATTGAACCTGGGACCTCTGGGTTTGAGACAAGTGGTCTAACCACTAGACCACAGAAGCGGTTAAAGTTAAGACAATAAAAATATTAAAATTAAATCTATGCTAATAATTCTTTCTGATAAATAACTAGGATAAAAAGAAGTCTATGTTCTACTCCAGGTCCATAGCCCAGGTTCAGTAGATTCGTGATAACCAGAGACTACAAAGACTACATGATACTATATGAGCTCATATAATTGTTTGGATTATTTTATTTGACTGTAAGTCAATTTATTTTAATTTTCTTTTCATTTATTGTTGACATAATCTACTAATAAAATGTTTTTATTTTATGAGTTGATTGCAATTTGTGGTAATGTAAATTATTTTTGCATAAGCACTATTATTTAGAATCAAGTTTTTCCAACTGAACAGACAGCTGTGCTGCTGGGGAGTTTATTGCGCCACTTCTTCTTCCCAGCTTAAGCACTAGGAAGTGGTGAAGGGTGGGCGTTTTTGGGGGACTGTGTTATGTAATTTTGACGTTCGAAAAGTGCTAATTCTCAGCCTAGTTTAAATAAATGACTTTTGAATTTCGAATTCAAACAAAGTTATTTTATTTATTTATACGGATTCCTGAGTAAAACTGATCAACAAATCAATCTGCCTTTTCCCAAAAACACATGTTTGGTGGCTTCCAGTCTAACCCGATGCAGCTGAATATCAGTGTTTTACATGAAGCGACTGCCTATCTGAGCTCCACAACCAAGTTACTGGGTAACACAAAACCCCTTGGTAAGTATGTTAATTTAATATGAAATGTTGAATTACCATATGAGCGATATTGACGATTTCAATATTCATTACCTACTGGCACAGAATAGTACAGAAGGCGCACTCCACATTTCAGGTATGAAGCTACAAGTAATGCGGCGGGCTTGTCTTGTCGGGCCAGTTCAGTTAGCGTAACGTAGTCAGAAGTTAAAAGAGTTACGCGATAGAAAGAGAGGCAACTTCTAGGTGAATATAACTGTGGGTAATTAGCGCTGTGTGATCTGAATTGCACTTTATTGTGTCGTAAGCAAGAGTCGCTTTTTGTTTAAATGATTTTGCAGAGTGAACCATCTATAATATTAATTAAATTAAAAATAATCTGTGCTACAGGGAAAAATCCAAATGGACACTGAATTTATTTATTCTGGAAGGGATTTCCAGTCTACGTAGGTACTGATACAGCTTATTGTGTATTAATAGTTTCCTTTTGGCATATTCATTGCGTGGATGTATGTAATGTGGACCGTGCTGTATTCAATAATATAAATTTTCCTGCGGTATTTACTTGCTTACATACCCAGAAATTGGTAAACGTATTTTTGTTGGCTGACGTTGACAATACCTATGTAGTTTTCTGGATCTAATCAGGAGTACGATTAAAGATTTGTATTATACTGTGTTTGTATTATGTCGTGATGCCCCAGTGGTTAAGGGCTCGCCTCTCATGCACTTTGTGGATTCAAATCCGGGCAAGTACCAATGTGACTTTTTCAATTCATGTGTACTTTCTGAGTTTATCTTGGACATTACTGATATAGTGAAGGAAAACACCGTGAGGAAACCTGGACTTATAGTCAATATAAGTCTGTAATCACCAACCCGTCTTGAGCAAGCGTGGTGATCAATGCCTTCTTTGTATGAGAAGAAGCTGTTGCTCTGCAGTGGGACAGTAACAGGCTGCTATTATTTATTATACCGACACCCCTACACTTTTAGTCACAATCCGACGGGTTTTGAAGGAACTTGCTAATCATATATACACACAAATAAATAAAATTTAAGTGTCTGTTTGTAATGTCAAAATAAAAGCTATTTACTAAAGGCTATTATATGAAAGTATGTATTATATATATATATATATATATGTACCTACTTCATTATCATCATCATAATTTCAGCCGAAATACGTCACACTGCTGGACGGTACGTAATCAGGGCCGTCTTTGCCATTGGCCGCGATTTATGGGGCCTCTTAAATCCTACCAGCGTCGAAGCTAGAGACTGTCAAAAGAAAAGTTAAGTAAATCTCAGACGGGGTGCAAAAAATTACAAGCTCACTTCGCTCGCTCATAGGTATATCTTCCGTTTTAGTAATTACTTCCTAAACTTTTCCTCTTTTCTGCATAAGCCGATAAAGTAGCTACTATTTCTGTATGCACGGTCAAAAGAAATCCTAACCTATCTGAGGCGGAGTGCTATAAATTTCGAGCTCGCTCGTAATCTGCATTCTCCATATCCTAAAGTGCCCAGCACGCTAAGCATGACCACAATAGGAACGGGTTTTGTCCACGGAAGAATAAACAACATTACAGATAAACAACACTATCTGTCATTTTGTCTATTCTTCTGTCGACAAAACCCGTTTCTATGGTTGTTATGCTACGCGTGCAGAGCCTCCAATAGATTAAAGACGGCCCTGCTTATAATAAAAAGACAATTTTATTATTTTTTTCTGTTTGTTCCGGCTAATCTCCGGGACTTTCACTGGCAGATAGCTGATGTTATCCTTACATCATCAGCTATCTATTATTGTGGTCAAGTAACTCCTTAGTAACTTAGGCTAGTTTTATTTTGGAAAATGATTTAAGGGCGACGCGGTTGAAGCCACGGGTAGCAGCTATGTAGTTGTCACTTAAATATATAAACATACATATTATAGGTATATAAATACTCACAGTTGAGAGGAAAGGTAATACTCTTTTACTCCATATTAGAATTGTGAAACAGTTTTTATATCACGAATGCTAGGCGGAAGTAAGTTCCACAATCTTACTGCATGTACAGAGAAGAAATAAGAATAGTAGATTGTTTTATGAGGATCAGATTTAAGGAGGATAATCATCTATATCAGTTTAACCAAGATTGCTATTACTTTATTGAATACTAGCTGCCCGCCCCGGCTTCGCACGGGTAGCACTAAGTACTTATCTACGGCGCACCTACCTACCTACCCTACCCACACCTACCTACCTCCTACTGTGACCTCTGAGTTTGTTTCGGCCTTTCTTCTCGGAGTAGTCAGATAGGAAACGCCGACCTCATCTAGTTTAAAAATAATATGTTTTACGTGTAAAAGTGTTTTGTACAACCTATTTACAGAAATAAAAATCATTTATCATCATTTATCATTATCATTTACCCTACCTACACCTACCTATCCTACCTACACCTACCTACCCTCCCTACACCTACCTACCTACCCTACCTACACCTACCTACCTACCCTACCTACACCTACCTACCTACATCTACCTACCTACCCTACCTACATCTACCTACCCTACCTACATCTACCTACCTACCCACATACCTACCTATCTACCTACCCACCCTAACTACATACCTACCTACCTATCTACCTACATACCTGCCTACCCACCCTAACTACATACCTACCTACCTATCTACCTACATACCTGCCTACCCACCCTAACTACATACCAACCAACTTACATAACTACCTACCTACCTATATACACCTACCTAGCTGACCCGACAGACGTCTTTTCTTTGATTTGGTTTTAGAACAGTTTGTGTTGGAAAAATAATAGTGGTGTTTTTACGCTTTTCCGGGCAATTATTCCAAATTTTCACTTATAAGAACCTTTCTCGAACATAAAGGAATATTTAAAAAAAAAATGCAAAATTGGTCCAGCCGTTCTCGAGTATTGCGCTTAGCAACACGTTTATTGATAATTTTTTATTTATATAGATTATTATTTATTATATGATTAACCCTCTCGATCCGTGTACGTACATATTATTATACTGTTACTGTTGTTTAGCAGTGATAGCCTAGTGGTGACCGTCAGACTGCCAAGTCATAGTTCTCAAGTTCGAACCCAAGACCCCTGACTTTTCAGAATCATGTGCGTATTGTATAATTATCACTTGCTTCAAAAACGGTGAAGGAAAACATCGTGAGGAAGCCGGCATGCCTGAGAGATATTTTTCGACGGCATGTGAAGCCAAGTCAGAGGCCCATGGGCGGCATTAAAACTCTGACACCAGTCAAGACACTTACCACATGAAAAGAAGAAGATTATACTGTTCCTCATCAAAGAGACATATTTCGTAGAGCATCTGTGTTAGGCCGCGTACTATTTAAAAGCGATTGCCGCTCGAATACGCGATCGGTCGCGTGTATATGACACTTTTTGTTCGGAAAACCGGAAAGCGCCCTCTGTCGGCGCGATCACGCGTTCAGGTTCACCGAACACAAAAGTTCGACCGATCGTGTATTCGCGCGTCGGTCGCTTTTAAATAAGACGTGGGGTTAAGCAAGCTTCGTCATGTACAAAAGCTTTACGATCTCGTACAGAGTTTATACTGGATTCCGTCCGCCAAGGCGCGGCGCGGCGCGGCGGCGCCTTTTCTATATCTTTTTAAATTCGTAATATCTATTGAATGGAATAGCCGATTTGAACAATTCAAAAAGTGATATACATGAATTGAAACAGTCTTGAAATTAATATGATTTATTTGGATAAGGATTTAAACAGAAGTATGAATAACATGGTCTAATTTTGTTCGGTATTTCCATCAACTTTTAAAATGTAAAAAGTGGTTATTGTGACATAACAATAATAGTTGGACATATAGTATCGTGAAGTTTTTTGTAGTTATTGATATGTTCTTTAATATTGTACAACATAAATTTGTTCTCTCATCAATACTTTCCGCAGCGCATGCGACGAAAGGAAAAAAAATCACACCTTGGGTTACGTTACTAAAGTTTTAGTAAGGATCCCTAATCTTTTCTAGCAATAAATATAGCCTATGTTACTCAGGGTGAATGTAGCTTTCTAATGGTGAAAGAATTTTTGAAATCGGCGCTGTAGTTTTTGAGTTTATTCATTACAAACATACACACAAATCTTTTCTCTTTATAATATTAGTGTAGACAAGACAAAAATGCATGAAAGTACGTACCTACCGTACCAGTCATGTCATTGTCTGTAAACACCAAAATCTGTTATTCCCAAAATAAACGAACCAGTCGGATCAACGAGTGATTGTTGGAATCTCGTACGAACTGACAGACAGATCATAAATATGCATAGAACGCAGCCACAGCCTCCGTCGATTAATTGAACATCTACAGATCTATCGAGTGTGGGATTGCGGCAGATTGTCCTGCTGCCGGTTTATTAATCTGCTGTTGCTATTAATTTGGTTGGAGATAAAGTGATAAATGCATGGTTGATGTACGTAGGTGTTAAGTGTGTTGTTAAGCAACCATTTATATAATCTGAAGAGACTCCGATTTGGAAAGGGTTAGGCAGACCCGCAACGTTCGTATCGTTAACGTGGTTCGTGATTCGTGTTTTCGTGATTTCGTGTGATTTTCTTTCTTTCTTTTCTTTTTCTATCGCAGCGACAATGTCAAAAACATGTCATGTACCTACCTATGTACATTTATGACAAGTTTTTGACATTACGCAAACGCACTCTACCTAGAGTGCGTTTCATCAAATAGCCCCCCTATGCCGTAATTTATGAATTTATTTATTGCTATTAATGTATGAATTTATTTATTTGTTAATTTTTATCAATTTTTATCAATTTTTATCATTTTAATTTTGTGCAATTTTAATTAGTTTTACCCATGTCGAAGAATGTCAATTTTACCTTTACCAATTCTATAATATTTCAACTTTGTTAATATTTATATATTATTATTTTATAATATTTATACTTTTTACCGATGTTACCAAATTTTCTATATTAGCGCTTATTACTAAGTAAGTTAGCATACATAATTATCTGATTTATTGTTTTATGCATGTGGTGTTTACCTATAAGTAACTGATGCACTGTTACTGTAAATGTATTATGTGTTTGTATCAGTGTAATCAATTGTTGCTGAACCTAATAAAATAAAATAAAAAATAATGTTGGCTCTACTGTTGTAGGACGAGCACGAATACGCTACGGCGCTACTTAATAGATCCGTTGTTATTTGACAATGGAGCCAACATTACGGCAAAGGAACTATTTGATGAAGCGCACTCTGAATAAGAGGTTTTTTTTACATTGAGACTGAAATTAGAATTGCTCCTCGGATATTTATGAGTTTGTATTTAATTTATAATGTTAATGTTAGTTTGTAACGTACTCGGTTTAACCCGAGACATTACGCGGATATAGTCCATTGGCCATCGTAGGTCGAAATAAATTATAATTTTAACAGATATAAGGGCTTTGGTTTTTTTTTTTTTTTTGAGGTTGCGAAATTATCAAATAACTTCTCCCGCTCTGGGCGGAGCGGGAGGGCGTGTCAGACTTTTACTGACTAAAACCCACCCGTGTTCCTTCCGTTGCCTGTGTGCCGGGGTCGCGATATCCCTTTCAGACAAACCCGCAACCCCGGCAGGCATTGGCCCTTCCGGACCCCGTCAGTTGGTGCTGACATCTCTTTGAGGCGCGCGTGGAACACAACGCGCCGTCGACCCGGGCCTGGTCCCTATCGGACGGCGAGCTACCCATTGCTCACCGTCCGCAAGCCCGCGCCTACGGTGGGTACGATACGATATAAGGGCTACACTTCAAATCTTCTAACTACATATCCCTTTATCTACCTTAGAGATTTCAAGGTATATAAAGGGTTATGTTGAACTCTCGCTAATTCAAATCTCACGATATCAGCACCACCTTAGACTACCTCTCGCCACGTCCTGAGCGACTCTCAAGGATATTTCGTCTTTATTTTTTAGACAACAACAATAAAACAACCTCTAATTAAACTTTGGCCTCAATACTTGGGATATTATATATCAAATACTAGCTTTTTCCTGCGGATTCTCCCGTGTGGAGTTCCACCGAGCTATACCGGGTTAACAGATATCCTAAGATAAGATAAGATAAGATAATATTTATTTGCCTGTGTCATACATACAAGAAAAATACATGCATGCAAGTTGGTAAGGACATTATTAGGTAGGTACAGGCATGTTTGCCACATAGTGTGACGTGCAAATATCAAGGAATATTATTAATTAATTAAAACATTCTCTTCGAATAACAATAAATTAAGTAGTTAAAGAGCAAAAATAACAAAAATCAAACATAACATTAAAACAAAAATAAGTTAATAAGATAGTTATACAATAATCCTGTCAAACAATAAAAAATAATATACAATCCAAAAAAATCCTATCGGCTTGTCCTAGTCTAAGTCATGGTCTACCTGTATATCAAAATTCATCAAAATCCGTTCAGCCATTAAGGCGTAAAAAGGTAACAGATAAACGAGTTACTTACGCATTTATACTATAACTAGCTGCGCCCCGTGGTTTCACCCGCATAATTCTCGATCCCGTATAAATATCAGAATAGAAAGTACCCTATATCCTAAACCAGGTCATGGTCTACCCATGAGCCAAATTTCATCTAAATCCGTTGAGCCGTTTTACCGTGAAAGCGTAACAAACAAAGAAATTTACTTTCACTCTTAAAATATTACTAGCTGTTCCGCGACTCCCGCGACTTCGTCTGCGATCCAGGATGTGCCAATTTTCATCTAAATCCGTTAAGCCGTTTTAGCGTGAAAGCGTAACAAACAAACTCACTTTCGCATTTATCAATCAATCAAATTATTTATTTACAGATCATACAATCCAATTTGTTAGTTACATACACATCTTAAACCTTAGTGTTAGTACATGATAATATTCGGCAAATTTTGGTCATAATTACTAGCAATGATAAAACTATCAATAATAATGTCAAAATCACAACTATAATGTCAAAATCATCATCAATAAAAATAATGTCAAAATCATAACTATATTGTCAAAATCACGATCAATAATGTCAAAATCACGATCAATAATGTCAAAATCACTAACAAGACAATTACCACCTAAGCAATAATTAACAAAGCATTACTTCAAGGCACGTTTTGAAGGTAACACCTGTGTGCTGTGTGTTTATAAAATTAGTTAGAATAGTTTGGAAAGTATGGATGGAAGTTTAGTTTAGTATGTTTAGTTTAGGATTAAATATCTATCTGTTACGTAATACCTACGTTAAATTTAACAAGAATAATTTCAAGGACTACATTAACATGACACACGTAAAAGCTCTATGTTATCTACACATTAACAAAACTATGATAAAACATCTCGATAAACAAATTCTAACTAAGCTCTATCTATAACATGAAAACTCACTTGTAACGAGAAATAACTTCGATTTCGGTTCAGAAATGAAATGCAATATTTCTGACAGTCCTGTCAATCCGTCAAAATTCCAGGTTGACCTGCTTCAATTGCGTAACACACTTTCTGCAGTTAATGTTGTTGAATTGTCAAAATTCAAGGCTTCAATCATAAGTCAATCAATCTGCCGAGCCTTTTCCCAACTTTATTGGGGTCGGCGTCCAGTCTAACCGGATTCAGCTGAATACCAGTATTTTACATGGAGCGACTGCCTATCTGACCTCCACAACCCAGTAACTGGGTAATACGATACCCCTAAGGTAAGAGTGGTTGTCAGACTTTCGGGTTTCTGACAACCCGTAACGGCTATCAAAGATCCATGAATGACAGCCAGGCCCAACGGCTTAACGTGCTTTCCGAGGCACGGAGGAGTCCCGGTATGTAAAGATGGTCACCCATCCACAGACCAACCCCTGCAAGCGTACAGAGAGGCCTGGACCCAGCAGTGGAAACGTTATAGGCTGATTATGCTCCATGAAGTCTAAATGTGCCACCAAGATTGCATGGAGTCCTGTCATTCTTCTTTTCATTCCATTCCGACCGCCAGTCTAACGATTCATTAAACTTGCTGACGTAAAAGGGTTTGTGTATGATAAGCACTCTTTTTAAATGCTTAGTAACATTATATTGCTTGGAAAGTTATCAGTAAAACAAACTTTTAGAAACCGTTATCAGCCGATGCAGTAATTATTTGATAATGTAACGAATCGATCACGATAACTTATAATATTATGTAATTTTAATGTAGGTACCTACGAAATGACGTCAATTTCGATACATTAAAAATAAAATGTCCTTTAGCTAAATTGATGTCAAGAAGCAGCTACCCATAAGAATAGAATAGAATAGAATAATTTTATTTCGGACAGAGTCCATAAGGTTAGTAACAATTTTATTTAACATCTAGTGTTAGTAGGTACAGACACGGATAAACAAAAAATTAAAATTCAGCGTGGAGCTGCATCCACCTCCGCAACATCGAGGAATCCCACCGATCTGCAAACACACTGAGAATACTGTTGGTGCCGCCACGAACACGTAACATCATTGTTGCCTCGTAATTACTACATAGTTATAAAACAAAGCGTCTGTCTGTCTGAATGCGATAAACTCAAAAACTACCGAACGGATTTTCATACGGTTTTCAATAATTGATGGAGTGATTCATGAGGAAGGTTTATGTGTATACATTCATTACAGTTTTGCGTAAATTGGCTGAAATATGAAGGTGATTGTTGAAGATGTCAGAAAAATATCATGCCTACTGGTGAGCTTTACTGGCGTGCGCCGCGTAAACCAATAGTTGTATGCAAACAATGTATTACGAAATTAATACATTTTTACCTGGTTTAACACATATAATATAGAACTTTTATTCCCGGTAGTTCGTTCCTGTGGGATATTTTCCGACATCCTCGCAGGCGACGCCCCGGGCAAAAGCTAGTTTACTTAGTAAAACTCTTCACGGGTGAAAATATCTCAAATTCACATCAACACGCACCCAACTGTTTTATATCGCCAATTCGTATTCTATGTATTTTATAGAGCTTTTTAAATGCTCGTAAAAATAAGCAATAAACAGTAAACATGTACTTTCTATAAAACAGCCGTTTAAGGTGATGCTACACTGTTGGAGATAATTTATAGAGTTTCGTATCAAAACGCGTTCCTAGGATATATACGTACCTTGTAGAGTTAAGTTTGTTCTTGGGATAAATTCATTCCAACTACGGAACCCTACATTGTGCGTGGTCCAACACGCACTTGGCCGATTTTTATATAAATATTGTAAGATTAATTAATAATTTTTAATTTAATGTTATTTATTTAACGGTTTATGGACACACATATACGACACAGACAAGAAGAAAGGAACAGAAAAATACGTACAAAGGTGATGCTTATTTCTAAAGAAATCTCTTCCAGCATACCTGCGATAGGAAAGTGGTTAAAGAGATGTAGACAACGTGTGTAAGAGTAGAAGAGAAAATAAAATACATAAAATAAAAGCACTTAATTATTCACTAATTTAACTATAAACATACAATATGAGAATAAACTTACATACATACTTCTAAAATAAATATCACTAAAATGTATATACTTAATTATAATGTACTTAGTATAAAATAATAATTACAAAATATGCAACTATGACGAAGTGGAAAGATAGTGTTCTTTCACTCTTCTTTTAAAAACTGCAACAGTTTGGCAGTCCCTAATATCAGGTGGAAGTGAATTCCACAACCGAACCTCGTGTACGCTGAAGGAGTAGGAGTAGAAGTCGGTTGAGTGGGGAGGGGATTTAAGGAGATTTCTAAGATGCGATCTGCAAGGTGCATCAGAAGGACGGGCGGAGGAAAAGCGTTCCCGCAGATGGGATGGCGTTTTAGAGTTGTGAAGGATGTTAAATAGCAGACCCAATATCCGAGAGTTCCTGCGAAGTCGAATAGGGAGCCACTTGAGTATCCTGCGAAAGTTAGAAACGCGGTCAAACTTTTTAAGGTTAAAAACAAAACGAATACAGATGTTTTGCAAACGTTCAAGTTTATTTAACAGCTCCTCGGTGGCATCTAAATAACAGGCATCAGCGTAGTCAATGATGGGCTGTCTAATTGTTTCAAAGTCTAATGTGGCAAAGTCTAATTGTTTCCACTGACTTGTGGCCTACTGAAATGAAAAAAACATTTATTTTGTGAAATTTCTTGGCGTTCATCTCACCTGATGGTAAGTGATGATCAGGCCGAAGGTGGAAGCGAGCTTCACCAGGAATCCTCAACCACAGAGGAACTGGCTATATCTTACCTATAACTGCCGAAACACAAAAATGCTGAGGTAGAATTTAGAGCAAATTTTTTTTAAATTTTTTCTCTCATCTTCGGCCTGATCATCACTTACCCACCAGGTGAGATGAAGGCCAACAGCTCCCGTTGTGGATATAATTAAATAAATAAAAAACAAATAGCTTCCCATTTTTCTGCTAACCCTGGATGACATTCTTAACTGTCAGAACATTAAAATGTTATAGTCAAGCATTTAATTTGCGACGATAAGTGGAGAGGACATTCCTTGTCTCGACCCTTGATTTCTGATTTTATTAAACTCTATCACAAAACATTGTGTCCTAAATTTTATTAACTTTCCGGCCATTTTGGTACTTCAGTCTTCGTGACAAAGAAAATGCTAGCCTGAGGGTCAGTTCACACCGAGACGTGACGCGACGCGACGATGATTGAAGAAGCCAGTGGTTCCGCGCGTGGCAGCGCGGCGCCACTAGACTCATCGCAACGTCGTGAGGCACATCATGAAGTCGCAGGCAGCGCCACGCCTGCGTAACGATACACAGTGCAGCGCAGCGAGCGCCGCGCGGTGCATCGGAACGTGTCTACATTCGCCGCGAGCTCTCGCCCCGTTAGCTAATAGTAGAGACAAGTCGCCTCAACAGTTTCAGGCTGTGACGCGGCTTCTCGAGGCGCAGCGTGCGCCACTCTTGCACGCCACGCCTCCCGCTGAAGCAGCGCTGCGTCGCGATGTGCCGTGAGGTATCTCGAAGCGCAGCCTGGCGTACCGCGACGCCGCGGGAAATTTCGAATTATCTCAATTAAATGTGTATCTTTTTTGTGTAGTAAGTAAAGTTATATTTTGTATCACTATCTTTAAAAGTGCTGACCTTAAGAACATAACAATATTTAAAGTACGCGGTATTGGGGTGTAATATACATTTAGTCACCATTTTTCTTAAATGTAATTTTGCATGTCCTACCCTGTGGACAACACATTACATCACACCTGTATTCCTCGAGGGGTTGGGCAGAGCGGTATTTATAGTACACCCACAATTCAAAGTTATGTTTAAGTCCCATGTAATAGGGGGCGAGCCTATTGCCATCAACCGGGCACAAATCCTGACTCCGGGGTGCTACTGAGAAATTCCTGGTGGAAAAATCCAATAACACTTTGCCCGACCTGGGAATCGAAGCCAGGACCTCACGCTCAGCGCTTGCGACCACTAGACCATCGAGGCATTCCATCCTGCAAAATGCCATGACATGCGGCAAATTAGGGCCTCCAGTCAGGGCATAACACTTATAAACTAAATGCCTACACTCTAAGCACATCCCTTAGCCTTAGACACTTTGTAGTTTGGTAGTTGGGTGAGAGTGACATAACCCTTAACCAAAGTAGGTACCCACTAAAGTAGGAAAATTGCATAACACAAGATCAATCATAATCTGAATAATTTTGAAGAATATCCATTGCTTCAAAAGATCGAAAAGTTTATCTGCTCAACAACGTAATCATCGCAATGAATGTCGTTGAACTGTCAAAATGAAACAGATTGTGATCGATCGTGTGTTACGCAATAAGGAAGCAGGGTTTTATTGTTGTCTATAAAGATTTTCTTTAAAAACTGATCTGTTTGTGTTAAATTAATTTTATGAAAATAAAAATACAAATTTCTGAAATCTATTCAATTAAATTTCGCAAAACCGGCCTTATTCTGACCCCTTCATTTAGGAGGGTACGCAAAAACTTCATTAGTATTCCGATTGGCTCAGGTGGAGCTTGTTAAGTGGTCCAAGTCATAAGATTCTAGTAAAAGTACTTCTTTTATCTGCTTACAATTTCAATTCATAAAAATAAAAAAAAATAATAAAGGACCGTCACAAGTATTTGAAATAGGTAACTGAGATGATTTATTTTCTAAATTGAAAATGTGAAACAAAAACTGTGAGACCCTAAAAGAATACGTTTACTAGACTACACTGTAAGTGTAGTCTAGTAAACGTATTCTTTCAAACTGACATACTTTCCTAATATAATTCAAATTCAAAAGAATTCGTCTCCCTGACTACGTTGTCATTAATGGGCCTCATTCATCTATTACATTGAGAGGACCACAGGACCTAAACGTGCCTAAACGCAAGTTTTATAATGCCTTAAAGTATATGATCCACTGCAGTAAACAAAATCAGAATCATATATGATATTCTTCAGGATATATGCCAGTAAGATAGTGTGTTGAAAACATAATACACCTCTCTAATATACCTCTAAAAATTTCTTTTAACGATTCAAAATCATTTATTTTTGTCAGATAGTCATATAATGTAATAAACATGCTGATTTTTGTCAGATTATTCTACAAGCAACTTATTAGCGTTACAGTGTTTTAATGTTTTAGTCCAATCAAAAGATTTTTTTTGTAAATAGATATATGCTTCATATTTTGCAATACATTTCCTGCGTTGTGTCATCGCGCTTCTCTTTCTTTTCTATGCAGTCCGACAGTGACCGTGCTTTACCTGTTGTAAGCCTCTGAGAAGACTAAGACAAGACTGTTCTGTTCTGACAGAACAGTACTACCAATCAGAGGACTGCAAAATTCAGTGCTACCAATCACGTCACGAGTCAAGTTATAATAAACGCACTGTAGGTAATCGTCAATGGCAGGTAGGTACACATTCACATACCTACAGTATAGAACTTTATAGTGTAGATCCAAACTAGATTGAAGGATGAAAAATGAGAGCCTCCAATCACACCCAAGCAATCAACAGTACACGACATTACTTTGCCGTGACATATTGTGACAGTTACCAGAGGAATTGGAATTCAGTATAGTTCTACAGATTGACAAAAACAAGTCTAACGTGCTGTTAGAAGTCGCACTGATATCGACCGAAAAAATAAAGAATTGCAAGACAAAAAAAATATGTTTATTTGCGCCTTATACGATGCATACAAGTAAAATTAACTGCGCAAGCGTTATTGCTGAGCTGCTGAGGTTCCTGGGCGATTCCTAGGACTGGCAAAGTGTTACCGCACACCAGAGTCAAAATTTGTGCCCGGTTGATGGGAATAGGCTTGCTCCCTATTACATGGTACTTAAACATATGGACTTCAGGCGTGATGTTGTGTAAAAGTAAAATAAAGGATAAAAATACAATTTTGGGAAAACATGCGACAACAATTTATGCGTTAATGTGGATGACTTGTTTGACGATGACGTCAAATAGAACTTTTTTCTATCATTACACTAGAAACTAAAACATTTTGTCCAATGCACCGAGAACGGGACGTCAACGAGAACGAGATGACTACGCCGTAGTAGCGACAGCACATTTACTATGGCCGCGTAATCTCGTCTCCCGTTGAATTCCCGGTCTCGGTGCGGTGGACTAACAGTGTAAGTGTGAAACAGTGTGAAGTGATTTGTTTTTCTAAGCATGTCGTATAATATTGCAAGCTAAGCAAATTTTGTATACTAAACGAGAGCATCTCGCCATCAAACAGTAAATTTTGGCGAGAAAGAAATAAACAAAAAAATAGGCAATACATCTCGCCACTAAACTGTAAATTTTGGCAAGAAAAAAATAATTGGCAGTCATCGCAACTGCCGATAGAAGTGGAAACTTAAAACTATGAAATATCAGTAACACCGACATGCTAATGTTAATGAAAAATATCATTAACATTAGCATGGCGGTGACGCGAACAATCGCTCGCGAAAAATCGCTCAACGCACATCAAGAAGTTAAAAAAAAAAATGTATTGAGTGCTTTAAAGAAAAAAAAAACCTATACAGCTTCTGCTTTGAGCCAAGTACTCAAACTTGACACGCTACGAGACTTGACAGAGGTCCAGGCGAATCGACACATTCTGACAGGTCACCGGACACATGTCAACCTGAAGGAGGGCCTCGAATTTGACAGCGTAATCTAAATGGATTGAGTGTAACGTTGGCTTTATTTGTTCGAGGTAGATAGACAATTTTGAATCATTGTTTTTACGATGGTTAGAACGTTTTAATTGTTCTTACCGTGTTCTTAACTAACCTATAGCTTTATTAATGCCCATTTTAACAAACACTAGACGACACCTAATTGAATGACGAAAAATAAGTGCGCTGTTGGATTGTCGCCGCTCAGCTCAGCGCCGGAAATTCAAAATCCCAGCGCGCTTTTATTTAGCCATTCATTTAGATCTCGGCAAGTGTTATTGAAAACGGGCATAATTGTCTATTTCTTACCGGAAAACTGCTATCCGACCTCGATTTATCAATTGTAATTTTTAACCGACTTCCAAAAAGGTTATCAATTCGATTGTTTATATATATATTTTTGTATGTATGTTGGGGCATAACTCCGTCATATTTAGACGGATTTGCAAAATTATTTTTTGTTTGAAAGGGTATACTTCCGAGATATTCCCATTGTCATAAGGTCAGGATCTGATGATGGGATCCTGGAGTAGTCGAGGGAACTCTTTAAATATTATAGGCACACCTACAGCCATTTGGGTATTTTTTATAGTAACTCGTGCAGTTGCTCTCGAAAAGCATCATTTGGTGAAATGGAACTGATGATGAAGTCCACAGATGGAACTGCTCAATAATAAATATTTCACGGGTTGCGATTCGATTACTTTAATATGGTTGCCAAGCTATTTATGCTCGTCACAATGCATATGGAGAAGTGGAGCTGATACTGAAGTACCTAAACGATTAACATCCCTGCATCGGGAAAAGCAATATTTTGTAAAATTACAAACTGACCCACTATAAAGCGAGAAAAATATGTTTTTTTTATACTTTTATTGTGTTTGCCACGAAAGCATTTAGCAGCCAACTCTAAACTGTCTATGAGCCTCCAACCTTCCTCACGTGACAACACACAGATACAAAAACGAGCAAGCCTTACAGTAGTGGCTTATGATGTGTCACATCTGACATCGTGGCTGGCGTATATATTATTATGATACACACAATATTTATCATCATCACCATAGTCACCTTCTTCATCATTCTGTTTACAACCTCTGGGCAAATGGGTTGGTAGCATCTCACGCCCAACGCTAGCACCGCACGCGCTCATTGGTCAAATCAAATAGCGCGCACTTCCTGTTACACACTTCCGTCCCTTTTCACGAAATCACTCCCACAGATTGTAGGAAAACGGAAGGAAAGATTTGCAAAAAAGAGAGAGACAAGATATTACACATTAACACTTTCGGCTTCACCCACTTTTCATAGAACTTATACGCCATGCCGCCATACATATTGGAAGTGAACCCGCCGGGAGGGTTGCCAACATTACGTTTGCATTAAAGTTAACCACCGCGGACGGTCAACGGCATTAGGTTTAAAACCGTGTTATAAAAAGTGTTTTATAACACGGTTTTAAACCTAATGCCGTTGACCGCCCGAAGTAAAATTGTGTTTTTAGGGGGTCTTATAGCTATACGTAGTTTCCATGCTTTTAAATTTTTTGTGAATATTTGTAAACGTGAACAAAAAAAAATGGACGAAAAAAAAGGATTTTATAACCAACGCCTAAACTAATAAAACTTGTTGAAATATACAATCGATTTTATTTTCACGGGTTATAACGCGTTATTCGCTAAGAAAACCTACATTTAAAGGGAGCCCTCCGCGGGGGCTCCCGGTATCCCATATGCAACTAGATGAACCCTCTAGGAGGGCTCCCGGAACTAAACGTGTTGAAAAAAGAACGACCAGATTATTACATTATCAGTACCAAAAATCGTCTGGCCGTTACGATTGTAAGCATCCATACATTGTACCTTTATAATCATCAAAAAGTCATCAAGATGTTTATCTTAAATACGTAAATCAACTTGTGTTTTATCAAGAACTTACTAAAATACGATAACTAATCATCTGTAATTAAGAAATTAACGTATTATCTTAGATGTTCATGATTTAATTGCTTTTCAGTTAATTTTGTTAAAACAATGGAGATACACAGTTTAATAGTTTTGATATTTAGTGGTTATGCAGTGTGTAATACTAGTGAGTATTTTTTAAAATTTTTAACCCCCGAAGTAAAAAAAGAGTTGTTATAAGTTTGACCGCATGTGTATGTCTGTCTGTGGCACCGTAGCTCTTAAACGGGTGAACCGATTTGAATGCGTTTTTTTTTATTTGAAATTTGGTTTTCTAGAGATGGTTCTGAGATAGGTTTTATCATAATCGGTTCAGCTGTTTCAAGGTCATCAGCTCTTTTCTAGTTGACAAATGGATGGATGTGAGCATCTTCCACAGGTCTGATCGATCTGAAATTTGGTATTCTGTTACTTCAATCTTATTAGAAGAACATGCACCATACCGTTACGTTTTCTCCGTGCGTTCGTCCTAGACCCGAAGTATGCAAGCGTCAACTTCAGCTACGGCATTGTTCTATAGCAATGTTCGGCCGTCGAGAGAATGCGTTCCAGACACTGTTCTTGTCAGTTGAACAATTTATAGTAGTAATAAGGATCAAATTCGCAGAACACATATTCGTTAGTAAGAAACTGCCGGACTATGGGCACGTAATTTTATGTGTGCTGTGTAGGTAAGGTCTGACATTGAATGACATTTACATTTTGTGTAAACACATGGGAAACATTAATTGTTAAGCAAATTGACTACCAACTTAAACTGACAATTTGCTTAACAATTAATTTCCCTGACCATACATACACAAAAATCCGCCTAAACCTTCGGGGAGTACCTCAAGGCGTGATGTTATGTTTATGATAATGCAACAACCTTGAACTGATGCCGCAGCATCACCTGGAATTTACCGGATACCCAACTCCCTTACCAACTTACAGCACAGGTATCGTGTTTGGGCTCATGGAAATGGTTTCAATAAATAGGTTATAGATATATATATAAATGATGAACAGGGTCTGGTGATTTCAAAACCTCAGTTCTTCATTCGTAATCATTTCAAGGTCCTGCGCTTCTCGCATCGACGCTGGTAATCTATGTTGTGAGATATTCCACTCAGAGCCCAGATTTCAACGGCACGAACGGCATCCAAGCCATTAACAGAATCAAAACAATTTTTTTATAAGTGCGGTTTCATGAAATAGCTTAGGTGCCGTTCGATCAATTGCCGTTGAAATCAGGGCTCTGAGTGAATACCTCTGTTGTACCAATATGACCCATCGTGTCAGTTAACTTGGTTTTTCTGCGGATCACCTCATTTCTGATTCGATCGCGCAAGAAAACTACATTTCTATTCGACTGATTGTTGAACAAACCTAGCAGTTCAATCATTATAATTAAGATAACTAAGTAGATTTTATTGTTTCCAGTAAGCAATGTGCGTCTGGTCGATCATACTAGTTACGCGATAAATTTTGTAACGAAGACAATTAATGTTGTGGAAGAAAATGGCTGGTGTAACTTGAAACTGCCTGAATATGTCCAACAATTAAAGTAAGTAATCCTCGCAGATTTTTTTAGGAAATTGGCCATTGGTAATAAAAATGATATGGCAAGAAAAAGGGTGGGATACTGAGATGACGTGAAGAAACATGAAAGGTAGATAAAAACAAATGCTGCGCTGACCCCAAATACATTTTGATGAGAGCAGCAGAATGGAGAATGGAGAATGGAGTCATAGGTATCGAGTTCAAACCCAAGTCACGTATTGTATAATTATCACTTGCTTCAAAAACGGTGGAAGGAAAACATCGTGAGGAAACCGGTATGCCTGGGATGGGTGGCTTTAAAATCTGACAACAGGTTACTCACTAACCACACGAAAAGAAAAAGGAGAATGGTTAAGTTTGGAAAAGGTAAAAACTGATAATTATGATAATGTGGGACAGCCCACCTGTAATTTTCTGTCTATATTATAAACAAGTCCAAACACGGCTATGATACGATCATCCATCATGAAGTTCCAGTTCATATCTTCCGGCTCCATCATCAGATCAGCTCGACAGTACTATGTTTTTGTATTGTCATCAAAATCACATACAACTGCCAATTTTCATAACGCTACGATCTTTAGAAGATGGTTAAATTAGTTTGCTTAGATTTGATTACATAGTTACATACATACAGGTCGACCTAATAAAAGCGTGTTAAAATATGCATGTAATTTACCAGCACCTACATAAACCAGATAAAAAACCACAGCACCTCGTTAGTCAATAACGTTTTGTAGTCCTTACTCCATATACTAATTTTGCCCAAGGGTTACATTTGTCAACTTTTTGGACTCATCTTGTAACAAAATAATATTTTTATTCTAATTCTGTTGTGACGCCGTCATCATGATTACTTTTGTTACAGCGAATCTATCCTGGTCCAGCCCTTCAGGGGAAATTTGGCGTACACCAACGGTTTCGTCTCATCCATCCAACATGTGGACATCGTACAATCTACGGTACAGCAAGTTTGGAACTTCAACGCTAATGCTGCGAGTACACACACAGTGACTGTGCGAGCAACCATGAGGCTGCATGACGTAGCCGTCGGGTATGACGTAGTTGGGCACGTACAAGGTGATGAAGAGGTCTACCGGTACACTGCGATGTTCGTACACCCGCTGATTTCGTTTGCCTTTTCTGTAAGTTTTGTGTTGTATGCAAACACTTTTTTTATTAAACTGCTTTTGCCCGCAGCTTTGCTCACGTGGAGAAATTACTCCACGGGAACATAGTACCGGGATTGAAAGTGTTTTATGTCCCAACCCAGGTCATGGTGTGCCTGTGTACCAAACTTCAAGGTAATCTGTTTAGCCGTTAAGGCGTGAAATGGACAGACAGACAGAGTTACTTTCGCATTTATAAATAGTATTAGGTCGACGAAAAAGTTCTTTCCTATTTTAAAGTCGACGCCATTTTAAAAAACCGGCCAAGTACATGTCGGACCACGCACAATGAAGGGTTCCGTAGTTGGGATGAATTTATCCCAAGAACAAACTTAACATTGTAGTTGAAAAACATGTTCTCCCATACGGAATGTATGGGAGATCATGTTTTTCAAACTGCAAATTTAAGTTGGTTGATTGTTACTCGTACAGCCTACTTAGCTGTGATAGGTTTTCTTTAAATTTCGTTATACATTCTACTGCTGTGATTTTTTTCACAAATTCAAGTACAACCATTTAGCTGGCAGGGGGGGGCACTTGACTCTAACAAAAATTTTCTGTTAAAAGCTTAATATTTCGCAAACAAATCCCTAAATCTAAAAATGGTTTTCACAAACTCGCAATATTTTTGAACGACCTTTCTAACAATACATCATGAGGTAGATGAGAAAAAAAAACATTCCCACATTACGTGTAGAGGAGATACCCTAAAAAAAATATTGTTCTTGATTTTATTTTACCACTTTGTCGGCATGATTAATATGTATACATATGCCAAATTACAGCTTTCTAGTACTAACCGTCTCTGAGCTAAGCCGCGGACAGACAGACGGACATGGCGAAACTATACGGGTTTCTTGTTTACTACGGAACCCTAAAAAGTGGAGCAATATTGGTATAGTACTAGTTACGACATAGCTGAAGAGTTAGGAGTTGGCCACTAAACAGTTTTAAGCCATTTGAAAACGTCTGGATTTAGAAAAAAAGCTCGTTATTTGGGTGCCACACGAGCTCACTGAAAGAAACTTAATGAATCGTTTACTCATTTGCTATTTTGTATTGAAATGTAAGAAAACCGAACCATTTTTTTAAAGATTGATCCCTGTTGATGAAAATCGAATCACCTACGATAAAAACGTGCGACACCATGGTCAAAGGGCAGCCAAGCTCCACAGACTATAGCGAAACCTGGATTAACTCGCAATAAAGTGATGCTGTGTGCATGGTGGGATTGGAAGGGCATCGTTCATTCTGAGCTTTTACCATCGGGCAAAACCATCGATTGGGATCTCTACTGCCAACAGCTGATAAGACTCAAGCAAGAAGTTGAGAAAAAACGGCCGGCATTGATCAACAGAAAGATATGAAAGGGTCTTTCATCATAATAACGCCAGACCACACACATCTTTAATCACTCAGCAACAATTGAGAGAGCTTGGTTGGGAAGTGTTAATGCATCCACCACATCGACGCTAGAAAGGCAAATTGTATTAACGACCATTGCATAAATTGTTCAATAAATTGATTAGAAGTTCTACTTTTCACAAAAAAAATCATAGTAAATTAACTACTGGAGTATTCTTGATGAAACTCAGAATAGTTATTATTTAATATGTTTATTATTTAATTCCTAAGTCAAAAAAAATGTACATAAGTTTTTTGATATATTTTTAGGAGATAATACAAGGTTGTGAATAATCTTGGTTAGGTAAAATTGACTTAAGTCACAATTTCAACATTAGAGGTCCTGTAAAAAATGTTTTAACGATCGAATAGCTGCATACAACCTGCAACTAAAGTATCTTACGTTCTATTTGGTAAACTTTAATATTCCAATCAAATGTTTTATCAAACCGAGCATATTCAACCGATGAAAACCAAAAAATCTAATCTCACTCATTAAACTTAGTTCAATCTAGGATCAAGGTATTATATCCCAATAATAGTCCTGACCTTGCACGCTCAAATTTCCACCCGTTTCGGTCTCTTCAAATTTCTTTAGATAGCGTTAGGTTAACATCAAGAGAGGACTGCCAAACTACTCTACTTGTCGCAGTTTTTTTGATCAGAAGTCCCAAAATTTCTACAGCAATGGGATTATGACACTACCTACAAAATGGCAACAAGTTATCACCTACGATAAAGTGTAAATAAACTATGAAAAAAATATCTTGAATTTGTACATAAAATACGAAAAATCTTTTTCCCCGACCTTGGATATCACTAGCGCAGGGACTTGCTGACAATGTGTCTACGAATGACGGATAAAATTATACCATTCTTAGATGCATATTCAGTAATTAGAAATCTATTAATTATTGTCAGAAATCTTGTGTATTTTTGAACCTCTTAAGATACAACCAAAAAGATGGAATGCCTTTTCGCAAGGAATAATAATGACGTATTCATTTATTATTTTCAGGTCATAAAAGACGTGAACACCGATGTGATATCAGTAACGGTTGTAGGTACTGTACCGGTGGTTACATCCCGCGCTCCACAATTCAGACCCCGAGATACCACATCTGACATATTCGTTCAAACGGTAAGCACATAGAAACAAAACAATGCCTCATTGTGTTCGCATTAAATATTAGAAATAGCTGAAGGCAGGCCCTGAAAGAAACGCAAAACGGAAAAAATTAGCTGACTGCAACTGCGTGGCAGTTATTTTACTTCAATATTAGATTTGCTGCCATCAATTGCATCTACAGAAAATTTATCGTGTTTTGAACTTTTTAGTTGCAGCTGGGATTTTTTTTTTTTTTCAATAAAAAAGTTAATGCACTACGTTTCACCGCCATTATGCTAAGAAGATCAAGAAAATTTGTGCTCAAATCAATCGCATTTTGATTTTAAGGCCTGGTGCATTCTTCTGCTGGCAGTTCTTGCAAATCAAATCTTTCAGCATTTTGGTGCTTAGGCATAGGTACTTGAAAGACGGAAGAAGATTTATGCACACACTATAATTTAAGAAGTCTACTGTATTGGGGTTGGCTTCCAGTCTAACCGGATAACACACTATAATTTATGTAAACTAACTTAAATATGCAAGCAGACAAGTCAAGTCGTAAGTCACGGCCGTGACTTACGACTTGTATGCCGTAGGTTCGAACCCAGGCACTTTACTTTATAATACATTAATTCATAACCACTGCTCTCAAAACGGTGAAGGAAAACATCGTGAGGAAACCAACATGTCCACCAAAACATTCGAAGAATTGTGACATCCTGGTGGATGGCCGCACTGGGCCTGCGTGATGGATTATGGCCCACTGCCTCTCACAGAGAGGAGGCCTGTGTCCCAGAAGTGGGAACATTATGCTATACTAAGTAAGATCTTTTTTTCAGTTTAACGCTGCTGATATCACTGCGGCTGGTATTCTCGCTTGGGGCCCCGAAGTATTTGAACCTATAACGTTAGACTTGGTGACTCGAGAAATACCATTCCCTGTTATTTGCTACAACTGCCCTGTATCATAGGACCTGCTTTTAACCTCGGAACTAGGTGTCTGAATTAATTCATGTTTTTAGGCAAATAAATAAAAAGTTTATTAACAATTTTTTTACTGCTTTAATTTTTTTTTAATACGCCTGAAATTACTCATATTATAAAGCTTCACCATTAGGAATGATATTATTAAAAGCTCTAAGATCTCATTTCCTTTGCAACATCTTATTTATGTGAAGCCGGATTTTCAGCTGTAACTGTAATAATGAGCAAATATCGTTCAAAGATTAATGTGGAGCAAGAAATGAGAGCAGCGGTGTCAAAACTTATCCCACGCCTTGAAAAAAATTGTGGACATCACCAAACACACGCCTCACATTGACTAAGTTCCCATTGTATTTTTTTTTCTATTTTTCTTAAATAATAAATGTACTCAATACTCAATACCTACTCAATTTTTTATTGCATTCCATATGTATTACATAGATGGTATAATAAGTAAGAGAGCAATATGGACCCTGTCGGGCACAGCAAAATAAGGAGAGAGGAAGAAGGCTAAGCAGTAATTCAATATTATTAGATGTTTTTAATTGGGTGTATAATTATGTATATATTGTATATTATACATAATTATACACCCAATGTATTCTTGTGTCAATATAAAAACTCAGCTTAGAAAGGGCGCCGAGACAAAATATTAAACTTACAAGTGCGCCGCGAACTGTAAAAGTTTGGGAACCCCTGGACTAGAGCATTTACTTGTAACGAAACATCGAGCCGCTCTATCGTATCACCTTTTCCCGAACCGAACAATCAGTACGATGCTCGATGCTTTGTTACAACTTGATTTTGCAAACAAACAAGCGAATTTGTGTTACATTTAATTGAGAAAAGATACTAGCGCGGGTGACCTTCATATCGACCTGTAGATCCTACGTTTCAACGAAGAATAAACGCGAAATAGAATGGAATGTTACAGGTATATGCTCACTCGCCGTGAACATTACTTCGAAAACCGTGATGAACATTCGCAGCAACGTTACATTACATGGAAATCTTTTTTTTTTAAATAGAGCTTTTGCTTGTATTGCATTGGGTTCCCACCTATGAAATTGGCGTTTTTTTTCTCACAAAAAGAGATCTCTCTCTTCTATGATTTAAAATATTCATCAATTGCTTGGTATTATATCGAATAATGACCATCATAGACAACTACCAATAGTAAAAAAAACCTTATTACTTATAGTTTTCTAAACATAAAAAATACCTTAAAAATTACTCCTCATTTTGTTAGCAGGCATGACCACTATTTGTTTTAACTTAGCCAAAACTTATTTTTGTCGCTTAAACTAAGTGGCATATTACGTTATCTTGGTTTTTAAACATTAGTGCATAAAAGTTTTAAAACATTAGTGTTCATGGTTGTTATATAAATTAAGAAAATGTTAGTATGAAAAATGCAACTTCTTTAAAATTCTCCATACAAAACGCTGATTTCATAAGTGGGGACCTAATACGATTCATAAGAACGTTACATTACATGGAAATGCTCCAGTGAATACTCACCCTTAAACGTTATTAAAATAATGCATTTTGTACCTTTTGATAAGAAGTACTATGACTATTTATTAATTTTATTGTATTTGATTATTCTTTTTTTAATGACATAGTGTAATGACACCTAATGGGTCACTTATAAATTTGTATGTCTTAATTATGACAAAACATAGCGCACCACCTATTTATGTAACACCTATGTAATACCTATGTTTCACAAATAAACTGATTGATTGATTGATTGAACGTATAAACGAACACTAATATTATTTTGTGTCGGTATGAGCGCGTTTCATTTATTTTTCCTTTAATGTACAAAATTATAGATAGAACGCGATCAGCAAAACAAAACAGCGTTCAAGAGCCGTGCACCATTGTTGTAGAATATTGACACTGACAGCTCGAGAACGTCGTTTTACTGATTGCGTTCAGTAAAAACGCCCTAAGCTAATCTCATAGAAGAAGATTGGTAATAAAACGTTGAAGAAAAGCTGCCGTAATTGCCATCCTTGGCACTTGGATGAGTGTTGTGTGAATTGTTATTAGTAGCTAGATAAGTAGCACTTCATCCAGGAAGATATGAAAGCAAAGAAGCGCTTATTCCGTAAAGGTAGCCGGCATAATTCTTTTTGCAAAAAGAATAACTAAATTATAATGATTTAAAATATCATCAGTTAAAGCTCTCAAAAATATATGATAATTAGACAATTTCGTGAAAGTATGACGATAGGTAAATATGGCATTTTTTTCTAAGAACAACAGATCTCAAAAGAACGTTTGCGGTCGGGGGATCCCTTCACGAACGTTCCTTCCCACGTATGATTTAAAACTAAAATATTTTTTTTGCAGCCGCCATCTTGGATTTATATTTTGATCTGATTATCGGCTTTAGCACCCTCGAAAACTATAAAAGCGACACCCATGGCAAAAATTTAAAAACTTTCGAAGCCACCATCTTGGATTAACATTTTGACTTCACTATCAGCTCTTTAACACCCACGAAATCCATGAAAACTACATCCATGATAAAAAAAATGAACATTTTCAGATCCGCCATCTTGGATTTACATTTTGACCTCACTGGCACTGGCTTTAGCACCCTCAAAAACTATAAAAACGAGACCCATGAAGAAAAAATTGAACGAACCGTGTGCGAACTCGCGCACGGTTCCGCATCACCGTACTATATGCACTACGTTTTTTACTTTAGTCTAAAATAACACTTTTCTTACGGAATGTAAATAAAATAAAGTTAAGAATTAAAGAGAGTCCCCCTCTATTATTATTTGTTGTTATAGAGGCAATATAAATTCACCATCTTTGAAAAAATCAACTGTTTACCCATAACGGTTCATGCGATACAGTCCACTGACAGACAGATGGACGGACGGACAGTAGAGGCTTAGTAATAGGGTTCCGTTTGGCACATTTCGAGTACAGACCCCTAATAACCAACGTAAAATTTCAACGCTAGTGTGTGTAGAATCATGCGCTGAATTCATGGCAACATTCCCGCGTGGATCTTTACACCGTATATATTTATTATCAAAACCGAGATAAAATATCATGAAATCATACCAATTTGATCTGCCTGAAGTTACAATGTAAAAAAGATAACTTTCATACAAAGAAATGTAATTGAATCAATTAATCTAACATCTAAGATTAGTTCAATAATGATCAATTACCAGTTCGACAGTTGTTATCGTCTACATTATAGATTTTTAGCTTCAACATTACTCAATGTTCAGTTCGTATTAATTTTGACAAGTGCCTGATTTTCTGTTTGATTTTTCTGTTTGTAGTTCTCAATAATGAAAAATGTTCTGATAATTTTATTTTTATGTGTGGTGGTTACATTAGGACAAATACGATGGAGTAAGTTATTATAATTAATTATTTATTTACTGTTTTTGTTCCTAAAGGTACCTTTCCGTACCCGACCGCAGGAGGCAACTGGAGGCGACGTGTCGCCGCGACACGACTGGTTTCTATGAATTTCTATGAAATACCTTCCGTAACTAGCGACACGCCGTTGTCAGCTACGGGCGAGTGACAGGCGATACGTGCAGCCCGACCTCAAAACCAGTAGTGCTGCCAACGCTCGAGCGATAGTCACGTTATTCTACCTTCTATCTACCGACTGGAATACGGGCAGTTGCCGCCTTCGATCGGGTACGGAATGGTACCTTAAGGATAATATCGTGACCTTATAATTAAAAGATGTCTGAATTCCGTGTTAAGCAAACGTGATAATCAATTATCAGTCCTTCTTTGTATAATGGCCCTGCCACACTATATTCCACGCGCTGCTCATCGCTCTGCTCATCGCGCTGCCGCGATGTTGCCGTCTCTGCCCACACACTGCTCTACTTGGGCAATTAATTGCGATGCTCTGCACTAGGTCCTTTGACTCGCACCCAAAAAACCGACAAAACAGTGGGCATGACGAGCAATGTTGTCACACTACGTCTCTATCTCATTATCTCGCTGCTGCCCATGCCACTCGACGAGTGTGTGGCAGGCCTATAAGAAGAGGCCTTTGTCCTCCAGCGGGACAGTAATAGGCTGGTATATTATTTATTAACTAGGCAAGAGGCCTGTTCAGCAGTAGACTTCTATAGGCTGATGAATGACGTATATAATTAATTTATAAAACAATAATTATAATTCTCAAATTAAATTCTGTACTCAAAGAGTATAACTTACTATTTAACTAATAATAAAATGTATCACATTAAACACCCAGTGCTCTCTTCCTCCTCTCTCCTACTTGATCTATGCTGTGCCCGACAGGGTCCATAATTATGACTAAAATAATTATTTACCTACCAACTTTATACATTATGGTACGCAATAAAGAATTGAGAATTGAATTGAATTGCATATACATTGGCCTAAGCTTGTGATTTGTCAGTGGGTTAGCGACGTTAAGGGTTCTGATTTCGGATTATTTTCAAAACACCGAAATTCTTAGAAAGGCTGGGTGCGTGGTGGTGTGCGTGTCGTATAAACTAAAGCATGTGCTCAGTTGATGTTTATGCGGTAGATCAGGAGTGACCGTGGACAAATTGAAGCCAGCAGCGGCACTTGATCAGGGTTTAGGGGTATGAGGAACAGGGTGTAAAGTTCACTCATCCACCATAGAAAAGGGAGGATCCTCCGATCAGACGGGTGTCATGTCTGGCGGGCAATTGCCCAGAGGTTGAAGTCGGGAGCTTGTATATGTGTCCACCGCGCGGTAAACTCTAATTGCGCGATGCAGGATTTGTGTGACGTCAGGATGTTGTGTGACGTCAGGTCTTTAATACGTAGTTCGCATGTGGCGATGTAGATTTGCCACAGGGTAAAGCGAGATTGTGCACCCTATGGTCGCCGCTTTGACTTCACGTAAATTCTACTTCGGTTTCAGGATAAATAAATAATAAGCCCCAAACAAAAACAACGTTTTTGAAAATATCCAGTGGCGGACTAAGCTCGGAAAAACTATATGGGGCCCCAACGCCCAGGAATGTACGTCGAAATATATAAGGTTAGGTTTTGTTTTGAGTATTTATACGGAAATAGGAGATACTTTGTCGGCAACAGTAAAGCATTAGGCGAATAGAGGATGGAAATTTTTCCACCGCCGGCATAGTTTAAACTTTCTTTTGAACATTTATATAGAAATAGGAATTACTTTGTCAACCTATACAGAAAAGTTAGAAATCGTAGGATGCAAGAGCGAATTTTGCACTTTTGCACTTCACACAATGTCGTATCGTGTCGCACTACACGAAACAAACATATATTTCCGTCGCATTTGATAGACACGGTAACACACACGCATCATGCGCGTGACCTAGGCCAGTTTATGGCATAACTAAAATCTGAACGAAATTATATGTGCTGATAGCAGTTAGCGTCAGGGGTTGGACTGTAACGCAGCTGGCAAAACGTCAGAGGGGCAATTCCCGTAATACTTAAGAACGTTCGCATTCACATCTCATTCGGAATCTGTCAAAATCAATTTACCAACATTTTTGACAAGTTTGACAGATTGCGACTCGAACATGAAGGTTTTTTAAGTACGAGAATTGGCCTTCTGATCTCGTATAAAGCAGCGAGTTTCTTACAAATATAATTATTTTTGTTTGCAAAAATAATAATATTTAAAAAAAATCCTTTCCTGCCTTTTTTATTAATGTTGTTACTGCTTAACCGGTAAAGCCCTGGGTGACCCTCAAGCACGTCAATTAGCACGTTAATTAGTTGTTTATCAGGCCTTTAACGGTTAAAAGGTTTTGGAATAAAAATTGCATATGTGATAACAAAATTGAAAAATATTTATTCGTGACATTTATTTTACATAAAGTTACTAAATTGCTAAAATTATTTATTGTAACTTCAGCTGAATAAGATGTGAAACAGATGTCAAGAAACAGTGGTCCTCAAGCAGCAATCAATATTTATTCTAAAATCTTTATTGCAGTAACAACATTAATAAAAAAGGCAGCAATTTTTTTAAATATTATTATTATTGCAAACAAAAATAATTATATTTGTAAGAAACGCGCTGCTTTATACGAGATCAGAAGGCCAATTCTCGTACTTAAAAAACGTTCATGTTCGAGTCGCAATCTGTCAAACTTGTCAAAAATATTGGTAAATTGATTTTGACGGATTGCGAATTCGATGTGAATGTTCGCGAACATTCTTAAGTATTACGGGAATTGCCCCTCTGACGTTTTGCCAGCTGCGTTACAGTCCAACCCCTGACGCTAACTGCTATCAGCACATATAATTTCGTTCGAATTTTAGTTATGCCATAAACTGGCATAGGTCACGCGCATGATGCGTGTGTGTTACCGTGCCTAACAAAAGCGACGGAAATATATGTTTGTTTCGTGTAGTGCGACACGATACAACATTGTGTGAAGTGCAAAACTGCGATCTTTGTGGTGTGTGTACCTTGTTGTTTACACATACAGATGAACGGACTGCGATGACGTATCGCGCACAGCAAAACGACTCTTAACGTGCCACTGCAGTTTTGAACGTGACCTGTACATTGGTTTTGTTGTATTTAATTGCATTATAATACTTCTGTTACATTGACTGTTTCAGAAGCAACACTAGTTAGTTTGTATTGCCTGAAAGTCTTCCTGAAAGTGCTTTACGCCTAGTTGTTCACAAATAAATTTATATTTTGAAAAAGAAAAGTGAATCAAACAAATCTGCTGAAGTAAAATTCGCTATGTCTGACAACGATGTGGAATCAAAATTGGCTAAATTCGATAACATTGTACAAATCAGTCTGTTAGTGGTGACGCTAATAACGTCATCGTACGGAGTAACATCATGGAGGATCATGAAGAAGTTCCGTAATTATAGAAACTATTTGTTTCTAAGTGCAATTTTAACAGAATTTATCCTTAGTATAGTAACAATAATCATTAGTAATTATGAGTTGCATGCATATTTTTTTGATTTTCTAGAATTATACTTACTATCTGTAAAGAATCACTGGTTGTTAGTTATATCGGGTGTAAAAAGACACTTTCCGAAGCCGAAAGCCACATATTCTACCCATTATTTGCATCATTTTTTTCCACTAGACCATACCTGGGAATCCACTGGTTCTGGAGATATTAAAGGTCAAAGTCGCATTTTTTTTTTTTACTTTTTCACGAAAATGAATTCTATGCGATAATACGAAACTTTTTTCCAAACAAACATTACCTGAATTTTAGATTTATCTTAACAGATTACGCATTTGAAGTTACAAAAACGCAATGAACAACAAGTACCTACCTACGTAGCGTAGGGGCGGAGCTTAACTAACACTGAATCCGATCATTCAAGCGTGGGTTCGCGTTACATTGCGCGCAATAAAAACTTGTTTTTTTTTTATTAAAAAAAAAAAAATTACGGTTCCCAGCAATAATTTTTGCGCAAAGCTACTTAGCTATACGTACAGTATGCGTAGTTTACGGCTTTGTGATGTGTCTTTTTACACCCTGTATGTCATTTGTTTTATATAGATTTTGTAAAAGTTTTCGATGGGCATGTCCAAAGAAGATATTTTAAAAGTGCTCTGTTTGCGTTGGGAGTGCCTTCTGTAAATACAACCATTTTCGTCGTATATTCTTATATATATTTTGAAATGGAATTGGATCTAACAACAGTTGGCTTTAATTTATTTCTAATCCTCAGAGAGATCAGTACAATTTTAGCGTTGATACCCAATTGTTGTTTATTCATCATAATTGTAGATTCAGTTTGTCGTAGTTTCAACACGAGCTCAAATACAGGTACTAACATCCGGCGTCGCTTGTACATCGCTATTTTGATATTTGTATTCAGCGACGTCATTATGTTGTCAGAATTTATTTTTACTGTATTTGATATTATTAAAATTAATACGAACGTAACACTGTTTTATTTAGATATTGTTGTATCGAACTTTAATGCATTTGTATTATCGATTTTTTTAATCGTTGTAAAGAGTAACCGTGAACTATGGTATGATTATTATCTAAATAAATTTAAACAAAGGTTAGCAGTAAGACATGGGACTCACGATATCAACATGCATGAAATAAATAACTGTTATCCAGCTGAATACCGATCGGCAGTTTTTGATGTATAATTGTTAAAAATATTTAATTAAAGGTGGTTGATGAACAATTCAAGTAACCAATTAAATTTTAAAGTAATTATTTTAATTCAAATTATGTTTTTTTAATCCTTTATATAGTATTTTAAACTGATGTCTTTATTCAGAATTAAAATAATATGTACAAACGTAAATAACATTGTAGACCTAAATAATTAATAAAAGTAACTATTAAATACACATTTTGTAAAACAATGATCTTTATTTCAAATTAATGAAAGATAGAGAGACGTCACCAACCGTCAGTACGACAGACGTCGTAACCTGGTGGCCAGTATATATCAGTACCTAACAAAGGAGTATGCTTAAAAAAAACGACCAGATACAGGATGTAACACAGAATTTTGGTGACATTTAGTGTTATCATTGTATAAATATTTAATTATAAGATTCGGTGGCTAAATGTGTGATATTGCCATTTGGTTTTCATCATCATTCATATTTTAGTTATTTTATTAAAGATACAACGGATTTGGCACACAGATAGTTTATAACCTGGATTCTCGATCCTATAGGATTACCCTATGTGTTAACATAGGATAATCCCACAGGATCGAGACTCATGCGGGTGAAACCGCGAGGCCCCGGTAGTACCTATTATAAAACTACTATTGCTTTTTACTTTTTTTTTATTTTTTATTTTTTTATTTATTCTATTGTACTTATTAGATTAGTTTTATTTTTGTGTTTAATCATACTCTATAAAATCAATGTTATTTATATCGCACGTCTTTCGTGTTTGTTTAACTTTTTTATATTATGTGGAAAATGTTGTTGGCTAACCATTTATACACCCAGTTTAGTTTTAAGTTCTATAACATAATATTGTAATTTGTAACTGTTTATTTTCCCAAATAAAATAAAATTAAATAAAATAAATAAATTTGAAAATACGTATATGTACCTACGTTTGGGAGTGTAGTGCTAGTCAATCACAAGTGAACTTATTTTCTTTTAAATTTTGTGAATGAGAGAACGTTGTAGACATAACAGACTGTAGATCGGTGGACCATTTAATATTTTGCTAAGTACCTGGTACTTGTTGATGGGCCTACACTGTCCTCTCATACCTTTTAACACTGTAACTTGGAAACATTGTAAAAACCATTTAATTTTAAAAGAGTAACCGTGGAGTTTCTTGCCGGCTCTTCTCCATAGGAAACGACCAATTGGAACCGCGCACCTAGCTTCTGACGTTTCATAAGTGCCCTTGTAGGTTTATGTGAAATAAAAATATTTTGAATTTGAATTTGTTCCCGAGGAATATTATTAAGTACAATTTTCTTCTGATTTCGACCTTCACCCCGTGTCGTCTTCTGACGATCGCATATTCGAGCAACGATTGCAGAACACGGCCTCACGCGGACGTAGCTGCGGTCTAAAGAACAGATACCATCACATCTGCAATCCCCACAGGTTTAGGCAGAGGTGTACCATCAAAGAAGTTCATATCTGACCAGTTTCAAAACAAAATCCCGTGAACACGATGACCACATCTGTTACCGGCCCGGTGCTATAGCCGCCGAGCGCTGCAAGCAAGAATAGTCCTTACGGTGGTTAGATATGAACTTCTTCGATGGTACCTATGTATTGTAAAACCCACATTTCGCCAGTTATGTTAAAGTCCCATGTAATAGGGGGTGAACCTATTGCCATCAAGCGAGCACATATCTGCGTGCTGCTACTGGAAAATTCCTGTTGGAAAAATCTATGACTAAGTACTAGGTACCCATTTTTAGTGGTATAAAGTGTAATAATATGTCATTATTGAGACAAAAATAGTTTGATCTATATCAATACTGCACCTTATATTACATTGTTTAAGGTCGAATATTCAGCCTTCAAGACTTTCCGCTTGTGACTGCGTGGTATAATGAACTAATGACGTAATGATCTATGGGTAGGTAATGTGTTGTGATATCGTGGAGTTTATGGATAAACAGGAAAATAAAATTAATATAATATTATCTATATTTATTAATACGTCTAACAAAACTAATAGTTATAATGAAGTAAATTTGTTTGTTTATTTATTTTTAGGATGTAATCTATGGAAGTAGGAATTGATCTGATTAAAAAAAAAATCACTTATAGAAAACTATCGCTGAGAGAAATAAAACTGTATTTAGTGTATTTAATTTCTTGATTTTATTTTACCACTTTGTCGGCATGATTAATATGTACCTATACATATGCAAAATTACAGCTTTCAAGTACAACCGTCTCTGAGCTAAGCCGCGGACAGACAGACAGACAGACAGACGGACATGGCGAAACTTTAAGGGTTCCTTGTTTACTACGGAACCCTAAAAAGCACCCTGATTGACTGAGGAGTGCCTTTTTTAACATTCACCATTTTGATCTCTATACTTTATTATATAGCGTATCGTGGGAGTGAGATACAATTCAATAGGTACGTTGTTTTACTTCCAATATTTTTCAAGGACAGTTCAATTTTAGCGTTGATACCCAACTGTTGTTTATACATCATAATAGTACATCACTTTTTCTTAATTTCAACACATCGAGCGCAAATACAGCTATTAACATCTCGCAAATAAAGTATATTCTATTCTATTCTCGCGTCGCTTGTACATCGCCACTTAGATATTAATATTGATTGACGCCATTATGTTGTCTGAATTTGTTTTTGGAATATTCGATAGAAATTGCTTTAATGCATTTTTATTATCCGTTTTTAATAGTTGTAAAGAGTAACCGAGAAATATGGTATGAATTTTATTTTTAATAAATTTAAACAAAGGTCAACAAGGCATAGGACTCACGATATCAACATGCATGAACTAAGTAATTGTAATCCTGCTGATTGCCGACCTTGTTTCTTGATGTATAATTGTTAAAGTAAAGGTTGTTGATGATTGAACGGTTCAACATAACATAACTTCACGCCTTGGTTCCCCAAAGGGTTGGACAGAGGTGTACCTGTAGCAGGTTAAGCAAGCGCGGGGCCCGTAGCAAATTTTATAGACGGGCCCTTGATCTGCTATGGGTTCTTATGTATAAAGTGGTAAAAAAAAACAATACTCAATACGTCTATTTGCAATCAACTTTTAGAAATTGTATTACCCATATTCTGACGTCTTAGTCGGCAAAGGTAGTACGTATCACGTTTTTGAGACATCAAGTAAATTCAATATACCACTTCTTAATAAGTTTCACTCAAAAAATTATGCTCAGGCGGAGGTGGTGTGCCCGGGTTTGAATACGCGGGGGCCCCTTTAGCGCGGGGCCCGTAGCAATTGCTACTCTTGCTACGTGGTTAATCCGGCACTGGGTACACCCACATTTCGCCAGGTATATTTAAGTCCCATGTAATAGGGGGCGAGCTTATTGCCATCTACTGGGCACAAATCCAGACTCCGCGTGCTACTGAGAAATTCCAGATACAAAAACCCAACACTTAGCCAGACCTGCTCAGCACCACTAGACCAACGACGCAGTAAACATAATTAGTAAAAATAACAAAATTATAATTCACAAACTAATATACTTGTACATAATATAAGTATTTTAGTTTTAGATTCTATATTGTATTTAAGATTTGTCAAAATAAATTACATAGAATAAAAATACTAATGATTTTTTTAATGATAACGTACATTGAATACTAAAACACCAAAATATACCGACCTGGTATTTTATAGATACCTATATGTACATTGTATAAAATTAAGGATATTGTTTTCAGTCAACCACCGTACACAACTCATAAACATAATTATAACTGTGTTTGTTTGATTAATCATTTGTGTTAAGTAAATAACGCCACCTACTGTTACTGTCTATATCAACTTATTGTAAAACTATCTCAGAAATAAAATAGATTTAAGGTACTTACATTAAAAGTATTTTTAATTTATTAATATAAATATTCATACCATTGCTAGTTACTGTTTACATCGGATGTTCATGTGAAAAACCAGCCAAGTGCGTGTCGGACTACGCAGTGATCATAGACTTCTTATAGGTTTTCCTGTAATCTATGAGTCAAGAACCATTCTTTATAAAAAAAAAAAAATTTAGGCTCAGTAGCTTGTGAGATAGGGGGCAGCGAATGGTTAATTTTTGTTCTATTTTCTTAAATATCTTTAATAGTATGTATATTAAAAATTATTTTTTTTTTTTTTAATTCCTCACAACAAGCCATTTCATTTGATATGTCACACGGTACAGTTTGCAAGACATTTTTTTTAATTTGTCCTGTTTGGCGCCGTATAGTGACCCCCATATACAAAATAAATTCAAATGTGTACCAAATTTCAACTAAATTAGTTCAGTAGATTTGGAGAAAATTGGCTGTGACAGACGGACAGCCAGCCATCCAGCCAGACAGACACTCGAGTGAACCTATTCTGTTTTTTCCTTTTGAGTTACGGAACTAGTGTGCGTCTGGATTGAGGAGCCATGTCTCATATTTGAGCAAGGGTACTACCAATATTTAGTATGATTATTTTTTATTTTGATTTAGTTGATTAGTTTCCGAGAAACAGCGCGGTGAAATTTATGCATTTTTATGAAAAATCAAAGCATTGTAGCTATCTCAAATTAAGCCCTACAAAACCCATTTTTTTGTACAGGCTACGCATATGTACTACTAAATCCTACAAAATTTTCAAAAATATCCGTTGGCTAGTTTTCGAGTTCTAAGGTGGCTCCTCAATCCATACGTCAGGATTGAGGAGCCACCTTTAACGTCGTATAACTTTTTAAGGGTTTTACTACAAATTCCAGGATTTGGCCTACAAAATCGGCTAATTTACTACTAAATATTGGTAGTACCCTCGTTCAAATATGAGACATGGCTACTCAATCCAGACGCAGACCGGAACTACGAGTATACTATACTAAATAGTCACTATCAAGGAAATAAATTAGTAAGCAAATTAATTTTATTTCATGGTGAAATAATGAGTGGTGCAAAGTGTTCTTTTCCGAATTCCACGCGGACGAAGTCGCGGGCAGAAGCTACCTACTACTTTATTATTAATTAGTACTTCATTAAGCACCATAAGTTTTTTTTAATTTTCCTGTTTGTCACATGTACCTAGGTACAGATGTATCTGGGTGTCGACATTATTATGTCACATCAGTTTTGTAACATTATTTTAATACTTCAGTTTCATTGACTGTTAGAAGCAACACTAGTGAGTTTTTATTGCCAGAAAGTCTTCCTGGAAGTGGTTTACGCCAAGTTGTTCACAAATAATTTTATATTTGGAAAATTAAAAGTGAATCATATAACGTGATTGAAGTAAAATTCACTATGTCTGACCACGATACTAGCGTATATGACGCAGAAAGTGATGGGGTTGGTGATATTTTTAATTATAATTTGGAATTAATATCAAAAGTCAACGAGATTGTACAAACCAGTCTGTTTGTGCTGACATTATTAACGTCGGTGTACGGAGTAACATCATGGTGCATGATAAAGAAGTTCCGTAATTATAGAAATTATGTGTTTCTAAGTGCAATTTTAACAAACTTTCTCGAAATTATAGTAGTACAAATAATGATACCTTATAATATGGCAAGGACTCATAATGCTTTGGTTTCAAGGTTTTTTGCGTGGCTAGATATTTACTTATCATCTGTAAAGAACCACTGGTTGTTAGTAGTATGCCATATGTTTTATGTAGATTTTGTAATAGTTTTCGAAGAGTATATTAAAAAAAGATATTTAAAATGCACCTTGTTTGCCTGGGGAGTGTCTTTTGTAACAACCACCATTTTAATCTCTATATTTTATTATCTACCTGATGATATTAGGGTGATGTTTAATATTTCCGTTAATTTCATTCCAATCTTCAAAAGGGGCAGTTCAATTTTAGCGTTGATAGTCAACTGTGTTTTATTCATCATAATTGTACATTCAATTTGTCGCACGTTCAACACGAGCCCAAATACAACTAACATCTGGCATCGCTTGTACATCGCCACTTTGATATTTATATTGAGCGACGTCATTATGTTGTCTGAATTTGTTTTAAGTTTATTTAATATAGTTTATGCGACTACAATAGTGGTTATTTTAGATATTGTTTTAATGAACTTTAATGCATTTGTATTATCCGTTTTTTTTATCGTTGTGAAGACTAACCGAGAAACGTGGTATGAATATTATATAAATAAATTTAAACAAAATTCGTTAGCAGCAAGACATAAGACTCACGATATCAACTTATATGAATCCTGCTGATTGCCGACCGGCAGTTCTTGATATATAATTGTTACCAATAATTGAATAATAGATTGGTTTTTTGAAAGGTGGTTGATCAACAATTAAAGTAACCAATTAACTTTTAAAGTAGTTATGATAATTAAAATTCTGTAAAAAAATCTTCTATTTTAAATTGATGTCTTTATTCAAAAATAAATAATATGCACGTAGATAACAACTTATACCCAATTAATTAATAAAAATAACAAAATCTAACTTAACTAAAACTATCCTCAAACTAATATACTGTTACATAATATATATGTCGCAGTAAGATGGTTCAAGCCGTGATATAGTTATATCCCTAGTGATATAGCCATATACCGTTATATAGTTTTATGAAAGTGGTTCATAACTATCGGAGTGCCCTAATTTTGTTACTGCGATCAATTTCGACGTAGCTAGCGTAGTTGCTCACGGTTCTAACCAAACCTAACCTCAGTCGGAGTGCCCTAATAGTTATATTACTAGATCGTGCTCGTATAGTTATATTCCTAGTAAGACAGTTATGAACCGCTTTCATACAACTATATTACGGTATATGGCTTTATGCCTAGGGATATAACTATATCACGGCTTTAACCATCTGACTGCGACATATATATTTTAGTTTTAGATTGTATATTGTATTTAATATTTGTAAAAAAAAAAACATAGAATAAAAATACTTAAGTAATGTTTTTTTAAATGATAATTTACACTGAATACAAAATTACCAAAATATTATTTATCTGGTATTTTATAGATACCTAAACATTGTATAAAATAAAGCATAACGTTTTCAGTCTACCAACGTATACAACTCATATACATGATTATAATTGTATTCGTTTGGTTAACAATTTGTGTTGAGTAATCAACGCCACTTTGTAACTGTCTGTATCAATATATTGTAGAACCATCTCAGAAATAAAATAGATTTAGATACCTACAGTAAAAGTATTTTTAATTTATTAAATGAATAATCTTCCTAGTCCACATCAGCCATGGTATTCTGTAAACATCTCACCGTGAAAACTTGGGTGAAGTGAGCTGTCAATAGTGTCAATCCCTGTGGAATGACAGCTCACTCCACGCTCACTTCACCTAAGTTTTCACGGTGAGATGGTTACAGAATAGCACTGCAGATATTTATGAGAAGAATGAAGTTACAATCTGTCAATAGTTTTTTTTTTTTTTAATTAAGGTTCACCAACAGTTGTTACAGATAATATACAGATAGGAACATTATAGGTAATAGTGTCTTAAATCTAACTGCACTACCTATTACAGGCAAAAACGGCATGCACAATGCTCTTTGTGACTATAACTTTAATTTTAAAGACTTAATGTACTTAACTTCTAGATAGTAATATTAAAAACTAATACTTATTACGTCCGGCAAACGTCGATATTGAGTTTATTGAGTCTGCATGGACGTCAACCGGTACCCTAATTACGTAATACACGATCAATCAGAATCTGAATCGTTTTGAAACAGATTGCTAATCCATTGCTTCGTACGTCCGAAAAAAAAATCTGCTCAACAATTTAAATAACACAATGAATGTTGTTGACCTGTCAAATTGAAACAGATTAGTCGGAATTGTCAACGAAAATGTGTTGCGTAATTAGATAGCAGGTCGCTACGTTCGTTTATAAGTTTGCACATGCGAGGTATAGGCGAATTAGCACCAAACACTGTACGGCGAGGAGGTGGAGCTAAGGGTGTTATAGGCTTGCGAGGTGGTCTACGGGGTACTCTGAGATTGAACCTACATACCAATTGTGGGCAGTCAATGGTGTTATTGAGCAGTTTATATGCGAATCTCAAATCCAAGAGCTCCCTTCGACCTTCCAGGGTACTCAATTTGTAGCAGCCTTGTTTATGAAGGTAGGAAAGATATTTAAATTGCCTTCTTCGAGTACCCTAGGTATCGGATAAACCTTTTTTGGACTCTTTCTATCCGCAGCGAGTGAGTTGCGTAGTGAGGCCTCCATATCACACTGCAGTATTCCAGGTTTAGTTGGTATACGTGAGGGAAAGTAATTAGTAAGCCGATTGACGTCGGGTGTAAAGCTTAACAATAAATTTTCCTGACTTTACCGACGTGAATTGTAATTTAATTTCATGGTGAAATAATCGGTGGTGCAAAGTACTATTTTTTCACGTCCACGCGGACAAAGTCGTGTGCTGAAGCTACTGGTTTATAATTAATTGGTACTTCATTAAGCACAATATGTTTTTAATTTTCCTGTTTGTGACATGTACTTATTAAGTCAACACCCAGGTACATTAGTTATGTAGCGTTATTACATTCATTATACGTTATACTTCTGTTTCATAGACGGTTTTAGCAGCAACACTAGGCAGATGGTATATCCTTAAAGACTTTCTGAAGCGTCTGAGTGCTTTATGTGAAATTGTTCAAAAGTAATTTTATATTCTGAAGATAAAAAGTGAATCAAGAAATCTGTGGAAGTGAAGTTCGCAATGTCTGCCAACGAGACTAGGGTATTATAATGATATCAATTGGGAATTAATATATAAATTTGACGACATTGTACAAATCAGTCTGTTGGTGGTGACACTAGTAACGTCATTGTACGGAGTAGTATCATGGAGGATCATTAGGAAGTTCCGTAATTATAGAAACTATGTGTTTCTAAGTGCAATTATAACAAGCTTGCTCCTAAACATCAACATTCTTTTAAATATCGGAAGTACTAAAAATAAATGGGTTCAATGGTTTTTTTCGTGGCTATTAATTTACTTAAGATCTGTAAAGGATCACTGGCTGTTAGTTATTTGTCATTTGTTTTATGTAGATTTTGTAAAGGTTTTCAATGGGTATGTCAAAAGAAGATATTTAAAAAGCGCCCTATTTGCCTGGGGAGCGTCTTTTGTAACAACCACCATCATGGTCTCTATTCATTATTATTTAGTACATCGTAAGATACAAATCCATGGTTACATTAATTTAATTCCAATCTTTACCAGGGGCAGTTCAATTTTAGCGTTGATAGTCAACTGTTGCTTATACATCATAATTGTATATTCAGTTTGTCGTAGTTTCAACACGAACGCAAATACAGCTTCTAACATCTGGCGTCGCTTGTACATCGCCACTTTGATATTTATATTGAGCGACGTCATTATGTTGTCTGAATTTCTTTCTAGTTTATTTAATATAGTTTTTTCGACCACAATAATGTTTCTTTTAGATGTTGTTTTAATTTACTTTAATGCATTTGTATTATGTGTGTTTTTTATCGTTGTAAAGAGTAACAGAGAACTATGGTATGATTATTATGAAAATAAATTTAAACAAAGGTCGTTAACAGCAATACAAAGGACTAACGATATAAACATGCATGAAATAAATAATTGTAATTCTGCTGATTGCCGACCGGCAGTTCTTGATGTATAATTGTTAAAAATATTTAATTAAAAGTGCAACCACTTTTAATTAAATATTTTAAAAGAATTTGAAGTACCTATTTCAAGTAATCAATTGACTTTTAAAGTATTTTTTATAATTAAAATTCTGTATTTTTTCCTTTAATATACTATTTTTAATTGATATCTTTATTCAAAATTAAATAATATGTACGTAAATAACAATTCAAAAAGTAATATATTTTAGTGTTAGATTATATGGTATTTAAGATTCGTCAAAATAATTGTTATAGACTAAAAAAATTACTATATAATGATTTTTTTAATGATAAATACAATAAATTTTAAATCGCCAAAATATTAGCCCAGTATATTATTATAGATGAACCTACACAATGTATAAAATAAAGCATTTTGTTTTCAGTCAACCACTGTATCAACTAATAAACATAATTATAATTGTATTTGTTTGATTAATTATTTGTGTTAAGTAATTAACGCCACCTGCTGTAGCTGTCTATATCCACTTATTGCAAAACTATCTCCGAATTAAAATAGGTTTAGGTACCTACATTAAAGGTATTTTTAATTTATTAATTCATAACATTCATAGTTCACATCAGCCATGCTATTCTGTATACCTACATCTCACCGTGAAAACTTGGGTGAAGTGAGCTGTCAATAGTGTCAATCCCTGTGGAATGACAGCTTACTCCACGGTGAGAGGTTACAGAATAGCAATGCTGTGGGTCGATTCTGTAAAAATATCAACGTGAAACTTAGGTGAAGTGAGCGTGAAGGGAGCTGTCACTGTCACAGAATCGACCGGTAGGATGCTACGGATTGAATTCACCTAAGTTTCACGGTGATATTTTTACAGAATCGACCGGCAGATATTCATGAGCAGAATGGAGTTACAATCTGTCAGTAGGTAAATAGGTCAGGGAAATAAATTAGTAAGCAAATTGACGTCGGGCGTAAGGCTTAACTATTAATTTCCCTGACTTTACCGACATGCATGTTAACTTTATTTTATGGTGAAATTAGCTCCGCCCCGCGGTTTCACCCGCATAAGTCTCGATCCCGTGGGAATATCGGGATAGAAAGGATGCTATTTCCGAATCCTGGTTATGGTCTACCAATGTACCAAATTTTATACAAATCTGTTCAACCGCTATAACGTGAAAGCGTAATAAACAAACTCAGTTTCGCATTTATAATATTAGTTATATTAGCTATTTTCCGACTTCCTTGCGGACAAAGTTGCGGGCGGAAGCTAGTATAAGTCGTATTGAATAAGATCAATAAAATATAAGAATAGTCTCAGAAACGATCCGTAAGACGAAATATTAATAAAACACGACGACACTAAAACAAATTAAAAACTACTTAGAAATAATTTCTTAGTCTTCTATTGAGACATTAGTACATAGTGCTATTCTGTAAAAAACTCACCGTGGAAACTTAGGTGAAGTGAGCTGTCAATAGTGTCAATCTCTAGCTTCAGTGGATCCATTCTGTAAGCATCTCACCGTGAAGAGTGAGGTGAAGTGAGCTGTCCATAGTGTCAATCCCTAGCTTTAGGTACAATGAAAGCTCACATCAATCTCACTTCACCCAAGTTATCACGGTGCGATGTTAACAGAATAGCACGGCTGGTGAAATGACAGCTAACTTTAACCAATAATTTTTTTCATGTCGCGGCATCATGCTGAGATAGGAGCCTTTTGGCCTCATACGGGACTTCATTCTTTAAATTTTAATGTTACTTTGTTTTTTATTTATGTTTAGTGTGTTTTTAGTTTAATGTGTGATTTCCTGTGCGAGTCTCAATAAATACTTTTTCTTTCTTTCTTCTTTCTTTAACCTCACTTCGCCTAAGTTCTCACGGTGAGATTTTTACAGAATCGACCGGCAGGTAGGTGCTTTTTAATTTTCCTCAAAATTCTTTAGTTCCGTAAAATTTAGACATGAACTAAATTCTAAATGAACTAATAAGTTACCGTCCATTTCGGCTGTGTACCTTTTTCATATTATAAGGTCTTCTAAATGTATAATAATAACAGCAGCTCGGGTTAATCACAATTTAAGCTACGCTTGCCGAGTTTGTTCTATGGCTGGGTGATCATTTATTATATATCGAGACCCCTCCGTGTCTCGAAAAGCACTTAAGCCGTTGGTCCCGGCTGTAATTTGTAGATCTTTGACAGTCGTTACTGGTAGTGAGAAGCCTGAAAGTCTGGCAACCAATCTTACCAAGGGGTATCATGTTACCTGGTAACTGGGTTGTGGAAGTCAGATAGGCAGTCGTACCATGTAAAATACTGGTATTCAGCTGAAGGCCCTTAGGCGCTGGTAGATTGGGTTAGGATTTCAGCACAACTGACGGGGTCCGCTAGAACCGATGCCTGCCGGGATCGCGGGAAAGTCCGTAAAGGATACCGTGGGCCCTGGCAACGTACAGGCAACTGAAAGAATACGGGTGGGTTTTAGTCAGTAAGAGTCTGACACGCCCTCCCGCTCCGCCCAGAGTGGGAGAAGTTATTTTAACTCGATCAAACCTTAAATAAAGATCTTTCAGCTTCATAAAAAAAAACATAGGTAGATAATCTCTACCTCGTTGATCTAGCGGTCCCAAGCACTACTGCTGATCATTAGGTTCGATTCCTAGGTCAGGCCGAGTGTTTTCTATCAGGAACTTTTCAGTAGCAGCCCGAAGTCTAGGGGATTTATTTAAAGTAATGATTAGCGAATATTCAATCATACATTTTTGGCGTTTAAATGTCTCATATCTAACTTATGCAACATTTATAAATAAAGGGGTCGATATGTGCACTGTTGATAGCAATACGTTCACCCCCTATTACATAGGACTTTTAAAAATATAACTGGCGAAACGTGGGTGTACCATCGAAGAAGTTCATATCTAACCCCCGTAAGGACTATTCTTGCTTGCAGTGCTCGGCGGCTATAGCACCGGGCCGGTAACAGATGTAGTCATCGTGTTCAAGAGATTTTGTTTTGAAACTGGTTTGATATAAACTTATTTGATGGTACATAGGCTCTGCCACCCCTTCGGGGAGTGCAGGCGTGATGTTACCTTATGTTTTATTACATTCTTTCAAAAGACTAAAGAGGTTACTTTTTTACAGCGCAACGGGCACGGGTCAAGGACCACACGGAATTCTTCTCGCATGTGATACAGGAAACGATCTACGAATTAGAAAGAAGAGGATTCAGCAGTCTGACGCTGTTGAATATCACTCAGAATGTTGAGTAAGATCATACATGTGCACCTACCTGTTTTCTCCAACAGTCTTATTCTTGTTTTCGTATCAAAAATAGGGGCCACGTTAATTGCGGTGTCAGAGGCGTTGTTCTGATCGATAATATCCCATTTCGCCGGACTATGTAATATGTTTGCAGCGGTCCACTTGGGTACGCAATTCAGTCAATGCTTTCCAGATAAGTCTCTGCAGTTCACGACCGGGAGGCAATTGTTCTTGCTGCTGCTACACGAAGTCGTGTGTGGTGGATACTAGGGACCGCGGAAGTGGGCCAAATGCCCTACTAAAATCAAAGGGGGTGGCCGCGCCCCCTCTAATTTTACTACTTGGTAAAGAAGGTGACTCTGTGCTATCCTTCACAGTGCTTTGTTTTTTCTATGAAAAAGCGCAATGTATGTAAGAAAAAGATTAGTTTTTTATTTTACGGAATTTAAAGTATATTATGTATATTATATCGTTTTTATTTTATTTTATTTTTTATTGAAAGGAATAGCAAACAGTTACATTATAAGAACTTATAACTAATTTAAATAATACAATTTTAATAATAACATAACCCACAACGCTATCCACAGGTAGACATAAAAGTTTAAAGAGTAAAGAAAGTAATCGCTAGGAGCTTATATCGCAGTTCGAGCTGTTACAATAATGAGCATTTAAAAAAAAAAGCTAAAATGTAGGCAAAGATAAAGAGAGAGGCTACAATGCATGGGGTTTATTTAGTAAGGAGGAGCGAGTGAGGCTTTTAAATCTACTCATTGGACAATTAAAGATGTCAATATTCTCAAAATTATTATTATATGAGTCAACCATACGGCGGACAGGTGAGCGCTGGCCAGAATTAGTTCGGCAATGGTTTAAAGCAAAAAGAGTACCTGCACGCACCTGTCGCCTATGGAAGGTTCTAGGTACAGCGTAACAGATCACGTTATTAAGATCTATACAATTAAATTTGTTTCTTACAATTTTATATAAGATAATGGCTTCAAGGTATTTTCTACGAGAGCTAAGGGACAGGAGCTTGTACTTGCTGAGTAATTGCGGGTAAGGTAGGTAGGACTTATGGCATCTGTAGTGCATGGCACGTAAGAATTTGTACTGAACATTTTCAACCATTTCAGCATATTTTTTGTAGAAGGGGTTCCATACTGAGACTGCATACTCTAATTGTGAGCGAACTAGGGCCTTATACAAGCATAAATAAGACGAGGTTCTCTTGAAGTCAAGGGTAGAACGCATGATAAAGCCATACATTTGGTAGGCTTTACTAACGATTTTGTTAATGTGTGAATCTAGGCATAGTTTGGAATCGAGTATTACACCGAGATCGCGGATTGAGTTTAATTTAGTGAGAGGCACATGACAAAGGGTGTACACGAAGTTAATAATTCGTTTATTTTTAGTGAACGTAAGGTAATTGCATTTGGGTATACTTAACTTTAGTTTGTTCCTACCACAGTAGTCTGTTAGTCTGTCCAGGTCTTGCTGTAATAGAATGCAGTCATTAATGGATTTGATGGATTTATATATTTTTAGATCATCTGCATACAGTAGAAACTTTGTGTTGTGAAAACAATTACCTATGTCATTAACAAATATGTTATATAATAGTGGCCCAAGGATCGAACCTTGTGGTACCCCGGACGTGACTTCGATAGTTTTAGATCTGTATCCGTTAATTACTACCCTTTGGCAGCGATTTGAAATATATGACGCAAACCACCGCAACAAGTTACCTCGAATTCCGTTGAAGGCTATTTTATCTAGCAACAATTTATGGTCCACCTTGTCAAAGGCCTTACAAAAATCTGTGTAAACTGCGTCTACTTGCAGGCCATAATCGAGACTATGAAACAGAAAGTTGGAAAAGGACAAGAGGTTCGTGGTAGTAGAACGCTGTTTCACGAAGCCGTGTTGTTGCTGTATTATGGAATTATGCAAAGATGGATATATTTCATTGTGGACTAGTCTTTCGAAGACCTTTGACAAGGCGGAGAGAATAGAGATTGGACGATAGTTCTCCACATTACCCCTTGAGCCACCCTTGTGTACAGGTGTGATGTTTGCACGCTTCCATTCTTTTGGAAATACTCCCTCAGAGATACACTTATTATAAATTATGTATAATGGTTTGCAGATGTGAGCAGCAGTGTAACGTAGAAAGTATGCCGGAATGCCGTCAGGTCCTGCACCTTTGGAAGGGTCCAGGGACTTTAGTTCTTTCAATATCTTATTTTCAGTGAAAAGTATGTTTGAAATTATATCATTCGCTGAGGAAGTTGCAGCAGGCGGTTGCCATTGAGACAAGAGCGGCGAGGTGGGTTCATAAACGGAGTGGAAAAAATTAGAAAACAAATCGCATATTACATCCGGCTCGCTGGATTGGGCGTCTTTGTAGTGTACTTTAGCAGGGATGCACGGTTTGTCCTTTCGGTTTGCTATGTATTTCCAGAAGTGTTTCATATTTAGGTTTAAGCTATCCTCTACGGAGTTAATATACTTAGAAAAACACTTAATGCACATATCCCTAAAACTAACTCTATATGATGTGAATTTTTCATAATCAAATATATTTTTATATTTCTTCCACTTGATCCAGGCTTTCTGTTTCTTTTTAAATGTACTAATCAAGGGCCGCGAGAACCAGACAGGAAAAGTGGAAGATTTATGACTAGTCAGAGGAGTATATTGCTTAATAATCTGGTCTAGTTTGTCATAAAACAAATATAGAGCTTCTTCTGATTTTTTGTGTGTGAGAAGTTCGGGCCAATCAGTTTGATGTATCATATCATTTATTTTTTCATAGTTTGCCTTGTAGAAATTATATTTCTGCAGTGATTGCCTGTCTAAGGGAGGGTATTTTACATTTATATTAATATCACAAACAAAGGGGGGGTGATAAACGTCAACAGGTAGAAGAGGAGAGGCCTCTTCCTTCACATAACAGGGGCAGTTAGATATTAAAAGGTCCAGTATTTTACCTTTTGAGTTATGTGTGCTGTTATACTGAGCGGCATTTAAAAGTGACATGAAGTTGTTTAAATGGTCACAAGACGCAGTAGTGCCAGAACACAAAGGAGAACTTGTTGGTGGATTTATGGAAGAGTGCATATGCCACGTTGCTTCTGGGAGATTATAATCTCCGACTAAATAAAAGAATTCAACGTTAGTCTTACCCAGAACGTCATAGAGTAGCTCGAAGTGTTTTTCATATATCAGCGAGGGAGTCTTGGGTGGTATGTATGCGGCAGCCACTATATGGCGCTTTAACCTGTGTCCACTAGGTATTTCTACAGCAATTTGCTCAATGTAATCGTGTAACTGAGTGATATTAGTGGAAGTGATATTAGTGGAAGGCGGTGGTTTTTGGAAGGCGGTGTCCAAAGAAGTTTGCCCTCCGTCATGGAGTACTTCCGCGGTCCCTGGTGTATATATACCTCTCTTCCCAGTCCACCAATAACTCTTAGTTGAACTGGTATTTTTTTATATTTAGTAGGCTGTGTGACTGTGTGATACTAGACGCACGGAATCGTGGAAAATTACTGAGAAAGAGGGGGCCTAACCCAGCAGTGGATGATTCGGAGCGGATAGTGATTATAATGACACTGACTCCCTGTCGTCCTTGGGTGCATTTGCATAGTGAATACAGACAGGGATAATCGTCGGTTGTAAACTCATTTTATTAAAAACCTCGAACTGGCCACTGCGTTGACTTCGGCCCCTCGTACACCTTCCAAAGGTCCGGGTCCTGAGAAATGTCAAAAGACGTATAATAAAAATACCCCGTGAAGATCTAGTTTTTACTACTACAATGTGGGGCAAAAGTAATCACCCTATTGGAAGACGCTTTAACTTTTACAAATGGCGCTAAACGTCAATTCTGTTTTGACATTTGTGAAGTAAACAGATGCAGAATATAGGGTCAATAAGCCATGGAACGCTATACGCTACAAGAACGCCGAATAATTGATTCAGGAAGCATTTCCGCATTTAATCTCTCGCTTCGGCGATTTGCACTGGCCGGCCAGATCACCCGATTTAACGACTCCAGAGTTTTTTTGTGGGATTACTTGAAGTTTATGTAAACAACACTGTCTGAGTCTTGAAGCCCTTAAAGAGAATATCTGACTGGAATGTGAGAACCTATCGCCGGAAGTTCTGACAGAAGTGATGAAAAATGCCAAAATGACCCCGTATTTATTTATTTATTTATTTATTTAATACTTCAAGCACAAAAATGTACAGAGGCCGACTTAATGCCATAGGCATTTGGTCGTTTGGTTTTGGCCGTATGGTCATCAATTCTGACGGTGGCCACTTGACCGATGCCATTTTCTCGGCTCGATGGAAAAAATTCTAATTCATTAATAAACATAATCCAAACGTAGAACCAAAATCAAATTATTCATTCCTAAAAAAAATTACAGCAAAACAACATCGGGTGATTAGTTTTGCCCCACAAGTTACTTATTAATTTTGAATATTTTAGCTTACAGATGTACAGATGGCATGTCAACGGTACAGCTAACTACACCAACGGCTTTTTGGTCTCCATGCAGAAGATCGATGTAACTAATATGGCACAGTCAGTTTCAACGCCATCAATAAATGGAATCCAAACTCCCAGGGCTACCGTGAGTGGAGCTCTACACTTTAGGGATGTGAAGCTTGGGTATGATGTGACCTTCTTTCAGGTCAATGGTATTGTGCATAAATTCACCGGGGATTTCCAACATCCTTTTATCACTTGGACAATTAATGTAAGTTGACCAGTCGAACCCGTCTTTTTTTTATATGGGTCTGACCACGAACTCGCCGGATGTAAACCGATTCATGAATTCTACGATAGAATGAGCGCACCCACGAGTGCACAAATTCCATATATAGGATTTGTAATCCCGTTCTCGAAAACGGCTCTAACGATTTCGATGAACTTACATTAAAGGAGTTTATGGGGGCAAAAATTCGATCTAGCTAAGTCAATTAGTTTTTTCTATTTTCACCCGAGCAGTGTTCGGTTGCCCAGGCACCTTACTATAATGGAAGCATAAATAAGTATTGTAATATAGTTTTATATTTCTATGATTGGAAGAGAGTTCCACACATTATGTACATAATTTTAGTTTAGCCTTTAATTATTAGGTATTAACATTTTATCATTTTCAGATCAATAAAGATTTGACAACCAAAGAAGTAACGGTTACTGTGACGGCTAGTTCAATAGGTGGAGGCATCATTAGAATGGTGTACCGACCAGCCAACAATTTAACTGAAGTCCTTTCTAGAGCCGTAAGTGCTTCATCAATCTTGTTCTCCATAAATAAGCAGCCTTTAATGTTCTCACTGCTGGGACACAGGTCTCCTCTGTTTGAGAGGGAGTGGAACGTAATTCACCACGCGGCCTCAGCGCGGGTTGGTCGATAGGAGTTGGAGTGGCTCTAGCCCGATACCCGCGACATAACTGGCAACAAACCCATTGTTTTCCTTACCTTATCCTAATTTATTTGTAATCAGAGCCCGAATGTCTTTCTTCTTCTATCAATTTATATCTGAGCTATCAGCTAAAGAAGAAAAAATAATGATTAAATCAATAAGGCCCTTTTGTCTCAGTGCTCGTATATATTATGTAGGTACCCCTTAGGTACCTATTTGGTGGATGATCAATTTGCGCATCAATAGTAGAGTCAATCAATTGACAGGAATTGTCATCAATCACGTAAAAATTTACAATTGCAATTGATCGTTTCGGGGACCCTTTATACATATATCTACGTTTTGCAAGTTAGATACTTTGCCCTGCCAATAGGCCAATAGTACAGTCGACTGAATATCGGTGGTAATACTGTGACCTTGACCTGACCTAGCGTAGTATGGTGTTTCAATAGAATACGAGGTCACTGACTCGTGGCCTACTGTACCTAGGCTGTGCTTAGGTACCTACTTAGGTAGGTACTTACTTAATCTGCGTTCGCAATTTATTTGCCAAACATGTAAACAAACACGAGTTTTAGGAATAACAACTGTAAGGCCTTTATATAAGGTTCAGTTTGCGCTACAACTTAATATTTTTTATAACTTTTTCAACAGTACTAGTCAGTTTAATATCAACTTTATTTACACTAGTATTTAGTTGAAGTTTGTTAGCTACGAGTACCTATTGAATTTTTCTTTCTGTTACAGTTTTTGCCGGGAAATAATTCTGACGGAATCAGAACTTGGGCGAATATTATAGGACCGATTATATTGGATGTTATTAAAAGCAAGGTTCCATTTCCCGGTGTATGCTACAGTCATTGTTAAATGAATAATTATAAAACGAGCCAATGTATTTATTGTTAAAATAACGACCAATACATCAATATAAATTCTTCTGACGTATCTACTTACCTAATGTTTTATTTGTACATGCTAGCTAGTTTACCTACTTACCTAAATGCCCCAGACCAATATTTTTTTTAAACCTCTAAAAAAAACAAAGTGTTGCCAATTATGTATAATAATTTTATGCAAATTAAAATTATTATTCATAATAAATTGAAAGCACGTTTTTTTTTTTGAGGCTTTTTTCTGTAGCTCAGACCAATAATAAAAAAATTGAGGGCGGAGCGGGAGGGCGTGTCAGACTCTTACTGACTAAAACCCACCCGTGTTCCTTGAGTTGCCTGTACGTTGCCAGGGGCCACGGTATGCCTTTCGGATTTTCCCGCGACCCCGGCAGGTAAGTTTAGTAAATTATGACGTTTCAATATAATTAAGAAAAAACAGAGGCAGCTATACCGTATTAATGTTTGTACACAGGTATATAAGTGAACAATAAAAAATGCATAAGTAACCCCTAATGTAACGTAACAAATAGGCCTACCTACCTACCTAGTGACTGGAGTGCAATTTGCAAATAACAACACAGGTACACAAGGCTACACATCAAGCTATACAATTCCAGTTTAAGCTGACCTCGCATTGTACGGAAATCCTATAAAATGCGAGATCACCATATACTGAAATTTCATTGTTTGATAATAATATTATACACACACGGCTACATAATATGTAGCCGTGTGTGTATAATATTTTTGCAAGTTAAAAACTGAAAGCTCGCTCGTGAGATGGCAGCACTATTGAGTATTCCCCGACGATTCCCCGCTATTATGTTTCTGTTGCTGTTTATTTATCATGTGTGACTTGCGAGTGTGGCCCATGCAAGATAAGTTGAGTAAAAGAAAAGTAGGTACTACCTATCTACAGCAGTAAAAAAGCAGCTAAAGCAAATTTGCTGACTCTCTCAAATTTTTTTTGCACGGCTTTTACTCAGAGTTCTTTTTCGATTAACATCTTTGGAAAATAATTAACAATCTACAGGTGTGGCATAGGCGTAGGGTTGTATTAATTAATTACTTACTCGTAAAAAATGCAGCTCGTTTACAAAAAATGTATGGATGGTGTAGCGACAGCTAGATGTCAAATTCATGGAACACTCAACAGTAGATAAGTCGGCAATTCGCGAAAAGCATTCGCATTCTAATCTACACTGCTACATGCATCTTTTGGGGCTCGAATAACGTTGACAAGGGGGCGCGGCGGGCGGTTGGTAAACATAATTACTTTGTGCAGTTGTTTTATGAAATGTCTATCCTTTAGTTTCAATTTTGGCCACGTGCCAAACACGTGCCATTTTGGTAACTAAGATTTGCATTATACGCTAATCAATCTATCTAGCCTTTTCGCAACTACATATATTGGGGTTGGCTTCTTCCATGGAGCGACTGCCTATCTGACCTCCACAACCCAGTAACTGGGTAATACAATACCCCTTGGTAAGACTGGTTGTCAGACTTTCGGGCTTCTGAATACCCGTAACGACTGTCAAAGATCCACGAATGACAGCTAGGACCAACGGCTTAACGTGCTTTCCGAAGCACAGAGGAGTCTCAGTTTGTCAAGATGGTCACCCATCCACAGACCAACCCTGGCAAGCATAGCTTTTTATTACTTAACCAGGAGCTCCTCCTCCTGCGTTATACGCTAATCTTTCATCAGTCAAAAATACAATCATTTTAGGTACATTTAATTTTGTAAATTTTTAGTCATCGATTGTCGCTGTGATGAGATTGAATGTTTGACAATGTTTGACAATTGAATTTGAACGTTGGAGTGAACAAGTGTCAGTTTTGATCCACATTTGCTAACACGAGAAAGAAAAAAAAATAGGTCGCAAACATGTACAGTCAGTCAATGTTTAGGTCGATTCTATTTATTTCTGAACGATCATTTAGCTGTCAATCAAAATCAATTGACACTTGACAGCCGTCAAAACAGTCGAATGTCATTATTCAACGGCACAAATTAATTTTGTTTTGCTAGCGGTTTATTTCTCAAACTATCGAGATTTATTCGCTCAAACAGCAAAAATATTTCACACGTTCTAGTGTAATCGTGATAGGTGTATAGGACCAATATTTTCAGTTACCATGTCCAATTTATGACTGCAAAATGTGTGATGAAACGAACGAAGAACGCCAGGACAACGAATTAGCTGCATTACAGGTTAGTATTATTGTGTTATTTGTTTATTAAAACATTTTTGGATGATGAAAATAAATATTAGTTTTCATAATTCAACGATATTTCTCTGTTGCTCTCTGCTGTTTATCGTTTAATGCGATTTATTAAGTTTCCAAAGATTTTTATTTTTTTCGTCGTGGCGGGCATTCTAAATTCTAATTAGGCCAACACATGGGAAGGCCTTGTAATATTTTTTTTACTAATGCGTTTTTCATGTTCTCAATCTATCGCAGTTTGATAATTAAACATAATATTTACATTATTTAGGAGAATTGATGTCTAATGCCGAAATATTTATTCTGTATCTATACTAATATTATAAAGAGATAAAATTTGTTTGTATGTAGGGGGTGATCTCCGGAACTACTAGTCGGATTTGAAAAATTCTTTTTGCATTGTATAGCCCCCCCATTTTTGAGGATGGTTATAGGTGGACGAAGTTGTGGGCAGAAGCTAGTCTATAATAAAACGCGAATAATTATTCAGTGGGTCGCCTTAAAGGCAATTTATTATTTGGATATATAATCCCACTTTGAGGAATCCATTTGGTCATATATTACAAAACAAGATTTTTCCTTTGATTTTTCTTTTTTCAGATATTGTAATAAGAATGTTGTTATAATAATAAAGCTTGTTAATTTCCAAAACTTAATTTGAGTATGTAAGTAGTATGTTATAGTTACAAGAACTTTAGTTTACTCACAATACAGTTCTTTATTCAAAAATTTCAACTTGGTCCTGTACTAAGTAGTCAGTTTTATATTAAAAACTTAATAGCTAAATCGGAATTAAATTCTAAATTCAAAAATAGCATGATGGTTCCAGGATGACAAGTTAAATCTTGTTTTGTAATAAAGCCATTTTTGGCTGCTACACAAGTCTTCTTCTTTTCGAGTTGATGGCAGAAGTACAAATATTATATTATGTTAGATAAGTTGGGCCAAGAAGGTGGCCACGACAATCATGGTATCCGTGGCGTTAGATCCTGAGAAGTGCAGGTGGACACTGGACACTCGTAACATATGAGACATGGTTTGGTCAGGAGCACCGCATTCGCACTGGGTGTGTTGATTGGGTCAAAAATACCTAATCATGCAAATTTTTCTTTGGGTTTGCTGCATAAATGCCAAACCATAAAACAAAACTTTTTACTTTGGCAGGCAATTTACGGTGATGCTGTAGTGGATAACCGTGAGACCGTTGCTTGGAAAATATGGAGACCTATAGATCTGATGCTGACGTTGAATCCATTGCACAATTCAGATATCAAAGGAGTACACTGTTCAGTTACGTTACATTTCAAATGTTGTGCAAATTATCCTGATAAGTATGTACCTATTATTTTTTCCTCCAATGGTTTTTTTTTAATTAAGTAAGAGGTGTAACAATTTTGGTATAAAATAAGAAATATTATACATTTGAAATGTTATTTATTTATTTAAAATTTTCACACTCTAAAAAGTACAAAGGCGGACTTAATGCCTTAGGCATTCTCTATCAGTCAACCAAGGGTGGTGAAGAGATTAGATGGCAGGTGCTCTATTTGAGAGGTCTACCTATCAATTACTTTTTGTTACAAGAATTTTAAAGAATGATGAGCAAATTGGACGTTCAACCAACAGATTCGAAATACATTTCATATGAAAGCTTATATTTAGTACCTTATTTCGTAGTATGGCAATAAGTACCTAGGTTGCGGGAGTACCAGCGGCGTAGCGTGGGTGTCGGCCGCCCGGGGCGGAAGACAATTTTGCCGCCCTCTTATTTAGGTATTTCAATTTAATGTATAGTATACATTACATGCATTAATTCTAGAGAACTTTTCGGCGAGAACAGTCATCTCTAAAAGCATTATACAGGTTAGATTTTAAATAAAAAACTTTATCTAAGTTATTTTTTAATGATTATAATTCTATAAATAAACATTTGATACGGCCGCGAATCATATTTTAATAAACATAAAACCTGACACTGACCTGCAAAATGCAAAAAATTAAAGAAAATTAGAATCTCGCGGGCTACCTTAGCGCATCCCCCTTAAGGCAATAACGCCTTGTGATTGGACTTTTATTGTTGCGTATGTTTTTAAACCCGCACGTGTTTATGAACTTTCTTATTCGTTTGTACTGCTTTTGTTAAAAGATGATGCGATACGTGTCCACGATTTATTTACCGACAAAGGCAACATGTTTTGGAAGACAGTATTCCTGAGCGTCAACCTCAATTGGCAGAATACAATGTCGCCCATTGGCATGTACCCGCCCGTATTTTTCTCAATATTCATGAAAAATTAACTCTAAAAGCTTATGAGTTATTTTATGAAATTTGTCGACTATGAAAAAAAACGGAGGTGAAGACATTTTTTTTTTCAAAAAAAAAAACAGTAAGTATTTATTTCAAAAGTATAAGTCCATAAAATCATAGCGGGATATTGAAAAAAAAAAGAAAAAAAAAATTTTTAAACATTAAAGATGGACCCCCGTTTTTAATAATTTGTCATGAATATTCAGAAAAACACGGGCCAACATGCCAATGGGCGACATTGTATAACGTGGTGATATGTTATTTGAAAAAACATTTTTATTGATTTTTCGATTCAAATCGTAAATAATACCTATCATAATAATGATACAGCTTAACAAACAATATTGCAATAACAAACATATTGCAGTATTGTTTGTCAAACTGAGTACAATGAGCATCAAAATACGCATTATCTAGTTTAATTAGTAGGTACCTATAATTTTTTTCATTGACGCAAGAGAGATGAATATAAATGGTTCACTCCGCAAAATCATTTAAGTAAATAAAAAGCGACTCTTGGTACGAAACAATAAAGTGCAATTCAGGTCGCACAGCGCTCATTACCTACAGATATATTCACCTTGAAGAAGTTGCCTCTCTTTCTATCGCGTAACTCATACAGGGTGGCAGGGACATCGACGCGAAAACTGATACCATGGATTCAGTACATGATTCAGAACCACCCCCCGGCGTTGAAAATTCTCGTCGGTTATTTAAAAAAAAGACCCCTCGGAGCCTTGGAAAGCAAAGCACGTAAAGCTGTTGGTCCCGGCTGTCATTTGTAGATCTTTGACAGTTGTTACGGGTCGTCAGAAGCCCGACAGTCTGACAACTAGCCTTACCACGGGGTATCGTGTTCCAGTATCTGGGTTGTGGAGGTCAGATAGGCAGTCGCTCCATGTAAAATACTGATGTTCAGCTGCATCCGGTTAGACTGTAAGCCGCCCCAAAAAAAGGGACAAGGCTAGACAAATGAAAGCAAGATGAAAATAAAAAAGATTTTCACAAAAAAAAAAAAAAAAACAACCGTTTTCCAAAAAAATAATACTACAAAGTGAAAATTTACTTTAATTTCGGAACTTTAATTCAAGAGTTTTTATTTTTTTTGTGAAATGTTTATTTTTATTTTTCACGTCTTTTAAGACGTGAAAAATAAAAATCCACCACCCGCCCACCCACCGACCCATTAGGGTCGGTTTGTACTGTATCTAAGTTACAGTAGCCTAATTTCAACCGTTCATCACCTTTTTTAAAATACTGCTTTTCCTGATGCGTTAATTGTTCAGCTCCACTTCACCATATCACCATATGCATTGTAAAAAGGATAAATTGCTTACCAACAATAATTTAAAGTAATCGAATCGCAACCCAAAAATACTTATTAATGAGTATTTCCAGTGGCCAAAAAAATACTCAAATCGCCATAGGTGTGCCTATAATATTTGAAGAGTTCCCTCGAGTTCTCCAGGATCCCATCATCAGATCATGACTGAAGGACAATGGGATCAACTAGGAAACCTTAGGGTACCTTTCAAACAAGAAATAATTTTACAAATCGGTCCAGCCGTCTTCGAGTAACCGAGGAAATACATGAAAAAATAAAGAAGATTTCCGACGAACTGACAACCTTGAAATATAAATCCATAATTATTATGCTTTTTATTTTATCCACCTTTTGGACTTCACTGCTCCTCAACCACCGTGATAATGAAGATGAACTCCATGCAAACGTTATCTTACGTTGGAGTACTAAATATTACGATAGATTTAATTTCTGTTGGTTTTTCGTCCAGTCGCCATACAAAATGCCCATCATCCTTTTCAATATGCTTAGGCTGGTTTCACAGCTGTGGTTTTAGCCGGCAACCCGTACACGGGACACCCGTACGGGTAGCGCCCGCAGTGCTCTGAAACGAGGGAGTAGTAGTAGTTTTGATACGTTGTACGGGCTCTACCCGGAGCGGGTCGCGTACGGACCATCCGGATCGTTGTTAAACAATATTCTAGCGCCGCCCGTGTGCGGAGCTCACGGCGCTAGAATATTGTTTAACAACCGGAAGAATAAATAATAATAGAATATTGTTTATTTCCGGAAACCCGTACGGGCGGCCTGTACCGCACAGCTGCGTAGCCAGCCTTATTTATGATTTTAAATTAAATGTGAAAACATATAAAAAATAAGACGCTGGTAAGTTATTATTTTTTACCAAATTTTTCTGTTTTCCTTTAAGAAAAACATCATTGAACTTTGTTCTGTTGCGAACAAAAAAATTATAATATTTTTTTTAACATAATTTAGATAAATTAGCAGCATAGCAAAATAGATTCTTGAAACTATTAGTCGGTAACAAAAAATAAAAAGAAATGTAAAGACGATTATTGAGTTATTCGTAAAATTCTTCCGTTTTTTAACAAAAAAAAATTTGGTAAAACAAAATTAAATGTAAATATTACTTTCTTTTCATATACAAAATATTTTGGCAAAACCTAAATGGGATTGGAATTCGATAATCCAATTTCAAACTAGGCCGAGAATCAGCACTTTTCGAACGTCAAAATTACATAAGACAGTCCCCCAAAACGCCCACCCTTCACACCTTTCTCACACCTCCCTTACAGATTTGACATTAATCAATACCATTTCAAGATTACTTAATTATACATTAATCAAGGGTTGGCTTTTACCTTAGCCCGAGTCAAGCATTGCCATAAAAAGTGGCAATGCCTCCAGTCTTTTGGGTACATGACCACAACGATGCGGACGAATTTTTCGACGCCATATTTATTTTATTAATTGGTTTATTTTCTTGTTATTTATTTATTATTATATTTAATACTTAGTTAATTTAGTATAAGAAGTTTGTTCAATTATTTTAATTAATAAAAAATACCATTGCTAATATTTCCAGGCCTTTAAATTTGGCGATACACAAAATGCGAGGCTTATCTACAGAAAATGGCATGAAATTATTGTCAGAGTTGGAAGAATTGGCAAAAAAACTACGAGGGGAAGTCTGTATATTCCAATTGGCACAACATGCTCAGGTAATTTAAGCTTAAGACGCAGATATATGCCAGTGACCTTGAGTGGTTAGTTTGCGTGTTCTGTACTGAGCTCAGGCAACGCGTCGTACGTCTAGCCAGTAATAGGACTCGCCCATCCAGGAGCGCTGTCCCAAATTAGATGCATTATTAATTTATTATACATAAAATAAAAGATATTTTAATAAAAAAACATGTACTAAAAGATCAATAATTAAAATTATCTTTAAAATGGTGAAAGTTTCAGAAAGATTTTGCGTGATTCTCAGTTTTTTATCCGCGGTAGACATAAGTTTACAAATTAATTTCACTATGTAATATAAACATAATTCTAAAATATTCACAGATTGAGTTATAAAGAAAATGCTCTAATTTAACATATATTTTTTCCAAATCATTAACACTACTCATTTAGACGTGATCTTCAGTATAAAATCATTAAAGTCGTTTATCGTCGCCTTAAGTACTTGGTATAACATCATAGCAAAGAATCAAGCATGTATCCGCCGAAGGGGTAGACAGAGGTCACCCTTGGGGCTAATTGTATTCGATTCAAAACATTTATTTCTATTATTGTTTTCCAGCAATTTCTGCACGACTACAACATACCAACACTGTCTTTTTATGATGAAATGTTGAAACAGAAAAATGAACAGGAGCAGTTAAAACTACATGATCTGAAAGTTAAGGAAAACGAAGAGGTAATGATTATTATCAGTATTTTTCTAAGGCATGCTGGTGTACACTGTGCTAACGCCACATCAACGCGACGTATTTTTGAAACAATCATTATCTTGGTGTAGCCGTCGTGGGCGCAGCATATCCTTATGGCACCCCTAGAGGGTGCGTGAGGCCTGATTAACCGATCGAAAATGGTTTTTTTCGTTCTTAAAGAAAATTAGGCCTGATTTGATTTTTTACCCGAAAAACAAAAGGAACAAAAAAACGTTAGTTTGTTTTCCATAGGTTACCGTCGCTACACATATTCCTGGTTTACGCAGCCTAAAGCCAAACGCACATTAAGGGGGATGCGCTAAGGTAGCCCGCGATATTCAAACTTTCTTGAGTTTTTTCCATTTTGCAGGTCAGTGTCAGGTTGTATGTCGATTAAAATATGATTCGCGACCGTAACAAATATTGCTTTACATAATTATAATCATTACTATCAGCAATACAACTCCATAAGTTAGCATAATTGTCAAATGTCATGATTTCATGAAATAGTCATTCAACGGGGTTACATGAACTTAGAGTGTTGAATTGATAATTTTTATGATTATAATTCTATAATTAAACATTTGATACGGCCGCGAATCATATTTAGATCAACATAGAACATGATACTGACATGCAAATAGCAAAAAACGTAAGAAAATTTGAATTTCGCGGGATACCTTGACGCTTTCGCCTTAAAGCCCAAGGATTTTTTAAATGCGTTGATTTACGGTGCGGCCCGCCCCTAATCTGCGGTAGCCTTGATCTTACCGTGTGTGTCTCAAATGGGGTTGGCAACTGTCAAAGTGGTGCTAGCATAGCTTTAACCAAAATAGAAGAATTTTCTAGCGAACATTTGATTTGACAATGATTTGACATTTGATTTGATTTGACAAGGTCTGCTTTCCTTCCTCGTAAAGATGCACCTTGTGTCTTCAATTCAGCTTTTAACTCACTTATCCGACATGCCGAATACATGTTTTTTCACAACAGTTATTTTAATATTATAAAAAAACGCAGTCAAGAATAGCCAAAATACAACACAAACTTGACGGTGAAAGCTATGCTAGCGCCATCTATCTAAAGTTTACACCGGCCAACCCCATTCAACTGAAGTTAGTTTGACAGCTAAAATTTGTCATTACGGCGACAACTTCGTGGTCTTACTTTGATTCATAGGATAGAATATTGATATTGTATGTTCTGATGCAATAATCACCGCATTTTAATGTCACCGTTTATGAGAGTGCAAAGTTGAAAATAATAATAATTTACTAACAATCTCTTTTTAGTGCCAATCCTTATCTATACATCTATACAAATAAACAAAATTGAAGGGTCTGTTTGTAATGTCAAAGTAACAAGCTTTTTACTAAATGGGTATGAAAAATATACGGTACGTGCCAAAAAAAAAACACTAAATGTACAATTGTACGTAAATCCTGTTCTCGAATGTTATTTTAAGACCATGCAAATCCATTGCATATGTACTCATGTTTTATAAAATGAATATCTAATCTTAACATAAAAAAAAGTTAAACTTAGTTAAAAAAAAAAAAAAATTGTTTGTCTGTCTGTTTGTTCCGGCTAATCTTCGAAACGGCTGGACCGATTTTAACGGGACTTTCTCTGGCAGATAGCTGATGTTATAAGGAGTAACTTAGGCTTTTAGTTAAAAAAAATAATTAGGTTCAACGTGGGCGAAGCTGCGGGCAGCATCTAGTTCGTAATAATAATATTATAAATACGAAAGTAACTCTGTCTGCCTGTCTGTGTTTCACGCTTTAACGGCCTGAACGGATTTGGATGAAATTTGGCAAAGAAATAGACCATGACCTGGCTTAATTAGGGCATAGAATACTTTGTATCCCGGTAGAATGTTCCCGTAGGACTATTTCCTCCACGCGGGTGGAGCCGCGGGCAAAAGCTATTGCCGAATCAATATTGTTAAAATATTGTCATATGTGTGCACTGTATGATAAGATATGAAATGTCAGTGTAATTGGTGACCTAAAGACAGTTGTGGTTCACCCTTGTTTGATCGAACAACGTTTGATATAATATTACTAAATCGAATTTTAGTTGCAATAAAGTCATTTCGAAGAATTATTCATTTGACCGAATAATTCATTGGTAAATTTTTATTTAGCGTAATTATTTATTTGAACTAATTTCATTTGAACTAATTTCATTTCGCCGAATTTTCAAATGCACTAATTTTATTTAAACGAATGTTTCACTACACTAATAATGATTTAGTCGAAAGATCGTATCGAATATTTAGTTCATTAATAATTCGTTTCTTTCATCGTCTATAAACTAACATTGTTCTTCACCTATCGAATTAATGCCACGCCGCGCGCCGTACTTCTAACGCCATCTAGTAGATGTAAGTGGAACAATATTGAGATTTACTATAATCGTAAATATGAAGGTAGTACCAAGAAAAATGCATCATGCAGGTTGTCATTGTCATGCACTATAATGATTTGTGTCTCATCATAAGTCATTACTAAGTAAACATTATTTATTTTTTGTGCTAAATTGTTTAGTATAGGTAATTAAAATTGTTTCGAAATGTGCAGCATATTCCTTAGCAAGAGAGGTGGAATGAAGCTAAATATAGATGGGTTTTTTTTTCTGCATTACATTACACCAATTGAATATTCGATAAAATACATGGTTATACCATCTGAACATTACATCAAATGAACATTATACCTTTTCAGTTTCAAGCAGATGCAGCGTGCAAGCAGACATGCAGCATGCTAGCAATCATGCAACATGCAAGCAGGCATGCAACATGCAAGCAGGCATGCATCATACAAGCAGGCATGCAGCATGCAAGCAGCAAGCAAGCAGGCATGCAACATGCAGCAAGCATTGTTTCTGTCACGGCTCCGGCGCTGCGGGGTTTGGGCGGCCCCACGCGAGCTTATCGTCGCAGATGGGTTTAACGCTCACCACCGCAGCTTCGGCTTGCTGGCCGGCTTCGCCGGCCAGCCTCAGCCGCGGCGGCGGGCCTTCAAACCACCTGCTCCTCAGCTCGCGGGCCGCCCCACCCCTCCGCGCCTACGCGGGCTTAAATTACACTCTAGGGGTAGGGCAGACAAGACTGCGTGAAGTCGGTTTTGCAGCGATACGATCTTTCGACTAAATCATTATTAGTGTAGTGAAACATTAGTTTAAATAAAATTAGTGCATTTGAAAATTCGGCGAAATGAAATTAGTTCAAATGAAATTAGTTCAAATAAATAATTACGCTAAATAAAAATTTACCAATGAATTATTCGGTCAAATGAATAATTCTTCGAATTGACTTTATTGCAACTAAAATTCGATTTAGTAATATTATATCAAACGTTGTTCGATCAAACAAGGGTGAACCGCCGCTGTTATAAGTAAACTTTATAAGATTTAAATATCCCATTGCGAAGGAATAATTTTGTGAAAATAATTTTATAATTGTGTTGTCGTTTTAAAAAATGTGCGTCTAACATCTTTTAAGATCAAAGTCAAAGTCAAATCATTTATTTCAAATAGGCCCTTGTAAGGCACTTTTGAACCCGAAAGTTTACAAAAAATTGAATTGATTATAGTCGCCCTTTCCAAAAGGTAGTTTTCGTATGGAGAAGAATGGGCAAGAAACTCCACCGTTACTCTTTTAAAAAGTGTTACAATATTTTGTATATGTAGGTATCAAAAAGCGGCTTTTTCTTTTAGCACAGTAAAGATAATGAAGATAACAATACCTACTTATTTAAAAAAACAACACTTTTTCGTGTGGTTAGTGACTAACCTGGTGTCAGAGTTTTAATCCCGCCCATGAGCCTTTGACTTGGCTTCACATGTCGAGAAATATCTCTCAGTCATGCAGGTTTCCTCACGATGTTAAAACAAAACACTAATTACAACTATTGTAAGTACCTAATATTAATAAAAAAAATACACTTCATTTTAAACATGAATTCATTCTGATATAATATTGGTGAGAATCAAGTTAATGCTTGGTTTTATTGTATTATATTCTTTTTATTTCATCGTTAATAATAGCATGTCAATTGATTATTTTTATGTATTTTTAGGGTTCCGTACCTCAAAAGGAAAAAACGGAACTCTTATAGATAGGATCACTCGTGTGTCCGTCTGTCACAGCCAATTTACTCCGAATCTAATGGGCCGATTAAGTTGAAATTTGGTACACATTTGTATTTCTGTGACCCAAACACGGACGTGTAACGTAAATAAATGAATTTTGTATATAGGGGCACCTTTGGGGGCCAATTAGAAAAAGCAAAAAATAGTTTAGCAGACTGTACCGTGTGACATATCAAATAAAAGAGCTTTTTGCGAGAATCTCATTTTTTTTAAAAATAGTTTTAAAATAAAGGGATTTAGGGATATTTAAGAAAATATATAAAAATTTACCACATACTATTGAAAAAATTACAGAGAATGGTTCTTTACTTATAAATTACAGGAAAACCTATAAGAAGCCTATTGTCTTAAAATAACATGGTAACTCTCAATATTGTGCGTACAAACTTACATTTGCAGTTGGAATGTATGGGAATACATTCCAACTGCAAATTTACATGTTTTTCAACAACAATGTTAAGTTCCTTCTTGGGATTATTCATCCCAACTACGGAACCCTTGATTGTACGTGTTCCGACACGCACTTGGCCTGTTTTTAATTAATTAATTATTTACATATTCAAATTATGTATTGATAAATAATAATGATATATGATTTTATTTCTGTAAGTCGGTTTGTACAAACATCTTTACAAGTCAATCATATTTTTTACACTAGATGAGTTCGGCGTTTCCTATCTGACTACTCAAAGAAGAAAGGCCGAAACAAACTCTAAGGTCACAGTCTCTTTTAAAGTCCAGACATAATCTTGGTCAGATCTGCGTTCGCAATTTATTTACTAAATATGTAAACAAACGACGAGTTTTAGGAAAAACAACTGTAATGCCTACACATAAGGTTCAGTTTGCGCTACAACTTCATATTTTTTTATGACTTTTTCAACAGTACTAGTCGGTCTAAAATCAGCATTATATACACTTGTATAAAGTTGAAGTTCATCTAAGTGGAAAATTCGTGTTTGGTTACATGTTTGGCAAATAAATTGTGAACGCAGATTTGATTGGTGTCTGAAATGGTCTTTTGAGGAAAGAACCACAGATTAAGTGGACCTGTGAACGCATTTGTCAGTAATCGTGCAGCTCAACTCAGAACTTATTCAAATGGTGTACAACTGTACATTAAAGAGTATTCTATTCTCTTCTATACTCGATAATGTGTAATCTATGGTTACCTGCTTCACAAGTTTTTATTTTGTAGAAGATAATTTTAATGCATCTCTCGTTGATAATCCTTAAAACCTTGTCTGAGAGATATCTCTCGACGGCATGTGAGGCCAAGTCAGAGGCCCATGGGCGGCATAAAAACTCTGACATCGGGTTAGTCACTAACTACACGAAAAAGAACAAGATCTTTAAAATAAATAAATAAAATCTCCATAATTATTTTTATTACAGCGCCAAAAAATGAAGGATGAAATTCAGAGGCGACAGGAAATTCTCAAGTCGGGCAGACAACGTATTCATAGATCTAGCTTTAGTCAGGAAAACGACAGTCTGGATGGCCAAGGGGATGCACCTGAACTTGTGTAGTAAGTCGAGGCATTTATTTATTTATTTACTAGCTGCCCGCCCCGGCTTCGCACGGGTAGCACTATGTACTTATACGTTGCACCTACTTACCTACTCTACCTACTTACCAAGGGCGTAGCTACCGCCGTATCAGCCTTATTAATAATATGGGGCCCTCAATCTACAGGTTGTGTAAGCAAAAATTCGTACAGGATAATCCAAAACCTCATATTCTTATTGACTTGGCCTTTAAATTAATGAATACTTAATGAAAATATGAATAAAGGCACGGTCCAACTCTCAAGCTCATACATTAACTGAGTAAAATAACAGACTTACCGACGAGAATACTCCAATTTTCGAGCTCGCTCTTACATTCTCAAAGTCAAACAATTTATTTCAATTAGGCACGTAAGATGCACTTTTGAACGTCAATTTTACACAAAATAGAATTGATTCTAGTCGCCCCTTCCAAAAGGTAGTTCTCGTATGGACAAGAATGGGCAAGAAACTCCACCATTACTCTTTTAAAATGTTTTTACAATATTTTGTATACATTTATTATATAAATATATGTGAAGACGATGCATCTAGAATAAGATTACTCTCATTTAAACCACAATGACAGTTTAACCTATCCGGGTCAGCATAGGAGAAATTTTGAGAATTTCTAGCTAGCTTCGCTCGCTCTTGCATTTTGTCAGTACAATTCAAATGAAATCTTCACCAATCCCGGTTCAGAATGCTTATATTTTCTAGCTCCCATCGCTCGCTCTTGGATTCTCTTAGTAAGGTCATAATGACAGCTTAAGCTGTCGACTCATGATGCAATTTTATTTATTTTGTAAAAAAAAAGTTCTCCCCAGACATGGACACAGGCATCGGAAGGAACACGGGTGGGTTTTAGTCAGTAAAAGTCTGACACGCCCTCCCGCTCCACCCAGAGCGGGAGAAGTTATTTGATAATTTCCCATCCAAAAAAAAAGACATGGACAAGACAGGCAAGGAATCTTGCCTGTCTTGTCCATGTCTTTCCTGCCGACCTCACCAAGTCATCCTGCCAACTTTTCAATGGTTTTCCTTTCTATCTGTCGAGGCATTAAACACTTTTTAATCTTCATTATTTTCAAATCATTATTTTATATTTCGTGTTATTGCATTTTCCATCTGGAATTTCTCAGTAGCAGCCCGAAGTCTGGATTAGTGCCCGGTTGATAGCAATAGCCTCGCCTCCAATTACATGGGACTTAAACAACTGGTGACATGTGGATGTACTTCAGTTACACCCCTGCCTAACCGTTCGGGAAATACAGGCGTGATATTATGTTATTTTCATATACATTAGATTCAGGGTTAGCGCCTCAAAAAAGTCTCGTGGCGTCTCAAAATAAGGCAACGTGGCCTTATGTTGTGCGATCAAAAATATAATAAATGTGGGGAGTTTGTTGCGCCACTTCTTCTTCCCAGCTAACGCACTAGGAAGTGGTGAAGGGTGGGGGTTTTGGGGGATTGTCTTATGTAATTTTGACGTACGAAAAGTGCTGATTCTCAGCCTAGTTTGAATAAATGACTTTTGAATTTTTGTATAACCACCAATTAAGTACCAATGATTTTTTCAAGCCTTCTGCTTTTTTATAATAAATGCAATTTTATTTTAAAATATTTATTTTTGTATGTATTAAATAATTACCTTCTTTTCAAGCTTCAAGAGAATTTATATTACATTTTCTCCTATGACAGACAGTCCTAAACATGAATAAATCGCAAACCTAACTCAACTTTATATTTGCGTGCGAAGGTTGATAATAGTGTGAAGACATGCCTGATATTTAAAATACTTTTAATATTTTTTTGTTATTAAGGAAAGGAGGATGTGGTTTTTGGCTAATAACTATATCATTTTCAGTTACGCCGACGACAAAATGTCTCCCGTAAAGAAGGTGGTTCGAACTAGAACTGTGGATTTACCGTGCACTTGTAAGAGTAAAGGCGTTCAAGTTATAAGGATTACTCAGAGAAATAATAAGAAGGCTTATATCGGAAACTGTTTAGGTAAGTCATGTTTACTATTTATTAGGGGTGCTACAGACATGTTCGGGTCGGCATGAAGCTTCGTGCAGACCAGCGCGACGTGACAGCGCGACGTGACACCGGTTATTGATAAACCGTCAAGTTTTCTTAGAAATTGTATTGTTCGAGTCGCGTCGCGCTGGTCTGCACGAAGCTTGATTCGGCAAAGCCGCTCGGCTTTCTCCTCCTCCCAAGTCTGAAGACCAATTCCTGTAAATAAAAACGTTCAAAATCGAGTTGCAATCTCAATTCAACGACAAAAGAAATCAATCAATCCGCCTAGCCTTTTTTCAACTATGTTGAGGTCGACTTCCAGTCTTAACCGGATGCAGCTGAATAACATTATTTAACATAATATAGCGGCTGCCTATCTGACCTCCACAACCCAGTAATTAGGTAATACGATAAATAATAATAATTAGGTACGCCTTGGTAAGACTGGTTGTCAGAGTTTCGGGCTTCTGACGACTGGTTACAACTGTCACAAGGTCCACGAATAACAGCCAACGTCTTAACGTGCTGTCCGAGGCACGGAGAAGTCTCGGTATGTAAAGATGGTCATCCATCCACGGACCAACCCCGGCAAGCGTAGCTTAACCTGGTGGGTCGATCCGTCCAGCTGTTATTACTTAGCGACGAGCTCCTCCATCTCATCTCAGCGACAATCAATGTCAAAAACTTGTCAAACATCCTGGTGAATTCAAGGTATTTTTTTGACAGATTGGAACAGATTACAATGAATGTCCGTAAAATACAGGAATTTGCCCCTCTGTTACCGTAAAACTTTGGTAGAATATAATAATGAAAGTTCCTCAACAGGCCACTCCTCAAACGGCGCCACCACCTACCTAGCAATCGACGACGAAGGCGAGCGATTGGTCGCAAAAAAATGGATCACACCACCAGCCAATGACTTTCAAACGAGAACACGCCAACTGACCTCCATGCAACAAGACCTCAAAGCCATGTCGCGACTAAACCACCCCACTTTAACCCCCTACATAGCCATGGAAACAATAAAAGACGCGAACAAACGGACAACAAAACAGTACATTTATTTATTCAGAAATTTTGTTCTAGGTAGTGCTTTGAAAAGTGTCAAAAGTAGACTCAGTGTGTTAAGTGACCGTTACGAGGGGTTAAAGTTACTAAGGCATGTGGGTTTAGGTGTGTTAGGGGCGTTAAAAGAGCTGCATAGCGTTGGGATCGTGCACAAAGATGTGCGGGGTCAAAACGTGTTTCTGGACGACTTTGGAGGGGTCAAGCTGGTGGGGATTGGCCTCGATATGAGGCTGGCAGAGATGATCGATGGTGACGCGTATTGTGACAGGTAAGATGAAGGTATGATCATGTTCTTCTTATTTATTTATTTTTCTAGATGGGAAGATAAAGACCTCCTTTTTTCCGCTTTCCACCTAGAAAATTAATTTGCCCCACAGCGGGACAACATAGGCTGCCATTTTCTAACAATGGAATGCACTTTTAAGTCTTTGCTAAATGTATTTTCTTTCATTCTGTTCTCGCTTTCCTTCTGTCTTTTAAGCGGTTTGGTGATTGGAATTAAATACTTAATTTTACTTTTTCCCGCGGCTTTTCTCCCGTGGTCTATACCACAGTAACCAACATTTTTTTCGAGATAAAGAGCCTATGTTACTTTTCGGCCCATAAACTATCTCTACGCCAAAAAACACGGTGATTTGTGGCTCCGTTGCTGTGTAAGACCCGTTGCACACACGTTATTTTGCCGAAAACTACTCAAACTCAAAGCATTTATTTCAATTAAACCATTACAGGCACTCTTGAATTGTCAAGGAATCGGTCAGTCAAAAATATGAAGCTAGTTGCCCATTCCAAAGCGTAGTAGGTACCTATGTAGAAGAACGGGCAAGAAACTCCACGGACACTCTTTTAAATAAAATAAATTGGTGGTTACATCATTCATGCTGAAATTATACATGTGAGAACAATGTAGAAAGACGTGTACGTTAGAAGCGTCCGTAATACGATTACGATTGATTAGCCGTGTGTAAGCACGGTTCTCAGTCTTGTGTGTCACTATGGAAGTTAGTTGACAGAGACCGTGCCATTACGGCAAAGCGCCGTAGCCGTGTACCACACAACCGGTGGTTTGCCGTGTCATATACTTATTTTTATTTTATTTTATTAGTTTCACGAACAATTGATTACACTGATACAAACACATAATACATTTAAAAAGTAAAATAACTGTGCATCAGTTACTTATAGGTAAACACCACATGCATGAAACATAAATCAGACAATTATGCTAACTTACTTAGTAATAAGCGCTAATATAGAAAATTTGGTAACATCGGTAAAAAACTATATACGCTTAAGCTCACACGATTATTCTTCAATATTTTTCTACATCCATTTTTTATTTTCAACGCAACGAAATTGTTTTAAAATTCCAACAAGGTCGGATTATTTTCGGACGTCGGATCCAAACGTACGTATACGTACGACTAACTCGTCAGCGCGCTCCCTTAGTACTAGGAAGGTCGGAATAGTTCGTACGTGTTCGTATGTGGTCGCACGAGTTACGTCCGAAAACGCGTCCAAAGTGAGCGCGGCCTAAGGATTAAAAGACTTCTAGACCAACAAAGGCTAGAGTACTAGAAAAGCCACAAATAGCAAACGTTTTCTATTTTTTAATACGTTTTCAGGCAAACAGCAGCACAAGACATTTATGCTACAGGGCAGATGCTACTGTCGATCGTGTCACAAGAACGAACCTATCTGGAAATACCTCCTGATCTACCAAGTTCCGCTAAGGATTTTTTTGCAAGGTATGTTTGAAATGGAAAGGCAAGATTCACAGACCGCACGTTGACTTTACTTTGTTCAAATTAAACGTCGCATAGGAATATGAACATTATTTGTATATAATTAATGTTCATTATTAATTGTCGACATAGCCCGCAGAATTGCCTAACTTAAGTGGCAATGGGCAGAGCATATGGCCGATAGGGCTGAAAGGTTCTGGAGTGGCGACCGAGTAACCGGTCGAAGTGGCTCCTCTGTGTTTACTCCCTAAGCCCGAAATCCTTTGTTTCGGCCGAAGTAACGGCCGATTCATACTACGTATTACCTTTTTTTTTTTTTTTTTTTCTGTAAATATAATAGAATGATAATGATGAATGGGATTATCTATTTTCTGAATCTTTTTATTAAAAACAGGTGTTTAACGGAAGACGAGCAATCTCAATGGTCGGCGGAACAGCTGATGAATCACGTGTTTCTGATCGACGCGCCTCCGAAACTGCCCAGTACCAAGGAAAAGGACGATGAAGGCAGTTGCTCTGAGGTACCTGTACATTTTAGTTAAAAATTGTGTTTAAAAAAAGGTATGAAATTTTGAAACGTGTTTGTATTAGGTCCCCACCTATGAAATCAGCGTTTTGTATGGAGAATTTTAAAGAAGTTACTTTTTTCATACTAACATTTTCTTAATTTATATAACAACCATGAACACTAATGTTTTAAAACTTTTATGCACTAATGTTTAAAAACTAAGATAACGAAATATGTCACTTAGGTTAAGCGACAAAAATAAGTTTTGGCTAGGCTAAACAAATTGTGGTCATTTCTGCTAACAAAATGAGGAGTCATTTTTAAGGTATTTTTTATGTTTAGAAAACTATAAGTAATAAGGTTTTTTTTACAATTAGTAGTTGTCTATGATGGTCAGTATTCGATATAATACCAAGCAATTGATGAATATTTTAAATCGTAGAAGTTACAAGGTTCTCTATTTGTGAGAAAAAAAACGCCAATTTCATAGGTGGGAACCCAATATTTTACTAAGTACAGTAAGTGCGTTTGTCCACCGCAGCCGTCACCGAGGACGAGATGACAGCGCTGAAGTAGTGATACATACATCAACAATGACCTCAAACTCAAAGCATTTATTTCAAATAAACCAATTACAGGCACTTTTGAATTGTCAAGGGGTCGGTCAGTCAGAAAGATGAAGCTAGTTGCCCATTCCAAAGCGTAGTAGGTTCCTATGGAGAAGAACGGGCAAGAAACTCCACGGACACTCTTTTAAATCAAAATATTCTTGTCCACCGCACGTCCGTCACACGAGCGCCGCGATCCCGGCCCCGTAGTTTTGAGTAGTTCTGCGCGACCGACCGCTAGAACTTGGCCCGAGATTGTGACGGGCCGATGTGCTGGCAATACGAAACACGTTTGATCTTATTGTCCACTCACTGCCGTAACACCGGCGCGGCGCCGTTCAACTAGCTTTTGTTTTGTCTATCATAGCATACTGAACCGCCGAGTTCGGTCGCGGTGGACCAACGATCGCCGTCACTAGAACGTCACGTTCAGTTCGCGAAATCTCGTTTCTCAGTGACGTACCGATGACGGCAGCGGTGGACGAACGCCCTAAGCGTTTCATACGACGAATAAAGCGTAATTTTATTTCATAAGATATAAAATTCAATGCTCATAAACGTGTGGGGTATTTTTAACCGACTTCAAAAAGGAGGAGGTTCTTACATACTTAATCCTTTTGTTTCGTCTCCCAGATTTTACCTTTTACCATCATTTGACATTGACATCATTTGATTGACATCATTTGATTTTGACATTGAAGGACTCGTAGTCCTTCAATGTCTTAGTATACCTTCTATATACATAATCTATTCCCTATTAAATACCATTTACGCGTCCACTTATCTAACATCATATACACACAAGCATACATACACTATCACACACACATACCATACACACCCTCTTTTTACTTACCTCCCACAACACTGTACTTGCTGCAACTAATTGTATTGCTTTAGTACGTCCTGACATTGTTACTCGGAGTGGGGACCTGGTGTCCTATAACACAGGTTATTAGCCTAGCTTAGGCACCAGTCTCCCACAATATTGTATATTTTATTATAATTACTAAACAATATCTTCATGTTATGTTTAAATATTGTGGTGAGAAATAAATGATTTTATTATTATTATTATTTATTATTATTTAAAAACACAATTTTACCTCTTTATTTTAGATATCTATTTAGATATAAGTTTGGCTATTTACAAATCAATTAATAAAACAGGACGATGAAGCGGTGCAGAAGATTCAACACAGCAGCCCCGTGACCAACGGCCATTCTCGTCTCAACGCCGAGTTTGAAGTGCTCACGTGGCTCGGTAAGGGAGCCTTCGGCGATGTATTGAAGGTACATATTTAGATTTGCAAACTTTACGCAGTAATAAATTGACTTTAGAACTAATAAAAGTCATGTACAGTTAAACCAGAAAAGGTATGCGCTTCGGTAATATTCACGTTTTTTAATTAGCATGAACGCGTCGCGCCCCACAGTAATCCCTCACAGAGGTAAAGCTTCTAAGTTTTGTACTGCCACGCTTTGTAGTAATGCACTTATCATGCGTGTTTTTCTGAAGTTTTCTCTCCGTTGGGTTACCTACTCCAATCGCAGATCATCATTTGTCACTCAAAAGTTTAAAAAAGTATTATGGGATTGCATAGAGTTGTCAATCTTGAATTTTTTATCATGGTAATTTTATTTTATTTTATTTTATTAGGATCTCCAACAAAGAATACACCTTACATGCTATAATATAAAGACAAGAACAACAATATATGTGCTCCCTCAATTCTAGGAGACCACATTATGCAATAAAAACAAGCAAACAGTATGTCAAAAATGGAAGTAGCCCTGAAAGTTAAAATTATATATAGTATTATACTAGTAGATTATTAAATTTGGTAATATGAATTTAAATTGAATAAAAATAAAGATTAAAAAGCAACAAACACATTAGAAAAAATTGTACTTACTTACAGACAAATAAAAATAGAAATAGTAATACAAAATAGACAAGTACTTCCATGGTTGTAACAGCTCTATATTAAATCTTATCATCGCACGTTCGTATTTCCGAAGCGCATACTTTTCTTGGGATATCTGTACCTAATGAACTCTCATGAATCCATTAGTCTAAAATAAATAAACCCACTGCTACCAGTTTTCCAATATAAACAGAACGTTACAGGTAAAAAATAAGCTCGACGGCGGCTTCTACGCGATCAAACGCATCAAACTTAACCCGGAAAGCGTCCAGTTAAACAAGAAGATAACCCGCGAAGTTAAACTGTTGTCTAGACTTAACCACGAGAACGTGGTTAGGTATTATAACGCTTGGATCGAGTCTAGTGTTGAAATAGAGGAAGATGAGAGTAGTTTGGAAGTTGAGTTGCCGAATGTGAAGAGGGGTGGAGACAGTCTGCAAGGTACATTATTTTTATGCATTTTATAGACATATAAATAACAGTTTTAAATATTTTAATAAAAAATATAAGTTTTTTGTTAGCGGTTTGTATGAAAAGTCGTCAAATTTTTTCAAACACCATGCTCTGTGGAACCAGCCCCTGAAATAGTGCAAAAAAAAATCTGTAGTTGCTGAGCTGCTCCATACATTTATATTGGCATAACTTGACGAAATATAGGGAAAAGCCCGTCAGTCAGATAATAAAAAAATATTAGACACGTATTTTTTCCTTTATCATATTAATAAAAAAATACTTGGTTAAAACGCATTTTAAGTTGGGGAGTCGTGGTCGTTACGTCACTAGTATGTATAAAATCTACATACTCGTGACGTCATGGCACATTTTAACTCAATGTATCGCCGTAATCTTTAGATTGCGTAAAAATAGCAAAAATACGTGTCCAATTTTTTTTTTATATTCTCAAAAGGGGACTAAAAAAATTTTTTAGTCATTATCCCTATTGAGCCAATTTTTTTCATACAGGTCTTAGCCTTATACAGGAAACAGGTTGGAGTTAATGCTATTGTAAAACCACTCCGTTATTTAAATCGATCGATTCTATCTCAGATATAAATGTCAACATTCTGTTGCGAAGACAAGGAAATAATGGACACCCCTTCTACTAATGTAAAATTAGCCGATGGACGTGTTGCATTTTGAATTTTTTTATTTATTCATTTATTTCAGACATAATTCTAGTCCATAGTTTTACACACATACATTTAAATTATAAACTATTTTAAATTAAATTGCCCAAAAACCCAAAATAAAATTGTGATTCATTAAATCTAAATAGGTATTCAACAACTCATAAAAAATTATAATTCAAATTGTCAAAAAGTTATAAAAATGTCAGTGACGTATAACAAATAAAATGTCAAATTGTAAAATGTTATTAAAAATTAAAAAATATTAATAATAAAAATTATATAAATTGCAAACAAAATAATAATATTACAAAAATCTATGGTACCCGTATGTTGTATTAAAGTAAAATAATATGATAAAAATCCTATGAATATATTTCGCGAACCTCTCTATTCCTTGGTCATCATAACACACACACACAACATACAAACACATATTTCTTTTTAATAGCGGTTTTTTTTTTCTATTAATAATAAATTTTGCGCCTTAGGCATCGTGGCCAAGTTAGGCCAGGATGTGAAGGTGGAATGGTCAATGTCAGAAGTTCCTGTACAGAAGACGAACACTTCTTCTGACACCGAAGATGATGACGATGATGATGAACCGGATCCATGGTTTACTATTATGAGGTTAGTACCATTGAGATGATTTTTTTCTAGTATATTCGGGGATACAGGCGTGATATTATGTTTTTGGATCGAAATTCTTTACCGCGGCTTGCGGCAGGAGTTCACTGGTATCAGAATACCAGCGCTGCGTCATTTATTTTTAAATGTCGCAGCATCATGCTGAGATCAGAGCCTTTTCATACTCTCAGGTCCAGTTGAAAACCAGCGTCAGGCACTTATAGTTATCTGGCATTTTTGCTGAACTGGGCCTTTTTGGCGCAGCCCTGAGGCACACTCCCCATCAAATTTCTGCTTACATTATCTGCTGTGTAATTATATTGTGTGTGTTTTAGTCTGTGCTAAATAAATGTATTTTCTTTCTTTCTTTCTTTTGGCCTCGTACAGGACTTGCTGCTTTTATTTTAATTTTACTTTGTTTTTTATTGTTTTTTCTTTTTATTTATGTTTATTGTGTTTTTAGTTTAATTTGTGTTTTGCTGTGCGAGTCTCAATAAATACTTTTATTTATTTATTTCTTTCTAAATCGTAACGTAAGGAAAAAGCGTTATACCCCCTCCATGCTACTTTCGCTCTCTCTCTGTTTCTATTATATACGAGTATCGAGTGCGTGCGAAGATCGAGATGCGAACAGACGAGCATTAATTATGCTCGGACGGTTATGTTTTTGTTTAACAGCCAGTGTTTTCATGCAGCAACAGACAATACTGAAAAAAACGTTTAATTTTATTTGTCGAATACTAGGGTTTTGGCTACTTTGTATTAGTAAAGAAAATAAATAATAACATTTCGTGAAACACAAAATACAAATAAAAAAAGTGATATGTTTTAACAACAACAACAACCACAACAACATTTGTGTGTTTATTTTAAGTTGTATTTAACCACAACGGTGAAGCTCTTGGCCTGCATCTCACCTGATGGTAAGTGATGATCAGGTCGAACGTGGAAGTGAGCTTCACCCGGAATCTTCAACCACAGAGGAACTGGCTATCTTACCTCTAACTGCCGAAACACAACAATGCTGTTAACATTGTAGGTACGGCGACAGACTTAGATAAGATGGCGGTAGCTTGCCAGGCGGACTTAAAACAAGCCAACCAGTTTACAAATTTAGTTTATAATGTACCATCGCGGTCACGCATATTCAATTCAATTCAAATCTTTATTGCATATCTCATGTGTGTACAAGATCTTAAGTAATAGTTATAAAGTTCGCATGGACTCTGTCGGGCACAACAATATAATACAATATGTAAAGTAGCGTGCTTTAAAATAATTTATTGAACTTTCTTTTTTTTTTGCGTGTGGGAAATTATCAAATAACTTCTCCCGCTCTGGGCGGAGCGGGAGGGCGTGTCAGACTTTTACTGACTAAAACCCACCCGTGTTCCTTCCGTTGCCTGTGTGCCGGGGTCGCGATATCATTAATTGTACGTACGTCATAATTTAAAAAATAGGATATAAGTAAGTTATCATTAAAAAACAAGTCAATTTAAATAAATAAAATCACATTTTGGTGATTACGTCCTTACAAATTATACCATTATTGGATATCTAACTACTTTGAGAACAAAATCTCAAGCACACGATGACACGGAGTGCTGCAACCAAGAATAGTCCTTACGGTGTTCAGATATGCGTTTCCGTGATAGTACGTCTCATTTGTGCAGAATAACCAATTTTCTTTTTCATATAAATCCCCAGACCAGAAGACGAATCAAGTTCCGGCATAGAATTCGAAGTAGGCTCTAATGCGTCGCAGACCTTACCTTCGGAGGACGTAGTGGACGCGCCGCGCCAGCCATCAGAACGGATGCAACAGGTCCTGTACATACAGATGGAGTTCTGTGAGAAGCATACCTTGAGGCAGGCCATCGATAGTGGACTGTCCCAGGAACATTTTAGAGCTTGGAGACTGTTCAGGTAACTTTTTTGAGTAGTATAATAAATTTATTTTCTCTTCACAAATGTACAGTAGTAGTGCTGAAAACTAGCTACAGGATAGTTTACGATCGGGCTTGCGGACGGTGAGCAATGGGTAGCTCGCCGTCCCATAACGACCAGGCCCGGGTTGACGGCGCGTTATGTACCACGCGCGCCTCAAAGAGATGTCAGCACTAACTGACGGGGTCCGCTAGGGCCGATGCCTGCCGGGGTCGCAGGAAAGTCCGAAAGGGATACTGTGGCCCCTGGCAACGTACAGGCAACTGAAGGAACACGGGTGGGTTTTAGTCAGCTGTAGTGTCCTAAATCTGGGCAAAGGCCTCCTCCAGTCTTTCCACAGGAAGCAACTCTTTTATTTTATTTTTTCATATATTCTTAAAGGTTATGTATATGTATGAAAGGCTATATATTTATATATCAATCACGGCCCATCGAGCAATGAGTTTTTATTCGTGAAAGTGTATTCTGAATCGAAGGCAGAAAGAAATAAGGTTTTAAATCCTCTTTTTATAAATTTCCAGGGAGATAGTCGAAGGCCTGGCCCACGTCCACCAAAGAGGAATGATCCACAGAGATTTGAAGCCAGTCAACATTTTCTTAGATTCTAACGACCACGTCAAGATCGGAGATTTTGGACTTGCTACTAAAGCGTTCACTGCTTTGCCTGTGGATGGTACGATATTCCAATATTATATATATTTATTTTTTATTTATTCAAATTTTGTATAAACAATAACATTTATAAGCCTTCCAAAATGCATAACAGTTTGTCGGCAAATTAATTACATATTTTGATGTATTAGATATGCTAGTATAAGTTTATTACGCTAAGTTTTTTAGAACTCTTTTAAGGGATCTCGCGCACTAGACGGCCACGACCACGACTGCGACCAGGTCGTATAGAAACCGATACGAATCGCGCACTTGGTCGCAACGGCCAGCTAGCCGCACACCATACAATACCACTAGACGGCCACAACTGGCCGGAGTAGTGGCCGACTAGTGCGCGAGATCCCGTAGTTTGCTTTTAGATTTGACTTCAATGTGAATAATGAATGTGATATCAATTTAATGTACCATCAAAGAAGTTCATATCAGATAACCAGTTTGAAAACAAAATCCCGTGAACACGATGACCACATCTGTTTCCGGCCCGGTTCTATAGCCGCCGAGCGCTGTAAGCAAGAATAGTCCTTACGGTGGTTAGTTATGAACTTCTTTGATGGTACATATCCATTTACTTTTTATACTAAAGTACGATAAGTGTAGTAAATCTTGGGTAAATGTTTCAGAAAAGGCTAAACAGGAAGAAATGCATGGCTCACTTACTGGTCAGGTACGTACACATTTTTTACGAGTGCAGAGAGGCATACAGTACTGTTATAACTAAGTTTTTTTTCTTTTTTTGTGCCTTTTTCATCATCTGCCTAGCATTTTCCCAACTACATTGATTGGGGTCGGCTTCCAGTCTAACCCAATACAGCTGAATACCACTATTGTACATAGAGCGACTGCCTATCTGACTTCCACAACCCAGTTACCCCTTGGTAAGACAGGTGATTTTCGGTCTTCTGACGACCCGTAATGACTGTCAAAGATCCACGAATGACAACCGGGACCAACGGCTTAGTGTATTTTCCGAGGCATGGAGGGCCTCGTTATCTGAAGATGGTCACTCATCCACGGACTAACCGCGGCAAGCGTAGCTTAACCTGTGACCCGTGCGGCTGTTATTACTTAGCCATGAGCCCCTCCCTTTTTTGTGTGCCTTAACTTGGGTCAAATAAATTTATTTTCTTTCTTTCTACACTGTGACAAGGATCTTTTGACGTTCGAATGACATTGACAGGAGGGCGCTGTTGGTAAACATTTTTTTGCAATTGTTTTGTGAAATGTATTGAAAAAGCAAGATGGCGCCGTTAGTTTCAATTTTGTCCACGCGCCAAAAGATCCTTGTACGATCGAAGAAGTTCATATCTAACCACCTCATGGACTATTGCTTGCAGCGCTCGGCGGCTATAGAACCGGGCCGGTAACATGTGTGGTCATCGTTCACAGGATTTTGTTTTGAAACTGATTAGATATGAACTTCTTTGATGGTACCTATATCTTATTACGGTTTAAGACATTTATTGCTCAAAAATAATACAATTCACTTATCATGAGAAATACAAGTTAATGTTATTACTAAATATACGAACTTATGAAGAACGGTAGGTACTCGTAAATAATGTATTAAGTAATAGATGCACAGAAAGCATTTTTAGTAGGTAACAAGAAAAAATCAGTGTAATCATTTCTCGATGGCATGTCAATAGTAGTACATAGATATAATATTTTATGCTTTGGTATGTATTTTAAGAGCGTTTATTCTGAAAGTTGGCAATGTCGTAAATAGCTGTCAAATATTAACCCGTTTTGATTAATTTGGAAATAATACTGTATGGAAATAAGAAATGTGGCTAACTAGCGAACTAGAATATTGATTATGTTATGCAATTGTAACATTGAATTTGATGTTCTACCCGTTTTAGGTGTAAAAAAAGCATTTGGAAACTTTCCAAATACTTTTTTTTGCATCTAAAACTAAATATTCGGTGTTACGTTATTAATAATTGCATTCGATAATCAATATTCTAGTTCCCTAGTTAGCCACATTTCTTATTTCCACACAGTAATATTGCCAAATTAATCAAAACAGGTAAATATTTGACAGATATTTGCGACGTTGCCAACTTTACGGATAAACGCTCTTAAGTAGGTAAGAATTTAATGTTGTAGCAGAAATAGCACTGACTTTATAAATATGTAATTGAATTAAAATCGAGTGAAATCTTTCAAGATGTGGTGCTTTTAGGGTTTTTTTTTGATGACCAATGCCTGTACTAACATTACTTTAACCATTTTCCAGATCGGCACAGCCCTCTACGTAGCCCCGGAACTCCTACAATCTGGATCCAAGGTCATATACAACCAGAAAGTGGACATCTATTCCTTAGGCATCATCCTCTTTGAGATGTTCCATCCCACCCTGGATACGGGGATGGAAAGGATGCTGGTCCTCACAAATTTGAGGAGCAAGGATACCATCATGCCTAAAAGTTTTGAAAAGGAGGATAATAGTAGGCAGATTCATGTTATCAGGTATGTTAAAATTTACATTTCCAATGGGATTTCTCATCTGCAAAAATGGGGAATTTCCATACAAACCTCTTATCCCCAATTTAACCCAATAACGGGAAAAAAAAATCTTATTATTTTTATTTTATCGTGCAAAAAAAGCCCTCTTTCCGATCCGTGAGGCTGTTGTTAGGTATTTACTGAGAGTATATAATGTGGTAAATTAAAGGAAAAAAAAATAATCGTCTTCTTTTTTCAATGGGGAATTACACCGAGTTATTACATGGGGCGAGGGCGGCCGTCGTTTAGCGGTGTCTACAAGTCATAACTTATGACCCCTGAAAATTTGCTCATTTTTAATGAATTTGCCCGCCTGCCAAGCCCCCCATTTTAGGGAGGCCTACAGTGGACAGCTTTCGGCTGAAATTATGATGAATGAATTTGGGGTAATTTTGGTACTAAAAAAGTGATTTTTATAAAGCAACATATTTCTTATTTTCAATAATAATTAGATTTTTTATTACTTTAGGTAATGTTATTGCAGTACCTATGAGCCCCTTTCGGATCGGACAAGGTTTTTTTTTACATATTGTATACCGATACGTATAACGTCTGTGAAGTTTACACAAAGAAACTGATTTTCATAATTCTGGAGAGTTTCGCTAGGTAATTTTATTTAACCTTGTTCATAAACCGTTACCTAACCTTTATTACAGATGGCTCTTAAACCACGAGCCGAGTCTCCGCCCCACTTGCGCAGAACTACTCGCAAGCGAGCACGTGCCCAGAGCGGTCCCCGAAGGCGCCCTATCCGGCCTCTTATCTCACGCCCTAAGTGATAGGGCAGCCAGAGGATATCAGAGATTAGTAGCCGCGTGCCTCGACCAGCGACCGACGCCAGTCGAAGACTATACTTACCATAATGACATGAAGAGTAAGACTCACGATGTGCTGCTGAAGATTAAAGATGCTGTTATAAAGGTAACGTGTATGGTGTATTCCGATAATATCTGATAAAAAGTAAACAAATTCATCAGAATTTGTACCTGTGGAAGGCAATTGAGTGCTTTAATTTGATCATTTGAATACTTGAACCTAAAATTCTAATTTTAAATCACATTAAAGATGTATTTAATTTGACAACTGAGGTTAATTTTTAAACCTCAATTTTCGTCGATGATTTTTCAATTACCATTTAATATTGTCATTCAAACAATAATTGTTAGAAAAAGAGGTGAGATATAAAGTTGAAACCTTCTAAATGTAGATGAATATTTTACTGATTCCCTTTATTGAGTGATTGCATACAAAAATTACCTGAACAGGATTTGTTTACACTTTTGTCAGATACTTAAGGAACAGACATTACGCAAACGCAAGACGTTACGCAATGAAAATAGTTTTTATTTGTATAAAAATCAATCAATCTGCCTAAACTTTTCCCAACTATGTTGGGGTCGGATTCCAGTCTAACCGGCAGCTGAATACCAGTATTTTACATGGAGCGACTGCCTATCTGGCATAATACAACAAAATTCATTGCTTCATTTTATTTGAAACTGGTGCGTACGTCTTATATATTACAAAAGGACACTCTTTACCTACATAAAAAAAAAACCTATAACCTATTGTAAAATTGCATGTAAAATTTGTACGCTTATCACTATTAAGCATAAACATGTATGCTCTTGTTATTTTTTTTGTATTTTACCATCTTTTTATACCATGTTTTTAAGCAAATAAATATTATTCTATTCTATTCTATTCTATAAGCACCTCTGACTTTTCGGATTCATGTGCGTATTGTATAATTATCACTTGCTTCAAAAACGGTGAAGGAAAACATCGTGAGGAAGCCGGCATGCCTGAGAGATATTTCTCGACGGCATGTGAAGTCAAGTCAGAGGCCCATGGGCGGCTTTAAAACTCTGACACCAGGTTAGTCACTAACCACACGAACAGAAGAAGACCTCTATAAGCGTCTCTCATGCTTGTGCCGATCAGTAAACTCTATTTGGTGTTTACCTTCGCCGACTTGTGTTGGGGTCGACTCGGTACAATTCGAGCTAATCCGAGCGGCTTTTTGCCGAACCTAACTGGGTTAATATTTATAGGTTGCTTAAACTTAAGAGAGGTTTAAACGTAAAAAAATGTATGGTTAAGTAATTTAAGCATCGTTTATTAACCTCAATATGTCGACATATGATTTTGCCGCCCGGCTGTGTTGAATCATGCCGACCCAAACATGTGTAACACCCCTAACGCATGAAAATATGCGGAATTGGAAATCTTATCTAAGCTGTTGAAGTAGTACTTAATTAAACAGTAAGTGTCACATGACGAGGTGGCCGAGTGGTTAAGGCGTTGGACTGCTAATCCAATGTGCTCTGCACGCGTGGGTTCGAATCCCATCCTCGTCGTTTCTTTTTGCACTTTTACTATTTTATTTGACAAGTTTTTGATAACTTGTTACTTTTCACGAGATAAAGTTGTAAAATATTGTGATGATTTAAGTATTATATTAACACTTTCATCGCCGCGCCGCCTCTATTTTTATGAAGTCGTTAAGGGTGCCGTAAACATATGGCAATAAACACGCCGCATCGCATAATCGCATAAATATTACCATAAAGGTTAACATTAACTTCTGATAAACTACAAAAATTTCGTTATGGTATAGAGATTGACAACATTTTGAAAATTATTGGCAAGGTTATTTTTAGGGTTCCGTACATCCGAATAAAACAACTGAAGCCTTATAGGATCATTCATGTGTCTGTCTGGCTAGCTGGCTGTCTGTCCGTCCGTCCGTCCGTCACAGCCAATTGTCACCGAATCTACTGGACAAAATTAGTACGGACGTGTAACGTAAATAAATGAATTTTGAATATGGGGGTCTTTTTTCGGGGGCAAAATGGAATAATAATAAAAAAGTTTTGCTAACTTTACCGTGTGACATATCAAATGAATGGGCTTGTTGTGAGGATCTCATTTTTTTTCAATTATTTTAAAATAAAATAATAGAAGTAAATAGATAAAAATTTACCCCCCCCCCATTTCTCCGAAACTAATGAGCCTAAAATTTTGAATACTGAGAATGGTTATTTACCTACAAACTACAGGGAAATGTATAAGAAGTCTATGCTCTTAAAATAACATGGTAAATCTCTCAATATTGTGCGTACAAACTTACATTTGCAGTTGGAATGTATGGGAGAACATGTTTTTCAACTACAATGTTAAGTTTGTTCTTGGGATAAAAAGACATGGTAGATAACATTATTTATCGTACGGAATTCTCACCAAGCGAGTTCAACTCGCACTTGTCCGGTTTTTTATATTGATTCAACAATGCAGAGAAGGTACAATACGGCCAACGTAACTTGGCGGATCTGAACATAGGCACAACGAACTTTCGCGCAAGTTCCCTCACTCCCACTCGTCTTATGTCACCATTAAGGTCCTAAAAAACGTTATTGCGCAACCTTCTGCGCGAAGTTCTCACCCGTCAAGTTACGTTGGCCGTATTGTATACTGCAAATTTTTTTGATTCACTCATTCATTATATTTTTAACTCGCGACCCGCCCCTACTTCGCACGGTTTTTACGACCTAACAAAACTTAGAGATTTCTTTACTATAATTATGTAAGTTTAAGGGGTGTGGTGTGAGGAGCTCGTGGCTAAGTAATAACAGCCGCACAGTTAAGCTACGCTTGCCGGGGTTGATCCGTGGATGGGTGACAGTCTTTACATACCGAGACTCCTCCGTGCCTCGGGAAGCACGTTAAGCCGTTGGTCCCGGCTGTCATTCGTGGATCTTTGACAGTCGTTACGGCTCGTCAGAAGCCCGAAGGTCTGACAACCAGTCTTACCAAGGGGTATCGTATTACCCAGTTACTTGGGTTGTGAAGGTCAGATAGAAAAAAGAAAGAAAGAAAGAAAAATATTTTATTTAGGACACGCACAGGAAATACAAACAGTAAGTAGGTAATAATAAAAAAATAAAAAAGTATTATAACGACCTGTGCGAGGCCAAAAAGGCTCCTATCTCAGCATAATGCGGCGATATTTAAAAAATAAATACCGCAGCGCTGGTATTCTGATAGGACCCACTGTGATGCCACAGACACACATAAATAAAGCAATAAAATAAAACAAAAATATAAATAAAAACTGAAACTAAGTAATAAATAAATTAATCTATTCACGCCCGACGTTCCAACATCACTTGTCCATAGTATAGACTATTATCTATGGTGACAAGCGAAGGGTCGCGGGCGCAGATAGGCAGTCGCTCTATGTAAAATACAGGTATTCAGCTGCATCTCGTTAGACTGGAAGCCAAACCCAACATAGGAAAGGCTGGGCAGATTGATTGAATTATGTAAGTTTAATACTAATACATTATAAGCACATATAAACCTTGTCCACAGGTGTTCCGGAGTCACGGAGCTTCAGAGTTCTCCCCTCCTCTGCTGATACCTCGCGCCGCAGCCTGGGACCAGTACCCCAATGCTGTGAAGGTCATGACGACTTCAGGGTCTGTTGTCCATCTACCACATGATTTGAGACTGCCGTTTGCAAGGTATGACGGGGTATTATTATATTAGTATTTTATTTTATAGTATTTTATTTTATTTTATAGTATTTTATTTTATTTTATAGTATTTTATTTTATTTTATAGTATTTTATTTTATTTTATAGTATTTTATTTTATTTTATAGTATTTTATTTTATAACTGCCTCGCTCAGACCAAATAAAAAACCAAGATATAGCGTCGCGATCAATACAGTGAAGCATGCAAAACTACATCTCGCTCTGTGCATACACGCTCACACGCACACATTTTACAACCAATATAATTAATCTCTTTTACAACTATTGTTCAATTTATTTAAACTAGTGGTCGCTCAGAGGTCGAAATTCGACCATAATTCATTTAAATGTCATGATTCTAAGGTAGCCATCTTGTGTCAAACGCATGGCAGTGTGTGTGTAATGTTTTTTTTATTAATTTAATTTATTTCTAATGTAAATTATTTTATATTTTTATATTTGATCTGATCTGAACTGCCTCGTTGGTCTAGTGGTTTTAAGCGCTACTGCTGAACATGAGGTTCGATTCCCAGGTTTTAAATTATTCCGAAAGAAAGAAAGAAGAAAAAAAATACATTTATTTAATTTATTTTTATTTTATTTATATCGCCGCCTTATGCTGAGATAGGAGCCTTTTTGGCCTCGCACAGGTCGTTATTATTCTGTTTTTAAATAATGCTCCTTTTATGTTTTTTATTTTATAATTAATATTTTATTTTTATTATTACTTAGGTACTGTTTGTATTTCCTGTGCGTGTCCCCAAATAAAATATTTTTATTTCTTTCTTTCTTTCTAACACAGACTAAAAAGCACACAATTTTTACAGCAAATAAAAAAATAAAATCAAATATTAAGTGTTAAATGCGATGTAAGAAATTAGCAGGGGAGTGTGCCTCAAAGCTGCGCCAAAGAGGCCCAGTTCAGGAAAAATGCACGAGACAACTATAAGTGCCAGACGCTGGTTTTCAACTGGACCTGAGATTGTGATATGACGGACGTAAATCAGGTTTACAATGTAACCTGTGTAAATTAAAATAAATTTGTGTCAGATAAAAAAATGATAACGAATATGTAGGTACATAAAATAGTGTGATTGTGCATAAATCATCAGGAATTTCTTAGTAGTAGCCCGGAGTCTGGATTTGTGGTCGATGATGGCAATAGGCTTGCCCCCTAGCGCTTGTAGAGAGTGTCGATCTTGTGTCGTCTTTCAGTTACATGATAAATGATGATAAATGATTTTTATTTCTCTAAGTAGGTTGTACAAAACACTTTTACACGTCAATCATATTATTTTTAAACTAGATGAGGTCGGCGTTTCCTATCTGACTACTCCGAGAAGAAAGGCCGAAACAAACTCAGAGGTCACAGTCTCTTTTAAAGTCCTGACATAATCTTGGTCAGATCATGTGAAGATCATGTAGATTGGTGTCTAAAAATGGTCTTTTGAGGAAAGAACCACACAGATTGAGTGGATCTGTCCAGTCAGTGCACGCATTTGTCAGTGACCGTGCAGCTCAACTCAGAATTTAAGAGGGCGCCTAAAGGTCCACCAGCGCCACTCTTTAAAAAAAAAAATATCTCGTGACTGAGAAGGAATTATGAATAACGGCTAATAAGGACCCTCGGTAAGTGTGTCTAGAATTTTCTAATACCTTTTATTTATATTGAGACACGAAGCAACAAAATACGATCTAAATAAAAGCGGCCACATTCCTCTAGATCGTATTTTGTGGCTCCGTGTCTCAATATGAAACTTTATAAAAGGTATTAGAAAATTCTAGACACACTTACCGAGGGTCCTTACTAGCCGTTATTCATAATTCCTTCTCAGTCACGAGATAATATTTTTTTTAAAGAGTGGCGCTAGTGGACCTTTAGGCGCCCCCTTAAGGAGCTCAACGATTCGACGAACAATACCAAAGAACTATGTTTTAATTAATATGCTCTACAGCCTATATGTCTTATGTTCACAGACACACAGCATACTCCGGAACAAAGTACATGCGTCGGTACGTAGTAGATCGCGTGTTTAGAGAAAAGCATGTACAAGGGTTTCATCCGAGGGAAATTGTCGAGTGCGCCTTCGACATTGTTACTCCCAGGAATGGTAAGTTATTTTCGTCGTTATAGTCTGTTCCAATCGCTTGTGGCTAAGTAATAACAGCCGCACGTGTCGATCGATCATGTTAAGCTACGCTTGCCGCGGTTGGTCCGTGGATGGGTGACCATCTTTACTTACTAAGACCCCTCAGTGCCTCTGAAAGTACGTTAAAGCCGTTGGTCCCGGCTATCATTTGCCCGAAAGTCTGATAACCAGTCTTACCATTAAGGGGTATCGTGTTATCCAGTAACTGGATTGTGGAAGTCAGATAGGCAGTCGCTCCATGTAAAATACTGGTATTCAGCTACATCCGGTTAAACTGGAAGCCGACCCCAACATAGTTGGGAAAAGGCTAGGCAGATGACTAGTCTGTTTTAAACGTATCTGATTGAAATGTAAGCAAAGGTATCAGAAAATGTACTTGTAGATGCTTTACATTTGCCAGTACTTAGATTTGAATACCCGGAGTTCTAATTTTAAATAACCTTAAAGATGTCAACGCCGGCTGTCGCTGAAAACCAGCGTTGGGGCTCTGTCTCGCATAGGGTCGCAGCATTAAGCTGAGCGATGGCCGTTTTGCGTGGATGTGACGCATATTTTCCCCCAAATTGTTTATTTTTGTGTTTTGTTCTTTCTTTGCGTCATGTGTACCGCAAATAAACGTATTTTCTTTCTTTCTTTCTATGTTTTTCATTTGACGATTGAGTTCAATTTTATAACCTCAATTGACACACACTTCACACTTGTGCACTATTATCCTAACTAAATCCTCCTGCCGGGGTTGCGAGTTGTCCGAAAGGGATATCGCGACCCCGGCACACAGGCAACGGAAGGAACACGGGTGGGTTTTAGCCAGTAAAAGTCTGACACGCCCCGCACAGAGCGGGAGAAGTTATTTGATAATTTAAGAACAAAGAAAAAAAAAAAAAAAAACTAACTATATCCTATTATTTTATTATATTATTTATTATATCCTACTAATATTATAAACGCGAAAGTTTGTGAGGACGGATGGATGGATGTTTCTTACTCTTTTACGCAAAAACAACTGAATGGATTTGGATGAAATTTGGCACACAAATAGTTTATAACCTGGATTAACACATAGGATACTTTTTATCCCGATATTCCCACAGCATTGAGACTTATGCGGGTGAAACCGCGGGGCGCAGCTAGTAATATAATATAATAATAATATTATAAATGCGAAAGTAAGTTTGTTTTACGGTTTCACGCTAAAACGGCTGAACGGATTTGAATGAAATTTAGCGCATGGATACACCCAGTGACCTGGAATAAGACATAGGATACTTTTTATCTCAATATTCTTACTGGATCGAGACTTATGCGGGTGAAACCGCGGGGCGCAGCTAGTAATATAATATTATAAATGCGAAAGCAAGTTTGTTTGTTTGTTACGCTTTCTCGCTAAAACGGCTGAACGGATTTGAATGACATTTGGCACATGGATAGACCATGACCTGGAATAGGACATAGGAATATAGGACCTGGAATACTTTTTACCTCGATATTCTTACGGGATCGAGACTTATGCGGGCGAAACCGCGGGGCGCAGCTAGTAGTATTAATTAGGAGATTGGTCGCCATGACCTAAGTTCGGTCAGAAGGACTATTATTATATATTTCTTTCCAGATTCTCTATGGCCGGATGCAGAGTTGCTAATAGTAGCGAGTCGAGCGGCAACAGAAAGTGGCCTGAAAGTGTCGCTACAGTTGAACCACACAGACTTGCTTCGGACACTGCTGCTGTCTTGTGGAGTGCCGCTGGACAAGCATGCTGATATGTACCCTGTACTTGTTGATGTTAGCTTTGGTAAGTTATCCATACATCTGACTGTCGGTCTGTCTGTGTCAAAGTCAAAGTCAAAGTCAAATCATTTATTTCAAATAATATTTTTTTTGTAAACTTTGACGTTCAAAAGTGCCTTACAAGGGGCACTTTGAAAAAATTGAATTGATTCTAGTCGCCCCTTCCAAAAGTACGAGAACTACTTTCGTATGGAGAAGAATGGGCAAGAAACTCCACCGTTACTCTTTTAAAAAGTGTTACAATATTTTGTATATGTAGGTACATTAGTTACATAATTATATGTGAAGACGATGCACCTAAAAAAAATACTATACCACAATAGGTAAAAAGAATTCATTTCATTTATTTATTCATTAGCAAATAACATTGTGTTGAACATTACATATTAAATAAAATTATCACATGCAGAAACAATATGTACATTTAAAAGGCTAATTAATTTCAATAAATTTCAAATATGTCAAAACAAAATACAATGTCAAATTAATGTCTATATTAAGGGTACAACTATATCAAGGTCCTTGGAGCGAAGTGTTCAAGTCAAAAGATAATTTAATTTAAGGTTGGCTAAGGTAATTAAAAATGAAGCAACAAAAGATAAATTAATTTATTACTTATGTGATAGATACATGGTTCTCACATATTTACAAGCATTGTAAAAGTAGACGATTTTCCTAAAATTTTACAATTAATAAGTCAGTGTGTGTCTGTCTGTTACCTTTTCACGTCTAAACCACCGAACGGATTTCAGTAAAATTTGATTGATGGCATCCCGTGGAAGGACATAGGCTACTTTTTGTCTCAAAAATAACCCTAAGGGGGGGATATAGAGAATGAAAGTTTGTATAGGAAACCTATAATTTCATAACAATCGGTTCAGTGGTGAACCGATCATTGTGAAATTTGACAGATAAGTAGCCTGGAACCTGGACTAGGACATACGCTTTTCATCTTGGAAAATTGTATCAAAAATTTAATAAAATTAAATACACGCAGACGAAGTTGTGGGTACGACTTAAATTTAATACGGTGTCCCACAGAGCAGTGTTTTGGGACCCACGCTGTTTCTAAAACACGTTAATACCTAACAATTTATTAAGATTAATACTGAAAATAATGACGCGATGGGCCAGTGGTTAAGGCCTTGACTCTCATGCACGAGGTTGTGGGTTCAAATCCGGGCAAGTACCAATGTGACTTTTCAATTCGTATGTACTTTCTGAGTTTATCTGGCACGTTACTGACATCGGTGAAGGAAAACACCTTGAGGAAACCTGGACTTATCTCTCTGTCTGAAATCGCCAACCCGTCTTGAGCAAGCGTGTTGATCAATGCTCGTGCCTTCTCTGTATGAGAAGAGGCCTCTCCCCTGCAGTGGGACAGTAACTGGCTGGTATTATTCATACTGAAACATTGTGAAATAACAGTTTTTGCAGACGACTCGGTCATTATTTATGTATGCAATAATACACACTATTTCCAATACTGTCTTAAAAAGAGGCGCATTTATTATATTAGAATCATCATCATCATTTCAGCCAAAAGACGGCCACTGCTGAACGTAGGCCTCCCCCAAGCACCGCCACTTAGATCGGTTCTGCGCTGACCGCTTACCTTGTGGGAGGCCTTCCAACGCTAATAATTTAAATTAGGTTAATTATGTTGAATACTATTATATAGAATCATTTTTTTCTTTTCTAAGTGAACAGACAGCTGTGCTGCTGGGGAGTTTGTTGCGCCACTTCTTCTTCCCAGCTTAAGCACTAGGAAGTGGTGAAGGGTGGGCGTTTTGGGGGACTGTCTTATGTAGTTATGACGTTCGAAAAGTGCTGACTCTCAGCCTAGTTTGAATAAATGACTTTTGAATTTTGCTACGTCTTCAAAATTTTCCGATACGCGGTCGCCACTCCAGTACCTATATATTAGAATGTCCATTTCATAATCAATATTTTAGTTCACTAGTTAGCCATATTTCTTATTTCCATACAGTAATATTGCCAAATTAATCAAAACAACGAAATATTTGACAGGTATTTGCGACGTTGCCAACTTTTAGAATAAACGCTTTTAACCTACGTATATCATAATATAATGAAATGACAATATAATTTATTAATACATTAGGGTTTCGGGGCGCAGAAAAAGGTTTAGTAAATAATTTACTAAACCTTTTTCTTCGCCCTTTGATGCGCTTTACAGCTGACGGATGACAGACTCATGTCGTCAATGAAAGGGGCGCGTCGTCTGTTTTTTAGCACATTCTAGAAGCTGCACCCTTATTGGACGAGCGGATTGTGGCGGGAGCGGTTTCAAATAAGATCGCGTTATACGCTCTTAATATTTTTCTGAAACCAAAATTGTAATTATTTAGGGATACAATAACAAATGATATATTTTTATTTCTTCCCCAGGCCGCATAACCTCGCTACAACTCCAAACCCACCTGACTTCTCTCTGCGTGACGAACCGCGACGTATCAAACCTCCTGCGGCTCATGGAAGCGGACGTGACCGTGCACGAGGTGCGTGAGCTCGTCACGCCCTTCGTGAAGCACGCCAAGTGGAGCAAGCTTGTCTCACAAGCGGTGCATGACCTGGAAGCCGTGTATAGGAACGCTAAGGCGCTGGGCTGTGAGGTTAGTAGATGGGGTGTAGAGGTAGTCAGTAGTTCCATTATGGGAATAGCCCATGCTAAAGATATCAGTCGGATTGATTTAGACTGAAATCCAACACTTAGGAATAGGCTAAACTTTCTTCTTATTCTACTTTTATTGTAGCAGCCCGGAGTCTGGATTTGTTCTCGGTTGATGACAATAGGCTCGCCCCTTATTACATGGGACTTAAACGTAACTGGCGAAATGTGGGGTGTATTCAACCTACAGCCACCCACTTTGGATGCGTTTTCGTATGAATTTGACTCGTGCGTACACGTACGATCAATTCGTACGTTTACGCACGAGTGCGTACACTGGATACGTTTTTCCCGTCAAATAGGTAGTGTTTCGGCGATATTGTATTGAACGCACGAAAAATCCCAACAACTTCGGATTGTTTTCGGACGTCGGAACTATCTATACGTAAGACTTAGTCGCACCCAGTCTGCGTCCTCCCTTTGTTCTTGGAAGGTCGGGATCGTTCGTACATGTTCGCACGAGCGAAATTCGTACGAAAATGCTTACAAAGTGCGCGCGGCCTTACCCTTCGGGAAAAACAGTGGCGTGATAGTAATATATGTTATATAATTGTTTTAGTGCACAATGTCGGTAGCCCCTTTCCTGGCATACAATGCGACCCAACACTGCGGAATATTCTGGCAAATGTCTGTAGTAAGGAACATGGACCATAAACTCACTGCCAAACACCGGGCCGGTGACCTAATAGCGGCTGGTGGCAGGTAAGAACGACAATACATTTATTGAAAACGCACACAACTTATCTGCAAAATAAACACAAAAAAATCAATTCCCTTGTAGAACAAAAAAGCAGGAATGGGTGATTGTGTGCCTCACGGCGGCGCCAAATAAGCTCAGTTCAGCCAAAAATACCAGACAACTAGTGCCTGACGCTGGTTTTTGGTGTGGAAGTTGTGAGGTGTCGAATGTAAACAAAAATACACGCAACATGTTTGAGATTTCATAAAAAAAATGAGCAATAGATCAAAGTGAACGAAAGAACCATGAGCTCGATTTTGGTCAAAATTAAAGAGCATTTTTGATGTTTTCGAAAGACTAGATATGCCAGGAATAGGTCCATTTCATATTCCCAGTATGAAATGGACCTATTCATAGTTTTGGTAAAAAGGATTTAATGCTGCAAAAAATATTTTGTCTTATATGAAAGAAAATGTTTTTTTTACAAGTTTCAAATTACAGTTTCAATTAGATTTAACTTCTCATAAGTACATTTGATACCAAGTAATTTCAAAACCGTGCTTCATCCTACTACTAACAAACAAAAAAAAACCTAAATGCAAAAGAAAAAAAACAAAAAAAAAACTTTTATTTCTAAAACTTTTAACTTTAAAAAAAACACAAAGATTTAAGCAAAAAATTGCTTTTCTTAGGTACTTCCGTTCTTCGGGTTTATATTAATAATACATAGGTGAGAAATTTTCCATTAAACAAAACAAAATTAAAATTAATAACAAAATTGAATCAAAAACATTTTTTTTCTTTTTTCATAAAAAATAAAAATTGTAGTTAAAATCAAAAATGAGAATCAAAATTACATTAAAATTAAAATCAAAGAAAAAAGTAAGCACACTTAAATCAACAAGATAATTCTCCACAGATATGATGCTTTAGTATCGGAATTCTGGAAGGTAGCGCGAACGGGGAAGGATCACGACTCTTCCGAGCTGAAGGCGAGTTCCGTCGGATTCTCCATGTCACTGGAGAGAATGGCCGCCATTTTGAAGAAAATAGACAGCGATGTAATTTCTACGCCACTACCAAATGTTGAGGTATGTATTTAGTGTATGGCTTGTTATTTATTTATATATACTTTATTGTACACCACAAAAATATATAACAAGAAATAATAATTATGCACTACAAAATATACAATGGGCGACCTTATCGCTTTCCGCGATCTCTTCCAGGCAACCTTAGAATGGACAGTGATTTGCCTGGACATAAAATGGGGCTGTCGTTGGTGCAAATAATAAGCATACAATATACTAGACACTTCTCTATGTTTATTGTTCTAGCGGTTGCAGCTGAAAATCAGCGTCAGGTGGTTCACTTTGTGTTGCCATCTGACATTATGCTGAGCTGAGGCCCTTTTGGCATTATAATAATATGTTTTCTATGTTTATAGTTTTAAGGTGTATTTTATTTTTTATAATGCCAATAAACGCATTTTTCTTTCTTTCTTTCTAGAATAGACACGTTGTCTTGTTCCACACGTATCTGGTTAGGTTTCGTTCGGGTGATGTCGAGTTGTACGTTCGTGGCATTGTGCTCTCCGTCTCAGTTTTTAGGGTTCCGTAGCCAAATGGCAAAAAACGGAATCCTTATGGATTCGTCATGTCTCTGTCTGTCTGTCTGTCCGTCCGTATGTCACAGCCACTTTTTTCCGAAACTATAAGAACTACGCTGTTGAAACTTGGTAAGTAGATGTATTCTGTGAACCGCATTAAGATTTTCACACAAAAATATAAAAAAAAAAACAATTAATTTTGGGGGTTCCCCATACTTAGAACTGAAATTCATTTTTTTTTTTTCGCAAACCCATACGTTTGGGGTATCTGTGGATAGGTCTTCAAAAATTATATTGAGGTTTCTAATATCATTTTTTTCTAAACTGAATGGTTTGTGTGAGAGACACTTCCAAACTGGTAAAATGTGTCCCCCCCCTGTAACTTCTAAAATAAGACAATGATAAAACTGAAAAAAATATATGATGTACATTACCATGTAAACTTCCACCGAAAATTGGTTTGAACGAGATCTAGTAAGTAGTTTTTTTTATACGTCATAAATCGTAAACATCGATCATTATGTTACTTGCTGCTATGGAACCCTTCATGGCGAGTCCGATTCACACTTGGCCGCTTTTTTTTTTGCTAAGCATCGGCACATCGCACCATCGGTGGAACAAGTGCACAACTGCACGTTTTGTTATTTTCCACTAGAGACATTTTTTATGATTTTTGTAGAATAAAATAGAGTTTTTCTGCTTATATCGATTTTAAGTACTATATTTTTTTTGGGTGAAATAAGCCTTACACTTTTCCGAATTTACGTATTTACTTTGCGGGAGTAAAATACTTATTATTTGTACTATAATTTAAAGAAATAATATTTTTGATGTGCAGTTTGGCCCTTTTTGCACCAAAATTTAAATAATTTTGTAATTATGACCCTAGTAACACACTTAACTCATTTCCAGATGTTTTGTTAGTTGTGCCCTTGTTCCACCGATGGTGCGACATGTTTACAAGCGGGGTTTGGTTTTAGTGGTGGTGACGCTGTGTCGCCAAGTGAATTACAGTCAAGCGGGGCAGAGGGGCTCCAGTGCGACTAGGGTTACCATCTATGTAAGGGAAGTTGACTGTCTAGGATGCCTGATTTTTCAGAAAATTGCCTGTCTATTGTGAAAACAATAAGTCTTAAAATAAATAATACGCAACAGATAGTTTGAAAGACAAACATTTATTCAAAATCAAAAGTATGAACAATTTACTACCACTAAACTAATTCGGAATAAACGAACTTACTACACTTGAGTGATATTTTTTAGAACATATTTTTTTTCAAAAGTCCTTTTTTTTCTAGAATATAAATATAAAAATCTTCACACGAAACGTGTTTAAACTTTTCTTGGGTTACTAATAAAGCTTTTACCGACTCTATTGTCAGGCTATTCCTTTCTTTCTCCACACACCACGCATTTATTTGGGAAAACATACGTTCCCATTTTTCATTGTGTGCGAATATACAAAATACAAGCGGGCGGGCTTACGTGATACCGCGAAACCCAAAAATGCTTGTCTCGGGTTAGCGCCGGCCGCTGCCGGGGTTGCGACTTTGTCCGAAAGTGATATCGTGCCCCCGGCACACAGGCAACGGAAGGAACACGGGTGGGTTTTAGCCAGTAAAAGTCTGACACGCCCTCCCGCCTCCGCCCAGAGCGGGAGAAGTTATTTGAAAAGTTCCCAAACTCAAAAAAAAAAAAAAGGCGATTCCTTTCTACCACGCATTTATTAGGGAAAACGTACGTTCCCATTTTGCATTGTGTGCGGATTTAGAAAATACAAACTAAATACAAGCAGGCTTACGTGATACCGGGAAACCCAAAAATGCTTGTCTCAGGTTAGCGCCGGCCACTCGCCTGTCTTAACCGTAAAATGTCAGTCCAATGCGGCAAATGTCTGTTTGTCTGTAATATACAATATATACATAATTATACACCCAATTAAACACATCAAATAATTTATAATAATATTGAATCACTGCTTAGCCCTCTTCCTCTCTCCTTATTTTGCTGTGCCCGACAGGGTACATATTGATCTCTTACTTATTAAACCATCTATGTAATACATATGGAATGCAATAAAGAATTGAGTATTAAGATCGTCACCCTAAGTGCTACAGGGCTTGGCCCCGTGCAGGCTAATTTGGTGAGACCTTTCCATATATTTCAGTGATTTGCTCCTCTCTGCAAGACACACGTCTTAGTTCCGACATTTTAAGTTTTTGTCCCTACAGATTTAATTGGTTTTATGGGCTAAATAATGTATAATGCATGTCTGACAATTATAATCATTTTGCGGGCACGCATATCCAAACACTTTGAAAACAAAATCCCGTGCGCCCAATGACCACATCTGGTTATACCTATTTTTTGCGCCTCGCCAGATATGCGCCCGCGCCGACCCTTAGGCCTCATTTATATGAGGTTTGTTGGCCTCATTTTTTGAGGTATATTGGTTTTTTAACTAAAAGACTTGACTCGAATTTTCATGTCATCCACGTATAATAAAAATTTTGAATTTAGGAAACAAGAGGCGATGTCATTTACAAAAATATTGAATAAAAGAGGTCCTAATAAGGATCCTTGGGGAACCCCCGAAGGAATGTACATCGCTCTCGAGGTATAACCGTTGAGGACTACAGTCTGGCATCTATTTTCAACATATGATACAAACCATCTGTACAAGCTACCCCTCACACCAATCCCTAGCAATTTGCGCATAAGAAGCGCATGATCTATTCGATCAAAACATTTGCTGTAGGTAGTCAGTGTATATAACGTCGACCTGAGACCTCCTGGACATATGCTCTGAAAGGTAGTCGCTACAGACTACGAGATTGGATGTGGTGGAGCGACCTTTTAAAAATCCATGTTGATGTTCGGAGAAACTTAATTTAAGCGAAGAAGAAAGTTGAACGTGTACGAATTTCTCCATAATTTTAGCGAACACACAAGAGTTTGGAGATCGGTCTATAGTTTTCAACGCTGTCCTTAGGTCCATTTTTATGAATCGGCGTTAATACGCCGACTTCCAGATTGTAGGCACCACTCCCAAGTCGATTGACCGTTTGAATAATAATGTCAATGGAATGGATAGACATCTGGCACATTTGGTTATAAAAATTGGTGAAATATTATCCGCACCAGCGGATTTGTTCATATTCAAGTGAATATGAACAAATCCGCTGGTGCGGATAATATTTCACCAATTTTATTTTTTTCGCTTGCTAAAGCAAGTGCTTTAGCAAGCGAAAATCCTCCTCCTGCACATCAATAGAGCAGATGTCCGAAACGAGACCAGTAGACACATCCATTCTCGCAGGGGTTAAGAATTCATTTGAGTCACTCTTGAAAGTTTGAAAAGAAACAGTCGCCAACGATGGGTAACAGTTGGTTTGTTGTTGAGATTTAACATATTGCCAAAAAGCCCTAGGATTTTTAGAGATGGCTAATTCAATGTTTGCTATATACCTAGGTAGTCATCAAACATTTCGTTCTCCAGATCTTTGGCCTGTTGTCGTAAGGTAACAAAAGATTGATATTGTATGCAAAGGGCCTTGACGCAGAACGTCCGGTAAAATAAAAAGATCGATTCGGGACGACACTCGTCGCCATGACAGCATGCCCCGTTTTGGCAGGAAAAAATTAATTACGTTATAAAAATATCATATTAGGCCTCTGCGGCAAGAAAAAATATGGAATATTATTTTTAGACGTAATATTTTCTGGTTTTATATCACTACTCCATTACAATCCCCAGCCTGGTCTCATCTGCGTGTGCGTGTGGGGCACGGCGGGCAGTGGGCGCGACGGGCAGGCGGCCGCGCGCCGCGCCCAGCTGGCGCGCGACCTGTGGGGCGCCGGGCTCGCGGCCGCCGCCTGGCCCACCTGCAGTAACGACGCGCACGAGCTGGCGCGCGCCGGGGTCGTGCTGCTGCAGGAAGATGCTACTGTACGGGTGGCGTGCTGGGATGGAGTCAGGTACAAACACACACTAGTACCCACAGGTCGCGCCCAGCTGGCGCGCGACCTGTGGGGCGCCGGGCTCGCGGCCGCCGCCTGGCCCACCTGCAGTAACGACGCGCACGAGCTGGCGCGCGCCGGGGTCGTGCTGCTGCAGGAAGATGCTACTGTACGGGTGGCGTGCTGGGATGGAGTCAGGTACAAACACACACTAGTACGCCCAGCTGGCGCGCGACCTGTGTGTACGTATCTATTTCATTTCAACGCCGAGAATTGAAAAGTCAACTGTGCAATCATTTGTGGACATTACTTTTAGGGCGATATTATTATAATTAAACAGAAAAGATCAGATTTTTGTGTTTATTTGTTTATAATGGATTAAATAAAAAAATACTTAACCGATTTAAAAAATTCTTTCACCTATAGAAGGCTACATTATCAGCGAGTAACATGGCCTATATTTTATCGACTTCCACGCGAACAAAGTCGCGGTTAGAAGCTAGTTTTTAGATATAGACCCAAGGCCATTTGAATGCACCCCTCTGCAATATACCGTACAGCTTCCAGAACAAACAGCGGCTGATTTTTTTCATACATGATCTTATTTTAAACACACGAATTTTGTCCTTTCAGGTTGAGGGAACACAAAGTGCCATACATCGATGTTTTGGACTTTATCAAACAGAAACTTAACCCGGATACCGTTAAGAGCCCCGAAGGTAAGCTGAAAATAGGAACTGATTTTTTATCCTTATTATCCGCAGAGCAGTGGTGGGACAGTGGAAACGACCGTCACTTACGAGTTAACAAACAGTACTTTTTGTAAATTATTTATTTTACATTTTTAAGAATTATACAGGTTGGATTTTTAAGATGGGGCAGTAAGGGCCTTTACCATTGTAGCTACAAGAAAACGGTCTTAGGAGTCCGTCCATAACTTTTTGGACCATTTTGTTCCGCATTCACAGATTTTGAAAAAAAGTACAGTCAGCACGAAAATGGGCAGTTTTCTTAAAAACTTTTTTTGATGCCAATGGATCCTGTTTCATATAAGGATCAAAAAACTCTATTAGACCAACTGAGGTTTGAGTACTAGAAAAGTCAGAAATCGCAAAAAGCTTTTCCTTTACATTTCATAGAAAATTAGACTCTAACCTACTTTTATGGTAGATAAACTGACCGAAAAAAAAATTAATTTCAAATTTCGAACGAATACGTGCTATAATTTTATTTGCTTAGAGAACAAGATAAGTTTGTTGCTTGTGATTTCCGACGTTGACGTCCGACGTAATAATGTGCACTTTTGTGAAAATATACTAGACTTGTAAAATTAATTTAAGGAATAAGAAAAGAGGGAAGGATGGCGGCATTACATCGCCGCATGCGAACTACGCATCAAAGACCTGACGTCACACAACATCCTGACGTCACACAAATCCTGCATCGCGCAATTAGAGTTTACCGCGCGATGGACATATATACAAGTGACCGACTTCAACCTCTGGGCAATTGCCCTCCAGACACAACACCCGTCTGGTCGGAGGATCCTCTCCCTTTTCTATGGTGGATGAGTGAACTTTACACCCTGTTCCTTATACCACTAAAGAAGAAACCAAAAGGGATTAAAATTAATTGAAAAAAGAGGAAAAAGGAATATATATTTATGTGCCGGTGTTTGTGTGTGTAGGTGTGCGTGGTGCCTGACTTGTTTAAACAAACATACTTCAATATATTATAAATACCCAGCAGGTACAAATCGTGCACTGAGCTGGTCTGAAGCTGAGAAGTCAAACTGCAGTCAAACGACATCAGTCACCTTCATCACAGCCAGTGAAAGAATGAGTAAAAACTCCAAGAGGCATTGTGAGAACCAGGTCAGTGACAATGGCAACCAGTGGACTTAACACGAACGCGATTTTGAAACTGAAAATACTCGCTTTCTCGCGCTCCTTCACAAAGATATTTAAATCAGAACCTCCTTTTTGCAGTTAGAATAAAAATACCCCCAACTCCTGTACTATTGTATGCAACAATGTTTTGCAGGCGTTATTAATTATTTTTACTCAATTTTACGTACAGAATGCGGGGATAGCGGCAATGTAATAGGTCCTTTTACACCCTATATAATAATTATTTATCTGTTTTTTTTTTTAATATTCATCTCGACTTCTAAAACAGACATAAAATATTTTTCTTATATTTTAAGGCGGAGGCATTCTTCTAACAAAATATATATAAGATAAAATCTCTGAATTTAACAGGAATTGTAAATTTCAAATAAACAATCGTGTTGCTCTGAAAAACAAAAATTTTATTTTAGTACTCACATACATACATTAAAAAATACACTGATAAGCTTAAATCATTCTATCCTACCTGAAAAACAAAGAAACGACATTAAAAGTATATTATTTAATAACAATTCCTTTTTATAATGTTTCAACAATTAAAATGATTGTCACGGTGAAAACGACAGTCAACATCCATCCTGCTTTACTCGCCGAGTTGACTGTCTCGCTAACAGCGCCATCTATTGAAATACTTATGTTCAAACTAATTAAAGAAATTATTATTTATTTACATATATATTTTTTTCTTTCAATTTCACAGATAAACATACAAATAACATCGATCCTAGTATCCTTAGGCCTGCAGCCCGTACTGAGTCGGGTCCGGGTCAATGTACTCGCGCTGTCGTGCGAAGCGTCCTGCGTGCGTATGTTAGCGGCGTCGATAGGCGCGCCGCTTGATGTCGATGAGCTAGCGCACGCATTTACACCGGTTTGCGAAGCGTGAGTATATACACAAAGTATCATCACGCTACATACATAAAGTATCATCACGCTAATATTCCCAATGGTTATATAAGCTAATATTCAATGGTTAGACAGAGGTCTTTATGGTACACACAATTCGCCAGTTATATTTGAGGAAAAAATCCAGACACCGGACTGCTACTGGAAGGTCCTTAACTGCAATAGTGTGTACAGGACTTGGCTGGCTTTGGCTTGGGGTGTGTAATGGGACCTTATATAGATAAGGTCCCATTAAAATAGATGGACAAACTTTTATAAATCATTCAGACCACCAAAATAAGGACAATGCTAAAATAATAAATTAGATCTTACAAGGAAAATAAATCTGCTAACGAAAATACACAAAAAAATGTTGGTTACCCAATGGCATTTCTTATTTTAGGTCAAAATAAAATCACTTTAATCAGTGTTTATTTTTGCTTGGATATCTTTGGTTACACGTACTAAACGCTGTGTTAAAATTTGTCCATCTATTTTAATGGGACCTTGTATATTTTCAATGGAAGTCGCTTTTCATGTCTGTCTGTGTGATCGCGTTTTCTTTCAAACTGCGCAACAGATTTTGATGCGGTTTTTACCATGATTTAGATAATTTATTTTTATAGAAGATTTATGTTTATAATACAGTAGCTTCCGCCAGCTGCTTCGCCCGCGTGATAACTTTATAAATTATAGCCTATGTTACTCATTGATAATATACAGCGTGTTACAGAAATTGCGTGCCATAGCTTAGGGATATGTTCAGTATCGATAAAGGAACCCAGGAAGAAAAAAAAAAAAAAAGAATTGCAAGATCAACCTTAACAGCCTGTGCAGTATCAACTGGAGATTTTTTTTTTTTTAATGTAGCCTTTTTTGACTTCATTAATTACAAACAAAAAAACTAATCTTTTCTCTGTAAAATATTAGTGTAGATTAATATTAAACTTGACAAATCTCAATGTTCTGCCAAATCATAAAAACCTTGCTAAGTAGTCGCTAGTTAAGGGCCTATGCCACCTCAAATTGCTTAGCACGATCCTCCCTTATATCGAAAATACTGCAAAATTTATTGAAATAAATACTAATTTATTTATCTTTATTTATTCAGGTTACAATGGGTCTATAGTGTTAGTAATAAAATGGCTTAGCCTATGTTAGTACTTAATAACTCAAACAAAACGGGTCCGGTTTGCAAGCGCCCACACTAGCAGGCTGTCTGCCCGGGCGGCTATCGATTGCAGGATAGTGTTGGGACTGCCACGCTGCCTGCGGAGTAGCGAATCTAGCATTCGCATTACATTAAAGTTGAGAATTAATGATATGTAATATGTTTGACGAAAACACGATTCCATAAACTTTTCTCGATTGAAACGAAAAATAAGCCGCTGGCATACAAAAATACTTCAGTCCTTCTTTAAGTTTATTAAAAAATAATAGACACATTTTTTTTTTACGCAATCTACGGATTACGGCGATACATTGAGTTAAAATGTGCCATGACGTCACGAGTATGTAGATTTTATACATACCTGTGACGTGGCGACCCCCACTCCCCAACTTAAAATGCGTTTTATCTAATTATTTTGTTATTAATATGATAAAGCAAAAAATACGTGTCTAATATTTTTTGTTTATCTGACTGACGGCCTAATTAGTTTTTTTTTTTTTTTTACCCAGGCATCATCCCTATTAGATCATGAAACTTGACATAATAACTGAACTAACTATAAAGCATACGCAACTTTTTTTTACCATTATTTCGCCGTAAAAAGAAATTAAGTACCTAAACTTTTGGCGTCTTGGAGCCGCGAGCTCCCCACTCAGTCTCGTTCTCACTCAGTCCGGGTGCAGTATGGTGCGAGCGCGATAGAAAGTGAATTTGAGCTGAGGTTCTATGGGCTCTTAATGATAAAAATAAAATGTTTTCGTTCAATAAAAAAATAAAAAATAAAATTCCTTTATTTCAGGTCCACATAACCCATATACGAAAACTTTAAATCACACACAAACACAAATAGATTCAAATAAATTCAACGAATTAAGACACTCTCACCACAAATTAAATACTTCAAATTCATAATCAATCAATTATCATTAGCTCATATTCATTAATTACAGTAGTCTCTCAATGCATGGTATAATAATATACTTCGCCAGGTATAGCATTCCGAGACACAGTGGTCACGTGGGTGACACAAGTCTACGTCACATCTGTGCTACCAGAAGTTTGTAATAACAACTCCCCAACCACCGTTATTACCTGTGCGAATCCGATAAAACAATGAGGTTTTAATTAACAATTACGTTGGTTTAAGTTTCAATTGAATTGTTTCGTTTGATTAGACACACGAAACGACAATTTAAATGCTTTGTACATATTTTTCAACAGAATGGTGGCTGAAAATCTTTCTTTAATCGTGTTTTGTTGCAATAATGTGGCAACTGGATAGTGACGTAAGCATGTGTTAGTCCCGGAGTGCCAGACCTTGTTTTATTAGACTATGGTTCAATGTATTGTGTGAGTTCATTTGAAAGTGAAATATCCCATTTAATTATAAACTGTTATCTTTACTGCCCTTTATAAAAACATTTGTTAATTATACAAAAGTATATATTGTATATACTTAGAGGCAGAGTTCAAGAAACATGAAGATAAGATAACGATGTATAAATAAATATGAATGCATCTCGTTCAAAGTTGCAGGGTTTAAGTTCAATGCATGCATTGATAACGATGCGTGTTTACATTATGCTGCTTCATGCTATCACTTGTACGGGATTGTGCTAAAGAAGCTTTTAGACCGAATTGTATTTACAAGCTACTTATGCTTCTTTAACCCGTACAACAAAGTTTATTTAAATCATTTATTAAACAGAAACTATGTCAAAAAGGTTTCTATAAAGTTAAAGATTACTTAGACGACAAAAAGGCTTGGGACTAATAAAGCTACTCCAATGTACCCCAAAGCAACAAACAAGTTTATTTGACTGTAAGTCAATTTATTTTAAATGTTGTTTTCATTTATCTACTCATTCAAATGTTTTATTTATTAGTTGTACATATTTTATGAGTTGATTGCAATTTGCGCTAATGTAAATTATTTTTGCATTTAAAGCATTATTATATAGTATCAAGTTTTTCCAACTGAACAGACAGCTGTGCTGCTGGGGAGTTTGTTGCGCCACTTCTTCTTCCCAGCTAATGCACTAGGAAGTGGTGAAGGGTGGGCGTTTTGGGGGACTGTCTTGTAATTTTGACGTTCGAAAAGTGCTCATTCTCAGCCTAGTTTGAATAAATGACTTTTGAATTTTGAATAAAAGAAGAATTTGTGAAGATACGTACGTACAAACAAATCTCATCTCCTTTTTCGCCTCAATACAGATCAAAAGTTAAAAAACGTATGCAACGTAGGTTGTATATACAATTTTACTGCTCAAAACCTTCTTTGGCACAACCCCATACAAGTTTTGGTAAGAAAGAGGAGTTGACGCATTTGGACGCTATAAGCCCTCGCAGATAAGAGATGACCAGTCACAACTGACGGCGCCCGTTCACGAACATGACGCGTGGAAATTAAAGACGTTTGACAGTGAATGAATTAAAGACGTTTATATTACTTTATTTCCAGATACCCAAAACGTCGCTGCATACTCGAGGATGTTCTACAAGAGCTTACAATTTTAGCTAAACAGAACCACCAATGTAGGGCGGCAGAGGAAACTCAACTCTTTGCTCTATACTCCATACCTGATTCATTATGTCGGTTAATTACGTGACCTACGGTACTTAGAATACTATAGTGTTCAGGAAAATATGGGATGAATGCCAAATGTTTTAATTATTATTTATTGTGCTGTTTTGGCGTGACATAAATATAATATAATTACAGCCTATTTTTAGCCCACAGAAGGGAAAAAGCCTCTTCTTATACAGAGAAGGCATTGAACACCACGCGTGCTCAAGGTGGATTGGAAATTTCAGACATATATTAAGACGCTGACAAGAGCTAAACCGCGATCACTGTCGGACTGCATAGAAAAGAAAGTCAAGCGCGATGACACAACGCTTGTAATTTATTGCAAAATATGAAGCAATTCTCTATTTACTTAAAAATTTGTTGTGTGATCAAAAATAAATACAACCAAGTTCTGCATTCAAATAAGACGTTCTTTTTATTAATTCAAATACCAAAATACGTTGATATTTAATACGGATATTTTGGATTGGAATTCAAGGTAAACGGTTAGTTTACTGTTAATTTGTATCGAGATATTTTTTCGAAACGTTTTTGTTAACAACCAAGCTCTGAGAAATATGTTCAAGATTAACATATATGTATTTTTTCCCCTACCAAAAACTGTATAGATTTGGTAACAAGCCTGCTTTTAACATTAGCCTCATGTCAGAGCCTTAATTATTACAAGCTTTTTATAAGTCAAATGATGGTAATTCGGTGATCGAAAGGTTACCACCGATTTTGATTTTTCTGTGTGAATTAAGTAATAAAAGTTTAAAACTAGTGTTAAAACAAAAAAACTTTATTGTAAGCATTTAATATTTTTAATGTAGGTTATTATGTATACCTACGTATTTAATTGTGTTTGTGTTGAAATTTAATTTATTTTTAACTAAAACATTGAGAGTTATTTCATTTCTACCTAAAATGCGATAAACAAAGTTTTGTTTCCTACACCAATAACAAAAAATGTAAATCTATTTACACGGTGCAAGATTTTGGAACGTTCAAGAGCAATAATCGCATGCCATAAAGCACGTTCAATTATGGCCACTCAAGAATTGCATGCGAGTGTTTACATGCGTGCGAATGGCATACAATAATTGAATGCAAGTTTTGCCGTTCAATCAAAGTACATGCGACTTACACCAAGGCAATTTTATTGCAATACGATTTTTGCATGCAAATTTTGCCTCGTCTTAAGAGGGCGTATTTATTTATTAAATATACTTTATTGTACACCAGATTATACATTACATAAAGAAAAAGTAATACACTACAAAATATAGGTACAATGGGCGGCCTTATCGCTTACTGCGATCTCTTACAGGTAACCTTGGAATGGACAGTGATTTTCTGGACATACAATCGGGCTGTCTTCGGTGCAAATAAAAGGTATATAAGTACAATATACTAATAGATACACATATAAATGCTTTATAATAGATACATACTTACTAACTATACAATATGAAATTTACTTCGCGAAAAAAAAAATCTGTTGTTCCCTACATTATAACGAGCTATGCGAACATAAATGTATAGAACAGCAGATTTTTTTTTTCGCTATTTCATGTTTGGCCCCATAGTGAAAGTTGTTCATAATGATGAGTACAATGACCCCTTAAGAGGATGGAAACGAATTAAATTTCACATTGTATAAGCAACGAAAATAAATGACGAATATTATTCTGTACGTACAACGGTACACTAGCGCCACTCCCTTAATAAAAGATTATCTCATGACTGAGAAGGAATTATGAATAACGGCTAATAAGGACCCTCGGTAAGTGTGTCTAGAATTTTCTAATACCTTTTATAAAGTTTCTTATTGAGACACGAAGCAACAAAATCGGATCTAAAGAAAAGCAGTCTAGAGCGTATTTTGTTGCTTCGCGTCTCAATATGAAAATGTATTAGAAAATTATGGACTAACTTCCCAAGGTAAGGACCCTCGGTAAGTTTGTCTTTTAGAGAACTTATTTCATATAGTACTTGTAGAGTTAAATGCGATTTTATTGAATGTGCTGTTATCGCATATACCAGCCAGTCTATTCTGCAAAAATCTCACCGAGAAAACTTGGTGAAGTGTGCGTGAAGTTAGCTGTCATTCCACCTAATGCTTGAGATTTACACTATTGACAGCTCACTCCAAGCTCACTTCACCTCAGTTTTCACGGTGAGATTATTGCAGAATAGCTCGGCAGTTTGAACGACAACTAACTTGCCCGTATCGTGCAACAATAACATTGTACGCATTGTTTAGACTGTGCCAGTCAATTGTATAGTACGAGTATGCCACAGGCAATAAACTTGCACCGTGTAAATGGAGCTTAAGTTATAAAAAAATTGCTTATCGTAACTCTTCTTATACCGCGAGAAGAACACTCAATACACATTTAAACGTGTGGGGTATCGTTGAAATCCATAATTAAAAACATAATTTTGTTTTTAACACCCAGTTGCAAAAAGACAAACATTAATGCCCCATTACCTAATGGATCATTCACGCTAATGATTTCATTAATTTCATCAAAGAATCATTAAAATCCAGTCTAATGTTGCTTTCTGCAACAAGTTGATGGACGATAAATATTCAATGACAGCTTTAAAAGTAAAAGTCCACTTCTGCAACTGGCTGTCAGTGACTTTTATTTTTATGTCAACTAGTTTGTGAGATGTGGGATGTTTTCGGTTAATACCGCAGAAATAACTTTTGTTTTTCAGTTTCTTTGAGAATGACCATGAAAAACAAACTTATTTTTGGTGTCGATGTCATCAATGTTGTTCTTACGTAAATATTCATCCCGACTACGAAACCCTTCTTTTTCTAGTTAGGCGTTGTAAGAACTTAAGAGCGTTTATTCTAAAAGTTGGCAACATCGCAAATAGCTGTCAAATATTTACCTGTTTTGATTAACTTTGCAATATTACTGTATGGAAATATGCAATATCGCTAACTAGTGAACAATATTATAACACATTTGATTTTGTAACCGTTTTAGGTATAAAAAAGGCATTTGGAAAGTTTCCAAATACTTTTTTTTACATCTAAAACTAAATATTCGGTGTTACAATATTAATTATTGCATTTCTTAATCAATATTTTAGTTCACTAGTTAGCCAAATTTCATATTTCCATACAGCAATATTGCCAAATTAATCAAAACAGCGAAATATTCGACTATTTGCGACGTTGCCCACTTTCAGAATGCACGCTCTTAAGCGACGTTAAAGCTTCTGGGTACTTACTTTTATTTCTTCGAACATACTTTAACTCTCATCCAGTATTACACCAAAGGAGATCTTAATAAATTAATTAAATAAGCACCTATTTTTGTAAGCAAATAATGTCAACACTTTGTTCGTTAAGGGGGATGCGCTAAGATAGCCCGCGAGATTCAAATTTTCTTTAGTTTTTTGCATTTTGCAGATCAGTGTCAGGTTCTATGTTTATTAAAATATGATTCGCGATCGTAACAAATATGACTTTACATAATTATAATCATTAAAATCAGCAATACAACTCCATAAGTTAGCATAATTGTCGAATCATGATTTCATGAAATTGTCATTCAATGGAATTACATGAGCTTAGAGAGTTGTATTGATCATTTTTATGATAATAATTCTATAATTAAACATTTGATACGACCGCGAATCATATTTAGGTCAACATAGAACATGATACTGACCTGCAAATTGCAAAAAACGTAAGAAAATTTGAATTTCGCGGGCTACCTTGACGCTTTCGCCTTAAACAACTTCTTAGCGTATCAATAGCAAACTAAATGGTCTCGGCACAGAATCAGGCTACGTGTTTGGCGCTAACACTAGTGTCCATCAGTTCCTGTAACCTGCAGCTGACAGGACACGCAGGTCATGATATTAAGAGCGTTTATCCTAAAAGTTGGCAGCGTCGCAAAACACTGTCAAAAATTTACCAGTTTCGATTAATTTGGCAATATTACTGTATGGAAATATGCAATATCGCTAACTAGGGAACAATATTATAACACTGAATTTGATGTTGTAACCGTTTTAGGTGTAAAAAAGGCATTTGGAAAGTTTCCAAATACTTTTTTTTAACTTCTAAAACTAAATATTCGGTGTTACAATATTAATTATTGCATTTCTAAATCAATATTTTAGTTCACTAGTTAGCCAAATTTCATATTTCCATACAGGAATATTGCCAAATTAACCAAAACTGGTAAATTTTTGACAGTGTTTTGCGACGTTGCCCAGTTTCAGAATAAAGGCTCTCAAGTGTCCCATCATTTAAATCGTTAAACAACTCATATTGAGACAATGCGTTTTGACACCTATCAATTTTATTGTATACAGTCCTTTCAGTTATTTCACATCTGACATCAACCTTATAGCCATGACAATAAAGATCACTGTGATGCAAAATCAGAGGTAAAATTACTGTGAAAGGACTGCAAACGCTTAGTTCAAAGTACTTTATTCTAATCGTGTTCAACTGATAAGTGTCAAGAACGCATTCTGTCAATAATAGTTGTAAATATTAGAAAAAAAACCCGTGAAAACTAATTTCAACTAATTATATTATTAAACGGCATAGTTTATTAATGTTCAAGCGATTTTGTTCATTTGGTTTTTAAGTTTGCACTACTAAACTGTCGAGCCATTTTCGATGAGATTTGGAGTTCTTTACAAAGAGAAGGAAAATTGATTCTATTCGATTGCATGCAGCCCAAAAGATTTAAATCGTTAGATTCGCTCTCACCCTCCCCCTGAGGTCGCGTGAAAAAGTGTCCATATTGAGAAGAGTGAGCTTACACATACCGCATGGAATGATAGATACAATTTTCGGTACCTACAGTATTTTTATCTCACGAAGCGACGCGCGCTTTACTTGTGGTTACCAAGTGTGTGTAAGCGCGGGAGCTCTCGGTACCGTCCGAGACAATAGCGAAGACCGAAGTGTGTGTGCTTGTGTATGTGTATGTGCACACATTCACAGCGTGTTTGCACACTTGGTTACCACAAGTAAAGCGCGCTTCGCTTCGTGAGATAAAAATAATACTATATCGGTGAGCAAGATAATATTATTCAAATTTCATTCTCAACGAAAGAGAAATGTGACCATCTATTGACGCAGTCGAGCGAATCTATCGATTTAAATCGTCGATGCAGGCAAAGCCGGGGGCATTAATTAAGTACAGTGAAAACCGTTTATAACGACTTCGAAGGGACCGTCGGATTACGGTTGTTATAGCCGATAGTCGTTATAACCAAAATCTATGTTAAGATTTCCTCAAGATTTCGTCGTAATAACCGGTACGTCGCTTTAAGCGAAGTCGTTATAAACGGTTTTCACTGTATAACAATAACTTTTATTTGTCAATTTTTCCCATGACTTTATGAATATCACTGTAACAGTATACTTAAGTATAATTTTACAGTAAATGTCAAATTTTCGAGTCCCACTGTCGAGAGAATGCCTTCTTGATTTCCATACTAATGCTGCGGCCGCATTTGCGTCTATCGTGACGAAACTTCGCACAGTGATACGATACACGCAGATGTGTCCAACCATTATCGGCTATCTTCGCGATAGTTCGGGCTGCGTAGCACTTATCGCCCGGGTGGCGGTACATATTAAACGTGGCGGAGCCGCTAATGTGCCCACCGCATTAGCGAGATAACTTTTTAGCGAGCAAGACATACGAAGCTTTGGCACGCATTGCTTTGACACAATAGACACCGATGCGGCCGCAGCATAACAAATATGCGTTTTGCGAATTTGATCCTTATTACAACTAGAAATTGTCCAACTGACAGGTGTCAGGAACGCACTCTCTCGACGGCCGGTCTCTAATATCGTACATTCACTGTGTATCGGTCAGACTTTAGTGAATGTTAACATGCACCGATGTACGTCAACAAACACAAATTTCGATGGTGTGTTGGAAATTGTTTTATTAATTTACTTTAATTGGATATACACCAGTGAATGTTAACATACACCAAGGCAATTCTGTGAATCTTAGATTCAGCGATTTATAAATTGAATGAATATTTTTCGCGTAATTCGTTGAAACAAACGCCAGCGTTTGTTCAAAAAGCGAAAAAGTCAAGTAAAATATTAGTAAAAATCACCCTGACTGATCCCTGGATACTTTTTGTGTAAAGCTTCGATCAACAATAATTGATTTCCGATGAGCACATCAAAAACGACCGGAAAAATAAGATCACAAATAATGTTGTGGTCATAGTTTTTTCAACCTTATTGCTTAGAAATTATGTTTTATTTTTCTATAAATATTATTGTTCAATTATTATTTTTTAAGCTATTGCATAGCTTTTATCGGAGACTCTGAGCGCGGCGACCGAATGTAGAAATTCCGTAACGAAAAAAAAACCTGACGCGAAAGTTTGTGAGGATGGATGGATGGATGTTTGTTACTCTTTCACGCTAAAACTACCGAACGGATTTTAATGAAACTTTACAGTAATGTGGCTTATATATCAGAATAACACATAGGCTACAATTTATAAAGATTTTATGTGATTTAGCCATAATATAACGATAAGTATCCAGTAAGTCGGAAAAAATCCTGCCCTCTGAGATCTATCTTTGCGTGCGCTGCCTAAACCGCTGGAGTTACATGAAAAGAATGTATTGTGGGGTTGTTTGTCTTAAAGAGTTCTAAATAAAAGTCCGCGACAGCATATATCTACCTTTTATGTGGAAGCCATTATAGCCAAAATAGTGAGCTATAAATACATTTAAATTGAATACTTTTTTTAAGTTGCATATTTTAGAGTATTTAGTTAATTCGTATCAAAATAAATACCTTCATCGCTTTCGGTATTTAATGTAGATAAAATTTGTCTTTTACACTAAGTAATTTGGACTAACATTTTAAAAGTTAGAACGATAAGAATGACCTGCGACGAGTCGACGGCGGGCGCGCAGAACGAGGGTGGAGGGGCGGGATAGGCAATGACGCGCGATCGCCGAGTGCGCGACCCGAACGCGGGCAGAGCAGACGCGTGAGGGCAGACGTCATTGACGGTTGTGTAAATTCTGCGATTTAGGGGGGGGGTATAGGGGTATTTTTTAAAAAAAATATTTTAAATCAACAATATTATCTTCTTATTTTTGAATATATGCTAAGCAATAGCTTTACCGCGGCAGTCCTCGAGTGCCACACGTATTTTTTTTTTTTTTTTTTCAATCGTAGTAGGTAGTAAATATATTGCAACCGATATTAAACTTTATGTTTGAGTGTTAAGGTTTATAATCAAGTTATATGCAGCCACTCTAGCGATGTCTTCTTGTTCCTAATACTGAATCTAGTGCTACGAGTATTGTTGATCGAAGGTGTAAAGACAAAGTTATTTTTTTAGCAAATTGATTACCAATTTAAATTATCGTTTAGGTGTCCAATTGCTTAACATATTCAAGCAAGGGTGGGACACTAGTAGATTATAAAAATACTTATATAAGGTAGAAGTGGTAATTAGGACATTCACGATCAAATTTTAATGACGTAAAACCATTAGCAAGTCATTGTAATGTAACTCTTATCAAATTGTAATAAAGTATAAATTTGAATGATCGCCGTGAGTTTAATTGGCAACCATTCTAATTTATACCTTATCTTACTGAGATAAGAATTACATTCCAATGACTTAATAATGGTTTTACGTCGATCGTGAATGTACTACTTAAGTAGCCGAAGGCAGACAGTTTCAAATGTGTATCATTTTGTAAAGTCTTCAAAAGATTTGAAGCTATGTCTGACGTCGTCGGCTCAAACGGAAAGTTACTTGTCAATGGCCAATACTTTTATACAAACATAGTTTGTAATAATGAAAATAAACGACATTGTATTTCAATCGTTTTTAATTTTATTCACTTAAATATTCAGTCTTATACAATTTAAACCGCACGCCCAAACAATACAAATCACAAAATAAAATAATAACAGTTTAATAAATCTAAAAAACTATGCAAATACACTAAAAACAGTTCCTTTGATATTCATGAAATAATAATGACAAAAATAACATAATTGATTAATCTAATGATTATATTATAATTCTGAAGATACCGAAGATACATATTTGTTACGGTCGCGAATCATAATAAGATCAACATGCAAACTGACACTGACCGCAGCGACCTCTGCTATCAAAATTCAATTAAAAAATTCAAAATATTTTAATTTCACATAAACCTACAAGGGCACTTATGAAACGTCAGAAGCTAGGTGCACGGTTCCAATTTGTCGTTTCCTATGGAGAAGAGCCGGCAAGAAACTCCACGGTTACTCTTTTAAAAGTAAATGGTTTTTACAATGTTTCCAAGTTACAGTGTTAAAAGGTATGAGAGGACAGTGTAGGCCCATCAACAAGTACCAGTATCGCTGCAGTTAGCCTGCCTTTAAGGCGACCCAGTGCTCTGTAGAACCAAACTGCAGTCTTTGTGCAGCTGCAGGGAAGTCAGGAGGGCACAGAACAAGCGGGAAACCCTGTGGCGGGCCCAAAAAGGCAGCAAAAGCAATGTGGACTAAGGCAGGCGAGGCGAATCACGACCACGCACGCGCAAATGTGGTAAATTTGAATTTCGCGGGCTACTTTAGCGCTTCCCTCTTAACACTCTGATACGTCATTCATAAAAAATATTATAATAAATACATTTTATTCACATTATTCGACACAGTATCGTAACACTGTTTATTTCTAATATGACCTTCATTTTAATTATTGATGTAGGTACTAATACAAGAATAGGTATAATATCCAATGCTCGTCAATGCGTAATGATAATGTGTGATCTGGCCGTGATTATAATTTAATTTATTTAAAATATTTGAATATTACAATGACCTTGATATTTTTAGTCATAAGATTTAAGCCTACTAAATTAGGCCTCTTCCACATTACGGTATAAATGCTGATACAGGTTTTGCTACTTGAATTGAGCAACATTTTTGTTACATTCTTGATACTCGCAATTCAATGTCAAAGTTATTGACAGTTCGCGCAAGATAAGTCTGCGCGCGACTGTTGGCGCTGGCGTGCTTGTTTCTATACTACAGTAAAGAATTGATACATATAAAAAATATTAAATCTTTATTAATAAATATTATGTATTAATTTTATATTTTCTTTATTTCATTTAAGTATATACCTACATATAATTTACATTTTTTAATATTTTATTAATTTTATATTATTATTACTTAAATCAATAATTCTATACTTAATTTGACCTAACATAAACGACAAGACGGTGGCATATTTAGTAGTTCTGATTTCAGCCGCGCGCAGACTTAGGCAATAAACAACAAAACTTTATTTTTTATTATGTATCTTGCGAGCACTCTAGTCACAGTCAGCCTCAATAAGATGACATATACATCGACAAGAATTTATATAACTGTACAATCTTTATTCCTTATTATTGTAGACTTGTCAATTTGTAGAACCACAAAACATGTTACTCATTGGGTAGGTACTTAATTTTAGCTGCTCATTGAAACTGTAATATGGAACACAAATTATAAGCAATTAAATGAATTATTGTTATGTATACACCTTTTTGAGGCTGACCGTAACTGAAACTTGTATTTTAATAAAAAATGGCATTTATTTTAATTTCATCTCAGATCTGATGCCACCAACTGCATCAAACCGCGTGAAAAATTATCTTATATTAGTGAAAATGGATAACAGCCTCATTTTGAATTTTGGTAACGTTTTTTTTTGTCGCTTTGAGATTTTTTCTTCAAATATACTTTCAAAGTTTACTCAGTTGCTTGGCAAAGCCATCACTCGCCTCCTGCCATCTGCTGTTGTTTCTTTATTTATACATTTATTTCAGTATTTAGTCCACCGTACACGTGAACTAGTCCTCTACAAAGTATATGCTCGATCCTCATTCATCTTATAGATCAGGGGTGCAAAGGTCATATGCACCGGCGGGACACTTGGCAGATTCACTCCACTATCATACGTGTTACATCGAGGAGCCGTGACCAGGATACAGGTGACGATGGAGAGAAACATGGCTATTAATGCCCAGAACATGAGGACTAGGAAGAAGCGGGTCCGGCGCCATGTTATTTCTTGACGGGCAGTCTGAACTTCTTCTGTGGTAAGTGGTCTGAAACAAGGAAGTACGTGGATTACGTGAATACAGTCAAACCAAAAAAGTTATACACTTCGGTAATCTTCGCGTTTCCGAATTAGCATGAACGGCGCGCCACGGATTAGGTAACCCGATAGGCAATGCTTCTAAGTTTTGTACTGCCGTGCTTTTGTAGTAGTGCAGGTATCATTGCGCTGTTGTACGAAGCTCTCCCTCTTTACCTACTCCAGACGCAGATCGTCATCTGTCACTCAGAAGATTTGAAAAGTTTTTTGGACAGAAAGGCCGCTACAACTCTCAGAAATTGCTAAAATCATAGGAACTACACTACTACAAACTATGAAATCTGTTCTCAAAGGAAATAAAATTATAACGCGGATTTTTGTTCTTTTTCGGCCAGTCTTCATTGTAGCGGCCAGTCTATCTACAATAAAAAAGTAAAGAAGTTTGGAGTCTCATTTCCTACGAACTGTATGGGAAAAGATTTTTTGCGATTTCTGACCTTCATAGTAGGTAGATAAAAGTCAGCTGTTGGCCCGATAGAGTATTTTGATCCTTATAAGAAACAGGATCAATTGGCAGCAAAAATTGATAATTTTCTTGCTGACTGCGCAGTTGTTGCAAAATCTCTGGATGGGGATCAAATTTCTCAAAAAAAGAAGGACAGGCTGACCGTTTTACTGGAACTGCAAATGTTAAGGTTTTTGTTGGAATAGGAATAAAATTGTATAGAAATTGCCAAGAATTGCACAGTTTAGTGGCTCGTGTAAGAGCACCGTAAGGTTGTCATTGCTGCCCCGTCTCAAAATTCCACCCTGTATAAAATAGTATTGACCAATCGGCCTAGCCTTTTCCCAACTATGTTGGGGTCGGCTTCCAGTCTAACCGGACGCAGCTGAATACTGTATTTTACATGGAGCGACTGCCTATCTGACCTCCACAACCCAGTAACTTGGTTGCGGAGGTCAGATAGGTATTTTTGTTGTCATCACCTACCAATTAATCTGCCTAGTATTTTCCACAACCCAGTAACCGGTTAATACGATATTCCATGGTAAGACTGGTTGTCAGACTCGTGTTTCTGACGACCCGTAACCACTGTCAAAAATACACGAATGACAGCCGGGACCAACGGCTGAACGTGCTTTCCGAGGCACGGAGGAGTCTCGGTATGTTAAGATGGTCACACATCCACAGACCAACCCCGGCAAGCGTAGCTTAACCTGATGGATCGAACCGTGCGGCTGTTATTACTTAGCCACAAGCTCCAATACAATAGTATGTTTTATGTCAAAACATATAAGTACCTACTTATGTATATAAAACTAAACATTCAGTGTTACATAATGTACGATATTAAAGATTGCAATAATTCATAAATAAATAGTTGCCAACCAAACACAATACGGATCTTTGAACCCAGAACCGAGAAGTCACATTTAACTGATTAAAATACAATTAGTTCCAAGAGTCTTCCAAACTATACCTACCTACTTCAAATTATCGTATTTTTATCTCCAATAACCACGTCAGGTTATTTCGGGTCAAATATAATTAGGTATCACAAGACTCTGGTAGTAGGCCTAAATTGGTTTACAAATTATATTTACAAAATACCTATTTATGAGACTGATAATATAAAAATAGCGGCTAATCTCCCTATGCACTAGTCCCGCTATGCTCGACTCGTAAAATACCTACAAAAAATTATCGCTATGCACGAAATCACATTCGCGGGCAGTGATGAAGAAAACTGTTACAGTGTAATATTTTATTTAACCTTTAGGGGTATGAGGAACAGGGTGTAAAGTTCACTCATCCCCCATAGAAAAGGGAGGATCCTCCGACCAGACGGGTGTCATGTCTGGCGGGCAATTGCCCAGAGGTTGAAGTCGTGAGCTTGTATATATGTCCACCGCGCGGTAAACTCTAGTTGCACGATGCAGGATTTGAGTGACGTCAGGATGTTGTGTGACGTCAAGTCTTTGATGCGTAGTTCGCATGTGGCGGTGTAGATGCCGCCACAAACCATTTAAAAAGTAAATTATGTTAACCTAGTATGTAAATATGTTATCCTATTCTTAATCATCATAAAATATATTAAAAACAGATCAAGCTTTGCGCTTGTTATGAGAAGCATGAGTCAAAAGTAAATTATGTAAACCTAGTATGTAAATATGTTATCCTTTTCCTAATCATCATTAAACATATTCAAATAGATCAAGCTTTGCGCTTGTTATGAGAAGCATGAGTCGAACTGGTTTTTTCAGGGTAACCATAACAATGAGCCCTTCCGCGAATCATCACCTATACCTACCCTAATTGCTAACACGATCAATCAGAATCTGAATAGTTTTGAAACAGATTGCTAATCCATTGCTACATAAGTTCGAAAAAAAATCTGCTCCTCAACGTAAATACTTAAAGAAAAAAAAAAAAAATCAAACCAAAACCAAATTATCGAGAAAGAAATGTTAATTTAAATATAATATAAATTACCTAGTACTAATAATTTGATTCGTATTAAAGTCTGTGATAGTCATACCTCATTCTGTGATTTAAATAGTCATATCTCATTCTGTGATTAAAATAGTCATATCTCATTCTGTGATTAAAATAGTCATATCTCATTCTGTGATTTAAATTGTCATATCTCATTCGGTGATTTAAATAGTCATATCTCATTCTGTGATTTAAATAGTCATATCTCATTCTGTGATTTAAATTGTCATATCTCATTCTGTGATTTAAATTGTCATATCTCATTCTGTGATTTAAATAGTCATATCTCATTCTGTGATTTAAATTGTCGTATCTCATTCTGTGATTTAAATAGTCATATCTCATTCTGTGATTTAAATTGTCATATCTCATTCTGTGATTAAAATAGTCATATCTCATTCTGTGATTTAAATAGTCATATCTCATTCTGTGATTTAAATTGTCATATCTCATTCTGTGATTTAAATAGTCATATCTCATTCTGTGATTTAAATTGTCATATCTCATTCTGTGATTTAAATTGTCATATCTCATTCTGTGATTTAAATAGTCATATCTCATTCTGTGATTTAAATTGTCATATCTCATTCTGTGATTTAAATAGTCATATCTCATTCTGTGATTTAAATAGTAATACTTACCTATATCTCTTTTTTTTTTGGTTTTTCTGACTTTTTATAAATAATTGATTATTTGTGTAATTAATAAGACTAAAATGTTATGAATACAGATGATTTGACTTTGAGAACGGGCTTTTTATTTACGCTCTTTTATATTTTACTAGTGTACTGCCCGCGACTTCATCTTTAAGTTAATTCAGGATTTGAACTATTTGTGTAACAAATGTCATCCCGATCCGTGAAGCAGGAGTGCGTAACAAACATCGTAACTTACACATTTATATGTAATATTACGAGTAGTAAGATAGGATTTGTAACGAAGTCTATAGACTTCGTTAAATTTTGTAGGTCCAGTATTGACTTTCAGCTCTATTCATAAATATTTCTTAACTTAAAATTGCTCTGAAATTCGTTTGAATTTATCTGTCATTTTGACTTTTTTGACTGTCAGAACGAGACAAAACAAATTTTAACTTGCATACGCTTACACCTATACGAATAGCGCTATAATTTTTTTAACTTTAATTTAAATACCTTTCTTTCCAACAGTTGGAAAGAAAACTATTTAAATTCCATTGTTTACGTAGAATCGAAGAATTGCGTGCATAGCGAAATTTTTTAGTAGGTATTTTTCGAGTCGAGCATAGCGGGACTACAGCATAGGGGGACTAACCGACAAATCGAAGCATAAAGTTATACTCCTGTTCATTTTGACATAAAGTAAGTGTACCGTCTCTTTACATATACGAAACATGTATGTTTGTGAGGAAGCACAGGGAATTATTTAGTACTGCAGATGATTTATATCCTCGTAATCGACGAGACCCCCACAGGCTCGTACTGGATATCCTTCCGAGACTAGCTAAATATAATAAAAGTTGTATATCTATGTGTGTCCGTATATATAATAAGATACCAAGTAATCTCAAGACATTAAATATTAGATTATTCAAAAATAAATTGCATGAATGGTTGTGTAGTCATAGTTTTTATAGTGTCAAAGACTTCTTTGAAAACAAATTGTAAAATTGCATGTAAAATTTGTACGCTTATCACTGTTAAGCAAAAACATGTATGCTCTTGTTATTTTTTTTGTATTTTACCATCTTTTTATACCATGTTTTTAAGCAAATAAATATTATTCTATTCTATTCTATTCTATTCTATGATATTTCAGCATTTTCTCTGGGTTAAGCTCCCATTCAGACGGGCGTTCTTTTTTTAACGCGAAGTTTTAAACTGTCCTCTGGATTTTCAACTCTCAGTGTCAAATCGAGCTTTGAAAATCCAACAGAGTGCATTACTAGCACTAATATCGGCGTAAATTGTGGTTTGAAAATTAACCTCAAGAATTGTCAAATAAAAAATATCTTTAAAAGGTGATTTAAAATTAAATTAATCAAATCCAAGCACTCAATTTGTAAGTGCCATTATAAATTGCGATCCACAGGTACAGTCGCTAGCACTATTATGTATATATTTAGCAACTTTTAAACGTTATTTGCTCCTACTGCGTTGATTGTAATTTTATGTTGTTACCATCATAGTGTTTTGGGACCCACACTAATATGAAATAGGTCTTACCTCAAATTTGTAGTCGTTATTCCATGATAAAATCGCTTTTGCATATATCCCTTATCTTTTGATACCTATATTCCTCTGTAGGTAAATTTCTGCGCTTGAAATATTAAATAAATAAATACTAGCTGCGCCCCGCGGTTTCACCCGCATAATTCTCGATCTCGTGCGAGTATCGGGATAAAAAGTATCCTATGTCCTAATCCAGGTCATGGTCGACCGATATGTCAAATTTCATCCAAATCTGTTAAGCCATTTTAGCGTGAAAGCGTAACAAACAAACAAACTCACTTTCGCATTTATAATAATACTAGCTTTTGCCCGCGGCTTCGTCCGCGTGGTTATCGGAGGAACGTGCTAGTGATTCAGAGTATCCTATGTCTATCTGCCTTTCAAGCCCCCCGCCCCAAGATTACCCCCCCCTAAGATTATTTTTGAGACAAAAAGTATCCTAAGTCCTTCTCCAGGATACCATCTATCTTCTTGCCGAATTTTATCGAAATCCGTTCAGTGGTTTCGCCGTGAAAAGGTAACTTACAGACAGACACACAGAGTTACTTTGGAATTTATAATATTAGTATGGATTAGTTACTGCGGCTTCACCCGCGTGGTTGTCGGAAAATATCCCACAGGAATGTGCTACCGGGATTCAGAATATCCTATGTCCTAACCCAGGCCATGGCCTATCCGTATGCCTTTCATCTAAATCCATTCAGCCGTTACGGCATTAAAAGGTAAGAGGTACATAATAAATCTGTTTTAGGGTTCCGTACCCTGAAATAATTTTTTTTATCCCTTAAAGGATGAGTTCATTGTCTGTCAAGACCCTTTTTCTCAGAAACGCGTGGAGGCATCAAGTTGAAGTAGATATCAAAAACTTAGATCTCTTGGAGCTGTAACGAAAATCAAACTTCCAAGTCAACGCAATAAAAAAATACAGTCATCTAAGGCGCATATTTTAACAGTCGTAAATAAACCAGTCTATTTGGTAGGTACTCTCCGTTGGCCTAGCAGCATGAAGTTTGGCGAGAAGCAAGGTCAAATAAAGAGGAAAATCACAAAATTGGTAATTTATAGATAGTTAGATATGAACTTTAAAGTTAAGTTTGTTCTTCAATCTGAGATCAAAAATTCATAGGCTGTGTCTTGAAACAACATTTAGTCTGTATTTCATAACTCTATTAAAAGTTATTTATTTAAGGGCGCAAGTCCTACTCACACTTGTCCGGTATTTAAAATAATTAAAACAGGTTTATATGATTCTAAATGTCTTACTTAAATAACTAATTATTCATTTTACTATTATTATCACCATTAATTTGTTATACTCTAGCGCCGCCATTCAACACAAATAATACCTACATGTTAGAAAGGTTAGTTTATGAGTTTAAATTGTAATAACTTTTGACAGAGTGGGCCGATTTTAATGAAATAAAGACTACTAAATGTTAATTTAAAATACGGACTCTTACTGTATTTCCAATCCCTTAAATCTCTTGAGAAGAAGACACAAAAAAAAACAACATTGCTTGTGAATTTTAATAATCCACCCCTATTTTACTCCTTTAAGGGATGATTTTACAAAAACGCTGAAATTCGTAAAATTTTTTTTCTTACCATAAGCATAAATTTGAATTTTTATATTCCTAACTTAAAAAATGCTGTATTTCCCATACAAACTTTCATCCTCTATATCACCCCCTTTAGGATTATTTATGAAACAAAAAGTACCCTATGTCCTTCTCCAGGATGCCATCTACCTCCTTGCCAAATTTAATCGAAATCCGTTTAGTGATTTAGGCGTGAAAAGTTAACAGACAGACAGTTAGGTACTTTCGAATTTATAATATTAGTATTGGAGTATGGATGATAGTTTTGGAACAGACTACATCATGACATCAACATTATTTCTCCAGTTATGTTACATAAGTCCCATTTAAATTTAATAGGGAGCTAACCTATTGCCCTAACCCGGGCTACAGATAAGAAACCCAAATACCGGGCTGTGTTACTGAGAAATTCGCAGAGCATGAAAACAGCCTGTTCACGACCTGGGGATCGAACCCAGGACACAACGATCAGCAGTCGCGTCTGCGACCACTGAAACAGTGAATCAGACCGAACTTAGAAATTAACCAATAATATTCCCACTGCTGGGACACAAGCTTCTCAGAGAGTGGGCCGGAATCCACCACGTGGACAAAGGGTTGGTGGATGTAACATACCTTAATTTTTTTTGCTCTAGGATATTTATTTATTTATTAAAACTTTTCACACTCAAAAAAGTACAAAGGCGGACTTAATGCCTTAGGCATTCTCTACCAGTCAACCAAGGGTGGTGAAGAGATTAGATGGCAGGATATGCTAGTGAGGAAACCAACATATCCTACACCATTGAGAGCAGTGGTCATGAAATAATTTACACAAAGTGTCTGCCTGGGTTCGAACCTTCGACATCGTACACAACTCGGTAACTCGTGCCCGTTTTCACTGGGTCACCACTGCTCTATGAAACTAGCAAAAATAAAGAAAAAATGCTGAAGGTATCTACCCAAATCGTCTACATCTTGCAGCTGAACCATGTGCCAGTAAAGGCTGTCTTTCAGGATCCATTTCTTTTAGTTTTCTTCTAAAGGAGTTTTTCACCGAAAAGGTCGTATTCTCTATTCTTATTCTTCAATCTTCCCTTTTTCAATTACCAGCCAGTAATATTCTTCTGTCAAAATTCTTCGTAAAATTGAATCTCTTTAGACACAACACTAAGCACTCAAAAGGTATTTCACAGGTTAAAAAAAGGACAATTTTATTTTCCCACCATCACGACTTCTCTTAAGTAAGTATTGTTAAAAGTGTTCACATAACCTCTCACTGGCTCAAACGAAACTATACTGATTGGGTTGAGTTAATTAGCAATAGTGTTAAATAGAAGTTTGTTATTGTGTTAATTACGTGACCGCTTATCTTCTCGTCTCGTACGGGGGTACATGATCATTAACGTTGTTTGTAAAGCTACGCTTGTATTACAGCGGGGCGGTAATCGGAGCGGTGTGATGGAAAAGTAAAGTGACTGTTCGCACTTCACACAAGCTGATATCAGACGATTCACCTGAGTGTGTTCGTTTTTGTTTCATGCCACGTTCACACGACACCGACAAAATATCTTAAGACGCAGATATATGCCAGTGACCTTGAGTGGTTAGCTTGCGTTGTCTGTACTGAGCTCACATAACGCGTCGAACGTGCAGGATAAGACTAGCCTATCAAGAAGCGCTGTCCCAAATTAGACGCATTATTAATTTATTATACATAAAACAAAACGTATTTTAATAAAACACGTATACTCAAAGATCTATAATTTAATCATCTTTAAAATGGCGTAAGTTTCAGAAAAATATGCTTGATAGATTTTGCGTGATTCTCAGTATTTTATCCGCGTTAGACATAAATTTACAAATCAGTTTCACTATGTAATATAAACATAATTTAAAATATTCCTATATTAAGTTATTAAAAAAATGTTTTAATTTAACATAATTATATTTCTTCCAAATCATTAACACTATAATTTAGACGTGATCTTCAGTATAAAATCATTAAAAGTCAGTTATTGTCGCCTTAAGAATGAACAATCATTTGCTCTTTCAATCTCTGGACTAGTAAATAGATATCTGTGGCGCACATTACTGCACTAGTGCGGTAATATAAAGTAAAAAGCACTCGTGTTAAATACACTGCATTATGACCCTAAAAGCGGTTTAATAAGAGCCACCTTACGAGCAAGTGTGTTGAAAAGCATTTTTTTTACTTGAGTTCAATATAAGGTTATCTTAGATACTATTAAAAGCCTTAAAATATATTTTATTAATACTGAAATAACCCCCAAACACATTAAAGCTATAATTTTAATAAATCAACCACATTTCAAAACAGTAGCACTACTCTAGCGCATGCGCGGTTATGTGCTGGGTACCTGTACCCAGCACATAACCGTGCATCAATAAAGCCATGCATAGGCGAAATTGTACTGAATTTCGTGAGATTTTTTTATTCTTGATTTTTAATTTCGACGTTTTATTATTTGAGTAGGTTCAATCCCAATGTATGAGAGTAGATAAAGTAGTGTATGAAACTGCATATATAACTAGGTATTACATAGGTATACCCATCATTATGCATCAGTTTCATAAACTACCATTTTAAACCTGAGTTCATTACGAGGTTATCTTAGACACGATTAAAAGCTATAAAATTATTATAAAAAATATTTTATTCATACCGAAATATAAATAAGTCCCAAACGCATTAAAGCTTTAATTTTAATAAATCAACCGCATTTCAAATATCTACCAGTGAATTAGTGACAATAAAATCTTAAAAGTATAAATCTTGACGCGGGCAGAATAGTCAACATCGGCTCAGATAAGCGAATAGCATATTTCGGTCAACATATCGTTGTATTGAACTAGGGCAGCGATATGATATAGTTTCACGCGAACATAATCGCGAACACTTATCTAGTTTTCAATATCAATAATTTGGTACTTGAGTAATCCCACTTGAAGTAACGAGGAAGCGTGTAACCGTGAAGTGGGTAACCTCGTACCGTTTCAAGTGGGTTTATTATTTAGTTACCTTCTATCGGAAAGGTATATTAATTATCAGTCCGTTCGTGTGAAAATGTCCCGATCTGTGTGGTTTCTGGTGTTATTGGCGTCGATATTATGTTGTTCTTGAAGCAGGGTATACAAAATACTTAGGAGTGCCTTATGGATTGATAAATAGTAGCAATACTTTTGGGGTAAGCATTTTGTAATTATTACATGTACATATAAATGACGAATATTCCCGATCAGTAACACCTTGTCGTCAACACTGACGACGATCGGGAAAAAATGTTTAATTCGTTCATAGTGTTGACGAACAGGTTTTTTTTTAAAGGATTTTTTTTTTTCAATTACCGTGTATCAGTAATACCGTGTCGTTAGAGCGTGCATTCTGAAAGTGGGCAACGTTGCATTTAGATGTCAAATATTTCGCTGTTTCGATTACTTTGGCAATATCACTTAAATCCAAAGTTTACAATCTATATTTGTTAAGTTTTACTACATGTGCTGTTTAATAAACCTTACAAATATGTAAGAAAGTTACAAGAACCTAATTAAATAACTTATAATTTATCACATTTGTAAATGCTGTTTAATAAAAATTTACATATTATGTAGAAAACGCCTGTAGATTTCGATGGCAGTATTGTATTTACAAATAGTTGAAGTTGTAAGTTACAATTTACATAAAATGTAAGTTTTAAAATTTGCTCGGTCGGTGTAAGGGCTACATTTCTGTTCATATTGTGTTCAAGTAAATGCACTATTTTTGTTATCAAATATTCTACAGTAAACTTGCTTACCCGACATTTTTTGTTCATATTTATCATATTAAAAGTAAAATGTATCCTTTTACGAAAAAATCGCCGTTGCCGTTCAATCACGTATGCATCATCACTAACATCAGTACATTCACTATTCGTTGTTAGAACCATTTTTTTGCATATAATATTTTAATTTCTAAAGTTGAGAACAAAATTGTAAAGTTTTGATACACCATAAGACCACCTGTCAGAATTATACTACAGTTTACAAAATATGTAAACTTGTAGTTACAATTATGTGTTCAATAAAGTAGTTTTCCCTACAAATATGTAAACTTACACTTATAAAGTGAGAATGTTTATTAAACAGAAATATGTAAAATTGTAGGTAAAATTTTACAATTTTGTAAATTTTCCACCATGACAAAAAACTTGTCATCTACAATTTCTAATTTTTAAGTTTTACTTAACAGGGCCCAGTTCGCAAGTTCTTGACCCTTGAAACTTATTAATTAATGAACTATAAAATACGACGATTACAATAATATAACAATCATTATCGAACTTTGGTTGTAACTACCTATGCAATCGTCCATTTCCCCACCAGAGATGTCCTTTCCAAATGGCTTTTTTACACCTGAAACGGTTACAACAACAAAGTTAGTATTATAATTGCAATATATTATTAATATTCTAGTTCACTAGTTAGCAATAGTCATCAATAAATGTGGTAGACAACTTATTCTCATAAGTTGTCACACACAAGAATATTATTCTTCACAATATATACTTTCTCTCCAAACTCCATACTATATTCAGCTGCATGTCTTTCCTGTCCGCATATCCTCCGCCCCTAAGACGACCCACTGACATGATGATGGTCTGGCGGCTTGAGTAATTTATGCAGCCTACCCAAATGTCCTTTCTTTGGTATTGTTCGTCAAATCGTTGAGCTCCTTAAATTCTGAGTTGATCTGCATGGTCACTGATAAATGCGTGCACTTACTGGACAGGTCCACTCAATCTGTGTGGTTCTTTCCTTAAAAGACCATTTAGACCATTTTAGATCTACATGATCTTCACATGAACTGACCAAGATTATGTCTTTAAAAGAGACTGTGACCCTCTGAGTTTGTTTCGGCCTTTCTTCTCGGAGTAGTCAGATAGGAAACACCGACCTCATCTAGTTTAAAAAAATATGATTGAGGTGTAAAAGTGTTTTGTACAAACCTACTTACATAAATAAAAATCATTTATCATTTGTCAAAATATACATGAGATTTTATTTTCACGGTTTATAATCCTGTATTCGCTTAGAAAAACCTACATTTAAAATTAGCCTTCCGCGAGGGCTCCCGGCATCCCATATGCGACCAGGTGAACCGAGACGCCGGCACTGAACGTGTCAACACCCTCGATACGTCATTCATAAAAAATATTATTATAAATACATTTTATTCACATTATTCGACACAGTATCGTAACACTGTTTATTTCTAATATGACCTTCATTTTAATGATTGATGTAGGTACTAATACAAGATAATAGGTATCCAATGCACGTCAATGTATAATGATAATGTGTGATCTGGGTGTGATTATAATTTAATTGATTAAAAATGTTTCAAATGTTACGTCATTGCAATACAAATTTTTGCCATAAGATTCTAGCCTACTAAATTATGCCTCTTCCACATTACGGTATGAATATCGATACAGGTTTTGCAACTTGAATTGAGCAACATTTTTGGTTGCATTCTTGATATACGCACTTCAATGTCAAAGTCATTTAAAGTGCGTACAACATAAAGGACATCGCTCATTATAGCAGCACGACTCCGACACGGCAAATAACTTGTCATTTAAGTTATAATTGTAAGTCAAATACATTAAACACTATTCTACGATGGCTATACAGAATAGTGGACGGCTCACGGGCAGTGAGCTGCCTGCACGCCCTCACACGTAGCGCCGACAGCACGCTTCAAGCGAGGAACCCGCTCCCCGGCGAAGAAACGCCTGCAGGCGGTATGCATGCCGGTGCCTCGGCGTCCGCGCGGTGATGCTTCGCCGGCCGTGCGGTGACGCCTCGCCAGCCGCGCGGTGACGCCTTACTTGTGAATAAACAACAAGCTGCCATCAGCGCGTGGCGTGCCGGCAGCGAGCGGTCGCCTTGCCGACGTCGCCGCGTCGCGTTGGCGACTAGCGGTCGTCGTGCTATGGGCGCGTTGGCGACTAGCAGTTGCCTGGCTTGCGGCGCGTTGACGCCTAGATTTTTCGAGCCGGTGTCGGGTCATTACTGCGCTGGAGCGGTGCTGTTATGATGGGCGATGAACTTTAGTCTGCGTGCGACTGTTGGCGCTGGCGTGCTTAATTATATACTACAGTATAGAATTAATATATAAAAAAGTATTTAATCTATATTAATATATTATTTATCTCATATTAATATTAATTACTTAAATAATTCTATACTTAATTTGACCTTACATAAACGACAAGACGGCGGCATACTTATTAGTTTCGATTTCTGCCGCGCACAGACTTAGGTATCTTGTGAGTACTCTAGGCACAGTCAGACTCAACAAGCTGTACCTATACATCGACAAGAATTCATTTAACTGTCTACCATCTTTATTCCATAATATTGTATCTATCAATTTGTAGAGCCACAAAACATGTTATACATTGGGTACTTAACTCTAAATGCTCATTATAACTGTATTATGGAAGACCAATACATAATAATTAAGCAATTAAATGACATAAACCGATACTTTATTAAAAAAAATAAGTGCAGTTATTTTTATTTCATCTCAGATTTGATGCCACCAACTGCATCAAACCGCTTGAAAAGTGACCTTGTATTGGTGAAAACGGATAATAGTCACATTTTGAATTTTGAGCCGATGCCATGTTTTCCTTGGTCGCTTCAATACTTTTTCTACAATTATACTTTCAAAGGTTACTTATTTGGTTAGCAAAGCCATCACTCGTCTCCTGCCATCTGCTGTTGCCTCTTTATTAATACATTTACGTTTTCAGGCCAACATTTCAGTATTTAGTCCACCGTTCACGTGAACTAGTCCTCTCTACAAAGTGTACGCTCGATCCTCATTCATCTTATAAATCAGGGGTGCAAAGGTCATATGCACCGGCGGGACACTTGGCAGATTCACTCCACTATCATACGTGTTACATCGAGGAGCCGTGACCAGGATATAGGTGACGATGGAGAGGAACATCGCTATTAATGCCCAGAACATGAGGACTAGGAAGCAGCGGGTCCGGCGCCATGCTGTTTCTTGACAGACGGTCTGAACTTCTTCTGTTGTTAGTGGTCTGAAACAAGGAAGTACGTGAATTACGTTAGTATAGTTAAACCAAAAAAGTTATGCACTTCGGTAATCTTCGCGTTTCCGAATTAGCATGAGCGTCGCGCCACAGATTAGGTAACCCACCCATAGGCAATGCTTCTAAGTTTTGTACTGCCGTGCTTTGTAGTAGTGCAGGTATCATTGCGCTGTTGTACGAAGCTCTCTCTCTTTACCTACTCCAGTCGCAGATCGTCATCTGTCACTCAGAACTTTTGAAAAGTTTTTTGGACAGAAAGGCCGCTATTACTCTCAGAAATCGCAAAAATCTTTTTTAAGGTTTTTGTTGGAATTTGAATAAAATTGTATAGATATTGCCAAAATTTCACCCTGTATACAATAGTATGTTTTATGTAAAAAAATATAAGTACTTATGTATATAAAACTCAACATTTAGTGTTACATACGATATTAAAGATTGCAATTCATAAATAAATTGTTGCAACCAAACACAATGCTGATCTTTGAACCCAGAACCGAGAACTCACATTTAACTGATTAAAATACAATTAGTTCCAAGAGTCTTCTAAACTACGAGTATACCTACATACCTACTTCAAATTATCGTATTTTCCAATAACCACGTCAGGTTATTTCGGGTCAAATATAATAATTAGGTGTCACAAGACTCGGTTAGTAGGCCTAAATTGGTTTATAAATTATACTTAAATACCTATTTAAGAGACTGATAATATAAAAATAGAAGCATAAAGTTATACTCTTGTTCATTTTGGCATTTTATGTAAGTGAACCAATGATATTTCAGCATTTTCTCTGAGTTAAACTCTTATTCAAACGGACGTCTATTTTTAACGCGAAGTTTAAACCATGCTCTGGATTTTCAACTCTCAGCGTTAAATCGAGCTTTGAAAATCCAACAGAGTGCATTCCTAGCACGTTGAAAAAGTGCACAGTTGGATTTTCAACTCACGCCGCTATTCCGAGCGTTGAAAATCCAGTTCGCGGCAAGAAGCGTCGCGTTAAAAAGAGCGCCCGTGCGAACGTAGACTATGACTAGCAATAACAACAAAAGAATACACCTGTATTCCACAAGTAAGGCTATAGAAATGCGTCGATAGGTATACCTAGTACCTACAGTACTACACAACCTAGATGTGAAAGTTTTCGTCCATTTATTTCAATTTTACCAATGTATTTAGTTAAGTATATGACTTTACAAGTTATTGTAAAGGTATTCGTAAAGATCATTATCACATAAAGCAGTAATAAAGATTAGTGATTTTGAAGGCGCACTCAATTCGGATGGTGATCGGTTTTACGAACTTTGCCGATGCTACATCTAAGTTATGTCGTACTGTACCTATGGTCTGATCCATATATCTGATGATAGTTTAAACAAACTATGTTCAATTTAAATTCTTACGCAATGACTCACTAAAGAGAAGTACCCTTTGACAGAAGTACACTTTCATCTGTATAGAGAAAGTCCCAAATTTATACCTCAAACTTTTTCAAAAAAATAATTGTTGGCATAAGGTTACTAAATAGTAATTGAACATTTTTCGGCAAGAATTGAGAATTCACCTCAATAAAATTGACAAATGAAAAATATCTATAAAAGGTGATTTAAAATTAAAATAATCAAATCCAAGCACTCAATTTGTAAGTGCCATTATAAATAGCGATCCACAAGTAAAGTCACTAGCACTAATATGTATATATTTAGCAACTTTTAAACGTGATTTGCTCCTACTGTGTTGATTGTAATTTTATGTTGTTACGATGTTTTGAAACCCACACTAATATGAAATAGGTCTTATCTCAAAGTTGTAATCGTTATTCCATGAGAAAATCCCTCTTGAATTTTGCTAAGTGGATACACATTAGCGCTCGTGACCATACGTTTTGTGATCCATTTTTTGATATACCTATCTTCCTCTGTAGGTACATTTCTGTGCTTGAAATATTAAATAAATAAATACTAGCTGGGCCCCGCGGTTTCACTTGCATAAGTCTCGATCTCATGCGAATATCGGGATAAAAAGTATTCTATGTCCTAAGCCAAGTCATGGTCGCCCCATATGTCAAATTTCATCTAAATCTGTTCAGCCTATTTAGCGTGAAAGCGTAACAAACAAACAAACTCACTTTCGCATTTATAATAATTATTAGTTAAGATATGTAGTTTTGGAACAGACTTGATATCATGACATAACATAACATTATTTCTCCAGTTATGTTAAGGTAGGTCCCATTTAATAGGGAGCTAACCTATTGCCCTAAACCGGGTTACAGATAAGAAATCCAGATACCGGGCGGTTACCGAGACATTCGCAGAGCACGAAAAGAGCCTTTTTTTTGGGTGTGAAATTATCAAATAATAAGCAATAGCATCTTGCCAGGAGCCACGGTATCCCTTTCGTACTTTCCCTTGACCCCGGCAGTCATCGGTCCTAGAGGACCTAGTCAGTTGTGCTGACATTTATTTAAAGCGCGCGTGGAACACAACGCGCCGTCGACCCGGGCCTGGTCCATATCGGACGGTGAGCTACCCATTGTTCACCGTTCGCAGGCCCGCGCCCACGGTGGCCGGTAGTCGGCCTGGGATACCCGACGCCTAGGGCGTATCCTGCGGCGGCTAGGGGCGCCGCAAAATCAGGACAGAACACTCAGCAGTCGTATTTGCGACCACTAATCAGACAGAAACTAGCAATTAGCCTATAATGTTCCCACTGCTGTGACACAAGCTAGTAAGCTTGTGTCTCAGCAGTGGGAACATTATAGGCAGAACACTTTCTAAGAGAGGACTCTTAGAAAGTAGCCGGAATCCACCACGCGGACACAGGGTTGGTGGATGTCACATACCTTCGTTTAGTTTGGTTCTAGGACATGCTGGTTTCCTCACTATGTTTTCCTTCACCGTTGAGAGAAGTGGTGATGGAATAATTTACACAAAGTGTCAAGTGCCTGGGTTTGAACCTCGCTCGACATCGCACACAACTTGGTAACTCGCGGTCGTTTTCACTAAGTCACTGCTCACTGAAACTAGCAATAATATAGTTAAAACATATAAAAACCTACCCAAATCGTCTACATCTTGCAGCTGAACCATGTGCCAGTAAAGGCTGTCTTTCAGGATCCATTTATTTTAGTTTTCTTTTTTTCTAGAAGATTTCACCGAAAAGGTCTCTATTCTTATCTTCAATCTTCCCTTTTTCAATTACCAGCCAGTCATATTCTTCTGTCAAAATGTTTCGTAAACTTGAATCTCTTTAGTCACAACACTAAACACTCAAAAGGTATTTCACAGGTTTAAAAAAAGAACAATTTTATTTTCCCACCATCACGACTTCTCTTAAGTAAGTATTGTTAAAAGTGTTCACATAACCTCTCACTGGCTCAAACGGAACTATACTGATTGGGTTGAGTTAATTAGCAATAGTGTTAAATAGAAGTTAGTTATTGTGTTAATTACGTGACCGCTTATCTTCTCGTTTCGTACGGGGGTACATGATCATTAACGTTGTTTGTAAAGCTACGCTTGTATTATAGCGGGGCGGTAAGCGGAGCGGGGTGAAAGAAAAGTAAAGTGACTGTTCGCACTTCACACAAGCTGATATCAGACGCTTCACTCGAGTGTGTATGTTTTTGTTTCATTCCACGTTCACACGACACCGACAAAATATCTTAAGACGCAGATATATGCCAGTGACCTAGAGTGGTTAGCTTGCGTTGTCTGTACTGAGCTCACATAACGCGTCGAACGTCCAGGATAAGACTAGCCTATCAAGGAGCGCTGTCCCAAATTAGACGCATTATTAATTTATTATACATAAAACAAAACGTATTTTAATAAAACACAAAGATCTATAATTAAATCATCTTTAAAATGGCAAAAATATGCTTGATAGATTTTGCGTGATTCTCAGTATTTTATCCGCGTTAGACATAAATTTACAAATCAATTTCACTATATATAAACATAATTTAAAATATTAAGCCTATATTAAGTTATTAAAAAAAAAATCTAATTTAACATAATTATATTTCTTCCGAATCATTAACACTATAATTTAGACGTGATCTTCAGTATAAAATCATTAAAAGTCAGTTATTGTCGCCTTAAGAATGAACGATTATTTGCTCTTTCAATCTCTGGACTAGTAAATAGATATCTGTGGCGCACATTGCTGCACTAGTGCGGTAATATAAAGTAAAAAGCACGCGTGTTAAATACACTGCATTATGACCGTAAAAGCGGTTCAATATGAGCCACCTTACGAGAGTTCAATATGAGGTTATCTTAGACACTATTAAAAGCCTTAAAACTATTATAAAATATAGTTTATTCATACTGAAATAACTCCCAAACACATTAAAGCAATCATTTTAATAAATCAACCACATTTCAAAACAGTTGCACCGCTCTAGTGCATGCGTGGTGATGTGCTGGGTGCAGGCGCCATTCATACGTGAAGTACTGAATTTCGTGGGATTTTTTAATTCTTGATCTTTAACTTTGACCTTTTATTATTTTAGTAGGTTCAATCCCAATGTATGAGAGTAGATAAAGTAGTGTATGAAACTGCATATATAACTAGGTATGACATAGGTATACCCATCATTATGCAACAGTTTCATAAACTACTATTTTAAACCTGAGTTCATTACGAGGTTATCTTAGACACGATTAAAAGCCATAAAACTATTATAAAAATATTTTATTCATACCGAAATATAAATAAGTCCCAAACGCATTAAAGCTATAATTTTAATAAATCAACCACATTTCTAATATCTACCAGTGAATTAGTGACAGTAAAATCTTAAAAGTATGTATCATGACACCGCTGGCAGAATAGTCAACATCGGCTCAGATAAGCGTATAGCATATTTCGGTCAAAATATCGTTGTATTGAACTAGGGCAGCGATATATATAGTTTTACGCAAACATAATCGCGAGCACTTATCTAGTTTTCAATATCAATAATTTGGTACTTGAGTAACCCCACTTGAAGTAACGAGGAAGCGTGTAACCGTGAAGTGGGTAACCTCGTACCGTTTCAAGTGGGTTTCTGTATCAAAACAGTTTATTATTTAGTTACCTTCTATCGGAAAGGTACATTAATTATCAGTCCGGTCTAACTATAGTTCCTGTGAAAATGCCCCGATCTGTGCGGTTTCTGGTATTATTGGCGTCGATATTATGTTGTTCCACACATGTTCGTACTCTTTTAGATACTTCTGCAACTCCGCCGGCTGGTATCATCGTAGGATCTTCGGATGAAGCAGGGTATACAAAATACTTGGGAGTGCCTTATGGATTGATAAATAGTAGCAATCCTTTTGGGGTAAGCATTACATGTACTTATAATACACGAATATTCCCGATCAGTAACACCTTGTCGCCAACACTGATGACGATCGGGAAAATATGTTTAATTCGTTCATAGTGTTGACGAACGGGACTTTTTTTCGATTACCCTCTATCAGTAATACGGTGTCGTTAGAGCGTGCATTCTGAAAGTGGGCAACGTCGCATTTAGATGTCAAGTATTTCGCTGTTTCGATTACTCTGGCAATATTTCTGTATGGAAATAAATATGAAATATGGCTAACTAGTGAACTAAAATATTGATTATGAAATGCAATAATTAATATCGTAATACCAAATATTTAGTTTTAGATGTATAAAAGTATTTGGAAAGAACATGTCCATTTTCTGCCCTCTGGTCGTGTTCTGAATCGATACGTGTTCATGATTTAATATTTTACAGTATGATTTAAAAATAAAAAAATAAATTACTATGGATTTATAAATTCAGTAACCTGTTTACTTAACTAATTCTCAAAAAAAAAACAGTACTGAATTATGGCTCCCGCTTCGCCATTTTTAACGGAAAGTACTAAAAATGTTTTTGACGTTCTATTTTATCCCATATTTACCTTTAAAGAGTGTGAATAATAAAGAACACTCTCTCTCTTTATCATTCACACTCTTTAAAGGTAATCCCGCTTATTTTAGATCAAAGAAAAGGTAATTATTATAATTTAATTGCGTATAAAATAAAAATATATCAAATGAAAGGGGCTTTTTGTGAAGATTTTTTTTTTTTTTTTTTAATCCTTTTAAATAATATAAATACTTTTAAAGGTAATTATGAACATTGACCGTTCCCCCCGTTTTCTCAGAAACAACTGAGACAAAAAAAAAAAAAAGTAGTTCTATACTCACAGATTACAGGAAAACCCATAAGAAGACTATGGTCTTAAAAATAACTAACATGGTAAATCTCCAAATAATGTGCGTACAAACTACACATTTGCAATTAGAATGTATAAGAGAACATGGTTTTCAACTACAATGTTAAATTCGTCCTTGGGATAAATTCATATGTCTGACACGGTCTTGGCCGGTTTTTTAGTTATTGTAAATCAGTTGATTGCCTGTGATACAAAATTGAAAGTCCTTCTTTGGTATTTTCTAACTATAAAAATATTATTTTTGTAATTACTATAAAATATATAAATACGTAGGTATTAGATTTTTTTTTGTTGCAAAATTCCTGATAAGCTGATTGTAAAGTAAAAAAGAAGTAATTTTTATTTTGATGTCATTTTTTTGCTAAAAAGTCGTAATAAAAGCATTTTAAAAATCTGTGTTTTCTAAAGCGTGACCAAATTTTACACTATTTAATATTTGTTTGATTATTTATGATACAAAATAATTTAATTAATGTAAATAAGATGATTACTTGTGATACTAAATACATCACGCTTACTACAAATCTGTTCTTTATTAAATTGAAAATTGCTTCTCAAGAAGTATCATGTGCCAAGTCGCGCGCGGTCCTGACTCGAAATCTCGTTCGAGGTCAAGATTACCTACATTCCATGTTTGTCCACCGCTGCCGTCACCGGGACGTCACCGAGAAATGGGATTATTCGAACCGAACGGACGTCCATGTGACGGAGTTTGTCATCCACGTCCGAACTCGGCGGTTCAATGATAGACAAAACAAAAACGAAAGAAAGCCGCGCGGCGCTGCCCGGTGCGGCCGCAGTGTGTGGATAAGATCAAACGTTTTGGCAACTTCAGCGGCCGGAATGTCGGTGCTCGGCTAACGCACGTACGGTGGATAATACCACATAGTAAATGTATGTATGTATCGCTACTTCGGCGTCGTCATATCGTTATCAGTGACGTCCCGTGACGGCTGCGGTGGACAAACACACTTACCATGAGGTACTGATATGGTAAAGATAAAGTTGATCCTTTATTTAATTTTTTCCAAAACATGATCAATTGCTCGTACAAGATATCACGTTTGATAACCAATAAGCTGCCGAATAAAAAAGTTGATAATAGATAGATTAAACTTTTCACACCAACTGCTCGATATTATAATGTCAAATTATATAAATATCATGAAAATCAAAATGCAAACCTAACCTTAAGTACCTAAGTCATTAGTACCATGGGGTCTAGCCGCACAATAGGTTTGTGGCGGCATCTACATCACCATATGCGAACTATGCTTCAAACGGATGGCACGCTAAATTCTGTATCACACAAGCAGCAGTTAAATAACTTCCCGACATCAATTGTCGGGCAGTTGCCCACCAGACACAATACCCGTCTGGTTGGAGGACCCTCCCTTTTCTATAGGGGATGAGTGAACTTTACACTCTGTTCCTCATAAGTACCTCTATCTATAGGCTGTAGGTACTGAATTTCATTATAACCGGTCAATATAACATTTCAAAAAGGAACCTCAATATTAAAAAAAAGATTTTCTTACAAATGAAATCAAGTAAAATAAACGAATTCGAAAATCGACAAGCTTTTTTTTGTCTCGCAGTAAGTGTTAAAAATTGAGTATTAGCTCGGGGTTAAAGATTTTTTCGTCTTGGATGAGCTTGAATATCTAGCTGCATTCAGGATTCCCATTCCATGACATCTCATCCCACGCTTTATCATTACATTACACTACAAATTGTAACACTTGTTTTTGCAGCCGGCTGTCAAATACCCACACTTTGAAGAACCTTTTGAAGCGAACAATGACAACGTCAGCTGTCCCCAACAAAGCTTCAGCGGTGAACCCACAGGCATCATCCAATGTCTCACCCTGAACATCTATGTTCCTGACAGATCTACCGCCAAAACTTTTCCCGTGATGGTATGGATACATGGCGGGGCATTCACTGGGGGCAATGCCCAAGGATCAGCTAGCGACCCAATCTCCTTATTAAAAAATGACGTTATTGTAGTAGCTATCAACTACAGACTTGGTATTTATGGTTTCATGTGTTTAGATACACCGGAAGTACCAGGTAACCAAGGGCTTAAAGACCAAACATTAGCTCTAAGGTGGATTCAAGAAAACATTGCAGCTTTCGGAGGAGATGTGAACAAAATTACTCTGTTTGGTGAAAGCGCTGGTGGCATGTCCGTGAATCTACATTTATTTTCTTTAAATGAAAAGTTATTCGACCAAGTAATTATAGAAAGCGGATCAGCTCTAAGTTACTGGATGATGGTGGAATCTAATAACACAATACCTTTAGCGCTCGCTAAAGAATTGGGCTTTATAACTTCAGTTATAAATGATGCTCTTAATTTTCTTTCTACGGTTGATGCACATTTATTAGTTAAGACAGCTACTGACTTGAAAATTACTAGTGGTTCAGGCAATGATCAACCTCTTACGAAACCGTGCGTTGAAAAAACATTTGAAGGAGTTGAAAATTTTATAACGGACCATCCTATGAATGTCAAATCTACTAAAGCTAGTGGGACGCCAATAATCATTGGTCACAACGTAAGAGAATTTGCTTTTCAGTATGCTAATCAAGATGAGGAGTTTTTCGAAACCTACGATCTGAAAATGTTATTTGAAATGGGATTTGATATGGATAATGATTTAGAAGAGGCTTTGAATGCAGTAAGTCATTTTTACTTTGGTGATGAGAAAATCAGTAAGAATGGCTCAGAGAATCTTGTGGAATTGGGAACTGATTTGATATTTGGCCACTCGACGAAGAGGATGGCCGAAAAACTGTTTGATAGTGGAGCGGAAAACGTTTACCGCTACGTTTTCTCATACCTTGGAGCCAGTCATGGGGATGAGCTGGCTTATTTATTTGACACGACGATGTCGAGCCCGTTTGTAAATATAACAGAGGATGAACAACTCCTGATTGATAATGCACTAGTAAAAAGTCGGTTAACCACGCTTTGGACAAACTTTGTTAAATACGGGTGAGTACAATACAGTATAATTTTTCAATTAAATTTTTGCAGTGAACTTTACTGACAGCGGTGAAGGAAAACATCGTGAGGAAACTTGGATTTATAGTTAATATAAGTCTGAAATCGCCAACCCGTGTTGAGCAAATGCGGTGATCAATGCTCGTGCCTTCTCTATATAAGAAGAGACCTTTGCTCAGTAGTCGGAGACTAAGAGGCTGGTATTTTGTTTTTATTTTGTAATGTGCGTTTATTTTGTGCAGAATAAATACTTTTTCTTTCTTTCTTCTTCATATTATTATAATTTTTGCAAACACAACACAATGCTAACCTTAGAGTATAACATTAGTCTTTGGACTGTATCCTAGTGGGTACGGCTAAATTAGCGCCGTGACCATGAAGCCGTCATTCAATAATAAAGTAAACTAAAGTTTATTTATATATATATAATTGTGATCCTTGTACCATCTACCTTAGATTAGGCATGCAAACATTAATGAAAGAAGTAAACGAGTACAAGATAAATGGTCAAAAATACAAAATTACGAATTACAGTTGCAAACGGGTACAATTAAATAAGTTGGTATGTCGTTAAATTGCATAAAATTATTATAATTATCTTAAATTAGAAATTTACATTAGGATAAATCCAAGTCATTGTCATTTAGAAAATCGATAATCGAGTAGTGACATTTTTCAATCAATAATGCTGTTACCTTCTTTTTAACCGACTTATATAATAATAATAATAATAATAATAAAAGTTTATTGACCATAAGTTTAGGTTACAGTACACCGGTAATGCACATTTACATAGTACATAGTATAGGGCACACTCACTTACGTTCAACTACACTAAGTTAGAACTTATCTATAACAAGTATCAAAGGGAGTAGAAGAACAGTTAAATTATAATAATGCTATCACAAGTAAAGCAATGGTTCACATACTTGATATAATGATAAATGCCCAATGACGGTATACAGAGAAAAGTTCTTTACCTCCCGTGCTAGTCAAGGACTGTGTTACGGCAAGGTAAGATTTTCGCTCATGGAATAGTAGTCATAATGTAATCACTTTAAGACACTTTTTACCAAATACATTTGTTTTGCTGTGGATCATAGATGACGATAACGAGTTACAAGCTTAGCGTAAACAAGTAGTATATGCAAAGAAAACAGACAATGCAACTACTAACGTTATGTCAATGTAAACAAAGTGTTTTCACAAAAACAATATTTGATTAGAATTTGTAATAAGACAAGCGTGCTAAAATAAAATAAAATATTTAAAAAAAGGTGTTTCTAAAACTAAAATAATAAAATTAAAAGCAATGCAGTTTGAAAAATAATGCATTTTTTTTTTATTTTTTTTTACGTATATGTATATATTTATAATACATATAATGTTTGTGTACTTCTGTACTACTTCAATTTATAATGATTACTTTACAGTGTATATATTTATATATATTACTTACTTCTATATATTACTTATTTATTTATATTATATTCATATAATGTTTTTATTGTTTATATAAATTTATTTAGTACTTATCGGACTTCAAAATATATATTTATAAATAAATAATTACTGACATATTTGTATAAGTTTTTCAGTCTGTTCATAATCCAGGTTACTCAGAAACTCATCCAGAGCCCTTCTACACACAAATCTCGTCGTATCTTTAAGAGGTTTAATTTTACTTATGCGATTGTACAACAGAGGAGCCAAGAAATAAGAGAAACACTGTGCAAAAGCGGTTTTGCATGCTGGGACGTCATATACCTCATGCACTCTTCTGAGAGATTTGGAAACAGGTTTTTCGTAGCAATGTTGTCTCAGGACTATTTTTTTTACAAAAAGTTGGCGAATATTTAGGACTTCAAACTCTTTGTACAACGCAGTTGTAGGATATCTAAATTTTTTAAAATTAATTACTTTTAGAATACATCTATGGGCCCTTTCTATTTTTATAAGAGTACTTTTTCTAGCACCACCCCAGGCAGAGATACCATAAGTTACTATCGATTGGCACAGTGCAAAATAGACAGTTTTGTTCGTAGCTTTGTCTTTTAAGTTTCTTATTTTTTTAAAGATCGGTATAAGTTTACGAATGCGAGATTTTAGATTATGAATATGTTGTTTCCAATTTAAGTTTTCATCGATCTCGACTCCAAGGTATTTTATACTTTTACTAGGAGATAAGACAGGGCACCCGCAAATATTAGCAGCAGAACAATTAGAGGAATGAGCTTTTAAATTAAAGTCGGTAGGTTGCAAACTATTTTTTATACTAAATGTTATAAATTTTGTTTTTTTAAGATTTAATGTAAGCAGATTGCAATCAAGCCATTCAATTATATTTTTAAGACCAATCTCGGCTGACGATTTGACATCACTCCATGTTTTTTGTTGAAATAAGATTACAGTATCGTCGGCAAAAGTGATCACTTTTGAACCGGGTAATTCAATGTTACAAAGATTATTAACATAAATCAAGAATAATGTTGGTCCAAGTACTGATCCTTGCGGCACACCGAAACCAACATTAAGCTTAGCGCTAAGGTTATTACCAATTTTTACAGCCTGTGTCCTATTACTAAGATAGTTTTTACAAAGATCAAGTGGTACACCTCGAATACCTATAGCCTCCAACTTGCAAATTAGCAGAGGGATTGAGACAGTATCAAAGGCTTTGGCTAAATCTAGAAAAACACCCACACATTTATTCTTGTGGTCGAGATTACTAGCTACATTGGTAACTAGATGTTCAACCGCATCTATTGTTGATTTGTTCCTTCTAAAGCCAAATTGATTATTAGAAAGCACATTATTTTTCTCCATATAATTTACAAGCCTAATGTTTATTAGCTTCTCCAGGATTTTAGCCATAGTAGGTAGAAGCGATATCGGACGATAATTAGCGATACTGTCTCTTTCCCCCGACTTGAAAACTGGTATAACAATTGAGTTTTTTAACACATTAGGAAACTTTCCACACGTAAAACATAAGTTGAATATGTGTGTTAAAGGTTTAATGAGATGGTTTACACTTATTTTCAAGAACACAGAAGATATTCCATCCCAGCCAGTAGAATTGGTACTTTTTAAGGACATAACAATTTTATAAACTTCTGTTTCATCAGTTTCCAATAACACAAAAGAGTTCATCGGGCTGCGTTTACATTTAAAATTTTGCACAAGATCATTTTCCGTAAGCTTTAACTTTTGTAAGATGTCATTTGATAGTTTGGATGCCATATTAGTAAAAAACTCATTTACAAAATCGACCGATTCTTGAGGAGTTGATTTTATTTTTAATAATTCACAAGGCCCTTGAGATTTTTCAGAGTGATTTAGATTACATACACGCTTAATGACATTCCAGGTTTTTTTAATATCACTCTTGACAGCATTTAAATCTGCTTTATCGTGCTCATTTTTCAGATTGTGGAGAATACTATTACAATGATTTCTGTAACGCTTGTAGGTAAGCTCTAAATCTTTATCATTTGGTGCCTTATTATGCCTTCTGTGCAACGTATCTCTGAACCTAATGCAACGCAACAGACCAGAGGTTACCCATGGTTGAAAAGTCTGTCGCCTGTTGGGCACGGTAACCTGGTAACTGCTTTTTTGTCTGATTTCAGATAAAGTTTCGATGAGCAATTCAGTCGCTTTATTTGGATCTTGCAAAGTTGTTATATCAGTCCAATCAAAGTCCTTCATAAGTTTAAAAGCTTTTTCATAATTTAGTTGTAGCAGTGTCTTTTCTGGTCTTTTATACTTACTTTTTTGTGTTAAAGGAATAATACAGTATAAACTACTGTGGTCAGTAACTGATGATTCACAGACTATTGTCAGCATTTTAGAATTAGGCTTTGCGAAACAGTGATCAATGCATTTATTGAGACGCGTAGGAAATTGATGGCTAGGTAGAAGACCGTACGTGGCAAGAAGATTCAAATACTCATCGGATTTCAGGTCAGTAGTATTGGAACTCACGTCAACATTTAAGTCCCCGGTTAGATAAACATTAGGTACGTGTTTAATGTCTATTAGAAGTTCTTCCAAGGACCCAACAAAATTGGCGAGAGAGGCAAACGATGGTGATCTGTATATACAAATAAAAGCATGGCTTTTACCCATTCCTATCACCAAGCAGTCCGCATCGGCAAAATTTGGCTCATATACTGTGACATGTGGTAAATAGACAACTACACCACTGTTCTGGTTAATATGGTTTCTAGTATGAAATGAATCAAACTGCTCTAGTTTAGGTATCAAGTCTGAATTTTGTAACCAACATTCGGTGAGAATAATAATATCATAGTCTATTTTACTCCTAGCAATAAAAACTTTAAAATCTTCAAGATTTTTATGTATGCTTCGTATATTTTGAACAATAATTCTAAGGGATGATTCCGTTCCAAGTTTGTATTGCGGAAACGCTTCTGGATCCTCGACCAAAAATGAATCACCAACGTTGATAGTATTATCAACCTCGGTGACCACCTCATCTATGTTGTTACCCATAACAACCATATTTAGCACTAATAGTAGTAAAATTATATTTTTGGTCGACGATTGTAGTTTCTGAGATCAGTAAGTTAATTTTATTATTGTCGGACATGAAGTTTGCATAGTGGACTGTTATTAATAATGTCATATATATTTCTAAATATGATATAAAAAATGAACTATAATAGTAGTATAAAAATATTATCAGATAATATAAAATAATTAAAATGCATATAATATTACTGTGAGAGTTTAAAAAAGTATAAAAAATAGTAATCAAAGAGAAGAAGTACCGTATTTTCATATGATCTTCAACAACTGCTAGTCATTCAGAGGTGAAATCCTTAAGCTGATTTAGAGAATTGATGACTATGGCAGGCTGTCCGTCTTCCTTACGTAGGAGTATGTTTCCTCTAGAGGACCAGCAGTACTTATACGAACCATTTTTCGTCAGTTCTCGAGCGGCAGCCAAAATTTTTTTAGACATAAAAGTTAGAGACTCCGATATATAAACCCGTGAGAAAGCTCCGGTAAATCCTAAGATATCCGTACTTAATGGTTTATCTTTGTTGTCAGAGTTGTATTTTTTCACAGCTTTTAGCAGTACTTCTTTATTTTTAGTGTTCTGGTACTCAATAACAATAGGTCCCTTTTTCTTACCTCTTCTGTAAATAGCCGTATGTTCATCAATTGGTGGTATTTTAAGGGTGTTACATACGTTATTAACAATATTCTGCACATCTTCGTTATCGTGTTGTGGAATATTTCTTATTTCTATTGTGTTTTTCAGTAGTTGTTTTTGTAAAACGTTTACCTGAGTTTCCAATAGGTTAATACGCTCTGTAGCGTATTGGGTGGGGGGGTATAAGGGGTTGGTCTGGATTTATGCTTTTGCGGTTGCACAACGACATGCTTTGCTTCGCTTTGCTTGGTAGTATAGATGCAGGTCTACCCTGCTGCCTCCTTCAGAGGCAGTAGGGTGGCGGGGTCTTGAGGGAGAGCGCCACAGTCGTGTAGATCCTCAAGGCAAGTCTGGCGGATGCACCTTCCCGAGGTTGCCACCCCGTTTCTTGGTCTAATTCCTTAAGAAATAGACGTAACTAAAACCACCAGGCGCCATCGCACACCCGCTCCATCCCTACTCCATCCTATCCATTTCCCAACTCCTCTCAATTCCGCTTTCCCAACTTCCACTCCTAACCGTGACCCCCTGCGACTGGGTGGTGGCGGGCTCGGCTATCACTAAAACAAGCTGATGGCGAGTAGGAGAGAACAGTCACCTGCGCTAGGACCTGCGCAGTTGAGCGCCGTGAGCGGGGATGAAGGAGTCCTGGGGGGTTGAGCCGAGCGGCTCTGGCTGTTATGTGCCCGTGAGGCAACACGCCCCCTTTGGTCCCGATTTCAAGCGAAACGGTGGCCCTACCCAATAGCCAGGGGTAGGGAAATGGCCACAGTGTCCCGTCAGAGGGCCACAGGCGAGGTGCGTGAGGTCCGCTGAGGTCGTCCTCGGACGGCCGAAGCGGTAGGTAAAGGTCATGCTGACGGTGTAAGTGAGGGTTGATCAGTTCGTGGGGGGTGGGCCTTTCGACCCCCTACGCCAGCCCGATCAAGCACCCGATGTCGCACTGTAAACCAGCCTTGCGCCCCTATATCTCTCTGGTAGTCCTAACGATCTTGCTTATTTTTAAAGTAAGACGTTCCCAGGTGCGGGCTCCATGGAGGGTGGGAGCCAGAGAGATGAATCCTCATACACAACATAACATGGATTCTAATAGGCCTGTTAACAAAACCGGAGTGGAGGCGAAAGCCAATGAGACTCCCAAGGGAGGTGCTCGCACTTCCCTTGCCCCTGGTGGCCATGCAGCTAAAGCTGCGGGTACCAGCGCGGGCACCGGTCCGGCTGTGGCGAAAACCGCAGCTAAGACCAAAGCTAAAAAGTCCCAATACAAACAAAGGACGTCGGCGCTGATTGGGACCAGTACCGACCCTTCTGACACAAAGGCGAAGACCAAGGCGACGACTTATACCACTGCCGGTCTGACCCTCTCCAAACAGACCCCGGTGCCGGGTAATTCTGGCACCGGGCTCCCTTCCAAACACCCTCCTCCTCCTGTGGCTCCTCTAGCCTCCTCCACTCAGACGGTCGTCACTGGTCAAGCAGAGTCGGCCAGCTGCACCGAGGACGCGTTCTCGCGCGCCTGGCAATTTGTGCCAAAACGCAAGGGCAAGGCCAAACGCACTCAACAAGCCCTCTGCCCTTGCACCGACCCTTCAGGTCCAACTGCTGCCCCAGTTCAAGGCAAAAAGAGGGACAGATTGACGAGGAAGGAGCGCCGACAAGCACTGCGGAAGCCAGGCAAAGGCTCCCGGAATATACAGGCCACTGCCGCGGGTAAAACGACGGGCGGCCAGCTGAACTTCTCCGCCGGAAAGCGGTCACAGGCAGAGGCCGGCACTAGCCGACCAGCGCCCAGTCGACCGCCTACCAGAGCTCCGGAGAGTCCACCAGCTGAAGGTAACAGGACACATCGACCCGATTGGAAGGATCAGGCCGCGGCGAAGCGAGCTCTCAACGAGACCTTGACACCTCGTGGAGAACATAAGCGGCCGCGTCTTGATAATTCCAATAGGGTCGATCAACGAAGCTACGCCCAAGCTGCCAGCGCAACCCTAGACGTCGCGATCACCTGCGACCGCACGGGGATTCTCAGCAAGGACGTATCGGATCAGGTACTCGCTGCTATCCAGAAGCAGATCATCCTCGAGGCCTGCTCCCCCAAACAAGGCACCCCAGGACCGACTTTTAACGCCAAGCCGCTGTTCGCCGGGGGTATCCTCAAACTGTGGTGCGGCAACGACCACACCTTAGCCTGGCTAAGGCAAACAGTCTCCGGCCTGGCTCTCTCAGCTAGCACCCAGCTAGTTGTGGTGAGCCAGTCGGAAATTCAGAAGCGTGCACGGTGTGGCATCGTGATCCCGGATGAGCAGGGGGTTTACGGAGAGTCGACCAATATTGGGCGCACTCTCAGCTACCAAAACCCTTGGGTGGACATCAAGAGGTGGGTACTGCTGCACGCGGACAAACAAGCCTCGGCGTGGTTCGTGGTGGTCGGTGTCCCTGTGGACCAAATCCCGACTCTGATGGAGGCCGGACGCCGCCTCTCAATTGGCTTAGGGGCGGTGTACGTGAAGTTCCAGGGTCGGAACGGTAGGTTCACCGACGTTCCTCAGGGATGGGACCCCGCCACGGGAACCGTCTGCGAGGCGCTGACTCAGCCGCCGCAGGCACCAGCAGGGGAGTCCACTCCCCCTACACACAACCCGGAAGCATCCGCGGCTGAATCTGCTGCCGCAGAGTCACCCGCCCTTGCCGCCGCCATCGTGGGAGCCGTCCCTTCATCGGGCGAGGAGCTGGACGACATTATCCTGTCCCCGGCTTCGGGCCCGGGGGAGGACGGTTTCGACGAGGGCGACCTGTTCGCCGGGCTTAGACTTGGGGGGGACGACGAGGGCTCGGCCAGCGATGGCGTCCCTTTCGTCACCCTGTAGAGTCCTCCAGGCAAACCTCCACCACAGTCAGACCGCGACGGCTCAGCTCCGCAAGTGGCTGGAGGTACAACACACGGCCATAGCCTTAATCCAGGAGCCGTGGATTAGGGCCGGCCACATACAAGGACTCTCCAATCTTGGCGGTAAGCTCCTAGTCGCCTCAGATCACGATCACCCCAGATCGTGCATCTATGTCACAGGTAACCTCAAAACACAGCTCTTAACTGATTTCTGTTGCAGAGATGTCTCTGCAGTTAAGCTGATTATACAGCGTGACGATGCCAATGAGGTGGTGATCGTTTTTGTCTCGGCCTACATGCCCGAGGCGGAGGCGCCGCCTCCCCATGACCTCGCCCGTCTCGTGAGCCATTGCGAGAGGTGTGGGTTCGAGGTTGTCATTGGGGCCGACGCAAACGCTCACCACCAACTGTGGGGTATGGACACGCAGAACGAGAGGGGTAAGGCCTTGGTTGACTACTTATTCTCGACTAACCTATCCCTACTAAACACTGGCTCTGAACCAACATTCGTAACCAGACGAAGCCGCACAATAATAGACCTGTCTCTGGCAACGGAGAGCGCGGCGGAAATCATCACCGAGTGGCAGGTTTCCAAGGAGGCCTCCTGCTCTGATCACAGGTGGATCCGCTTCGACATTCAGGTCTGTGTGCCACCGACACCACCACGGCGAAACCCGCGCAACACGGATCGAGCCAACTACACACGCAACCTTGATTGCAAGCTTGTGACATTAAACAACCCCTCGACATTTGCGGACACAAAACAGATTGAATCTCAAGTAAGTCACCTTACTAACTCAATCATAGACAGCTATCAGGCTGCATGCCCGGAGACCACGCCGCGCAAAACACCGGGTAAACAACCATGGTGGGGCGCTGATCTGGAGCGCAAGCGCAGCAAGGTAAGAGCAGCTCTGAATAGAGCCATGAACACATGTGCGGATGAGGACTGGGACAACTATTACGCGGCCAAATCCAGCTACAAAAAATGCATCAGATTCAGGAGCACCTCAGGATGGCGCAAATTCTGTGGCAGCATTGAATCTTGTCAACAAGCTAACAGGGTAAGGAAAGTCCTGGCGCAACGGAATACATCAGGGCCCGCCACCCTCCGCAAACCCGATAACACACTCACGTCGACGCCTGAAGAAGCAAGACGCGTCCTAATCGAAACCCACTTCCCTGGATGTGTCTTCGCACAGGTAGTTGACTGGCAAGATGAAATCCAAACGCCATCGGACAATGATTGGAGTTACGCAAGCAGGGTGATCACGTTGGAGAAACTCCAATGGGCCATCCGGAGCTTCCATCCTTTTAAGGCAGCTGGTCCCGATGGAGTGTTCCCTGCCCTACTACAGTGGGGGGGCGCCTCTGTCGCTATAAGACTGGTGCCATTAATGAGAGCGTGCCTGGCCTTTAGATACGTTCCTAAAGGATGGAGGGAAGTGAAAGTAATATTTATCCCCAAGCCAGGTAAGGGTGACTACACAAACGCCAAATCCCACAGACCAATAAGCCTGACTTCCTTTCTCCTAAAAACTCTGGAAAGGCTATGTGATAGGGAGCTGAGGGACGGCGCTCTTAAAACCATACCGCTACATGGTAATCAGCACGCATACAGCTCAGGTAAGTCGACCGAATCTGCTCTTCATCTGGTAGTCAGCCAGATAGAGGACGCGATTCATCAAAAGGGCACCTGCCTGGGCACTTTTATAGACATCGAAGGAGCCTTCGACAAAACCAACTTCTCCAGCATCAGTAGCGCCCTCTCCAGACATGGAGTAGAACAGGTACTAACGGACTGGATTACAAACATGTTAAGCAAACGAGTGGTTCGCCTTGAGGATGAGCAGCAGTTGGCCATGATAGCCAGAGGCTGCCCTCAGGGAGGAGTTCTGTCCCCCCTTCTATGGAATCTGGTAATTAATGACCTCATCACCAAACTCAACGCCAACCGCTATTACACGATAGGGTATGCAGATGACCTCGCAATCCTTGTATCGGGGAAGGTGACGGGAACGATCTGTAACCTCACTCAGCAAGCACTACGTATCGTAGAAAGTTGGTGCAGGAAATTTGAACTATCAGTGAACCCCACTAAAACTGAACTAGTCATGTTTACCCTAAAACGAGCATTAGGCCCATTCTGTCTACCGAAACTGTTCGATACAGAGCTTCAGTTGGCCAGCGAGGTCAAGTACCTTGGGGTCACTCTAGACAGTAAGCTAAACTGGAGTAGCCATGTAGACAACAAGCTAAACAGGGCCTGCATCACCTTCTGGCAATGCAGGAAAATGATAGGTAAGAAGTGGGGCCTATCCCCCAAAATCATACTGTGGCTGTACACAGCTGTGATCCGCCCCATGATCGCCTACGGGGCCGTGGTCTGGTGGCCCCGCACACAGCTGGTTACAACCTCCAACAAACTACAACGCCTGCAGAGACTAGCCTGCGTTGCGACCACTGGCTGCATGAGGACTACTCCGACTGCGGCAATCGAAGCCATGCTGGGTCTAACCCCGCTCCATCTGTTTATACAGCAGGAGGCGACGATGGCGGCGGTGCGTCTTAAGGCAATTAATCTCTGGGGTAAGAGAAACACACAACACACCGCGCTGCTCGAGGGACTCAATTCTGAGTTCCCTATTACGAAAGCCATAAATGATCGGGTGCCCAAACAATTTATCTTCGATAAAAAATACAGGATTCAACTTCATGAGGATCACCGATGCGAGGGCTTACGCCCCACAGAGCTACGAATCTTCACCGATGGATCCAAAACAGGTAGTGGCACAGGTGCTGGAATCTTCTCGGAGGACTTCAACATACAGATAGCCACACCATTGGGGGTCCATAACACAGTGTTCCAGGCCGAATGTATGGGTATATCTCTTGCCGCTTTAGCCATCATGGCCAGGGAAGTTAAGGACCACTCGATACGTATACTCTCAGACAGCATGGCTGTTCTGCTAGCGCTAAACAGCCACACTGTTGACTCTGGGCTGATATACGAGTGCCACCAGCGCCTTAACCAGGTGGGTAGCCTCAATAATATTACCATTCAATGGATCAAAGGACACAGCGGTTCGCGGGGCAACGACGCAGCCGACGAACTTGCCAGAAGGGGGTCGAGCATGGCACCAGTGGGGCCAGAACCCATTGCGCCACTCCCCTTCGGGTACCTACGCACTCTGGTAAGGAAACGAACCAGGGACCAACATCACAAACTTTGGTTGGACCACGGTGAGTGCAGGCAGGCCAAGGAGGCACTCCCTACAATTGATGGCCGCTTCACGAAACAGGTTCTCCGACTAACTAAACAACAGCTGCGTACAGTCACTGCAGCTGTAACTGGCCATGGGTCATTTAATAAACACCTCTTTGTCATAGGAGTCACAAACAGTCCGCTTTGCAGAGCCTGCATGGAGGACGACGAGACAGCAGCTCATGTGCTGTTATACTGCCCGGTGGTCGCCACATACAGGGCAAAGTACTTCGGTAACCCAGGTACCCTACGTGAGATTGTCAGTGACACCAAGGCGCTGCTGGCCTTCTTTGAGGAGCTGGGGTGGATCGAATAACCGATTTTCCCACCTGTACGCAAAATACGCGCTTAGTCGTGGAGTTGCGGATATCAGCCCGTATTACCTATTACCTATTACCTATTACGCTCTGTAGCTGCTTCATGCTTTGTTTCAATGGTTAACACCCTGTCGCGGATATCCTTGTAATTGGCAGCATTTTCTTCGAGTTGTTTTTTTATTTCGAGGTTGGACTGGAGTATCTCAATATTTTGCTGTTTAATTACAGCCATCTCAGTAGTCATCATTTCCCTGAAGGACTTTAGGAGGTCACTTTTTAGGTCCTCAAGTTGTTGTTCGTCAGGATTTTTCCGTTTTCTTGTGTTTATATTTCGTATACTTTCTTGGTCTTGTGATACTTTTTCAAGGGTAAGATCTGGATGCGACGAGGACTTAATCGGTGAGCGTGGCATTTTATCTGGATTCCTTGCGTATACCACACCCGCTGGCCGACTCACGGCCGTACGTACAATCCGTGGCCTTGAAGCAGTGACGATGCGCGATTTCGTGCGGTGTGAATTTTTTTCGACGTCACACGTCCAGTGCACGAAAGATAGCAGCGGCGCGGGCGGCCCAGGAGCAGGACAGCAATTATGAGGTGGTTCCTTTTCCCTCGCGGGTCGCGGGTGCGCGGGCGCACCTCCGCTTCGTGGATGGCAGGTGTACGCGAGAATGACAATTAGGTAGTCAAAGTTATGCACTAGTATCGGGTAAAGTAAGCAACTTATTAATGCGGAGCAAAGAGTCACACGTCTGTTCTCGATGTGAGTTTGGGCGAAGATGAAGAGGTTCTCAATGCGGTTGTATTTTTTTTTTCTTAATTGCGTATTGTGTCATCTTTTATTATGTCAGGTATTCTATTATATATTGTCGGTGCCATCCAATTTTTTTTTTTTTATGTAATGCTGTATTGCAACTCTCATCTACTAAAAGATTTTTGTACCTACTGGCTTCTGATTGGTCTCTTACTACTTTGTAATACTGCAGTAAACAGATGCATGTTACGTTAAACAAAATTTGCCATTTCTAAAATATACGTTGAATAGGACATAAGCAGATATGCTAAATTTTTTACATACCTTTTCTCCTTGAGGTTTCCACGTCATTTGACTTTCAATTATAGCAATTGAAACAACCTAGTATATTTATTAGTGTAACTAAAAATGTTATTCTTTTTCATCAGAAACCCGACTCTGGAACCATCAGAACTTTTACCATTCACATGGGCCCCAATAACGAATACCACTCAGCCATACCTAGATATGAACTTGGATTTCACACCCAGCAGCAGACCGGACCATGAAAGGATGGCATTCTGGGATTTATTCTACAAGCTATATGGAAAGTACCAAAAATGGTATCCGATTGAACCAACTCTTCTGTGTAATAACGGTCCAAAACTAGAAAGAAATGTCTTCTTAAGTATTGCCATTCTATTGTTATATTACTTGTGCATAAATAATGACTTGTCTTAAATATGTGTGTTTTTTTTTGTTGTTGTCGCAACAGTCTCGCCAGCATCCTGAATGCATTGTTCAACTCAAACTCAAAGCATTTATATCAATCGAACCAATTACAGGCACTTTTTAACTGTCAAGGAGTCGGTCAGTCAGAAAGCTGAAGCTAGTTAGCTTCATCTTTCTGAGCAACTGCCCATTCCAAAGCGTAGTAGGTTCAATGGAAAAGAACGGGTTAGAAACTACATGGACACTCTTAAATCAAAATATTGATACAAAATGTTGGTTATACCGACCTCCGTTGTTTGACCTTTGCGTACACCTATCCCGCAGATTGCTTCACTACATTTTCAGTTAGGACTTCAATAACATTGCACATTGGTATCAGTTGTATAACTGATTACCAAAAACCGTACCAAAGTGATATCGATCTTATAGATGCTGTTTTATCTTTTATCTTACCTCCCGTGTTATCACGAGTTAGGGAATACCAAACCATTTAAGATTATTCTACATATATATAAATATCAGTTTGATCTTACTCTGTATAGTAATGTAACAAGGCTTGAACATGTGGTCAGTGGTAGTGTGGCTTTCAGTTTGTGGTTTAGTGCAAGGGCTATCCAGAATAGACCCTCTTGTGTCTACCACAAGAGGCCTGATTAGAGGACAGCAATTTGGAGATGGGTACGCCAAATTCTTAGGTGTGCCTTATGCTGTGGTGGATGAGAATAATCCGTTTGGGGTGAGTTGTGTTAATTAAATCTGTATTGATGGTAGGAATATAAAAAACTCTTCCGAATTTTGGCCTCTCTGAAACATGGCCAGACAGAGCTTTATATTCTGTATATTGTGTGTCGTAAATCTCAAAAAAACTAAATGCTCAAACACTACGCCATTTTAAGACGCCAACTACGATCACGTAACTACCCAATACTATTTCAAATCAATTATATTTATTAGCAACATTACTAGTTTTTCATATTAAAGCGCATAATCATTTTAAATAACTTTACAGCCATCAGTTCCACATCATGGTTTCGACGACATCTTTGAAGCATACGAATCAAACGCGTGCCCTCACGTACACAGAGGTGTCGCCATGGGTACCATCGACTGTCTCACCATGGATATCTACGTGCCAAGTATCGCTGACTCTCGACACCGCTTGCCAGTGATGGTATGGATACATGGCGGAGCATTCATTGGGGGCAGTGCCCAAGGAGAAGCATCCGAACCTACCACTCTACTAAAAAATGACGTCATTATTGTAGCTATTAACTACAGACTTGGTATTTACGGTTTCATGTGTTTAGATACACCTGAAGTTCCCGGAAACCAGGGCCTTAAAGACCAAACATTAGCTCTAAGATGGATTCAGGAAAACATTGCAGCTTTCGGAGGAGATGTCAACAAAATAACAATTTTTGGTGAAAGCGCTGGTGGCATGTCCGTGAACCTACATTTATTTTCTTTAAATGAAAAGTTATTCAACCAAGCAATTATAGAAAGTGGACCAGCTTTAAGTTACTGGATGATGGTAGAATCTAATAACACAATACCTTTAACGCTCGCTGAAGAATTGGGCTTTATAACTTCAGATATAAATGAAGCTCTAAATTTTCTTTCTACTGTTGACGCACTCTTGTTAGTTCAGATAGCTGCTGACTTGAAAATATATAGTGCTTCAAGCAATGATCAACCTCTTACCAAACCGTGCGTTGAAAAAACATTTGAAGGAGTTGAACATTTTATAACGGAGCATCCTATGAATGTTAAATCTACTAAAGCAAGTAAGACTCCAATAATCATTGGTCATAACATAAGAGAATTTGGTGGTCAGTATTCTAATCAAGATGAGAAGTATTTTGAAACATACGATCTAAAAATGCTGTTTGAAATGGGATTCAATATGGATAATGATTTTGAAGACGCTTTGAATGCAATAAGACACTTTTACATTGGTGATGAAAAAATCAGTAAGAATGTTTCAGAGCAGCTTGTAGAATTTGGAACTGACATAATATTTGGTCACCCGACGCAGAGAATGGCAGAAAAACTACTAGAAAGTGGTGGGGAAAACGTTTACCGATACGTTTTCTCATACCTTGGAGCAAGTCATGGGGATGAGCTGGCTTATTTATTTGACACGACGATGTTGAACCCGTTTGATTCAAACTCGCGGGGAGATATAATAGAGGAAGAGCAACAGTTGATTGATCAATCATTAGTAAAGAGTCGGTTAACCACGCTTTGGACAAACTTTGCTAAGTACGGGTGAGTAATAATTATAGAAGAAATTTCATATATGTTGTTGTTGGCTTTAATCTAAGTTTTGAGTATGAATGTGGACGGCTATAAGTGTGTCCTACACTACTACAAGACCAAAGACACGATGGATGGACTGTGTGAAAGATGATATGGCTAGGAAGGGGGTGACTACCGAGATAACGACTAATAGAGAAGTATGGAAGAAAGAAACATGTTACGCCGACCCCAAATGAATTGGGATAACGACAAAGAATGATGATGATCGTGAGGTGGCTTTGATCTTCCTTGACCCTTTGTCCAAACCACGTTGACCTGTTTACCGATGAGTCATTTAGTTTTATTTTTCTCAGAAACCCGACTCCGGCGCCATCAGAACTCCTGCCATTCACATGGACCCCAATAACGAAAACCACTCAGACGTACCTAGATATGGATTTGGATTTCACACCCCGTAGCAGACCTGACCACGTCAGGATGGCATTCTGGGACTTGTTCTACAAAGTTTATGGAAAGTACCAAAAATGGTATCTGTAAAAATGGTTTATCTAGAAAGAGGACAGCACTTTATTTGTATTGAACTCCATTCAAAATATAATTGTAATTAAATACTTAATATTAACTATTTGTTAATAAGTTAAGTTGAAGTCGAATCATCCCATCCTTGATTTGTTTTTCTCCATCGACGTTATGCTATTTCTCATGTCTAAGTATATTTTTGTTTATGTGTAGTTATGTATGTATCTGCGTATTTTAAAATACGGTCGTCGTAGGTAGTCGCTCCATGTGAAATACTGGTATTCAGCTGCATCCGGCTAGACTGGAAGCCGATCCCAACATAGTTGGGAAAAGGCTAGGCAGATTGATTGGTAGGTGATGATTCTGAAAATAGTTCACAAAAATACCGCACTCATTTTCTTCTGACTTTTAAAAACAGATGATTGAACCGAAAACAAAACAGTACACCTGCTCAAACACATAAGCAATGCTTGCTAACCAGAGGCCTAATACGAACGCGTGGACAAGACGTGACGTAAATTAGAACTATTTTTAAATTGAAAATACTAGTTTCTCAATTCACATATACGTAAGGCGCGCAAAAAAATTCTGCAAGTAATAAGAAAAAAATACTATGAATGGTCAAAAATGATTTTATTGTTTCTCAAAATATTCTCCGGTAGCGTAAATGTACTTTTTCATAAGAATAAACCAATTTTGAAAACATTAATGCCACACCTCCGCCATGACATCGGAAACATGTTTTTCATACTCTTCGACAGCCTCTTCTGGTAATCTTTAATAAATCTTTATTTCTCCATAAATGCATTTACATAATTTTGATCTAAAACTGGCTTGATTTAGTGCTCCAGAGTGAAAGACCCTCACTTCTAAACTAGGTTTATGTACCTGTATCTTAGTAATGATCGGTCGATTGCTGCTTTGTTTTAGGGTCGTAGCAACTAATCCATGTTTCGTTATCTGTTACTATGTTCCACACCAAATTTGACGCCCCTTCCTTGAATTTGGTAAGCATGGCATTGCACCAAGTGACGCGGTTCGGTTTTTGACTCTCAGTCAAATTGTGAGGAATCCAGCGCGAGCACTGCTTTTTCATACCCAAATGTATGTGTAGAATTGATTGTATTTAACTTAAGCCTATACCTAAAGATGCCTGAATCTCATGGTAGGCCTATCTGTTTCGATCATACGGCGCACAGCATCGATGTTTTTGTTATTCACAGCGATGGACGGGCGACCATCACGAAATTCTTCACTGAGATTGAATTCTGCAAATCAGCTCTAAATAGTCGTCTTGCATGGTGCTTCATCGCCAAAAGCAGTTCGAAGCCGGGCGAGGCTCTGTTGAGCTGTCTAATTACACTTAAAATCGTAGAAAATCGAATATTTTCACGCGTTATACTCAGAGTGATGAAGACAAGCAATTTTTAAAATGACGCCACAATGTAAAAACAGTTGACAGTTACTTGAAAAAAACTGTATTCTACAGTCGAAAAGTTCGATTTTCAAATGACGTAATTACTTTTTTAATACTGTTTATGTAAGTGGCCAGGCGACACGTCGCCTGCTGCTGTTTCTTGCAGTATTTCTATGAAATACCGTAGCTAGCTAGAAGCGCATATATACTTACAATTTCATAATTATTTAGGATTAAATCGTTAATTCTAATAAGCCGCTGTCAGCAGGAGCAGTGATGGCCCAGTGGTAAAGAAAATATCGTGATGTCCTAGAAACACAAATTCAAAGACATGTGACATCCTCCAACCCGCCTTGGGTCTATGTAGTGGATTACACACCGCTTCCTATCTCAGAGAGGAGGCCTGTGTCGCAGCAGTGGGAACATTATAGGTTGATTATGCTGTCAGCCGTCGGGTCTGACAATCGACTTTTTCTTCCTCTTATGAAAATTGTTTATCTCTTCAGTATGGCAATAACTTATATTGTAACATTCGTGGATGCCCGTTGGCAAACACATATACACATAAACATCAACTATCAGGCAACAAATACTATCAGAACTCCTGCCGGTCAATTCTTTAAATATCTAGCCGTGAAGATTTAGACCCCTTTCACATTTAGGCGACTTTAGCAGCGCGACAGTCGTGCGACAGACGCGCGACAGTCGCCCAGTCAGAATTTTATATTTTAATCAGAAGCACTGTTCGCTCAGTCGGTAATGAGCCAGTGTTGCAAGTGTCGAAATACAACCTCAGTGTACAATGAGCGAGTTTAACACCGAACGATTCATTATTGAAATTGAAATTGAAACCCGGTCGGAGTTCGTTTTTTAAATGAAGTGCGCCACACTGATTTAAACTGCGGCGCAGTCGCCGCGCTGCTGTCGCGCGGCAGTTCTTATAATGTGAAGGCATCTGCTTCTGTCGCACTTCAAGCTGACTTCACCTAAGGTTTAACAGTGACATTTTTACAGAATGAACCGTTTGGTCCCTACTTTGTGGGTAGGTACATATTAGTCCACAGCGTTTTTTTTTACCCACAGCAATCCAAAGGCACTTTAACCCTTAAATTTCGAAGTAAAATAATAATTGGTCAAACTATAATTCATAAGAGGATTAACTACACATGCCAACGAGGTTGATAACCAATCTAAAGTTTTGGGTCCCTCAGGGGTCCTGTGACCTCTTATGCTGCAATATTTGAACAGATCCTCAATTTATTGGGTTGTTACTTGAACGTAGGGTACTTTATACTTTAAAACGATCACCTCAAATCGGGCTGTCTTACGCCCGTTTTCATCTTCACTAAGTGACACCGAAATAAAAGTGCACTGTTGGATTTTCAACGCTACGCTTAACGCTAAGAGTTGAAAATCCAACAGTGCACTTTTATTTAGGGATTCATTTAAATGTCACTTAGGGCCGGTTGTTTCAAACAGTTGGTTAACGTAACATATGTACGTCAAATAATAACGATTACGTAAGATGTTTAACGTTCGCTAAATATAAAGCGTTGTTTCACTGCATAGAAACAGAGTGTCAAAGTTATTCGGGCTGCCAGTAAAAACTAATTACTTTTTCCAAATAAAATGGCACAACCAACTTTCAGAAGAACATCGGAGAATTCTAGAGCAAGTGAATTCCCTCCAAGCCGAGCTCGCACGTTGATGGTCAAGCGCAGTCTATGAACTCTCGACCATAGAGTCGACCTTTTCAACGAAGCATTCACCTCGTTCCACAGAGCTGTGACACGTGTCATCACGTCTTGGTTCCTGCGGATGTCCTGCAGGGTTCTGTTTATAGCTTCCACTTCTTTCCTTTTTGCCATAATGCATTCATCCCATACGATGAAGCGCAAACCCTAAGCGCGCATCCCTTGTTACTGTTACGTGACACCCCACAAACAGCATTTCGTTGCTATCTACATTGATGGGAATCTTAAACATGGATGGCGTGCACAGTTTTGTCACCAGGAAACAGGTTGGTACCGATTCCAGAAGATCCACACACAGATTATAAAATCGCTAGAACAAATCTGCTGTCAAAATCTGTGTGTAAAGTTTAAAATTTAGCTAATTTTTTGTGCTGGTCAAGGCCTCCCCCAACTCTTTTCACGTTTCATCTCAATAGAGAATCTTACGCAACGCTGAGACAGCAAATCAAATAGGGAATTAATACCTATGTACTATATAAACACCAGCAGTGCTATTCTGTAACCATCTTACCGTGAAAACTTAGGTGAAGTGAGCGTGGAGTGAGCTGTCATTCCACAGGGATTGACACTATTGACAGCTCACTTCACCCAAGTTTTCACGGTGAGATGTTTACAGAATAGCATGGCTGGTATAGTTAATTTATTTCGCGAAATCCTGTCTTGTCGTCGTTATGACGTTAATCATAGGGTTTAAAGTGCAATTACTAACAGGACTTCGCGAAATAGGTTAAGCGAACTGTAAAAGGGGAGAGGCAACGTTTTTCAGCTTTTTCAATATTTTTCGGTTTCATTTCATCCTTGATACCGAAAGACTAAAAACATGCATATAAAGTATTTAGTATTTCATGCATATTTTGTTTTTGTGGTATTGAACTACTTTACAATAATATTATGCTTTTAAAAGTAAATAGTATAGGTAAAATAAAATTTGTAAAAAATCCTTTTATTCTTAGTGTGTTTTGTGACAGTAAAGTGCTTGTGACGTAGCAGTTTCCCATAGATTACAAAGTTTTCCTTTTTTAGTGAATGAATACATTCTACGACATACATAAAAAAAAACGTGTTATAAAATGTAAATAAAAAAATCACAAAAAAAACAATAGTTGGGAATCGAATTTACAACCTCATGTTTGCAAAGCAATTGTTTACCCGCTTAGTTTTTTGCTTTATTGAAAGAGAGTTGAAATAGCCGTTCCTATTATTTCATGATTGACTGCTTATTTCCATAAAGGTATAGCGTGATGATAATCATTTAAAAAGTTAAATCGGTAACTATCTACAATATCCTAACCTTTTGGCGCGTCCATTTACAATTTACGGAGAAAAATACGAACATAATGTAATATTGCTCATCCCCCATAGCAATTAGCGTGATTGTTTACACCCTACAGTTTAACCAGACATGTAAAGAATATCTATGCAAAATTTTAACAGAATCTGTCCAGTAGAATATGTGTTATGCTGTAACATACATACAGACAAGCAGACAAACAGGCAAACAGAAAAAAAAACGAAAAACTATATTTTCGGCATTAGAATCGATCCCAGACTTCGAAGCAATTACTTTTTTCAGAAATATTTTCGCTTCGATTTTATCGTAGAAGGGGAACAAGAAGGGATAAAATAGGCAATCGTTCACAAACACAATTTTACACGCTACTTACTTTAATACTAGACAAATATAATCTGGGCTAAAACTACACATATAAAGTATTTAACGTATTACAAAAACGAGTGAGCGTCGCATATGATGTGTAACCATCATGTGCGACTACTGAGCTCGCTCTTTGTTTTCTGACATCATGGCTGACTTATATACTCGTATAATATAAACAATATTCATGATCATCATCATTATCATCTTGTTTACAACCTCTCGGAAAATGAGTTGGTACCAGCTGACAGCCACCTTTACAACTGCGCGCGCTCATTGCTCAAGTCAAAGAGCGCGCGCTTCATCGGCTTCCTGTTACACACTTCCGTCCCTTTTTAGGAAATCACTCCCACAGATTGCAGGAAAGCGAGAGGAAAGATGACACATCAAAAACACTCTCACGCACGATCTCTCCATAGAGGCCTAGTCTCATTGCTATCGACTTAGTTCTATTTCTGCTAGCTACGACTGCGTCGACCTCTCCCTATCGTGGTCTTAAATCAAATGCCATTATTGACTTAAAATATAAGACTTCTCCTCAATTTCTAATAAACGCCACGTTCAGCCCATCTTCGGACACTTTCGCAGAATAAATTTATGGCTGTTTTTGTTTTAAGGGTTTGTTTTGGTATTGCCTCACTTATGGTGACCAGAAAAGGCACTAGCATTGAGACTTCGAATAGAGAAATCGAATATAGAATTTGTTGAATTATTACATTCGACCTATCCACCCTGTCTCATTACATACAGAATTTATGTTTTTCTAGTGGCCCGAACCATGTGCCGGTTTTGAAATAAATATAATATTTTGTTTTTAAATTGATTATTGGTATCAGTTGTTGTAATTAATTGCATATTGCATTGATATTGATCTTAAAAATGTTGTTTTTATCTTTTATCTTAATTCCCGCGATATCGCTTGTTAATACCAAACCATTCGAAATTACTCTGTATAAATACGTGCGTAATAATCTTACTCTCTTCAGTGATGTCGAAAGGCTTGGAGATGTGGTCGGTAGTAGTGTTCCTCTCAGTTTGTGGTTTAGTGCGAGGGCTATCCAGAACAGACCCTCTTGTGTCTACCAATGTAGGCCCGATTAGGGGACAGTGGTTTGGAGATGGGTACGCCAAATTCTTGGGTGTGCCTTATGCGGTGGTGGATGAGAATAATCCCTTTGGGGTAAGCTTTTTTTATATCTATTGTTAGTAGAAATAAAAACTCTTCAAAATTTTGACCTTTCTAAGACTTGGCCTCACAGAGTTTAATTCTGTATATCGTGCGCAGAAGTAAATCTCACAAAAATCGAATGCTCTAACACGACACCAATCGAGCCACCAACTACTATTAATAACTACTCGATACTATTTTGACTCAATTATATTAAATATCAATTGTATTAGTATTTCATACCAACGCGAATCATTCTAAAATTTTACTTTACAGCCATCAGTACCACATCATGGCTTTGACGACATCTTTGAAGCATACGAATCAAACGCATGCCCTCAAGTAAGCGGAGGGGTCGCCATCGGCACCATTGACTGCCTGACCCTGGACATCTACGTACCAAGTAGCGCCGACTCTGTAAATCCCTTACCAGTAATGGTATGGATATACGGCGGGGCGTGGATTGGCGGCAGGGCCCTAAGACCAGCAAACGAACCTGTATCTCTACTAAAAAATGACGTCATTGTTGTAGCCATTAACTACAGAGTTGGTATTTACGGATTCATGTGTTTAGATACACCTGAAGTACCAGGTAACCAAGGGCTTAAAGATCAAACATTAGCTCTAAGGTGGGTTCAAGAAAACATTGCAGCTTTCGGAGGAGATGAGAACAAAGTTACTGTTTTTGGTCAAAGCGCTGGTGGCATGTCCACAAATCTACATTTATTTTCTTTAAATGAAAAGTTATTCAACCAAATAATTATACAAGGTGGGCCAGCTTTAAGTTACTGGATGATGGTGGAATCTAATAACACAATACCTTTAACGCTCGCTGAAGAATTGGGCTTTAATACTCCAGATATAAATGAAGCTCTAAATTTTCTTTCTACTGTTAATCCACATTTAGTAGTTCAGAAAGCTTCTGACTTGAAAATTACTAGTGCTTCAGGCACTGATCAACCTCTTACCAAACCGTGTGTTGAGAAAACATTTGAAGGAGTTGAAAATTTTATAACAGACCATCCTATGAATGTCAAATCTACTAAAGCTAGTGGGACTCCAATAATCATTGGTCACAATGTAAGAGAATTTGCTTTTCAGTATGCTAATCAAAATGAGGAGTTTTTCGAAACATACGATATGAAAATTCTGTTTGAATTAGGATTCGATATGGATAACGATTTAGAAGACGCGTTGAATGCAGCAAGACACTTTTATGTTGGTGATGAAAAAATCAGTAAGAATGTCTCAGAGAATCTTGTAGAATTTGGAACTGATATAATATTTGGTCACCCATCACAGAGGATGGCCGAAAAACTGTTAGATAGTGGTGCGGAAAACGTTTACCGCTTCGTTTTCTCATACCTTGGAGCCAGTCATGGACATGAGTTGTCCTATTTATTTGATACAAACTCGTGGGAAAATGAGGATGAGCAACGTCAGATTGATAATGCACTAGTAAAAAGTCGGATAACCACGCTTTGGACAAACTTCGCTAAGTATGGGTGAGTAAGAATTTGTAGCTACAACAACTCATTAGCTGAGCCAAAATTATGAAATTTCATCCCCTAATTTAATCCCTTTAATGTTAAGGGGACTACAGGACCTAAACGTGCCTAAACGCAAGTTTTATAATGCCTAAAAGAATATGATCCACTGCAGTAAACAAAATCAGAAAAATATATGATATTCTTCAGGATATATGCTAGTATGATAGTGTGTTGAAAACATAATACAACTAATTTGATACGATAGAAAAAAATCATAAAGATACCTCTAAAAATTTATTTTAACGATTAAAAATCATATTAATTTACATGCAATCATTCTGATTTTTTGTCAGATTATTCTACAAGCTACATATTGGCATAATAGTGTTTTAATTTTCCAGTCCAATCAATAGATTTTCTGTAAATCGCTAACTGCTTCATATTTTGCAATAAATTACCTGCGTCGTGTCATCACGCTTCTCTTTCATTTCTATGCAGTCCGACAGTGACCGCGCTTTAGTTGTTGTAAGCCTCTTAAGAAACTCTTGTGCTAAATTTCATGCTGCTAGACCCTGCAATTTAGGCTGCGCGTTTTCTGTCAGATTGAATTTAAGATTTTTCTTTTGTTTATATAATTTTATCATTACAATAGATGACTTTGATTTTCATTGACTTGATGCCTAAACCACGTAGACCTGTTTACCTACGAGTCATAAATTGTGTTTTATTTTTCTCATCAGAAACCCGACTCCGGCGCCATCAGAACTCCTGCCATTCACATGGACCCCGATAACGGAAACCACTCAGTCATACTTAGATATGGACTTGAATTTCACACCCAGCAGCAGACCTGATCATGCCAGGATGGCATTCTGGGACTTGTTCTACAAACTTTATGGAAAGTACCAAAAATGGTATCTGATTGAACCAACTCCAACTCCTTCATGTAATAACGGTCCAAAACTAGAGAGAAATGTCTTCATAGGTATTGCCATTCTATTGTTAAATTATTTTTTCTTAAATAATAACTTTTCTTAAATATTTTTGTGTTTGTTTTGTTTGTTGTGTACCTCCGAAGCGCAAAAACGCATCCTGAACGCATTGTTCAACTCAAACTCAAAGCATTTATTTCAATTGAACCGATTACAGATACTGATGATTTGGCAAGGAGTTGGTCAGTCAGAAAGATGAAGGTAGTTCCCTATAATTGCCAAGCGTAGCGGATAAATGGTATCCGTAAAGAATAAAAGTTTAAAAAAATATTATTCATAATTTTTACTTTTTAACCGACTTCCAAAAAGGAGGAGGTTATATGTTCGACGCGATTGTATTTTTTTTTTTTTGTATGTCCGTCGATTTCTCCGTCAACAGACAAAAAACGAAAATCAAAACCAAACCACCGACTTCCGAAATTAAAGTTATTTTTCACATTGTAGTGTTTTTTTTTTGAAGTCGGTTGTTTTTTTTGTAAAAACTTTTTTATAAAAAAACATATTTAATTATTTTGGTGTTAAAATATATATGTTTTCGAAATGTGCTAATTAAGCCCTTTTATTTGATACCAAACAAGGCATAATTATAAAACAAATATTATTCATTATTTTAGTTCATGACTTATGTCCCTTAGAGGGCGCCATATTATAAATTATGATGAGCAGTTTAGAAGTTATGAGGGGACAGATGAAAATACATATATACATACCGGTCAAAATCATAACCCTCCTTTTTGCTTCGCCGTAGTCGGGTAAAAATGGTATATCCAGAAAAAGGAATCCGCTTTATTTATCCGTCATAATTCGTATTATGTACAACCGTCAAGCCCCGCTGGCACCGAAATCGACAGGCATAGTGTCGCCTTTTGGCGAGGCGCGCTGTCTCTAAAAAGGCGACACTGGTCCTTTACCGAGTTGAACTCAATTCAAAACGTCATAATTATATGAAGACTTAGCGTTACTTAATGCCTAAGGCATAAAGTCCGCCTTTGAAAAAATATTTTTTACTTTTGCTTAAAGTTTTATTAAAAATATTCACTCTTCGCCCCGGTCCTAGCGCATTGGATCGCCCCCTGTTACATTGGACTTAAACATAACTCGCGAAATGTGGGTATGGGTACACCTCTGCTTTAACCTCACGCAATTACAAGCATGTGTTATATTATGTATGAAATATATGTAACAGGTGTTCGATACAAAGTACAGATAATAATGAGGAGAAATTGGTTTAAAGCAGTAGTTTATAAGAGGATTTGACAGACCAACCTGTAAGTAAGTACCCTGACATGATGAAATTATACAGTTTCTTTGTTTGAGTACAGTAGGTACCTGAAATGGGCAAAGTAAAATTATGATAATTAGTCCATCCTAATAAAATAAAATAAAATCTAATCTTTAATAAGTAGGCATACAAAAACATTTCCAAATCTGCGATCAAATCATAACGAATTTATTAATAGTCATTTCGATTCAAAATTAAAGTTTATCAGAATTATCAGGTAAGTGATGTATTAGTACCTACCTAAGTAATCAATCATCCTTCAATAATAATCTTTACAGCAAGGTCCAATTTACCGAATCGATACTAGAAAGCGATTATACTGTATTTTTGGCGAGCAATCGTCACGGTTGACTGTTATTGAATTACTCGGATTGATTATCTATGCTGATTGCTCCCAGAGAATTTCTAGAAAACGGATTGTAAGTACCTAGCTTAGGTACCAAATATGGGGGCTGTATCTAAAGTACTAATTAGTTTTTTCCTTTTCATACAAACATATATATTTTTAATGAAGTTGATGAAAAATCGTTGAAAAACGTTGTTGTCGGTAAAATGTGGCTGAGCTAAATGTAATCTTAAGAACTATAATGTATTACCCATATTTGCAAAATAAAACTCTATTCTATTCTAGGTAGGTAGATAGGTACTTTTAATACAATACAAATCTAATCTAACGAGCCGATGTTGTCCCACTGCCAGGCCAAAAGCCTGTTTTCTAATCCCGCCCACTGTCCTGTCGATAGGATCCAAGCTCGTTTCGCCATCTTCGCCTTGGTCTGCTGCGAACTCGTCTAGCGTTTAATGGGACACTTTAGGTTTTTCTTTTTGGCGCATTTCGCTTTTCGCGCCCCTAGTCGCCGCAGGAGACGCCCCGGACGTCGGGAGTCGCGAGCCGACTTCCGGCCACCGTAGGCGCGGGCTTGCGGACGGTGAGCAATGGGTAGCTCGCCGTCCGATAGGGACCAGGCCCGGGTCGACGGCGCGTTGTGTTCCACGCGCGCCTCAAAGAGATGTCAGCACCAACTGACGGGGTCCGGAAGGGCCAATGCCTGCCGGGGTTGCGGGTTTGTCTGAAAGGGATATCGCGACCTCGGCACACAGGCAACACACACACAGGTGTTGTGCGGACATCTGTTTGAGGCGCGCGTGAAACACAACGTGCCGTCAACCCGCGCCTGGTCCTTATCGGACGGCGACCTACTCATTGCTCACCGTCCGCAAGCCCGCGCCTACGGTGGCCGGGAATCCGCCTGCGATTCCCACGATTGCACACAGAAGATGGAGCACAACACGCAAATGCAATTAAAAGATAGAGAGGATTAGGAGGTTGATTCGGTAGGTGCATGCATACAAAGAACATACAAGGATAATACAAAAAAAACTGAATTATACCTATTATTGAAAATGGCTTCTGAAGACACAATCTTGTTCGAGATCGAGCTTGCATTCCCTGACGTGCGGACGTAACGTACTGATAATTATGATCAATTGCTCATTGCCATTTGATAAACGATAAATTAACTAGTAAAAACAAATGATTTAAAGATATGAATTTTATTATAACCCGCTGGTCAATATGACATTTTTATTTATAAATTCTTCTGTCACTCAAACTCAAATCATTTATTTCAATTGAACCAATTACAGGCGCTGTTCATTTGTCAAGGAGTTGGTCAGTCAGAAATATTAAGCAGTTCCCCATTGTAAAGCGTAGTAGGTTCCTATGGAGAAGAACGGGCTAGAAACTCCATGGAAACTCTTTTAAATCAAAATATTGGTTATACCTACTGCACATTCAAGGCGTTGTTTGACCTTCGCGTACATACAACTCGCAGATTATTTCACTACATTTTCAAATGCGACTTTAGTAATATTGAACATTGCTATCAGTTGTTTAACTGATTACCACATGCCGCAGAATCATAGTGATATTGATCTGATAGATGCTGTTTTATTTTTTATCTTAAATCCCACGATACCGCGAGTTAGGGAATATCGAACCTTTCGAGATTACTCTGTATAAATACTGGTTTCATCTTATTCTCTCTAGAACAAGGCTTCAATATGTGGTCGGTGGTAGTGTTGCTCTCAATTTGTGGTTTAGTGCGAGGGCTATCCAGAATAGACCCTCTTGTGTCGACCAAAGCAGGCCTGATTAGGGGACAGCAATTTGGAGATGGTTACGCCAAATTTTTGGGTGTGCCTTATGCGGTGGTGGATATGAATAATCCATTTGGGGTAAGCTTTTGTTTTTATTCGTTTCTATTTATCTTAGGAACACAAAAAATTGCCTCACAGAGCTTTATTCTGTATAATTTGCGCAGATGTAAATCCCAAAAAAACCTATTGCTCAAACACTATGCCAATCGAACTGCCAAGTTCTAGGTATTAAAAACTACTCAATACTATTTTGACTCGATTATAATATTTAATATTAATTTTATTAGCCTTTCACAGCAAAGCGAATAATCATTAAATTTTACTTTATACAGCCATCAGTACCACATCATGGTTTTGACGACATCTTTGAAGCATACGAATCAATCACGTGCCCTCAAATACAAGGAGGAGTTGCCATTGGTACCATTGACTGCCTCACCATGGACATCTACGTGCCAAGTATCGCCGACTCTCGACACCCCTTGCCTGTGATGGTGTGGATACACGGCGGGGCATTCATTGAGGGCAGTTCCCAAGGAGAAACAACTGAACCTATTACTTTGCTAAAAAATGACGTCATTATTGTAGGCATTAACTACAGACTTGGTATTTATGGTTTCATGTGTTTAGATACACCGGAAGTATCAGGAAACCAAGGGCTTAAAGACCAAACATTAGCTCTAAGGTGGATTCAGGAAAACATTGCTGCCTTCGGAGGAGATGTGAACAAAATTACTATTTTTGGTGAAAGCGCTGGTGGCATGTCCGTGAATCTACATTTATTTTCGTTAAATGAAAAGTTATTCAACCAAGCAATTATAGAAAGTGGACCAGCTTTAAGTTACTGGATGATGGTGGAATCTAATAACACAATACCTTTAACGCTCGCTGAAGAATTGGGGTTTAAAACTTCAGACATAAATGAAGCTCTGCATTTTCTTTCTACTGTTGATGCACATTTGTTAGTTCAAAAAGCTTCTGACTTGAAAATTACTAGTGCTTCAGGCACTGATCAACCTTTTACCAAACCGTGCGTTGAGAAAACATTTGAAGGTGTAGAAAATTTTATAACGGACCACCCTATGAATGTTAAATCTACTAAAGCAAGTAAGACTCCAATAATCATAGGTCACAACGTAAGAGAACTTGCTTTTCAGTATGCTTATCAAGATGAGAAGTTTTTCGAGACATACGATATGAAAATTCTGTTTGAATTGGGATTCGATTTGGATAACGATGTTGAAGAGGCTTTGAATACAGTAAGACACTTTTACTTTGGTGATGAAAAAATCAGTAAGAATGTCTCAGAGAATCTTGTAGAATTTGGAACTGATATAATATTTGGTCATCCGACAAAGAGAATGGCCGAAAAACTGTTGGATAGTGGTGCGGAAAACGTTTACCGCTTCGTTTTCTCATACCTTGGAGCAACTCATGGAGATGAGTTACCCTATTTATTTGATTTAATTTCGTGGGCAGATATAACAGAGGAAGAGCAACAGTTGATTGACGAATCACTAGTAAAGAGTCGGTTAACTACGCTCTGGACAAACTTTGCTAAATATGGGTGAGTAACAATTTATAGCTTCAAAAATGACGAAATTTCATCCCCTTTTAATTTAACCCCTTTCGGGGTCGAATTTTCAAATTATCTTCATTAGTATTCACTTTCGTTATATAGGAAACTCTTGTGCAAAGTTTTATGCTTCTTGAGACCCAGACAATAGATGACTTTGCTTTACATTGACTTTATGCCTAAACCACGCAGACCTGTTTACCTACGAGTCATAAATTGTGTTTTATTTTTCTCATCAGAAACCCGACTCCGGCGCCATCAGAACTCCTGCCATTCACATGGACCCCAATAACGAAGACTACGCAGTCATACTTAGGTATGGACTTGGATTTTACACCTAGCAGCAGACCTGACCACGTCAGGATGCCATTCTGGGACTTGTTCTACAAACTTTATGGAAAGTACCAAAAATGGTATCTTTAAAAATGTCTTCTTCTTTTCGTATGGTTAGTGACTAACCTGGTGTCAGTGACTAACGTAGTATAGACAAAAGCAATGGACAATATAGTTGCGGTCCTCGTACGCTTAAAAACTATTAATTTAACTAAAAAAAGTTGTCCTAAATTTAGTATAGGAAAATTTCTCTAGTTTAATTTATTTTGTCACTATATTCATCGTAAAATAACCTGTCTCACCACTATTCTATTGCCTACTCAAGGATGTATATCCGGTACGGCTCGCAAATCCTTCCTTATCCTAAGGGCACGTCTACCCTACCATAACCGCGCGCACCCCGGTCTACTCCTTGATATGCAATGGCCTCTGTAGCCCCATGAAGCTTGAGGCTTCAGGGGCTAGTGCAAATCTTGGGGTTCATTCGATCTATCGAGTCTGGTTAAAACACGCTGGAGTCGGTGCATTTCATTAATTCATAAATATTCATCGTAAAATGAGTCTGAAAGGAGTTTAATAAAATTATCGTCAAAAACGTTTCGTTTTTGGGCGCCATGTTCCAATCCTCTTTTTGAGCAACTAACTAATGACTGAATTAATAGTGGTCGTGTATAATAATAATATTTAAAGTATTTTTTTAAATAACAATCAGTCGTTTGAATGGTACGATCCGAAATAATCCTAAGTAACATATCTCCACAAATTACATTCTTATAATACTTACTTGACAGGCATTTTGCCAAAAATGTAAATAGTTTGTGGGAGATCTAGGTCTAAACTAAGTCTAGGCCTGTGTTTTAGAACTCTATGCCGTAATGTGCCACTGCTGGGCAAGAGCCTCCTTTTCCTTTCCCCCCCTCACAATCATCATCATCATCATTGGCAGCAGTGTTACGCAGGCGTAGTATATCTAAAGCGCTGACTAAGGACGACCTCAATCAATTATAACAAACAAGTAAAATGCGCAATTAGCGACACGAGGCAAAGGTGCTGAACTAACAAAATACCGCGGCACCATCGCGCCAGCGCAACATGAGGCCGATCACTTCTATTTCGGCTTTGAAGGAAGACATAACTTTAGATTTAGCTAGATATAGTTTTCTTTTATTGTAATTCCTTTTACTTGAATTAAACTAGTTTTAAAATCTAAATTGGTTTTTTTTAAGTATCCCGGCCGCAGCCTTCGTAATTGGCGCAGTCGGTAGGATTCTCGAGGTTAGCTAAGTCTATCTTATATCGATATTATCGCTACCGCGCGTGAGCGATCGCGGCTAACCTGCTGTCAAGCTTCATCGAGTATCCGAACTCAAGGATTGCTGCCGGGAGAGAACGGGATCCAGACATCGACCCCAGAGACCGATATGAAGGTTATGTGAGTACGCTTGAATTATTCCCTGTGTTGCTTCCTGTGTACCCAAGTCTCTTAATCCTTCAAAATTTTCCACCCACGTAATTTAGGACCTCGCGAGTCTACATCAGGTAGACCCAATAGTAGGCAATTAGTATTAGATTCGAATAGGGATATAGATTTAGGTTTAAATAGTTTATACGAAGACTGCAAAATGTCGTGCGATCCGGACACGATTTATAAGGCTCTACGCCCAGTCCCCGAGTTCGATGGGAACCCCAACGTACTCACGCGATTTATTAAACTATGTGACCAGATAGTTAGTACTTATTTAAGTAATGCACAGGGCAGTGAGTTAGGTAATCTATGCCTTTTGAACGGCATACTAAATAAAATAACAGGCACCGCGGCAACTAGAATTAATTCGAATGGCATCCCAGATAGTTGGGCAGGAATACGGAATACTCTAATTAATAGCTTTGCCGACCAGAGGGACGAAACGGCCCTCTATAATGACCTCCTAGTATCAGCTCAAGGTAACAGCACTCCACAAGAGTACTACGACCAGTGTCAATCGTTATTCAGCACCATCATGACTTATATATCGTTGCATGAAACAGTGAATACCACCATAGAAGCGAAACGTACACTATACAAAAAACTAACAATGCAAGCGTTTGTACGTGGCCTAAAAGAACCTCTGGGTTCCCGCATACGTTGCATGCGTCCTGAAAGCATCGAAAGGGCGCTGGAGTTTGTTCAAGAGGAACTAAATGTGATGTACCTGCAAGACCGTAATGATAGCGCGAGTGTAAAAAGGCCACTTCCAACCGCTCCTATGCCCAAATGACTAACACAGCCCACAGGTTTTCTACCCATGCCGATGCCGAAACCCTTTTCAAACTGGCAACGGCCACCGGTTCCGCAGAGCAGTGGGAGACCACCTATGTTCCAACCACATGGCGCGCCACGTGCGCCCATCGCACTTAATAACCAAACGCGTACGCAGCAAATGTTCCGCGCGCCGCCGCCTAACTATAACGCGCAAAGTAACGTATTCAGAATTCAGCCACGTGCCCTAGCCCCGGGACCTCAGCCAATGAGCGGGGTCAGCCATTTTATTGCTAAACCCATGCCAAGTAGACCTCACGACTGGGGCAAGTTTGGCAACCCGCCTCCAATAAATTATTTTAAGACCCGTGAGATGAACTTCAACGATTGTAACGAATATAACTACGATTATTACGTCGTGGAGGAACCCTACTCTTATGATTACGACCACGCTGACTATAATAACGTCTATTATGACGACGGCAACTACTATTACGTACAGGATCTCGGACCGGCCGTACCGCCTGAGCAAAAACCAATTCAACCCTCTACTAAATGCGAGGAACCCCAACCCTCGACTAGTAACGCAAACCAGGATTTTCAGAGGAAACCCCCATTAAAACCCTCAAGATAGAAGTCAACTTGCAAACACAACGACAGTTGCCCTACATAAAAATATCCGACCCCCCACTAAACCTACTCATTGATACCGGAGCAAACCAGTCGTTTATTAGTCCTACAGCTGTACAACGGTACTACTCGGAATACCCTCTTAACTATGACCCCTTCGAGGTGACTAACGTCCATGCCACAACTAGAAACGACTATTCTATAACTATACCATCTTTCCGCGAACTCAATGACCCTAGCGAAATTAAATTATTCATATATGACTTTCACAAATTCTTTGATGGACTTATCGGACTAGATTTACTGACCAAATGGAATACGAAGATTGACCTAAAGGACAACCTACTGATTACGGCTACCGCAAAGAACCCTATCTTAATGTTTAATTCGCGGAATGTAAACCTTTACGAGGCTGTTATACCAGCCAACACTACTAAGCTTATCAGACTACCCATAAACGCTAAAGACGGTGACGTACATATCTCACAACAATACCTATGCAATTGTATTGTAAGCGAATGCATTACAGCCGTTTGTAATAACCGCGGCATTGTAGAAATTCTAAACCCATCAAACAACGATACTATTCTATCCCTAGACCACCCGGTAGAGGCTGTAACCTTAAATAATATCGAATGCATGAACCTAGAACAAATACCCGACACATCTCGCATTAATAAAGTAATATCAAAATTGCGGACAGATCATCTTAATGAAGAGGAGAAAATTAACTTAGTAAATATTTGCTCGAAGTATGCAGATGTATTCTACATAGAAGGCGAACCCTTATCTTTCACCAATAAAGTAAAACACCGTATACGGACTGTAGATGACACACCTATTTATACCAAGACTTACAGATATCCTTTCGTTCATCGCCAAGAGGTTAGGGAGCAAATTTCAAAAATGCTGGAGCAAAACATAATCAGACCCTCTGACTCAGCCTGGAGCTCTCCTATTTGGGTTGTCCCTAAGAAAGCAGACGCTTCTGGGAAACAAAAATGGAGACTCGTAGTAGACTTCCGAAAATTAAACGAAAAAACCATAGACGATAAATACCCCATACCGAACATAACAGACGTCCTGGACAAATTAGGGAAGTGTCAGTATTTTAGTACCCTTGACCTTGCCAGCGGCTTTTATCAAGTGGAGACAGACCCTGACGATATTCATAAGACGGCATTCAACGTAGAACATGGGCATTTTGAGTTCTTAAGAATGCCCATGGGTTTAAAGAACTCCCCGTCAACATTCCAACGGGTAATGGACAATGTTCTGAGAGGCCTACAAAACGTGATCTGCCTGGTCTACATGGATGACATCATAGTGTACAGTACCTCGCTCCAGGAGCACCTAAATAACCTAGAAAAAGTATTCCAACGACTCCGGGAGTCTAACTTTAAGATTCAGATGGATAAGTCCGAATTCTTGAAGCTAGAAACCGCTTTCTTAGGTCATATAATAAGCAATGAGGGAATTAAACCGAACCCAGACAAAATTGCAGCTATACAGAAATACCCCATACCCAAAACCGCAAAACAGATAAAACAGTTCCTCGGACTTATAGGATACTACAGAAAATTCATACCCGATTTCGCTAAAATTACGAAACCCTTTACTCAGTGCTTAAAGAAGGGTAGGACCGTTACACTTACTAAAGACTACGTTGACTGCTACGAACGATGTAAAAACCTCTTAACAAACGACCCAATCTTACAGTACCCTGATTTTAACAAGGAATTTATACTGACTACAGACGCCTCCAACTTTGCAATAGGAGCCATACTATCACAAGGGCATATAGGGTCAGACAGACCGATTTCATACGCATCCCGAACATTGAACGAAAGCGAGACAAACTACAGCACCATCGAAAAAGAGCTTCTCGCTATCGTGTGGGCCACTAAGTACTTTCGACCCTACCTCTTTGGACGCAAGTTTAGGATAGTTACGGATCATAAGCCATTGCAATGGATCATGAGCTTGAAAGAACCTAACTCGCGTCTAACTAGATGGAGATTGAAACTCAGTGAGTATGACTTTACTGTAGTGTACAAAAAGGGCAAAAACAACACCAATGCCGATGCCCTCTCGCGAGTAGAAATACACAATGACGAGATAAGCTCGATAATAGCGAACCCTTCCGAGAAACCCCCGTCGATAGCAGACTCTAGTACTGAAACAGCCCATACCAGTAACGAAAACCCTATACTCGAGGTACCAATCACCGACGAACCTATAAATAAATTCCACCGACAAATAATCATGACAGTAGTAGGAGACATTAAAAAAAGACCGACCGCGACCAAACCTTTCGACACCCATACTCGCACCTCCATACAAGTTTCACAATCTAACCTAATAGATGACGTTGTAGCCGCCATAAAAGAGTACGTAAACCCGAAAGTAAAAACCGGTATTCTTATTAACCCCCCTTTGAGTATGTATGACATCATTCCCATAATACAAGACAACTTTAAAAGCTCTGCAATGAACCTCGTGCTATGTAAATCCGAACTCGAAAATGTAAAACAGTACCTTAGGCAGCAGGAAATAATTAGGCACTATCATGACGGAAAAACGAATCATCGTGGCATAAACGAATGTCACCTAGCCCTCTCGCATAAATATTACTGGCCTAAGATGAGAGACCAGATCACAAAATATGTTAACGAATGCACTATTTGTGGTCAGGCAAAATACGATCGAAGTCCCATCAAACAAAAGTTTAACATAGTGCCACCGGCCACTAAACCGTTCGAGATAATTCATATGGACCTTTTCACGGTCGAAAATGAAAAATACCTAACATTCATCGATGTATTCTCTAAATACGGGCAAGCATATCTTATGAGAGACGGCACCGCAATTAGTATCTTACAGGGCCTATTGCAGTTCTGCACTCACCACGGATTCCCTGTAACTATAATAACGGACAACGGTACCGAGTATGCTAATCAGCTGTTCGCTGAATTCACTAGACTCCACAAAATTAATCACCATAAAACGCTAGCTCACAGTCCCAATGATAACGGCAACATAGAAAGGTTCCACTCCACGTTACTCGAACATATAAGAATCCTACGTATTCAACATAAAAAAGAACCCGCCAATAACCTAATACCATACGCCTTACTCGGATATAATAGCTCAATCCATAGTTTTACTAAGTGCAGACCATTCGATGTAATAACTGGGCATCTTGATAGCCGAGACCCGTGGGACATCGATCTTAGTAGCCACCTATTGCAACAGTACGTATTAAACCATAGAGATCAAATGAAAAAAGTATACCAAATCATAAACGAAACCTCTCTTACTAATCGCACCTCTTTAATCGAAAATAGAAATAAAACCCGCGAGCAGGAGGAGGAGTATCAACCCAAGCAACAGATCTTCATAAAAAACCCATCAGCCCCGCGACAAAAGTTAGCCCCTAGATATACTCAGGATGTAGTCTTAGCAGATTTACCTATCCACATCTATACGTCAAAGAAACGCGGCCCCGTAGCAAAATCACGACTTAAACGCGTACCTAAGACTGCTAAATTGTTGCAGGATGACGCTGATACTGACAATACATGCAATACGGAGCCAGGAGATAAAACTTGAAAGCCTAGACTCTGGAGTTGGACTACTACCCTTTAAACTTGGACCACTCAGACTAATAACCCACTATCATACTTTCCTTCAATATGTCAACCTGGACGACATTGAAAACACTCTTTCCACCCTACAAACTCAATTCGATTACATTAAATTACACATGATGAAGGATGCATATTCTCTCTACGAGTATCAAATAGACTACCTTTCGGATAAGTTAAGTAGAGTCACTGACCACCTACGTACTCTGGAGCCTAGACGGTCGAAAAGAGGTCTTATAGACGGCCTAGGATCTGTCATAAAAAGCGTTACAGGTAACCTCGATTACTCGGATGCTGTTCGATATAATAACGCCATAGAGACGTTGAGAAATAATCAAAAAAAAACTGTAGACGAATTTAACGAGCATATCAGCATCAGTAAAGAGTGGATGCTATCTCATACTAATATTATAAATAAAATTGTTGAAAACCAGAACAAAATTAACACCACACTGAGTCTATTAATAAAACAAGCAGAAAGTAGCATAAATATGATCCAGGTCGCTAAGTTCAATCAGCTGTTGACTATCGTCAGCGAAAACATAGAGGACGTGTTATCGGAATTATATAGAATAGAGAATATTTTATCGTTCACCCGCGTGATGACTACCCATCATAGCATGTTAGGAATAGACATTTTAGGTAGCGTAGTAAATAGGCTTAAGGAGATTTATGGTAAGAACCACGTAATAGAGTTAGAACTACGACAGTACTATGACACCATTAAAGCCGGATATTATTACGACGACAAGAGAATAGTAATAGCATTTAGGTTCCCCATAGTCTCAGAAGATACTTATACACTCTACAAACTCTCCATAGTCCCGAACAAGAACAACCAAGTCCTCATACCTCCTTATCCTTTCATAGCAACAAATGGGAAAACGTTCATGTACATGGAGGCAGAATGCCCGAAGTTAGATAATAATCGGTATCTCTGCGAGCAAAAGACAAATCACTATATCCAGACTCAAGCTGACTGCGTGCAAACCTTCATTTCAAGCAAGACATTACTAAAATCCTGTAAACTAACGACTGTACATCTATTTAAACCGGCTGTAGAAGAACTAGACAGTAGACACTACGTTATATCATTTCCTCAACCTACTAGAGTCCAGATGAAATGTGGAAGCGACGATTACGACACACTGCGGGGAAGCTACCTTGCCACCATTCCATTGCACTGCTCGATACACACAAACGAAATTACCTTACTAAACACCAAGGACGAGATAAAAGGCCAACCTGTAAAAGTATTGAACGTCCCCTACACTACTGAAATGCAGGAGATAAGCTCATTACATGCAAATCTAACATCTATTAACTTGGATAGACTACACACTATTCAGGACAGAATAACTCTTCAGTCGCCGATTTCATCGTTTGAAACAACTGAAACGCTATATCATACCACTATACCGTTTTATGTTATACTGTGTATCGCAGCCATACTTACAATTGCGATGATAACCAGAAGATATTTCCCTGGAAGAACCCTTTCCAGGAAACGGAACCAAAACGATGCTGTATCCACAGGACCAGGAAATCATGAAGACGCAGTTCCTGTAACATCTGAAACGCATACGCAACGAGAAAACCTACCAGCAACATTTTCACTAAGCGTTTTAAAATAGTTGCTGAACTACAGGCGGAGGTGTTACGCAGGCGTAGTATATCTAAAGCGCTGACTAAGGACGACCTCAATCAATTATAACAAACAAGTAAAATGCGCAATTAGCGACACGAGGCAAAGGTGCTGAACTAACAAAATACCGCGGCACCATCGCGCCAGCGCAACATGAGGCCGATCACTTCTATTTCGGCTTTGAAGGAAGACATAACTTTAGATTTAGCTAGATATAGTTTTCTTTTATTGTAATTCCTTTTACTTGAATTAAACTAGTTTTAAAATCTAAATTGGTTTTTTTTAAGTATCCCGGCCGCAGCCTTCGTAATTAGCCAATCAACAACTTTCTACCATTTGTAATGATCGATATTTCAGTTAGCAAATCCGATACTAGATGGCGTTACTAGGCTCGCCACAATAGTTTTAATAACATATTTGAGACAATTGACAAGTGAGGGTGGCGGAAAAAGAAATGATACCGAAGAGAGGGCACTTGGTGAAAAGACGAAAAAAGAACTAACGTTTGCTCCGAACTAGTTGCTTAATTCCTACAAATTTGACCCGTCATTATTTGGAAATTATTTACGTATTTGTTGTTGGTGCAAATTGTGAATTTGTGTGCGAACAGTGGAAGTAACGGGGTAAGTGTTTGCGTCTATTTAACGAAGTGTAGGTTGGATAGTTGAAGATGTTTTGCAAGGCTGACGGTTCTTATTTTGTCCTCAGCTTGCGGAAACGCCCTTATCGTCCAGGCATTTAAATTGTGAATAAAGACCCGACTTCAATTTATAAGGACTACTATTGAAGTATGTCGAAATAGGAACGACATATTCACCACGGTTTACAAAGAATCACATAGGACATAGCGTCGGATTGAGGTTTCGAGTTCTCGGGTTCGATCCCGGCTCGAAGATATACTTTTTGTTTTAATTTTATTTACTTTTATTTTGTTAATTTATCTGAAAATTGTTTTAATTTTATTTTTTCGCACATTTACATATTGTTTATTTTGTTTCCGTCATTACGGTTAATGTTTTCCGGTACGGCACTTGCCAATTAATTAATATAGTTAAGGTGTTAGCATAAATTGTTACTTATTAATTAAATTGTATAAACTACCCTTGTTCATCTTTCGATAGTCAGTTTACTGGAACCCCGGTCATCACACATTGATAGTTAGATTCAACCACATCAGATTGCTCTGAGTGTGTCCGTACGCGCTGCTTAACTCGCGTTTTAATGTAAAAGGCTCCACCTCCATAAGCTATTCGGAATGCCTGCATTCCTACATTCTTATCGTGCGACATAAGTTCTTATCATCTGAAGTCAAGCAGTTTTTATTTACGCAAGCCGAACAACGCTGTATAATCCCCAAGGGAACGGACAAGCACAGCGCCTTAACTCCACTCTTTGGAAAACTATCTAATTGGCCTTACGATCCAGAAACCTGCCTATACAGGATTGGGAAAGGGCTTTAAACCAGGCTCAACACTCCATTCGCTCCCTACTCTGCACAGGCTCTAACTGTACGCCGCACGAGAGAATGTTTACACACACGAGGAGGTCACCAAATGGTGACTCTATACCTACTTAGTTAACAAACTCAGATTAAGTACTGATGCGGAGATTCGATCGCACTAATTAGTATTAACATAAATATTAACCAATAGTAGAAGAAATTGATCTGATTCAACTTAATCAAAACTATTCATACGTACGTTCACCAAATGGTCGTAAAACTATCGTATCAAATCGTTATTTAGCACCATTGGTCAAGATGGATAAATAGTCGGAAGCGTAACAGCTGATGAAATGATTTCATTCCACAAAATGAGCTTCTTGTCCAAGATATCAAGGTGCCACCCATAAACTGTAGTGCCATCTTAAGGACAAGACAATACACAGGATAATACGCCACACTCTGATCTGGCGATTAACAAGAGAACGCAGACCGCCTAATCGTTTTGGAGATTAAGGTGTTTCTTAAGAAAGTCTGAAGAATGTGCTATACCTACCAAACTCGATTATATCTATAACTTTGTATTGTAATGTCACTGTCATGTGTACCGCAAATAAACGTATTTTCTTTCTTTCTTTTCTTTCTGATATCCATGGAATATTGTATAATCTATGAACTCACCCATCATAGATAATAATACACTTAAAAACTCACCTACGACGAGCTAATGTCATAACTTACATTTATCAAATCGCGTATCGTCTATTTTGTTGATTAAAACCGTTATATATTGCTTATACAAGAAATCCCGTTTGATAACTGATAAGCTGGCATGTAAACAGTTGATGCATAGATAGATTAAACCTTTCACACCAACTACTCGATAATGTCAAATTTGATACGTCATGCAAAGCCAGCCGCAGATACCTGACTTTATAACCCCAGGATTATAAAGTCTAGCTGGCCAATAAATTGAACTGAATTTTATTATAACCCGCTGGTCAATATGGAAATTGAATTTGGAACCTCAATAAAAAAATCGTATGAAAATTTAACAAAAAAAAAAAACTAATTCGAAAATGGATTGCCTTTTTATTATCTCGCAGAAAGTGTGAAAAGTAGAGTATTCCCCTCGGGGATAAAGGTGTCTTTGTCTTGGACTAGTGTGAATCCCTCGCTGCACCCAAGTCACCCTCGTCAATATACTTCTCAATATATCGCCTGTGACATCCCATACCACGCTTTATTCCATCATTATAATACACCACAATTTATAACACAGCTGCGCTGTTGTTAATGTTTCAATGTTATTTGCAGCCGGCTGTCAAATACCCACACTTTGAAGAACCCTTCAAAGCGGACAATGACAACGTCAGCTGTCCCCAACAAAACTTCAGCGGTGTACCCACAGGCACAATCCAATGCCAAGGCAAAAATCTATGTGCCTGACAGATCTACCGCCAAAACTTTTCTCGTGATGGTATCGATACATGGAGGGGCATCCAACTCAACTCAACTCAACTCAAACCATTTATTTCAATTAAACCATTACAGGCACTTTTGAATTGTCAAGGAATCGGTCAGTCAAAAATATGAAGCTAGTTGCCCATTCCAAAGCGTAGTAGGTACCTATACCCATATTCATGTTGAAATTATACATGTGAGAACAATGTAGAAAGACATGCACGTTAGAAGCGTCCGTAATACAAAGATAAAAAACAAATAAATTAAATAAATTAAAAAATTAGATAAATTAAAAATCAGCCATGGCCGCTAAGAGTTGACCAGTCCCAACTGACGGCGCCCGTTCACGAACATGACGCATGGATCAGCACCATTCAGCTCAACCATTTTGAAGGGAGCTAAATGATCCAACACACGCGCCACCATCAGCGAGACATCTGAGTGAGCATGACATACTCACAGCCGCCAGGGCACATTCAAGTCAATAAAAAAAGTATTACCCGGTAGATGGTAGCTCTTTAGTACATAGTACTCACACCTGTGCTCTGGAATTATATAATACAAAGGAGATTGATTTTATACAATGCAAAGATGGTCTTAAAATCTTCAGCAGCTCCAACAGTATTTTCAGATGTTAATCAATTAGTTGTGGTTGTGGAGCAGGACCAGCATTGAGCCAAGCATTTTTATGAGTGATGTAATCCCCCACGTTTAGATACACCGGAAGTACCAGGTAACCAAGGACTTAGAGTATAAACATTAGTTCTAAGGTGGATTCAAGAAAACATTGCAGCTTTTGGAAGAGATGTCAACAAGATTAATCTATTTGGTGAAGTGCTGGTGGGGATGTCCGCGTGAATATACATCTAATTTCCTTAAATGAAAAGCTATTCAACCAAGTAATTTTAGAAAGTGAATCAGCTCTAAATTACTGGATGATGGTGGAATCTAATAATACACTACCTTTAGCGCTCGTTAAAGTATTGGCTTTATTACTTCAGATAAGTAGAATAACAGAATAGAATAGAATAATTAAAAAATAAATGAAGCTCTGAATTTTCTTTCTACGGTTGATGTACATTTAATAGTTAAGAGAGCCACTGAAACACACACTGAGTGTTACTGCCTTGAAAATTACCAGTGGTTCAGCCAATGTTCAACCTATTACCAAACCGTGCGTTGAGAAAACATTTGAAGGAGCTGAACATTTGAAAACGGGCCATCCTATGAATGTTAAACCTACGAAAGCTAGTAAGACTCCAATAATAATTGGTCATAACGTATGGGAGTTTGCTTTTCAGTATGCTTATCAAGACGAGGAGTTTTTCGAAACAAACGATCAGAAAATGCAATTTTTTACTTTGATGATGAAAAAATCAGTAAGAATGTCTCAAAGCAGCTTGTAGAATTGGGAAATGATTTAATATTTAGCCACTCGATACTGAGGAATGGCCGAAAAATAGTTAGATAGTGGTGCTGAAAACGTTTACCGCTACGTTATCTCATACCTTGGACCCAGTCATGTAGTTGACCTGGCTTATTTATTCGACACGATGACGGTTAATTCGTTTACAAATATAACAGAGTATGAGCAACTCCTGATCGATAAAGCACTATTGTAAAAAGTCGGTTAAACTTTGGACAAACTTTGTTACATACGGGTGAGTACGATACGAGTACAGTTTAATTTTGCAGGGGTTAAGGTGGGTGGTGGGTGGTGGTTTGATCTCATACACGAGGTTGTAGGTTCAAATTCGGGGGTAAGTACCAATGTGGCTTTTTCAATTCATATGTACCCACTTTCTGAGTTTATCTTGAACATTACTGATATCGATGCAGGAAAACAATGAGAGGAAAACTGGACTTATAGTTTAATACATACAGAAAATCACGCCTTCTTGCCATGGGGGTAGGCAGAAACTATAGATCGCCACCGGCTACGATCTTTACATACTCCTTTTGCCTCGTTTACGTTCATACATCTGCGTATGTATTCTGTTAATAAAAAACTCACCGTGAAGACTTAGGTGAAGTGAGCTGTCAATAGTGTCAATCTCTAGCATTAGGTGGAATGACAGCTCACTCCACGCTCACTTCATCTAAGTTTTCACGGTGAGATGGTTACAGAATAGCACTGCTGGTCATACCCACACGCCGGTTGCAATTACTACGCACCTGTCCTTTCTGAAGAAAATCACCAATAAGGTCAGTATATGTCCTCCTAGGGCGTCCCCTCCCGGCGTTTCCAGTCACATCTGCCTTGTAAATACATTGTCTTAGTCGCCTTTCATTCATCCTCTCAACATTATAAAACCATCTCAGTGTACCCTTTTCAATCTTTGTCACTACATCTTCTTCTAACTCACCGTTGTCTTATCACATCATTCCTCAGCCTATCATTCATAGTCAGACCACACATGCTTCGCAAGGAACGCATTTCCACAGCATTTATTCTACTTTTATGCTTCTTTTGCCAAACCCAGCATTCATTTCCATACATTAGCGTTGGCGCGACCACACCATTGTGAACATCCAGTCGAGCTTTTTGGACGTCAACTGGTTGGACACGATCGCATGTATAGCACCATTTGTTTTATTTCCCTCATTTAATCTCCTTTCCACATCTTCATCAATCTTCCCATCCCTAAGTATACAAACTCACTTACTTGGTCCACACTCTTATCATTTATTTTCACATCACACACTGATACATCCTCTCCTCTTCCAACCACCATGACCTTCGTCTTATTCACATTTATATTCATCCCTTTTATCTTATAATGCTTCATCTATCATAGTCACCATGTCTTGCAACTGTTCTGCTGACGATGCAAGTAAAACTTGATCATCTGCGTAGAGAAGGCATTTGACAGGCAACTCATTCATCCTCAATCCGCACTCACCCTCTTTCAAATCTGTCAGATAACTATACATGTACAAGTTGAAGAGCCACGGTGACGCTACACAACCCTGTCTAACACGCCTCGAGATGCAGAACAAGTTCGTGTATGCCCTATTTATCCTAATAGAAGCACTGGAATCCTTGTATAAAGCTTTCAGAGCCCGTACCAAATGCCAGTCCACACCGTACATGGATAATGTAGACCACAGTTCTTCCCTATCAGAATACCAGCGCTGCGGTATTTATTTTTTTAAATATCGTCGCATTATGCTGAGATAGGAGCCTCTTTGGCCTCGCACAGGTCGTTATTATTCTATTTTTAAATGCTGCTTTTTTGTTTTTTATTTATAATTTATTTTTTATTTTTATTATTAGTTACTGTTTGTATTTCCTGTGCGTATCCCAAATAAAATATTTTTCTTTCTTTCCCTCCACACACTGTCGTAGTTTAATATAAGTCTGAAATATTATACACTCGAGAGCAATGAATCCGGGTCACTTAAAGAATCCTAAAAATCTCGGAAACTAAAAATGCTAGGTTAATGCAATAAATTGTATTTAATAGACAATGTAATACTCCTTAAATGAAGGTATTAAAACTTCTTAGTTATTGTAAAGTTATATCATAAAAAAATCAAATTTGAAAAAGGGCCACTTTCGAAGATGGAACTACGAAATTACAGCATTTGGTTTTGCTTTTGTTTGTAATCTGTCATTTATGTGGGTACATAAACCATGTTGATAGTGCTCTATATTCATTATTCAAGCTGAAATTATGTCGCTTACGCCTGAAGAATGCACCAGAATACTTACAATGCTGGAAACCGGCCGGAGTCAGCGCGATACAGCCAGGACTGTCGGTGTGTCGCTGTCAACAGTACAAAGAGTTCTCCGACGTTACGAAGAAACTGGTTCTAACCTACGCAGACCAGGAACGGGCAGAACCAGGTGTACCACAGCACGAGAAGACCGATACTTGGTGAACACCATGCTTCGAAATCGCTTTCTCACAGGAGCTGAACTCACAAATCAGTTTCGACGCCTCGGAGGAAGTAACCCAAGTGCATGGACAGTAAGACGTCGGCTTGCTGAATCTAACTTAAAACCCCTTAGACCTGCAAACGGCCCTAAACTGGAGCGTGGGCATCGTATTTCAAGACTAAGATATGCCCAGAGCCACGTAAATTGGAGTATTGAAGATTGGTCAAAAGTTATGTTCTCCGACGAATCAAAATTTATGCTCTACAAGCACGATGGAAGACACAGAGTGTATCGAAGACCAGGGGAAAGATTCAAGCAAGCATGCATCGAAGAAAAAGTAGCCTACGGTGGTGGGTCTGTACTTGTGTGGGCCGGAATTTCTTCTGAAAGTCGCACAGAGCTGGTGATCATAGAAAACGGCTCTTTAACTAGCGTAAGATATGTGGAAGAAATCCTCAATGATCACGTTGGTCCATTTATGGTCAATTTAGGTGAGGATGCTATATTTATGCATGACAATGCCCGACCTCATACAGGTAGGATTGTGAATGACTACCTTCAAGAGATGAACATTACTCGTATGGAGTGGCCAGCGCGCAGCCCGGATATCAACCCGATCGAGCATGCTTGGGACGAGCTAGGCAGATGCGTAAAACAACGAAACCCTCCCCCAATCACGCTTCGTGAGCTCAAAATTGCTCTCACTGAGGAATGGGAGAATATTCCCCAAAATCGTATAAGGAACTTGGTGTACAGCATGCCAAACTGCGTAAACGCAGTAATGGAAGCACGAGGAGGCAATACGAAGTATTAAAATTCAAGAAAATCGTAATAAAGTTCAAAAATTTCATGTTTCCTATTTTTGTTTTAAGGAGAGATCAGCAGTTTTTTTCTTTATGTAATTTTGTGTTAATAAAATGTATGGTGACTCATATTTTTTTTACTTTCATTTACGGAGTATTACATTGTCTATTAAATACAATTTATTGCATTAACCTATCATTTTTAGTTTCCGAGATTTTTAACATTCTTTAAGTGACCCGGATTCATTGCTCTCGAGTGTATTTATCTATAAGTGCAGGCTTAGTTAAATGATATCAGTTGTATAAGTGATTACCGCATGCTGTATTGAAGTGACATTTATCTTTAAGATACTGTTTCATATTTTATCTTAACTCCCGCAATATCACGTGTCATGAAAAACCAAACCTTTCGAGATTACTCTGTATAAATACCAGTCAGATCTTACACGGTCTAGTAATGTCACAGGCTTTGAACATGTGGTCAGTGGTAGTGTTGCTCTCAGTTTGTTGTTTAGTGCAAGGGCTATCCAGAATAGACCCTCTTGTATCTACCAAAGGAGGCCTGATCAGAGGACAGCAGTTTGGAGATGGGTACGCCAAATTCTTGGGTGTGCCTTATGCGGTAGTGGATGAGAACAATCCATTTGGGGTCAGCCTTTGTTTTTTTTATATCTCTTGATGTTAGGCATATAAGAAACTTGGCCTCGGAGAGCTTTATGCTGTACTAGCTTTTGTCCGCGGTCTCGCTTGCGTGGATGGCGAAAAATATCCCACGGGAACGTACCTACTACCGGGATTAAAAGTGTTAATCCTGGTTATAGACTTATGAAACTATTTAGTTGGTTAAGGATTAGTATCATGATACGAATGTCATTATCTTTCAATTCTAGACTTAACTATAATTGTTAGACATCCAAGCGGACATTTTTGTGGGTAATGATGAGTTCTATAATTATACATACATTTAGTAAGTCATTATTTTATGTATCATCAAAAGTTTCTGCAGGGCACACCAAATAATGACTTTTATAGACAAATTTTTGATGCCTTGAGTTAAATTATTGCAGTTTTCGTGGTAATCTCTAAAATTTTTAAGAATAAAAATATATTAAAAAAAATTTAATCAGTTTAGTATTTTTTGAGTTCATCCATTATATTATTACAAACAAACAAAAAAACATACAAAAAATCAAATATTTTCTCTTTATGTTATTATTTAATTATATTAATATAATAATAGTTTAGATAATTAACGCAGATGTAAATCCCAAAAAAATAATCTAATGCTCAAACACTATGCAAATTGAGCTGCCAAGTATCATTAGAAACTACTTAATAATATTTGGACTCGTTTATCAATTTTATTAGCCTTTCACAACAAAGCGAATAACTATTCAATTTTACTTTACAGCCATCAGTACCACATAATGGCTTTGCCGATATCTTTGAAGCATACGAATCAAACGCGTGCCCTCACGTACACAGAGGTGTCGCCATGGGTACCATCGACTGTCTAACCATGGATATCTACGTGCCAAGTATCGCCAACTCCCAAAACCCCTTGCCAGTAATGGTATGGATACATGGTGGGGCATTCATTGGCGGCAGTGCCCATGGAGAATCAACTGAACCAATCTCCCTGCTAAAAAATGACGTCATCATTGTAGCCATTAACTACAGACTTGGTGTTTATGGTTTCATGTGTTTAGATACACCGGAAGTACCAGGTAACCAAGGGCTTAAAGACCAAACATTAGCTCTAAGGTGGATTCAAGAAAACATTGCAGCTTTCGGAGGAGATGTCAACAAAATTACTATTTTTGGTGAAAGCGCTGGTGGCATGTCCGTGAATCTACATTTATTTTCGTTAAATGAAAAGTTATTCAATCAAGCAATTATAGAAAGCGGACCAGCTTTAAGTTACTGGATGATGGTGGAATCTAATAACACAATACCTTTAACGCTCGCTGAAGAATTGGGGTTTAAAACTTCAGATATAAATGAAGCTCTGAATTTTCTTTCTACTGTTGATGCACATTTGTTAGTTCAGACAGCTGCTGACTTGAAAATTACTATTGAATCAGGCAGTGATCAACCTTTTACCAAACCGTGCGTTGAGAAAACATTTGAAGGTGTTGAAAATTTTATAACGGAGCATCCTATGAATGTTAAATCAACTAAAGCAAGTAAGACTCCAATAATCATAGGTCACAACGTAAGAGAATTTGCTTTTCAATATGCTTATCAAGATGAGAAGTTTTTCGTAACATACGATATTATGAGAATGCTGTTTGCAATGGGATTTGATATGGATAACGATTTTGAAGACGCTTTGGATGTAGTAAGACACTTTTACTTGGGTGATGAAAAAATCAGTAAAAATGTCTCAGAGCAGCTTGTAGAATTTGGAACTGATATAATATTTGGTCACCCAACACAGAGGATGGCCGAAAAACTGTTAGATAGTGGTGCAGAAAACGTTTACCGCTTCGTTTTCTCATATCTTGGAGCAAGTCATGCAGATGAGTTGCCCTATTTATTTGATTCAAACTCGTGGGTAGATATAACAGAGGAAGAACAACAGTTGATTGACGAATCACTAGTAAAGACTCGGTTAACTACGCTTTGGACAAACTTTGCTAAGTATGGGTGAGTAACAATTTATACCTAAGTCATGAACCCGATAAAACATCTCGTCGGTAAAAATGACGAAATTTCAAGCCCTATTTGGGGTTAAATAGGCGATGAAATTTCGTCATTTTTACCTAGTACAAGAAACTGGCAAAACAAAATGTGTTATGTTATTTTTTTTTACCCGGCTACCAAATAAGAGTTATTTTTTCTTAGATGACTTAATTTCCATTGACTTTATGCCTAAACCTTGTTGACCTGTTTACCTACAAGTCTTAAATTACGTTTTATTTTTCTCGTCAGAAACCCGACTCCGGCGCCATCAGAACTCCTGCCATTCACATGGACCCCGATAACGAAGACCACTCAGTTTTACTTAGATATGGACTCGGATTTTACATCCAGGAGCAGACCTGACCATGGCAGGATGGCATTCTGGGACTTGTTCTACAAACGTTATGGAAACTACCAAAAATGGTATCTGTAAAAATGTTATAACCAGAAAAAGGAATGCACTTTATTTATATTGAACTCAATTTAAAATTTTATTTTTAATAAAGAACTTACGACTGCTAGCATAGAATATTTATTCATGAAGATGTTCCACAGAGCTTGGATACGTCTCGCGACCGCTGTTAGAGACAACATTGTAACACTTTTAATACAAACCAAGCGTAGGATTCCTATAGAACAATAATAAATGTGTATTTGATCTCCACAAATAACAATCTTAAACTAGTTGACAGGCATTTTACCAAAAATATAAATTATTTGTGGGAGATCTGGAATCTAAACTAAGCCTGAATTTTAGAACTCCAGGTCGTAATGTGCCACTGCTGGGTAAGAGCCTCCCTTTTCCCTCGCATCATCAGTACTCTTTGTTTTATATTATTTTGTTACCTATATAAGTACAATTCAGTCAACCAAGTCAGGTTTACTGAATTGTACTTCGTTTCCGTACGTCTTTTTCGGGTGACCACTGAAAAACAGCGCTGTGCTGTGGGTCTCCATAGCTCAGCATCATGCTGAGTGGAAGCCTTCTTGTCACAGTCATGACGTGCCAGCAGCTTCCAACTTTTTCAATTTTGTGCTCGTTATTATAAGTAGATCTATTGTATTTTCCTGTTAATTACGTGTTTCTGTGATAAATAACCTAATTTTTATTTCTTTCTTTATTTTCATCAATATCACTGGCAGCCTTGTTTCACCCACTACTGATTATGGGCTCTTGTTTCTATGCTTTCCTGGTCTGTGGGAGTCCCATGCAGGTCTTGCCCGCGATCTTCTGTAGGTCTTCCACTGGCAATTGGTATGCCAATGGTCCTTCTACCGTTTTTCTTTTCCCTTCTATTATATTATTATCATTACTGCAAGGATTATGTGAGTGAAGGTATGTGTGTGTATGTAAAAACTAGTTATAGCTAGGAAATTCTAGTATTAACAAAAGCATCCAGTAAAAAATTGTTTACTACTAGTGAAAACGCGTTCTAACAAAAACGGATTTTAACTGTAACATGTACATTAGATAAACATTAAATATTTTATAAAAGGGGTAAAAAGGCATCAAGGTTGGATCTGAAAAAGCACAAAGCGCTGCCCAGTAATGGAAACGAAATTGCAAACAAACTATTTGCTGAAAATTCACCTGAAAGCCTGAAAACGGCCGTCTTCAGTCATAAATAAAGATAGAAACGGAAATTGTTTGTTTTTCAAAGAGTATCCTTGAGTTTGCTTTTTCAAATTGGGAGCAGACCTATTGAGCGATTGAATATCAATTCAATCCCAGTATTTGTTGATTCAGCTGCTTTTTAAGACATTGTACCTGCAATTTTACCAATGTTAGTAGCGGAGCTGTCCAACATGAGCCTGACGGTTGAAAGAATAGTTGCTCGCAAATGTCCTTTTACATAAGCTTATTTTATAGGAACTACTATCGAGACTTTTTAAACTATATTATGTTAGTTTAATATAATTTTTTTCATTGAATAAGTTCTCTTAATGATGGTAAAACTGCATCTAAATCCGTTGCGTAGTTAAGAAGAACAACGCGATCACACAGACAGACACGATAAGCGTCTAAAGAAAATAAAATAAAAAAGTTAAGTATCCACCATACCTACGGACGTACAGCGCAAGCGCACGAACCCATGCACACAATGCGCCTCGAATGGCTATGGACGTGTCACAAACGCGTAAGTTTATTATTATTACATTGTAATAGCGAATCAATTCTTCTCACGATATTCGGTTAGCTCATGACCTTAAGAGGTGCCATAAAGAATAATAATATTATGAATTAAAAATCTATATAATAATATTATAAAAAAAGTTATGCTAACAACGCGAAATTTCGCGGGTCTTTTGCTTTTAGATAAGTAATGAATCTGATAACGGTACTAAATGATTTATTTATTTATTTAGATAAATCTCAATTATAACAACTTTACAGACTCGTCCAAGGCGAGATGTTATAAGTCACACAAGTGAGTACACACATTTATAAAAATAAAAAATTACCTGTAAGCAAAAATACTGAGTAATATGACAATTAATTATTGATATAATAAACCCCCCACAACCCCTCCAAAACTGTAGTAAGTAACGACTTTGTTTTTGGGTGGGAAATTATCAAATAACTTCCCCAGCTTCTGGGCGGAGCGGGAGAGCGTGTCAGACTCTTACTGACTAAAACCCACCCGTGTTCCTTCAGTTGCCTGTACGTTGCCAGGGGCCACGGAATCCCTATCGGACTTTCCCGCGACCCCGGCAGACATCGGTCCTAGCGGACGCCGTCAGTTGTGCTGACATCTCTTTGAGGCGCGCGTGGAACACAACGCGCCGTCGACCCAGTCCTTATCGGACGGCGAGCTACCCATTGGTCACCGTCCACAAGCCCGCGCCTACCGTGGCCGGGAATCGGCCTGCGATTCCCGCGTCTCCTGCAGCGGCTAGAGGCGTGAGGGCGCGACATTTGCCTCTTCCTCACGCATGCCACCTCCTCCTTTGCGAGCATTACTGCTTCGCAGAAGGAGGTGACGGCTTCCCACGCCCTCTCGCTCCGTTCCATGGCCTGGACCAGGGCCGGACGGGAGAGATCAATGCTGCCGATCGCCTCCACAAGGACATGGCGGTGTCCGCCCAAGCCGGGTAGACCTCCACCGTGTGTCCTCCGGGCGATCCACACAGTGGCGACACCCGTGTGTTTCTTCCCGCCTTATCCGGAACAGGAACCTCCCGAAACAACCGTGTCCGGTGAGGACCTGCGTCAGGTGGTAGTGACTATACTATAAATATTTATATTTTATATATAAATATAAATATATATGTATTTGAGCCAAAAGTACCCAAAACAAAACATAAAAACATACAGCATGTTTCAAAAATTGTTTACAAAAGTATGTACACACGCACAGAATTTTCCCGGGATTTTCCACCACCGGGCTTAATTTCCAAGGGTGCTATTTTTCTTACGGATCCCCATGCCCCCATTTTACTTCACGACGGGGAGCAGGTGTACGTTTATAGGATTATGGATAATCCCAGCGAAAATCAAGCAGAAATACAACAGGCGGGACTTTATTCTGAACATTTATCACTTTTTGTACAAGTTTATATTATTTTTTAACAACCTTTAAGTCCCTTATATTATTTTATCCAGATATTGGCGGGACATTAGTCATCTTTATGTTTTAATAAATGAATTTAAGAATATTATTAAGTAGATTCTTATTATTAACGAAATACGAAAATTGCCCTTACTTATCAGTAAGGGCAATTTTAAATGCGAAAGTGAGTTTGTTTGTTACGCTTTCACGCTATAACGGCTGAACGGATTTGGATGAAATTTGGCACTGTGGTGGCGAAATTATTTACACAAAGTAAAGCACTTGCCTAGGTTTGAACCCACGACCTACATCTCGTAAGTTGGAGCCGTTACCAAGGGACCACCACTGCTACTACACATTATATACCTAATGGGGGTAAATGTCAAATTGTAATAATGAACGTGCAGTTGAATGTATTTAATTAGAGGACAAATCTGCGGCGGCATCTACAACGCCACATGTGAACTACGCATCACACTGACGTCACGCAAAATCCTGCATCGCGCAAGCAGTGTTTACCGCGCGACGAGTATATATACGACGTTCCGACATCAATCGTTGGGCAGTAGCCGGAGGGAGTAAGTACGATTTTTCGCAGAAGTTCCACACTTGAGGAGGTGGTGGTGAGGTTCCGTAACAACCTTACTTATAATATCGACGACCACAAAGTATAAACGGCTATCTACAAAATCATGATTTAACAGGAGAGCATTTTAAACGCAAAACTGTGATAATTAATAGAAGAACAAAGCTATCTTCTCCTATTTTACATCATTTAGTTAATAGGGCATTACCAAGGAATTGGTTAAGGCCAATATTACCGCAATATCTTTTTGTTGCAAAATACGATACTTCGAAACTTTGAGAAAAAAAAATTAAGTTGTCTTTATTTATGTGACTTAACCGGTAAAGCCCTGGGTGACCCTCAAGCACGTCAATTAGCACGTTAATTAGTTGTTTATCAGGCCTTTAACGGTTAATAGGTATCAGTAAAAATTGAGAACCAAACAGAAAAAAAAATCCTATGTTAAAACAAAGAATTCTGAGTCGAATTATGTAAAAGGGTGAATCTCGTAAAAAGTGCAGTTGACTCTTTCTACTTTGCTGCCATCGATATATACCTAACTGCCTAGTGAAAAAAAACTAAGTCGTAAGTCATTAAAAATGTTTTAAACGCGTTCCGTTTTCTTTGTAAGTAGTTAGCGAAGTCCTGCATAACTATGGTCAGGATAAACCTTCATTCATGTAATTCGTTGGCTCTCTCCCTCTAAAATAATTGTAAGGTAACAGCTACAATTAAGGACTAATAAGAGGGGTTAAACGCAGCTTCCTGACTTGTAAGAGCATTTTTAGTCTCAGAATTTTACAACCCGTAAGAATAAAAAATAAAAATAAAAAACATGTTTGTTCTAAACTCAAAAAAAAATCGAAATTATTATTGATTCACGTTATAAACACGACGTTTTGAGAGGAATTATGTACCAAATAATAATTTAATTTTTTTTTTGTAAAATAAATAATTAGTTTTTGGAATCAATAGTAAAAAGATATCTTACGTTTTTTGCAAACATCAATTTATGCTGTCGTAATTATATTATTAATTGCAACAAATCGTCTTTTTTAATTTTTAATTTCGCGGACTAAATTGAAGGAATAACCTTAAACTACATTTTAAATAAAACGATATACATTCGTGACCCGCGATGCCCCGCAGTGACCCGCACCGACCCGCCACCCGCGTGACCTGCTAACATAATACATTCGTCGTGGTCGAGTCAAAACGCCTTTTTTTCATCCGCTTTCACTGACCTGAAAGCTGTTACGGTATCTGCATTCAGTCAGTTTTTTTATTCAAAGGTAGTAGGGTGACTATCATTACAGTGCTATAAGCACAGGCTACAGATCTTCTAGTGCTTAAGTGACATTGCCAGTGACAACTCTGTTGGTGCACATTTGTGAAATTGTATGGAAAAAACAAGATGGCGGCGTTAGTTCTGATTTTGGTCACGCGCCAAAAGACCATTGTACAGCTATAATTTAAGATTCATTAACTACAATGTATAAAGTGACTCTGGCATGGTGAGACTTAAGGGCGCACCTCGCTTTTTAGCGTGCGGGGAAGCGTGGCGGCTCAGGCTAAGAATGGGCGGTTCGTGCGCTGATTCGGTATTTCCTTCGTATTAATAAAACAAATACACATTTTGGAAATGTAAAATGTATACGCTATAGAAAACATGTAGTTTTGTTATTATTAAATAACTGATGAACTTTGAGTTGTTTTCTATCGAGGAAACTACAAGGAACGTGTCTCAAAAGTGTATAATGTATAGAGTGATTCCATAAAAATCTTACTTATGAATTGCATAACAAAAGATCAAGTAATTACGATGCAGTAAGGGATCAAACGAACGCAATTATTTCGCAATTACGTATCGTTCCCTCAGTGCGCCCTGTTGAGAATTGATAAGTTGGCCGTAATAGTATTTTATTAAGTGGTAATACCTACCCATTTTTATTTTATTACTAAGGGCGTATTAAATCACACTTTTGTGACAGAAATTGGATCTAACGTGTAGCTTAGTGTAGTGTGTAGAATACTTCGTGTAGCAAAGTTCCTTAGCCACGAGCCTTGGGGAGAGGCTCGCTTTTTAAATCATTTTTCCAGAATGTTATTTAGATATATGCAAATTATGGTAACCCTACCCACATTTCTATGCGGTCTCGATTTAATGGTTCGTTTATTTTTGTTGCATAAAACGTAAATGTGTATAGAAAAATATATCGGTGCGTTTGTCAGTCTGTCTATTTCAAATATGTCGGTATAGAACCGAACGTAGTAACAATATTTTTATTTTGTTTTTGTGAAACGAAATCTCGCAGGCCAACTTAGGAGATTGTCGCCTGCTTAACCAGACTTTCCTCAATAAATTAAGGCCTCCAGCCAGTGCTAAAACTTATAAACTAAGGGACTACACGCTAAGGGCACCCCTTGTAGGGTAAGGACTTCGGCTAGGGCGTCGCTGGGAGAGGACAGCAAGGGACAGGCTGGATCAAGATACATAAATTGGGGACGAGTTTGAAGCTACAGGCTCAGCGGCGAAGGCTGCCTTGAGCTAGGGTCGGGATGGACGGGACGCGTCGCGGTGGGGCTAGGCGGCGCGGCGAGGATGGAAAGACGGCGGCCCGATTTTTCGTAGGTGTACGTACTGTGCTAGTAGTAGGACTACTCTCCTGGAGGGGGGTAATAGCGTCATCGAGAATGGTAAGAGTATGCCTTTGTCAGCGGATCTTACTTATTCAGAAGGAAGTGTAATGATCGACCGCCACAATCAAGACATTACAGTGCTTTACAATGGTCGAAAAAGGAGCGTTTCATTAACTGCTGGACGGTGGACACTAGGACGTAGTTAAGCGAAAAGGATCCAACCCACATTATGGGCTAAAATGAGTTATGTATACCAAAACACTCTTTGTAGTTAAAACTTTAATATCACAAAAACAATCCCAACGCATCATGTCATTAAGACCATACGTTACCAACCCGTATGTATGACAGGTCATACGATCACATAACACGATCTGATCTTAAAACTTGAATATCTCAAAACTAACTCTGTGTGGGTTGGATCCTTTCTGTTTAACTACGTCCACTAGTAAGTTTGTATTGCCTGAAAGTCTTCCTGAAAGTGCGTTACCCAAAGTTGTTTACAAATAATTCTCAGCCTTATTTGAATAAATGACTTTTGAATTTGAATTTTTTGAATGATTAAATAAAAATACCTTTAATATAGGTACCTAAATCTATTTTATGTATTTCTGAGACAGTTTTACAATAAATTGATATAGACAGTTACTAGGTCGCGTGGGTGGTAGGTCGCGTTAATTACTTAATACAAAGTGTTCGTCATAGGGCGGGATTTCAACACAAAACAAACACAAAGTTACCGGTAATAGAGTACTTATATTACTTTTCCCACCGTTTTATATGAACTCGCACATAGAACAGTTCACAGAACTATAAACAACTAAAACTAGCAAAAATAAAGGACTTTTAACTGACTAAACCAATTTTGGCGGGAACGCCCGAGTGATTAGGCTTACGTCCGCGCGCACTGGTGATTCGTGGGCACTGCTTGGCGACTGGCGCGGCAGCGCGGCGGCGTACCCACGCGTCGGCTGGCGAGCGCGCGAACAAAGACGCGGCCCCGCGCATGCGTACTACAAGGCAAGCGTTATCTACGATACTTCGGGGATGGCATTTCTCTTCGCGCGTAATTCTAAACTTAAAACTAAAAAAAATATTTACATGAGGCGAGTGAGTTGCCTACACAAATGATTAATTAAACAAATACAATTATAATGATGTTTTTTAGAGGCGGAGAACTTTTAATTGAAAAATAACAGTTTTTTTTTTTAATATCTTGGAATTGGTTTTATTTTACAGATAACTTTATGGTATTAATGCTTATGATTTCGGACATGTGGCTGCTGCGTTTGGCGCGTACATGCAATAATGCATCGAGTGCTGGCTTCCAAGTGCTAAATTGTTTCTGGTTTCTCGGCGTAGACATACGACTTTACATGTCCCCAGAGAAAATAATGTAATGGCGTCAAATCGCACGAACGAGCGATGAGGCAATGAAAAAATTAAGCTTTCAGTAAATTAGGCCTCCCCAATCGCGGTGGCCATATTCTCGAAAGAAAATTCAGACATATAGGTATGCCATAAAATTATCGGTCAAATACAACCAATCGCACGAATATAAATTTAAAAAAAACTGTGTTTTGGAACGAAGTTCCTTATCGCACGTTGTGAAAGGGGGCTAGACGGAAAAAAATCTTACGAAAAGTTGTAACGACACTTTTTGCTATAGTAAGCTATTGTAAGCTATGCGGCGTGCGCATGTTTCTCTGTCTGTCTCTCTCTCTCTTCGAACTTCGTTCCATCCGGGTGTCCCTTGACACCTCTCAATTTTTTTTATTTTAAATTATAGTTTTTCGCCTCAAAATAAAACCCGTTTGTTGAGTTGTATACGGTGGTAGGATGAAAACAGCATGCTTAGTTTTATACAATGCCCAGGTATATATAAAACAGAAAGGTTCCGTGTAGTGCCGGACGTAAAGAATAGTACCATCCCATTTCTTCCCGTGGGTGTCGTAAAAGGCGACTAAGGGACTTACTAGAGAATGGGCAGCAGCGTTCTCTATGCATTTTAACACCATACTGCGATCGCCAACCCGCCTTCCAAGCGTTGCGATTATGGCAAACCCCCCCATTTGGGGTAGGCCTATGTCCAGCAGTGGACGTCTTCCGGCTGAAATGATGATTATGATATAAAACACAGGGTAGATCATTTTTGGTAATTTAATATTTAATCATTTAAAAATCATTGGTATCAATCAATCATTAATATACTTTATATATCAAGAACTGCCGGTCGGCAATCAGCAGGATTACAATTATTTATTTCATGCATGTTGATATCGTGAGTCCTATGCCTTGTTGAAACCTCCTAACCTTTGTTCAAAATTATTTAATGATTTATACCATATGTCTCGGTTTCTCTTTACAGCGATAATACAAATATATATCACAAAATAATATACAAATATATATCTTTGCAGCGATAATATAAAAAAAAACAGATAATATAAATGCATTAAAGTGTAATAAAACAATATCTAACAGTCGCATTATTGTGGTCGAATAAACTATAATAAAAAAAACATTAAAACAAAATCAGATAACGTAATGACGTCGCTCAATATTGTAAATATCAAAGACGCGATGTACAAGCGACGCCAGGTCATTAGCTGTAAAAAAAAACGTTTAACAATAGTATATTAATAGTATATGATGTATTATGTTAATACTTAATGAAAGTGAGGGAGAAGTAGTCTCAGAACATATTTAGCCGGAACGGTTATTGTTTATAAGCTTATCGTTTGGACCATATTCTCAATACCTTATTAGAATAACAAAACGTAAAGATCAAAATGATTGTAGTTACAAAAGATGCTCCCCAGGCAAACAGAGTACTTTTTAAATATCTTCATCAAAAACTTTTACAAAATCTATATAAAACAAATGACATTTAACTAGCAACCAGTGGTTCTTTACAGACGTTTAAGTAACCAATTAGACACGCAAGAAACATTTCAACCCATGCTTTTCGAATTCTTACCTTATTTAATCACGATTTATACTGTAATTTGGAGAAAATTTGATAAAATTACATATAGAAACACAGTTTCTATAATTACGGAAATCCTTCATGATGTTCCATGATGCTACTCCGTACACTGACGTTACTAGTGTCAGCACGAACAAACTGAATTGTACAATCATATTGATTTTGATATAAATTCGAAATTGAATTCTTCAACATCACCACTAGTATCGTTATCAGACATAGCGAATTTCACTACAACAGATTTGTTTGATTCACTTTTTATTTTCAAAGTATAAAACTATTCGTGAACAACTTCGCGTAAAGCTCTTTCAGGAAATACAAACTGACTAAGTACAAGGTGACTACATAATAGTAGGTTTCTATTGAGACAAACAGAAAAATTAAATTTGATTTACCTAAATATAAACTACTAGCTTTGTACCTGTTAATGATCATACATGATCAATAGCCGCTAATCAGGTCAACAAAATAAATAGTTTTTTGTCCAAAGTTGTACACGACGTAACTAGATGGCGTTGGCGTCGAATTAGCAGTCGCTATGGTTTCGTTACAACGATTCGGCTAGGGACTTGTAAATTTTAGTAAATACTATAACCATCTTTATTAGTATAAAGATTGGTGGTTTCTGGTTAAAATTTAAGTACCGAGTACAATTCCCGGTGTTCGGTATTTAACACTTCCCCTCGACTTCGTCCCCGTGGAAGTTGGAATATAGGAGTAAAGGCCGTTTTTTTTTTCGTTTTATCTCCTTATCCAAACGACCAAATTGCGTGCAGAAGCGTGCAAATTTAATTTCTATTAAAAGCTCATCATGCCAAGCTAATTTATTTGATTTATACTACTTGTTATTTTATAATGTTGTCTGAGGTAGTTTTACATGAGTGAAGTAATTTTCGTAATTAGATCCGTATTTCCAAATTTACTTCATTAGAATATGAGTTTCGTAAATCATATTATTATATCCCCGACTGCCTCGTTGGTTTAGTGTTTGTGAACACTAAACCAACGATGCTGCTGTGCATGAGGTCCTGGGTTCGATTCCCGGATTGGGCAAAGTGTTATTGGGTTTTTCTATCTGGAATTTCTCAGTAGCAGCCCGGAATTGTGCCCGGTTGATGGCAATAGGCTCGCCCCCCATTACATGGGACTTAAACATAACTGGCGAAATGTGGGTGTATCTACTATAGGTATACCTCTGCCCAACCCTTCAGGGAGACAAGGCGAGATGTTATGTTATGTATGCCACGCAGCGTGAGGGAGAGCCAAATGTCGCGCCCTCACGCCCCTAGCCGCCGCTGGAGACGCCCTGGGCGTCGGGAAATGCAGGCCGATTCCCGGCCACCGTAGGCGCGGGCTTGCGGACGGTGAGCAATGGGTAGCTCGCCGGCCGATAACGACCGGGCCCGGGTCGACGGCGCGTTGTGTTCCACGCGCGCCTCAAAGAGATGTCAGCACAACAGAAGGGGTCTGCTAGGACCGATGCCTGTCGGGGTCGCGGGAAAGTCCGAAAGGGATACCGTGGCCCCTGGCAATGTACAGGCAACTGAAGTAACACAAGAGTCTGACACGCTCTCCCACTCCGCCCAGAGCGGAAGAAGTTATTTGATAATTTCCCACCCTCAAAAAAAAAAAAAAAGGTTTGCCACGCAGTCACAAGCGGAAAGTCTCCGGTATCGATATAGAGCAAACAATTTTTTCGCTTATGTATAAAACACCACAAAAAATGGGTAAGTACCTATTATTTGAAACTCATAAACTACTCTGAGAAAAAAGACTGAAATAAACTCAGAGGTCACATTCTCTTTTAGAGTCCAGACATAATCTTGGTCAGGCTATATAAAGACCATTATAAGTGTTTGTGATGGTCTTTTCACGAAAGAACCACAGAGATTTGAGCAGTGCAAGCAATCAATCTGCCTAGCCTTTTCCCAACTTTATTGGGGTCGGCTTCCAGTCTAACCGGTCAGCTGAATACCAGTATTTTACATGGAGCGACTGCCTATCTGACTTCCACAACCCAGTAACTGGGTAATACGATACTCCTTGGTAAGTCTGGTTGTCAGACTTTCGGGCTTCTGACGACCCGTAACAACTGTCAAAGATCCATGAATGACAGCCGGGACCAACTGTTTAACGTGCTTTCCGAGGCACGGAGGAGTCTCAGTATGTACAGATGGTCACCCATCCACGGACCAACCCTGACGGATCGACCCGTGCAGCAGTTATTTCTCAGCCACGAGCTCCTCCAGTCAGTGAAAGCATTTCTCAGAAATCATCAATACACGACACGTAATGTTACAAATTTATTTTCTAACATACTATGACAATTCCAAAATAATACAAGTAGAATATACTCAGTTAATAATTTGATGTCCAAAAACACGACGTCCTGTATACAACAGAATTCCTTTAGTTTTCAGCGTAAATTAATGAGCTGGAGTGGCTCTTCAAACTACTCCAGAGCTCAACAACATGGAATATTGTGGAGAGCTCCTAGAGTTTCGCTTTTTATTATTTAACACTAGCTGCGGCCCGCGGTTTCACCCGCATATGTCTCGATCCCGTTGCAATATCGGGATCAAAAGTATCCTACATCCTAACTCAGGTCATGGTCATGCACCCATCACCCATGTGTAAAATTTCATGCAAATACATTCAGGCGTTTTAGCGTGAAAGCGTAACAAACGAACATACAAACAAACTCACTTTACCTATAATATTAGTTAGCACCTGCGTAGGTAGTCAGAATCAAACCTGTTCTTTCTTCCCAGATTTACTTTTAAAAGAGTAATCGTGGAGTTTCTTGCCGGGTCTTCTCCATAGGAAACCTAGCTTCTGACGTTTCATAAGTGCCGTTGTAGGTTTATGTGAAATAAAATTTTTGAATTTTTTTTTTTTTTTTTTTGGTCTGGTAAAGTATTTTTGTTCTTTTTTTCAGTCGCCTCCTATCTAAATTAAAACATGACTGTAATAAGTTACATTCCGGTGTTTTTACTCAGCTCCAATAAAAGTAGGTAAGTATAGTCGACGGCTGGTAACTTGGCAAGTATTATAGACGCGCAGAATTCATTTTCGCTTGTTTTTCTTAACAAACATGTTCAAAAAAAAATTATGACAAAAAAAAAAAATTGTCGCACTAAGTGCAGTACATGCGCAAACTTACTCCTAATACGCCAAAACCTTACCAAGTTAAATTCAAATTCAAAATATTTTAATTCACATAAACCTACATGGGTACTTATGAAACGTCAGAAGCTCGGTTCCAGTTTGTCGTTTCCTATGGAGAAGAGCCGGCAAGAAACTCTTTTAAAAGTAAATGGTTTTTACAATGTTTCCAAATTACAGTGTTAAAAGGTTCGATCAACGTTGGTATTGTTGATCGAAGGTTAAGAGGTATAAGAAGACAGTGTAGGCCCATCAACATATACTAGGTACTTAGCAAAATATAATATAGTCCACAGATCTACAGTCTGTTATGTCTACAACGTTCTCACATTCACAAAATTTAAAAGAAAAAAATCTCTATAACGTATTTTCTTTCTTTTCTTTCTTTCTTTTCTTTATATAAAAGATAAATAAAAAAATAAAAATAAAAACCTATTTAAACCAAATGTTACGTACCTGTATAAGGTACCTAGGTATATTGCTCTGACTGTAAACATACCCAACATTACTTCACGGTTACCAACATCCAACCTTGCCTCGCAACTCGAAAAGTAAACAAGGCTCTCTCATATTACTTCGATAACAATATATCCAATGACACACTTTACCAAGACAAATCGACGCCTCATTTGTCAAAACCTGTCCAGTAATTTCTGCTCTTCAAGAGGACATATAGTCTGTTCCAAAAGTATCAAATGAAAATGTAAACACATCCTATTCAGGTTAATTTCTTACGCAATCACTCAGTAAAAGGATAAATCAAACAATACATCGGAAAACAGTGAAGGAACTTACGAGTAACTCAGCTGCAGTTTACAACAAACAGTAGAACTTGAAAGTTTCCACAGAGTTTCCAGCCAAGTGTTACTGACAGTAAAAACTTCCCTATTTTTATTTCAACTGAAAGCAAAAAGTAAAATTTACGGCTAACGAGCACAGGTTTTTTCGAGTATGTCGTAATATTAGGTATGTTTATGTTGTTCGTAACTACCTACCTAAAGAAAATCAAGGCTTTTACATCCTCCCTTTTTTCAACATCCAAATTCGGAAAAACTGTTTTGTAGATACTAAATTGTTCATTACGCCCATAAATTACGGGTTCATAGCGAAAAGCCAAAAGAACGAGTTTATCAGTCAACACAGCGTAATTTACGCGGCTTAAAGTGAGTCACTGAAATTACGTTGCTCACTGCTTATATCATAACCACGCGCGTGTGCCCCACGATACGTGCGACATGACTGGACTAAAATTCAAATTAAACGACATGTGACTCATTTTTGCGCACCGAAAATAAGCAGTGTTACGCTCATTTAGCCCCACTTACACATTCCAACCAAGCGGTTACCCAAGTTGGCTAAAAACTTCAATACTTTTCGCTAAAGTGAGAATTCAGTTGGTTCAAAACGTTGCTTCAAAATCGATTAAATCGATACAATAGAAGTTGAATGCAGATAATTCCACCGGCGAATGTAAGCGCATAATATATATCAGATTGCAGGCCGGGAATCGATAAATAGGATAATGTAACAGGCACGGATTTGGGATAAGGAGTAACACGACATTCGCCCATTTAAAATACCCCAATCACTTACTATAATATTTTTAAGAAGATGTCAAAGGAAGGAACGAAGTGATAAATGGTGTATTTTTTATGTGTAACATCTTTCCACTCGATTTCCTGCAATCAAAATATAAATCTATATAATCAAATCTGTGGCAGTGGTTTCATGAAAAGGGACGAAAGTGTGTGTTACACACTTTAAGGCCGGAAAACGCGTGGGGAACCGCGTAAGGGGAAGCCGGGGACCGCGTGGTGCTAGAGTTTGCCGCCAGATATGACCGTGACAAGGCCCCACCTTTAGTATTGCTTATTATTACCTTAATGGTGCTTATTACCAAGGTGAGATGTCAGATGTTACACATCTTCTGCAACTACTGTAAAGCTCGCTCGTTTTTTTTATCACCTGATTATGTCTTGGTGAACTAAAGCTATGTAACAACAATCCGAATTTCGGCCATGGCGGCCAATCTCAGCCGAAACTAGCCATCAACGCGGTAAAAGTTAAGGCTTGAGTGTTTGAGCAAACACAGATTTCGATGTCGTTTTGTACCATGTATCCTTGTTTTTTTAGTGACCCGAGAAGAAAAGCTAGCCTATAAATACGTCTTAATTTAATTTTTTCCAACTTGTTTAATTATTATTGTCTCACTGCAATAGCCTAAAAGGCCAAAAAGAAAATGCACGAGTATTTATCACCACGCTTGCGTATGCTTGCCATGAGTTATCTTCCTTTACCTTGATGTCAGTGATAACCCGATACCTCGCCGTACATATTTCGAGGTTTAAGTTTAGCATAACTTTACCTACTCTAGTGGGGTAATTGCGTATCATACTTACAATTGCAATGCGTTTCATTTTGACAATTCAACAACATTAATTGCGTTATTTACGGTGGCGAGCAACAGAATTTTTCAAACATGTGATTTTTTATCATTATTATTAAGGGGGGATAGTATAAAACTACCACTTTTGGTTCTCTCCAAGTCCGGCCCTGACGCTAGTGGAAAACGTTCATGGCAGATGGCTATGGCCGCCAGTGGCATCATTTCCGGTGCCGGGAGCATCCAGACGCGCCGCGGTATGTTACTGCCTTGATGTGGAATGTTAGTATAATAAATGTACAGTATGCAACGTAAGTATAATAAATGTACAGTACGCAATGTAAGTATAATAAATGTACAGTACGCCATGTAAGTATAATAAATGTACAGTACGCAATGAAAGAATAATAAATGTACAGTACGCAATGAAAATATAATAAAAGTACAGAAGGCACATGGAGTTTTAGGCTTAATTCATAACGAAATAGCAGCGGCCAGCAGCAAAGCGATGAGCAGTTCTGACTAAAATACATAGTATCACTTGAGAGACACAAAAAGGTTGATAGCGCAGACGCGGGCGGCTGCACGACCTTTTGGAGAATGAAAACTATACTAATGCAAAGCGCGAGACCGCGGCTGTTCTCCTGACGACACTACTTACCGAGCTCGACGCTGCCCGTCGCGTCGCTGCCCTCTCAGTGGCTCAGACTCTACGAAGCCAAACTTTTTCTAAAACTCTATGTGGTATAATATCAACAGCCGAGTACTGCAGCTGAATGTATTTTTAGGTTTATAGTGAAAATAAAATTTATTTGCATGATACAGTTTAACCCGCTTTTACAAAAATAGCAAGTGTCATAATGGTCAAAATGTTGCACTTTTTCGGTCGAGCCCTCATTTGCCAAGTGTGCAGAGCAAACGTGCGATGGGGAACTTCATTCCAAAAACATTTACAGATTCCCCTATTTTTCGCTTCGCAGATTCCTTGATTTTAATACGCTATTCTAGTGAAACTCCACTCACAGCTCTCTGATCATGTCTACCTTACTTTGTATTGATACGTTTCATACATTGTTAAAATGGAAACGTTTTTAAACTCACTTGAGTTTACTTTTCTAAAATATTTTGCATAAAAAACTACCCTTTTATTTATTTACAGTAATTTATTTCCACAAAACGGCAGGCGTCTCCATTACCTGCTGTTTTAGTCCATATTATCTTAAAAAATAAGGCCGGTTAAATTGATACGTAATTCCGATCGCTTCAGAATTTCGAATGCGTCAAATCCATACAAAAGGCGGGGCAACATACAGACGGCATTCTGTTTTGGAATTTCGAATCGGAGAACATTTTGAACCATACTGTACATGATCCTTGATTTTGTATGGATTTGCTGCCTTCGAAATTCCGAATCGATATTTCGAAACGGAATTCCGTATGTATATATGGGCGGCCGAAAACTTGAAAATATTTTCATAACAAAATCTTACCATGCCGCGTCCGAGCCTCGAGTGGCAGCGCTAAGATTTAGGTGAACACACACAAGCAGCACTTACTGTTAGCGTGCTTATGTATGATCTTTTGCATGTCAGTGCATATTTTAGATGTTCGGAATAAAAGACGTAAATAAAAATGTCCTTTTAAGTCGTAACTTTTCAATCATACGGAGCGCGAGTGAAAGATGCTGAATGCCGAAATCGAACATCATTTGATTGGTTCCTAATGAATTCCTTTTTCACTTTTGATTCATTTTGTCTTCACACGTTTCACTTCGAGTAAAAGACAAAAAAATTACAGAAAATTAAGCATCTATCAGCTTAAGTGTCGTTTTATAGGGAAGTTGCCAAATTTTTGTTTTTGTCCGTCTTCTAGATTATTAAAAAATAAAGGACACGTATTTTTTCTTTTTTTACGTTATTCAAAAATACGGCAATACATTGAGTTAAAATCTGGCATGACGTCACTCCCCGGTAGATTTTATACTGACTTGTGACGTACCGAGCCTCCACTCCCCAACTTTAATGCGTTTTATCTAAACCATTTTTATTAATATGATAAAGCAAAAAATACGTGTCTAATAATTTTTTATTATCTGACTGACGGACTAAACAGTTTTTTTTTTTCCCAGTCAACATCTCTATTTCAACCATCTTGTAGATAACACTTGAAACACAATAGATCGTTAAGAGGGGTTGTTATTTGTCTGAGGGGATAGGATGGACGATTGAGCTCCCCTGAGTGGATTGAGTTTTCCCAACGTTGAAATGTGGAAGACTACGAGATATAGCATCAGAGTGAGGGAAGTCGTTTTAAAATGGTGTTTGAATTAGAAGTATTATACTACTTCTTCTTTTCGTGTGATTAGTGACTAAACTGGTGTCAAAGTATTAAAGCCACCCAGGGGCCTCTGAATTGGCTTCACATGCCGTCGAGAAATATCTCTCGGGCATGCCGGTTTCCTCACGATGTTTTTTGTCCCCGTTTTTGAAGCTAGTGATAATTATACAATACGCACATGAATCCGAAAAATCAGAGGTGGACGAACGAATAATCATCTTGATAGTTAATTGACTCAGGCGTGACTTTGTGAAAATCTATTATAAAATACAATACACGACGTATATTTAGTAACCTAATCCGCGTAACTGTTCTTAAAGAGTCATAAAGAGCCCTGTAAGAAATCTAGACGTGTTTCACCTCTCACGTCGGGTTCGCGACAAGTCAATCGTCATCCTGAGGATGCCTCGTTGAGAGGTGAAACACGTGTCGATTTCTTACAGGGTTCTTTATGACTCTTTAAGAACAGTCAAGCGGATTACTAAAGCGGTTACTAAATATACGTCGTCTATTGTTTTCTTTTTTTCATCTTGATGTTTGATCAATCTAGATAGGTTTGTTGACCAGAAACGGCTGCAAATCGCTAAGGACCTCTGTCCGAGCTGTCTGTCTTAGCAGTTTTTAGCTAGGAAGGAACAATGGAGGCTTGAAAGGAGGGGAGGGCTTTGGAAGGATAAAGGAGAGGTCTTTGCCCAGCAGTTGGGCATATATTAACAAAAACTACTGATATAATTCTTGATAGATAAAATTTTATTGCTTAATCATAATTAAGTTGTCAATGTTATTATTTCTAAAGAACATAATTTCTTCCATAATAGAAATTATGTTTATGCTTCGTATTTTGGTTAAATATTTTAATAATATTGTTTTAATCATTACAATTTATTTATTCTCCACCTCCGTCTCATTTCTGCTGGTCTCTATATAGTCTGTAGAAAACATCCCAGAAAGCCATTCTGTCCTGGAAGGGTCTACCTTCAAGGGTCAGCTCGGAGTCTAGATTTAGGTAAGGCTGAGAGGTCCTCGTGATAGGCTCCCATTTGACAGGAAGCAGCTCCGATGTACCGGGTGTCGGGTCTCTTAAATAAAATATATTACATCTTGCATTAAATGAAACAAAAACTTCGTAATAAACAAAAAGAAACAATTCAATTGTGTAAGAAAAAATAAAATTAGTATATCGTAGAATGTCCTTATAGAAAGCTGGAATGTCCTAAGTAAGTGCTCATACATGTGGCTGCACTTTTGAGGATGTAATGAAAGTCACTGACGCTGCTATTAACGTGGTCACCTACTGGGCACAACTAATTTAAAACATACCATCTACTGAAAAAAGGTAAAATAAAACAGAAAGCGATCATCGCTCTTTATGTGATCTATCGCGCCTTCTATTAGGACAGTGCCTGTTGTTCAAATAAATTCACGAAAAAGACGCATAACATTACCTAGTCCTAAATAACTATGCTTTTTCATGTCAAAACTCTTTGTCGTGCTAAAAATCGTCTTTCTACATTGTTCTCACATGTATAATTTCAACACGAATGATGTAACCAAAACTTTGTAACAATTTATTTTATTTAAAAGAGTGTCCGTGGAGTTTCTTGCCCGTTCTTCTCCATAGGTACCTACTACGCTTTGGAATGGGCAACTAGCTTCATATTTTTGACTGACCGATTCCTTGACAATTCAAAAGTGCCTGTAAATGGTTTAATTGAAATAAATGCTTTAGTTAGTTTTGAGTTTTTTGTTTTTTAATTATCAAAATGTAAATTAGAGATACTGCCTGTGTGCCTGATAGTGATATATTGATTGAGTTCTTCGGAATCGAGCATCGATCAAATTATTCTAGACAAGCTCCTTCGGGTGGAAGTCGTAAGATATAAAATATACTAAAATAACAGCCACATTTTTATAAAACTCCGTCGGACCGACCCACCGCGTCGCATCGGTTCCACAAAGTCATAGCGTAATGATAAATAGCCTATAACCTTCCTCATGAATCACTCCGTCCATTGGTGAAAACCGTATGAAAATCTGTTCGGTAGTTTTTGAGATTATCGAGTTCAGACGGACAGACGCGGCGCGATGGAGGGACTTTGTTTTATACGGGAATGTAGTGATGATTGTTGTTAGTTCTGATAACAATCAGGCAACACGATATCAACGAGCAGTGGCAATAACTTTAACATTGAAGATAGCATCATATTGCTTTCTGCGAGTAGGATATTAAAATACGTTACGGTGGAATATTATTGTTTTAACATACCTAGTTAATTGGCACAGGCGTGACTTTGCGTGGGCACGCCACAATTGTGGCGATAAGTCCCCTCTTTGAGGAGTGGCTAGAGAGGCGCCACGGCGTCCTCACGTTCCGCCTGACACAGGTCCTCACCGGACATGGTTGTTTCGGGAGGTTCCTGTTCAGGATAAAGCGGGAGGAAACGCCCGGGTGTCACCACTGTGTGGATCGCCCGGAGGACACGGTGGAGCATACGGTGGAGGTCTGCCCAGCTTGGGCGGAGCACCGCCGTGTCCTCACGGAGGCGATCGGCGGCGGCGATCTCTCGCGTCCGGCCCTGGTTCAGGCCATGGTCCGGAGCGAGAGTGCATGGGAGGCCGTCACCTCCTTCTGCGAAGCAGTAATGCTCGCGAAGGAGGAGGCGGAGCGCGCGAGGGAGAGGCAAAATGCGCCCCCTCGCGCCCCTAGTCGCCGCAGGAGACGCCCCGGGCGTCGGGAGTCGCGAGCCGACTTCCGGCCACCGTAGGCGCGGGCTTGCGGACGGTGAGCAATGGGTAGCTCGCCGTCCGATAGGGACCAGGCCCGGGTCGACGGCGCGTTGTGTTCCACGCGCGCCTCAAAGAGATGTCAGCACCAACTGACGGGGTCCGGAAGGGCCAATGCCTGCCGGGGTCGCGGGTTTGTCTGAAAGGGATATCGCGACCTCGGCACACAGGCAACGGAAGGAACACGGGTGGGTTTTAGTCAGTAAAAGTCTGACACGCCCTCCCGCTCCACCCAGAGCGGGAGAAGTTATTTGATAATTTCCCATCCTCAAAAAAAAAAAAAAAAAGGCGTGACTTTGCGAAAATACAATAGACGTTGTATATTTAGTAACCTTGTGGCGGCATCTACATCGCCACATGCGAACTACGCATCAAAGACCTGACGTCACACAACATTCTGACGTCACTCAAATCCAGCATCGCGCAATTAGAGTTTACCGCGCGGTGGACATATATACAAGATCCCGATATCAACCTCTGGGGAGATGCCCGCCAGACATAACACCCGTCTGGTCGGAGGATCCTCCCTTTTATATGGTGGATGAGTGAACTGTAAATCCGCTTAACTGTTCTTAAAGAGTCATAAAGAACCCTGTAAAAAATCGACACGCATTTCACTTCTCAACGAGGCATCCTCAAGATGACGATTGACTTGTTGCGAACCCGGACCCGACGTGTTGACATGTCAAGCGTCGAGAGCAGAGTGAGGGGGAGCAGTAATCCTATATAAATGGGGTTGTCGGGCGAACTGGCTGAGAGGTGAACTCTCAACAAGTCAATCGTCATCCTGAGGATGCCTCGTTGAGAGGTGAAATACGTGTCGATTTCTTACAGGGCTCTTCAAGAACAGTTAACCGGATCAGGTCACTAAATATACGTCGTCTTTTGTATGCCTTAACATTAATTCTAATTCTTGTTAGTTGAGCACTAAATCCATATTTTGGAACAAGATAAACCAATGGTGCCAGATGAACCAGAAATTAAATAACACATTAGGTACGTCTTTTACACAGAAGACATGTAGAAACTATGGAAAATCGTTAATCCTTTTCCACAAATTAATCCCATATTGATGAAAATCAAAATGCTGTGAAATTCTAGTATCAATACATACCTCACAAAAAAAGCTACTCACCCGTAAGTTGCGAAATTAGTCCAAAGAGTTGTTATCCCGTCAATCATGAGTTGATCTTCAGGAGTGATAATATCTCCATTGAATAGGTCATAATCAAATAAATATCCAAGTTCGTCAGCATGAATAGCTCCCGTAGTATTCAAATTATACGCCACCTTCATCAAATTCCTGCCACCGCTGTATGAGAAAATGTAACGATAAACAGTTTTAGCACCAATATCTAAAAATCTTTCAGCCATTCTTTGTGTTGGATGGTTGAATATAAAATCTGATGCAAAATCTGTGATTTCATCTTTAACGTTTTCACTCGTATCCTCATCTCCAATATAAAAGTGTTTGACATCATCTAAAGCATCTTCTAAATTTTCATCAAAATCAAATACTTTGCTTACTATGTCAAAATTATAGTTCGAGAAGAAATCTGCATCTTGGTTTCCGTACACGAAGGGCTGTTCATTATCTGTGTTCCCAATAATTATTGGAGTAGTCTTAACTTTGCCAGATAGAATATTCATAGGATGCTCTGTTATGAAATGTTCAACGCCGTCAATATTCTTTTCAATGCAGGGTAGTGTTAGAGGGTTTCTGGTGCCAACAGTCCTAGTTATTTCCAAGTCATGCGCTAGTTTTACTAATGTATGTGCATCTATAGATCCAAGATAATCAATAGTCTCGACTATATCATCAGTTTTAAAATCTAATGCTTCTGCCAGTTTCAAGGGCACTGCATTGTCAGGATCTACCATCAACCACAGACTTGAAGCAGGACCGCTCTGAATTATTGCTTTCTGGAATAAGCTTTCATACGAAGAGAACAGGTGGAGGTTCACGGACATGCCACCAGCACTTTCACCGAACACAGTAATCTGTCTTGCATCTCCTCCGAAAGCCTCAATATTCTCATTGATCCACCTCAGAGCTAGCACTTGATCTTTGAGTCCTTGATTTCCCGGTACTTCTGGAATACCCAAGCACAGGAATCCGTAAGTACCAAGCCTGTAATTGATTGCTACTATAATGACGTTATTTCTCAGCAAAAAATTAGGGCTGGCAAAGACATTAGCGCTGCCGCTGACAAAACCACCTCCATGTATCCATACCATCACTGGCAAACGGTGTCGAGAGTCAGCAATACTTGGCACGTAGATGTCCATGGTGAGGCAGTCAATGGTGCCGATTGCCACATTGTTGTCGACTTGGGGACACACGTTCGACTCGTATGCTTCAAAGATATCGTCAAAACCAGGATGCGGGTCTGACGGCTGTAAATAAAGTTGCCGTAATTATATTAACATGTTATGATGCCTTGTCACGTACAATCACTAAGAATCAAACGATTCCATACCATCAAAAGAACTTGATAAAACTTCTAAATAGTATTTATATGATAGTTTATTGAAATACCTTATAGTTATACTCAATCAAAGTTAATGATTTTTCTTCATGGCAGAATAGGCTGCCAAAACATTTATTAATAAATAAATTAATAACAAGATAATCTTACCCCGAAAGGATTGTTCTTATTCACCACTCCATATGGCACACCCAAGAATTTCGCGTAGCCAAGGTCAGACCTAATTCCTCGGATTAGACCTCCCTTCGTAGAGACGAGGGGGTCTACCCTGGACATACCGTGGATCAGACCACACACAGAAAGTAATAGAATCACCGACCACATGTCCAATCCTTGTGACAATATGTTTGCAATGACAATAAATTATCTTGGATGTTGAAAGATGAGCTAAGAGATCTGTTACTCACGATAAATGATAAAAAAACATCATAGTGATATCGATATCTTAGTTGATGTTATACCGATAACTGATTATGTAATTTGCGATGATGGTTGAAATGTGAGCACAATTTTATGAGCGACTTCACCGCTGCACCGGGCTAATGACCTTCATAAAGCAGTAGAAGAAAGCAAATTCGTTTATTGACATGAGTAGGTTACAAAAACATTTTACAACTCATAATAAAATAGGTACTCAAATGTTTTATATATTTTTTTGGGGTTTAAAATTTTGTATTATGGCTTTGTTTTAGTTTGAATTAATAGAAATAAAATTCTTTCTTAAGTTTTCATAGTCGTAGATGTTGCATACAACATCTTGCAATATCTTTCATATCTTTACAAAGAAGTACTTCTTTGTTAAGAGGCTTACAACAGCTAAAGCGCGGTCACTGTCGGACTGCATAGAAATGAAAGAGAAGCGCGATGACACGACGCAGGTAATTTATTGCAAAATATGAAGCAGTTAGCGATTTACAAAAAATCTATTGATTGGACTGGAAAATTAAAACACTATTATGCTAATATGTAGCTTGTAGAATAATCTGACAAAAAATCAGAATGATTGCATGTAAATTAATATGATTTTTAATCGTTAAAAGAAATTTTTAGAGGTATCTTCATGATTTTTTTCTATCGTATCAAATTAGTTGTATTATATTTTCAACACACTATCATACTAGCATATATCCTGAAGAATATCATATATTTTTCTGATTTTGTTTACTGCAGTGGATCATATTCTTTTATGCATTATAAAACTTGCGTTTAGGCACGTTTAGGTCCTGTAGTCCCCTTAAGGCACGCTCAAGACGCGGCATGGCACGGCAAAGCATTAACATTTATATCGCCCCAGAAGCCTTCCGCGGCATACCCTACCCTCTTGCGGTATGGTTAAGAAATATTGTGACAATGTCAACAAAATGTAAGTGCTAAGGGTATGAAAATAAGATTCAAAATGATTTTCGCTTATGAAAATTCTTTGCTATGCCATGCCGCGCTGTGCCATCTGCTGAGCACCACCGCTTTTATATTGGTTAAATGTAATAAATACACGGTGATGAATATAATTTTGTATTTTTATTCATGATAGATAAATCATTTAAGAGCGTGTATTCTGAAAGGGGCAACGTCGCAAATAAATGTCAAATATTTCGCTGTTTTGATTAATTTGGCAATATTACTGTATGGAAATAAGAAATGTGGCTAAATAGCGAACTAGAATATTGATTATGAAATGCAAAAATTAATATCGTAACACCGAATATTTAGTTTTAGATATAAAAAAGTATTCGGAAACTTTACAAATGGTTTTTCTACTCCTAAAACGGATACAACATCAAATTCAATGTTATAATTGCAATTCATTATTAATATTCTAGTTCGCTAGTTAGCCACATTTCTTATTTCCATACAGTAATATTGGTATATGAATCAAAGCAGATAAATATTTGACAGTTATTTGCGACGTTGCCAACTTTTAGGTTAAACGCTCTTAACAGTGAAGAAAATGTGTTTCTACAACATTAAACAAATGACTAAGGTTTGATTGCAAAATCGAGTGTGAGAGAGAGATGTTCACAAAAAAAAAAAACAGGTATTATTATGGTAATATACATTTAAAAAATTATAAATATTTAATACCATGTCATTGAAAATGTGTTAAATCGAAATACCCAAGAATCCCAAGATTAATGATTTAAGTTCTACTTTAATTATGACTACTTTATTTCGTTCCACTCCACTGTTTCGTTTCTACATCATTTTTTTTCGTCCTTTTTGCTCGAACCTTCATCTCATTTCTGCTGGTCTCTATATAGTCTGTAGAAAACATCCCAGAAAGCCATTCTGTCCTGGAAGGGTCTACCTTCAAGGGTCAGCTCGGAGTCTAGATTTAGGTAAGGCTGAGAGGTCCTCGTGATAGGCTCGCATTTGACAGGAAGCAGCTCCGATGTACCGGGGGTCGGGTTTCTGAAAAGAAAATTAGTTTTTGTTTTAATAATATGAAATTATGAAATATACAAAGGCCCTAGGACGAATACCCGACGAAAACTTACTTAAATTCGAAGAATTTGAATCGAAAATACAACTGTAGTAATTAATTAATACAATTAGCATCTGATGGAGAAAGCACAATTTGTATCAACCAAAGATATAAATAAAGTCTTAAAACTTAATTAATATTACGTGTCAAACGAGTATTCTAATTTAAAAACCGTTCTTACTTCGCGCGTTCGTGCTAGTCACAAAAATCATTACAAACAATATATTATCTTACATTAATCATGGAATAGATTAAAGTAGTTTTTTATGGACATTGCGATTCACAAATTCAAGTGGCGATGAGTTTCAAATTCAAGATAACACCATTGCGTAATCTGGAACTAGAGGAGTAATCTCACTTTTATAAAAAGTGAAATCATTGTTTTTAAAATAGTTCAATATCTCGAGACACCATTGCTGAGTCATAGTATATCAGTTGAATCAGATAATAAAAAATGGAAGATGGAAAATAATTGTATTGCATTTGTAAATTCAGGCTTTGTCCCATGGGGTTATATTAATAAATTATCTAAACTTTCAGATATAAATATATCTGAAAGTTTAGAAAATATTAATATATAAAATTAAAAAAAATGCTATTAATAAAATGCTATTTGTGTTATGTCCTTCAGGAGTCTCATGTTGTAGTAGCTAGAAGTGCACTTTGTGTGTCTTCACTAAGAGGTATATATATATGCATACATATATACTAAGGATTTTTGAGACCTTGCCAACTACTACAACATACTGTTTATATATGAACGTTATGATTATGTAAAGACGCTACTCACCCGTACTTAGCGAAATTAGTCCAAAGAGTCGTTATCCTGTCAATCATGAGCTGATCTTCGGGAGTGATAGCTTCTCCACTGAATATATCATTCTCAAATAAGTATCCAAGTTCGTCAGCATGAATAGCTCCCGTAGAATTCAAGTTGAATACTACCTTCATTAAATTTCTACCACCACTATATGAGAAAATATATCTGTAAACAGTACTAGCACCAATATCTAAAAATCTTTCAGCCATTCTTTGTGTTGGGTGGTTGACAACAAAATCTGAAGCAAAGTCTGTAATTTCATCTTTAAAATTTTCACTTGTATCCTCATCGCCAATATAAAAGTGTCTGACGGCATCTAAAGCATCTTTTAAATTGTCACCTAACTCAAATGCAAGGCTTACTAAATCAAAATTATAGTTTGAAAAGAAATCTGGATCTGCATGTCCATACATGAAGGGCAGTTCATTATCTGTGTGCCCAATAATGATTGGTGTATTCCTTACTTTAGTGGAATCTATGATCCTAGGATCCTCCGTAATAAAATGTTCAACGCCATCTATATCCTTTTCAATACAGGGAAATATGATAGGTAACTCGGTGCCACTAAAATATGCTATTTTCAAATCATAAGCTAACTGGGCTAATGTATGTGAATCAATAGATGAAAGATAATCAAGGGCTTCAAGTGTATCTTCAGTATTGAAATCTAATGCCTCTGCCATTTTCAAGGGTACTGTATAGTTAGCATCAAATAACAACCATGGACTTAAAGCAGGACCGCTCTGAATTATTGCTTTCTGGAATAAGCTTTCATATGACGATAGCAGGTGGAGGTTCACAGACATGCCACCAGCACTTTCACCGAACACAGTAATCTGTCTTGCATCTCCACCGAAAGCCTCAATATTCTCATTGATCCACCTCAGAGCTAACACTTGATCTTTGAGTCCTTGATTTCCTGGTACTTCTGGAATATCCAGGCACATGAAGCCGTAAATACCAAGTCTGTAATTAATTGCTACTACAATAACGTCATTGTTCATCAATGAATTTGGAGTGCCTGAAGAACTGGCGCTGCCAGTAGCGAAGGCGCCTCCATGTATCCATACCATCACTGGCAAGCGGTTGCGTGAGTCGGCGGTACTTGGCACGTAGACGTCCATGGTGAGGCAGTCGATGGTGCCGAAGACGACATCGTTCTCTACTTGAGGGCATGCGTTTGACTCGTATGCTTCGAAGATTTCGTCAAACCCTGGATGCGGGACTGCTGGCTGTGAATTAAATTGTAATTAATCGCTACTTTGGTTTAAGTTTTCAAAAAATCATTTTCAAAACATTCGTTACGACTTTTCTCATTTAATCCTCCACATCACATGGCTATACCGTGACAATCGATTGCAACACATTTTCTCACTAACCACCACTTTCAGACTTCCTTTAACATACTCATTTGTATCTTAAACAAAAGTAGGTATATCAAAAATTTTAACTTACCCCAAAAGGATTGTTCTTCTCCACCACCGCATATGGCACACCTAAGAACTTCGCGTAGCCTTGGTCAGACCTGAGACCCCGGACCAGACCACCCTTCGTAGAGACTAGGGGGTCTACCCTGGACAGACCTTGGACCAGACCACACACAGACACCAATAGAATTAAAGACCACATGTCCGATCTTTGAGACATTTTTGCAATGACTAAGGTGACTTATCGTGAATTTCGTGTCGAAAGATGGAGATAAAACAGCATCTTACTGACATCGATATCTGTTAAGAAGGCTACTGATAATAATGGTGATGTAATTTGAGTTGAGACTTGAATGTAGTTTAGGTAACTTTGATTTTTATTTAAATACAGTTTTGCAAACTAGCCTTTGCCCGCGGCTTCTTTCGAAGGATGGTTTTACGAACGCAGTAAGCTTTGCGTGCAAATAAATAATAAAAAAACTGGCTAAGTGCGTGTCGGACCACGCACAATGAAAGGTTCCGTTGTTGGGATGAATTTATCGGTAGAACAAACTTAACTTTGTAGTTGAAAAACATTTTCTGCCATACATTCCGTATGGGAGAAAATGTTTTTGCAACCGCAAATTTAAGTTGGTCGATTATTAGTCGTTAACTTGTAAAGCCCTACTTAGCTGTGATAGTTTTCTTTTTAATTTCGTTATATATACGCGGTGAATTTTTTCACATATCCAAAACCAACCATTTAGCTGGCAGCCCCCCCCCCCAATCGCCCCCCATTCCTGAATCAAAAAATGGTTTTCACAAGCTAGCAATATTTTTTGAACGACCTTTCCAACGATACCCCACACTATGGGATAGACGAGAAAAAAAATCATCCCCATGTTACGTGTAGCGGAAGTACCCTAAAATAAAATGATTTTATTTTACCGTTTTGTCGATTAATATGTATACCCATGCTAAATTACAGCTTTCTAGTACTAACCGTCTCTGAGCTAAGCCGCGCACAGACAGACGGACAGACAGACATACAGACGGACATGGCAAAACTATAAGGGTTCCTTGTTTACTACGGAACCCAAAAAAAAGGTTTTCTAAACTCATATTCTACAGTATTTCACTACCAGTGGCTGTTGACCCCGCAGTCAGCTGTAGTTTTAATTTTTAAGGTTCCGTACCTCAAAAGCAAAAACGGAACCCTTATAGGATCTCTTCGTTGTCCGTCCGTTAGTCTGTCAGGACCCTTTTCCTCAGGAACGAAGCTATAAAGTTGCAATTAAGGTGAATGTATAGACAGCCCTCGCCATACATTTTTCAGGCGTTGTAATCTCCGTAAATAAACGGTTTCTGCAGAATAAAAGCAAGTATAATGAGACTTTATAATGTATTATGTTCGCCTAACACCAAAATTTTATAAAAAAAACAGTATTTCTAGGAGAATTAGACCCAATAAAAAACGAAAAATCTTTACATGTGTGAGTGACCTGAATCGCGCCATCTAACAGAAATTTAAAGAACCATCGAGAAAGAGTTATTTGCTACATTGTGTTACGAGTTTACGTTCGGTAAACATTTATAATAGATGGCGCTGTTCGAAAATTCGAACTTATTGCCAAATTGCTCCAGTCAGTCTATGTGTCTTGACAACTTGCGAATCGTTTCCAAAATAATTGTGTTTCTAGAAAGTTAGCGCCGGCGCGCGGGTTTGCCCGCGGGTTTTACATTTTATGATTGATAAAATGTTTTTTATTAGGGAATGAGAAAGAATGCTAGAAAGTGAAAAAAAATTTCTGCGATCTGCATTTGGTTCACACAGATACAATACTAATGTAATTATTGTAATATCTACTTTAAATATAAAGTACCTAAAGATTTAAAAATCTTTCTACTGTATGTAAGTAGGTACTGATAATACATTTTCTGACACGGTTAGGTACTAATTCATTGGTTTGGGTTGAATAAAATCAGAGAATAGAAGTTCATGTAAACTTAGGGTATACCGTATACCTAAATCAGGCGATCAGCGTAGGCAAATTTACCTATTTTTTTTCTAATTACCTACCTACGCAATGGTGTCACCATTGCGTAGGTACTACTTACATCTATTGATTGAATCATATTTAATTTATGTGAAACCATCAAGATAAGTGAATACACAGACAAACCACATTGATTTTTCATAACAATTGCACATTTTAGTATTATTAGCACACGTCAAAGTGCGTCGAGATAAATTGGTCTTGCCATCTAAGAAGTTTACCAAGAAAAAGGGGAAATAAAACATAGGGCAGTATTTTAGTAGTAAGTTGTAGGATGTTCTGATATTTAAAACGATGAATGATATAGGTACATCATTCATTTATGGTTTCGGGGTTTTTAACTGTCAGCGAAATGACGTTCTCAAAATGGTAGCTGTAGTTCCAATTTCGCTCGTCTGAACAGCTAAGTAAGGAGTTTTTATTTAAAAGTGAAGTGTTTTTGTGTTTTATTGACGGTAAGTGTTATTTTTATGTCCAAAGGATGCTTTTCTGCTTGAAGGTGATACAGAGTTATATTATAATAGTAATTACCCTTAAAACTTAAAAAAGTGTAAGATTTAGAAGAGAAATACAAAATCAAACGTTAGCAACACTCGTTGATTGTCATCACATCACATACCTACCTACTCTAAATTTCAAATATTTCACCCTAATAGGGACGTCAATTCTCTCTAAAAACTCACTTTGCCTGTCCCAGAGGAACGTTATTTCTGACTAATACAAATTTCTTGAAGCATTTCATATTTAACGATACTTTTGCTGTTGTGTTTAATTATTCTTTTTGATTACAGATTGAATTGCAACTCTGCCTAAGATGAATCCGACTAATAAACTTGCCTATATACGACATATGTATTCAGGGCCGCGAAAATCACGGAAAAAAGTGCAAGCAACATTGAAAAGACATCATGGAAATTCTTCTAATGATTTTTAGTGAGTAAAGGCTTGTGAAGACCAGCGCGACTTGTCGCGCTACGCGATATTGCGATATTTTATCCGTAGAACAATTTCTATGAAAACGCGCGCGACACTTCACACAGGGGCGACCTGTAGCGCCGCGACACAGATAATTCGCGTCACGTGATGCGAAACCCGAATAACAGAGCGGCATCAACAAAGGAGCATATTTCTTAGTAATTGTCGCGCTGCAAATCGCCGCCAAGAGAGTAAAGGCTTGTGCAGACCAGGGCGACTTGTCGCGCTACGCGATATTGCGATATTTTATCCGTAGAACAATTTCTATGAAAACGCGCGCGACACTTCACACAGGAGCGACCTGTAGCGCCGCGACACAGATATATCGCGTCACGTGATGCGAAACCCGAATAGCAGAGCGGCATCAACAAAGGAGCATATTTCTTTGTTATTGTCGCGCTGCAAATCGCCGCAATATCGCGTAGCGGGCGCTACGCCACACCAAGAGAGTATAAATGGCGGTGCATTCCGAGCTGAGTTCAGTAGTAGACGATCTTTGTCATAGGACGGAGGCAGGTCTGTGCGTGTTTGCTGAGCGTGGGTCCTAGGTTCGATTCCCCGGTCGGTCAACATAACCCAACCTAACCGAGGTACCTAAACTTGCCCACGCGAGCACGAACGGTGATGCTTTACATCCGTGCTAACCGAGGGCTTAGTTTTATTTAACGTTTTATTCCAAAAGGTAATAACAGCCGCACGGGTCGATCAATCGTACTTCGCTTGGCGGGGTTTGGTCCGTGGATGAGTGACATCTTTATATAGGTAGGTACCGAGACTCCTCCGTACCTCGTGGTCCTGGTTGTCATTCGTGGATCTTTGTCAGTCGTTACGGGTCGTCAGAAGCCCGAAAGTGACCACCAGTCTTACCAAGGGTATCGTATTACCCAGTTACTGGGTTGTAGAGGTCAGATAGGCAGTCGCTTCATGTAAAATACTGGTATTCAGCTGCATCCGGTAAGACTGGATACCGACCCCAACACAATTGGGAAAAGGCTAGGCAGACTGACAGACTTGTAGGCTATACATACATATTACATACATACATATTACATACAACACAAATACATACATATATACATACAACAGTAATAAAATAATTTCATAATTAAATATCCACAACCGTGTGAACACTGCCTAATCAATTCACTTGTCTGTACACCGCCTTACTGCCTACCTACCGCTCGACCGCGCGCTTCGGCCAGCGGAGCCCTACGCCCGCGCTGTGCCGCACGCCGTTAAATACCTACGACACGACCGCGAGGCGAATTCTCGGAACACGCGACGATCGGACCGCCGCGCGCCGCCCGCGCCACTGCTCTCCCGCGCATGGCCGCGCCCCTGGCCCTCGGACGCCCTCGCCTCGCCAGTCCGCTACAAACATCTACGGCGAATGCATGTTTTTTCGCGACTCGCGCCGCGCATTACTGTTATTAGTTTTATGATTTATTTGTATGTTAATAAACATTTAATATCAATGCTAAAGTAGTGTTTAATTAATAGGTCGTTAACCTACCCTAACACACTACAGACTATTCCAAAGTGAAATAAAATCATAAGCAAAATAGTAAGTCATTGCAATGTGACTCTTTTCTCATTGTTTTAAGGTATAAATCAGGATGATTGACTACCTTTACAAAAAAATTATCATTTCTCTATTTCCAACTAAAAAACTCCTCGCAAATGTCAATTATTCTAATTTATACCTTATCGCAATTACATAAGAATTACATTGCACTGACTTACTAATGGTTTTGGCGGCACGCGTCGGCGCGGTCAAAGGAATGAGTAGCTTTTGTAGCACAGCAGCCGCTCGCCACTGCCACCTAGGTACCAGGTACCTATATTATTCGCGGATTTTGACATTATGTTTCTATCTAGCTGGCACACCTGAGCCACACACAGCAACGAAACCGATGTAGACTGTTAGCTTATTGAATGTACATGTCTAATCCTCACATCAAATAAAAAACCAAGACAGAGCGCTGCCAACAATGAAGTGAACAGCACGGCAGTACGGCACAGGTTGTAAATATGTGCGTGTGGGCGTGTATGCACAGAGCGGCGGTGTAGTTTTGGCATGCTTCACTGTATTGTTCGCAGCGCTCTGTCTTGGTTTTTTATTTGGTCTGAGGTCTAATCTTACGAAAACATTCAATGTACAGATGGCTACACAGCCGAACAACTTTCACGATGGGACCAACGTTGAAATCGCGAAAAAAAAATCAGCTGTTTCCTACATTTTGACGAGCTATGCGAACATAAATGTAGGGAACAGCTGATTTTTTTTTCGCGATGAGTACAATGACCCCTTAACAGGTGTCGCATGAATTCAAATTCACATTGTATATACGGGATCGAGACTTATGCAGGTGAAACCGCGGGGCGCAGCTAAGTAGGTACTTATAATTGGATCACTCATTATCATTAGAATTAAGTTATCATCGAGCATTTCTTAAACATCAGAGTATTTCTTAAACATCACGCCTGTCATCCCAAAGGATTAGGCAGAGGTGTAGGTACATACGGCTACACATGACATCAAGCTTTACATTTCCAGTTTAGGCTGATCTCGCATTGTATAGGATTTCCGTACAATGCGAGGTCTGTATAAACTGGAAATGTATAGCTTGATGTGTACCTACCTATAGTACACCCGTATTTCACCAGTTATGCGTATTTATTCATCTGTGGTACCTTCCTATTATACTTATTGAACATAATTTTATTAGAGAAGATTCTCGGAGATAGGTAGGTACTTACGGAATTAGTTTGGTAAGTAAATTAAAAGTAAGTAGGTACCTAGGTTAGTTCCAATACTTCCAATATATCTACCCAAGCGTACCTATACTCCATTTGAAATAAGATTGTACACCATGTAGAAATTGTAATTTTTCCGAAATCACATAAATTGGAAACTAAATTTAAAAAATCTTGACTTGTAATTACGTACGTAATAATTCTACGTACATAATTCATTCTAATTAAATTCAGAATCATAATTGTAAATATCAAAATATTGAAAAAAGTACTTATGTTATCTTTGTGTGGTGGTACCTACGAGTCGATGGTTCGAATCCAACCAGAAAATATTTAGGTAAATGCAGTGAGAGTAAATAAAACGATATTTGTATGAAAATATTAACCATAGATAAATATTATTAATTTATAGTAAGATACAATAAAACGCTTTACAATTGAATACATAATCTTTTATTTATTTAGTACAGGTCACAATTTATTTACACGTTAGGTACTATTTAGGTTCAGTCACATTACAACAACCTATATAGGTACAATATACTCGTACCTTTATTACCCAAAATAATTTATCTAAATAATTTGTTATGGTGAAAAGGTACCTATCTGATATCGAGCCTAGAAACAAAAGTATGCATATCCCAATAAGTAATTATATTATTAAGAAATAGATTGGAACATAACAATCCTCTAGTAATTTAAAGTATGCTTAATTAGTAAATTAATATTTGTTTTCAGTTTTTGCTATAATGTAAGGATATTCATCTTATAAATAATTTGGTCCTCTTTCTTTAAATTAACGCCATCTGGACATTTTAATTTCCAACCATGTTTTAATAAAACGACATCTAGTGGAGTCGGAAGTTACTACTATTTACTTTGCATGTGTGTGTAAAGAGTAAATTCATGCGGCTAAATCATTAAATTGTTCTAATCTTTGTATGATACCAGTTAACAAGCACAGTGATGATCTAAAAAAATCAAGTTAATGCCCTAGGTTCCGCTTATAATAAAGTTGTTTATTAAAAATTTCTATGTTAGGTGTAAAAATTGAAAATGTTCGAAATTGTGGATTTGTCGCCATCTAGCGACAAAATGGCAGTGAGATCATCTATGCATTCCCCTTAATATCAAATACGTAAATCTACGTTCCCTTGGAGCTCTAAAAAAATCAGGCTTCTAAGTCAGCGCAATAATATACGGTGATTTATGTGACATATTTTGATACTCGCAAATAAATCAAAACCTACAAGTTACTTCCCGTTGACTTAGAATCATGAAAGGCGGGAAGCAAGGTCTCACAGCACAAGTAAAGGAAAAAGTCCGAATATAGATAATTTGTAGTATTATCACTTATAAAAATATTTTTTCGGCGAATACAAACTTACATTTGCAGTTGGAGAATTATTTCTGAACTACTAACTTTAGTTTGTTCTTGGAATAAATTCATCCCAACAACGGAACCCTTCATTGTGCGTGGTCCGACCTGCACTTGGCCGGTTTTTTCTTTGTTTGTTCTTACCCATCACGTCGGCGGAGTTTTGCTAGCTAATTTACCCTGTATCCTTAACAGCCTCACCGTCCATTATACTCCAATTTCCATAACGAATACCGAATCTAATCCCGAAATCATTCCCATAAGAAACGGTACGAGTAACCGAGCCGAACTTTCCCAGTGTCCCGTCGCGTCGGGACAGTGGGAAAGTTCGGCTCGGACGCGTTGGCGTCGGCGTCGGTATAATGTCGTTCGATGGCAAACTTTTCGCATTTATCGGATAATTTAATTGAATAGAAAGTCTTTTGTTCTTTGCGTGAAACCCATAATTTTGTGAAGGCCATTGAAAGATCGTCGTTTTGAGACAAAGAACTTTTGAATTCTGCAGGTGACGCATATACGGGAGGCTAGTTCTTGCGTGCACGCTTCGTTTTTATACCAAATATGCTTTTATAACTGACTTAAAAAAAAGGAGGAGCTTATGTATTCAGCGAGTTCGGTTTTAGGGTTCTGTACGTCCGAATGAAAAACAGAATCCTTATAGGATAACTCGTGTGTCTGTCTGTCCGTATGTCACAGTCAATTTGTTCCTAATCGAATGGAGCGATTAAGTTGAAATTTGGTACACATATGAATTTCTGTGACCCAAACCCGGACGTGTAACGTAAATAAATGCATTTTGAATAAGGGAATGGAAATAAAAACAATGTAAAAAAAAAGTTTCGCTAACTGTACCGTGTGACATATCATTATGAAAGGGCTTAACTATAAGAGGGCCACAAACATATTTTATTTTAAAATAAAATATTTGCAGATTATTTTTACACAATTTTTCTTGGAAAAACCCTAAAAGAAACATCTACTGTGAATATACAAAATATTCCGTGAAGCTACGAGCTTTCACAAAATTTAATAAACTTAAACACATCCGTAGCTTCGTAGCCGCTGTAGCACTCTCGTAGCGCTACGCCGTAGCTCATAAAACCGTAGCCGTCAAAAGAGCAATGCTAAAGTATCGGTACAAAATTTAAATTAATTCAGAAGATAATATAATGTTATTATACGTTGAATATTTATGATGGATGGTATATATTATAAAGTAGGTACTTATAATATCCACATGTACAAATATGTATAAGAAGCTGGCAGTATCGTCACAACGTTAATTATTATTAATTCATTTATTTCAGTTAATTATAATTCATACAAAACATTAAATTAAATTAAAATCAATTTACACAATACTAACATTACCTTAAATTAAATAATATACAATGATAAAATGTTTGTTGTTAATGTTCAATGTTTTCTCATTGTTTGTCTTATTTGTTTTAGTATTTTCGTGTATTTATTTGTGGTTATATTTTTATATAATTAGGTATATAAATTATATTTTTTGTTTGTTATAGGTATAATATGTTATAGGTATAATATCTTTATATTTAAATATTTTATTATTCCTAAAATTTTCGTAATTACACCTACCACTGTTTGTCTCTGCATCACCCAAAGGTCGACTGGTAAAAAATGCCTGGCATTAAGTTCGCCTCTGCACATTTGTGTGCTTGAAGTATTAAATGAATAAATACATTAGTAAGCTTGCTAACTACGTTATGGTTATTTTAGACTTTATGTTGATGTCCTTATCAAGTTAATCAAGTTGGTCATAAGGTATATAAGGCGTGCTACACATATGTTTGGGTCAATCGAACATACAACGGTTACGTTACGGTTAAGGCCAATTCAGCGAAAGTAGATTCCTTAGAGCAATGCAGGCCCAGTGGTAACGGCCCCGATTTACGGTTTGGAGATCCTGAGTTCAAACCCAGGCAGGCGCTTTCGGGATATCGCGACCCCGGCACACAGGCAACGGAAGGAACACGGGTGGGTTTTAGTCAGTAAAAGTCTGACACGCCCTCCCGGTCCGCCCAGAGCGGGAGAAGTTATTTGATAATTTCCCACCCTCAAAAAAAAAAAAAAAATGGCAGGCGCTTTACTTTGTGTAAATAATTTTACCACCACTCCTCTCAAAACGGTGAACGAAAATATCGTGAGAAAACTGGCATGTCCTAAAACCAAAAATTGGAAGGCATGTGACATCTACCAACCCGCACTGGGCCCGTGTGGTAGATTACAGCCCACTCTCTCTTCTCTGTGTCTCAGCAGTGAGAACAATAAAGGCTGATTATGAGATGCCATAAACTTTGGTTTCCTGAGAAAGCGGTGAACGGTCACACAATTACGGCTATCCAAATACAGCGCGTTTTTTTGCCACATTAATGTCAAATAACCAGTATTTGACATTAATGTGACAGATTTTCATAACAGCAGTTTTAATATGACAGAATCGCCAAAGTATACGGATCGGTACGAGCCAAATGAAAGCTGAATAAAATGTTGTAATTGCTTCCAGTTGGCTTTCTTATATTAAAAAAATACTCCCGAATTGAATGTGCAGCCGAACAAGTGAAGTGTAGCACAGATTTAGTACCAGACATACTATATCGTCGACCGTAGGTTCAATCGAGGTAAGGGACAAAATACAATTTTTCAGGAAAGGCCGATAAAGATTTTTTTCGGACTAAACCGCCCACAACTTTTTTTTTTATTAACCTTTTTCAGATCTGATTTCACACATAATCTTGCATTTTATTGCTCTATCTACCTGTGTAACATTTATTTAAATAAGTTAGCTATTTAAGAAAATAGACGTCCCTTACACCAACCTATTTTGTTAGTAATATCCCTTTCTGACCAAGTATCTTGTAGTCCCGTTCCTTACCTTACATTGAATTGTTGACAGAAAATGAAGTACACACTTTGAACGTACTGAGTAATCCGTAATGGTAATTCGTTGATTGGGGGTCTCCCCAATCAACCTTACCTTATTTGAAGTAGATTGGCGGCGGTAATTACACCATTTCAAGTTGCTGTATTGCATAGTTTTTCAGATACATTGTTGTTATGGGGCTGATTCGAAATTTGGATCCAAAAAATCAGTAGGGTAAGGGACATTTTTCTTAAGCTAGAATTTTTTCATATACACCATTCGAAAGAGCAAAAAATTCTGACCAAAACTGTTACTCAACTCATTTTGGGTATTTTGTCCCTTACCTCAATTGAACCTACGGTCGACAATTATGTAGGTATCTATAGATTTTTGGTATTGATGTTCTAGAAAAGAAAACATGAAACTAAAGCCGGAAAAATTAAAATATGAACTAATTTGGAGTATGTATCATTAAATCTTAATTAACACTCCGATCTCTCGTCCACAATACTGAGAACAAAATCTCGTCAAAAATAATATGGATTTTGATCAAAATAATGAAACCGCGTAATCACTGTCGAATGAAGGAGGGGGGAGTCCCTCCCCCATGCCACCCCCGACTAATGGGATAATCACACAAACCGGGATGGTTCATTTTATACAAAATGCAAATGAAGTTTTTCGGAGTAAGCACTTCATTATGAGCACGATTTCGGTTATTTCATCGTTCTGGGATGAAATTTTTGCGAACAGAAAATTACGTTTTATGACCGTGTTTGGGGTAGGTTAATTTAAGGTTAAGCTTAAAAGAAGTGTTAGTTATTAAGGATTTCGGTTTAGAAAATATTTAAAATAGGTACTTAACTAAAAAAAACTTTACATTAAGAGCCATGTCTTCGTTTTTCTACAAGTTTTTTCTCTCTAAGAGTTAATAATGATATTGTTACGCTTTCACGCTAAAACGGAGAAACGGATTTGGATGAAATTTGGCACATGGGTAGACCATGACCAGGCCTAGGACATAGGATAATTTTTATCCCGATATTCTTACGGAATCGAGACTTATGCGGTTGTAACCGCGGGGCGCAGCTAGTTAATTATAATTGTGAAAATAAACAATTTCTGTTTCTTAAAGTAATGTGCAGCTTCTTCTCAGTAATTTCTTGTCGGGAGACGATCCCGACAAGAAATTATTACGATTGTCTAAGGCCAAGTTACTTCACAATACTTTCGCTCTGAAAATCACATCACAAAAAATAAATCTTCTTATATATTATAAAACATGAAATTACAAACTTTTAACAAGCCGTTATCAAGAGTACATAAATACAATACAATACATCATCGTCTGTCTGACCCGACAACGCCATCTACCGGAAGTTTCGTAAAACAACACCAGAGGTCATCAATCATAGCTGTGGACTTCGACGATCAAGGACGTCCAATTTTTGCTGTCTTTATTAATTTAGTTATAAAAGTTAAGGGCAAAGAAGTTCGTTCATTAAGGTATTTAAATTTTTGCCTGCTTTAATTTAGAAGATCAGATATGGCTCTTCGGTTTCTGAATTGAAAATTTGAACTTCTGAAACTCAACCTCGTTGGTCTAGCGATCGCAAGCGCTACTGCTGAGCATGGGGTCCTGGGTTTAATTCCCAGGTCGGGCAGTGTTATTGGGTTTGTCTATCAGGAATTTCTCAATAGCAGCCCGGAGTCAGGATTTGTACCCGGTTGATAGCAATAGGCTCGCCCCCTATGACATGGGACTTAAACATAACTTAAAATGTGGTTGTACTCAGGTACACCTCTGCCTAAACCTTTAGAGTAAAGAGGCTTGATGTTATGTTAATAATAATAATAATAAATAATAAAAATCTTTATTGTTACAAAAACCTTAGACATTGCTTAAAACTAGGATACATAACTTGGTTAAAGGTCATACTTATAATTTAAACCCTGACTCCTAAACTAGGTGATCCTGTGACTGTCACTGTGATACTAGAAACCTTTTATGTTGTGTTCCAACATTACAAAAGCAGTCACAAAGTAAGTATATAAAAATTAAAAAAAAAGTAAAAGTAACTATGTATAATTATCAAATTTAACTATGAAGGTACTAAGGATATTGAAAACGACTTCTTAAAAGTGTATATGTGTGTGTATGTTAGAGTAAGGATGTATATGTTAGAATGAGGGATGTATGTGAGGGTGTGTAAGTAAGAGTGTGTTTAGTAGTATTTAGCGTTTGCGTGAGGGTGTGTTGAAATGTTTAAGATTATGTAGTGTATATGTACTGCTGATAATTATGTTCCAAAATGAAGAGAAAAATTGCAAACACCAGTAAAAACAGGTTACAGGCCTACTGCTGGTGGTGCAATAGTTCCTCTGTTCGAGCGTAGTCTTGATCCTGCAGCCAACTTTGTACTTTGATCTTAACTTCGTGGTTGTTTAGCCCAGCTAATTGAATGGCTTTATGTATGTTCCTATAAATTAATGTACTGAGAACGTACAACTGGCGCCTAGCGAATGCAGTTTTGTGGCTTACTGTCGGGCATACATTTTTTGCTTTGCGCTTAGTAGGACCTGATGGGGGAGTATATTTATGCATTCTGAGAGTGGCTCGAAGGACAAAGAGCTGCCTCACTATTTAGTAGTAGGGAATCTGTATGGTCTTCCAAGCATAACCTTCAGGACAGCTCTCTGTGCTCGCTCCACTACAATAAACTTGGTTTTAGCGGCCCCTCCCCATACCGGGAGGCAGTAGGTGATAACGGACGGATGTTATTATTATTATAGTTTGTGCCGTTTTTGTAAGATAAGAACACACTTTGTCACATTAAAGGTATAATTCCGTAGCCGACCAAAGGCGGCAACTGCAGGTGACGGGTCGTCGACACGACTGGTTTCTATGAAATACCTTCCGTAGCTAGCGGCAAGTGCCTTTATAGAAATACATAAGAATATATGGAATCCAGTTGTGTCGCGGCGACACGTCGCCTGTAGTTGCCGCTTGCGGTCCGCTACGGAATTGTACCTTTAATGTCACTTGAAAGATGGATTGGTTACAGCAGTTTGTTGTTATTAAACACACCGATAAGAAAGTTGTGTCGTATTCTTTGCTAGACTCAAACTCAACTCAAACTCAAAGCATTTATTTCAATTAAACCATTACAGGCACTTTTGAATTGTCAAGGAATCGGTCAGTCAAAAATATGAAGCTAGTTGCCCATTCCAAAGCGTAGTAGGTACCTATGGAGAAGAACGGGCAAGAAACTCCACGGACACTCTTTTAAATAAAATAAATTGTTACAAAGTATTTGTTACATCATTCATGTTGAAATGATACTATAGATTTTTAATTGTAACTGTTTCAACTATTAGGTAGGTAAGTAAAGTCAGGGAAATTAATTGTTGAGTAAATTGACGACCAACTTAAATTGTCCGTATATTCAAAATTAAAATAACCACTGTAATTTTTTTATAGTTGCATGAAAAGACTATAACACGAAAAAGTGACGTAATGTTTAACAATGAATTTTCCTGACTGTACTTCTAAAGAACACAAATTTAGAAAGAAAAAAACAAAAAAAAAAAAATGAGCGATTCTAACAGTAGTCGCAAATGACGTGTAACACCTTTTTTTTTTTTTTTTTTTGAGGATGGGAAATTATCAAATAACTTCTCCCGCTCTGGGTGGAGCGGGAGGGCGTGTCAGACTTTTACTGACTAAAACCCACCCGTGTTCCTTCCGTTGCCTGTGTGCCGAGGTCGCGATATCCCTTTCAGAAATCTCAGCTGCTTTAAAACTTCTTGAAGATCGACAGGTTTTTGTAACAAGTATTATAAGCAGTAAATATTTAAATGAAAAAATATTGAATAATATGCTAAAATTAGTTTGTAAAGAATTCAAAAACTGTCAATTTATAGACTTGAGTATAGGAAATGGGTACGATAGGGACAATATTATCACATACTTTGATTATTATGACAAGGATGAGCATAATGAACTTTGTAAACAAATAAATTTGGGAATTGACTTTATTGACTACAAGCAAAAATATTTGACATATAATAATAGAACTCCCAAAGATGTACATACTACGTGGCCAGTAACTATCCCCACCGAGAAAATCAAAAACAAAATAAGTTTTCCAAAGAAAGGTACCATACCCTATTATTTTCAATTGCAAACTCAACATGATAAACACACCAGTACTGAAGTAAATTTGAGAATATCATCGGAAAACAAACCAAAAATTGGTACAATCCCGTATTATTTTGTAAAAAGTACTAAAACCGTGCCAGTAGAAAAATGCGAGTCAAATATTGATGACTTTTTTCGTTCACAAAAAAAATAATACATCGTTTTTTCATATTTTGCATCAGAATATAGCGGGATTAATGTGCAAAAAAGATATTCTTGAATTGACTCTCACAAATTTACAGGTAACAAAAATCATCCCACATGTACTATGTTTCAGTGAAACATTTTTAGGAAAAAATGATATAAAAAATGCTAAAATAACTGGATACAACTTAGCATCAACATACTGTAGGGAAAAAAGGCGAGGCGGTACTTGCGTATACATTCAGAAAGGTATATTGTACAAAGAAATAAATATTTTACAAAACTTTGCTCGTGAAACGATCTTCGAATGCTGTGGAATAGAGGTACCAAGCTTACAAATTGTGATAGTATGTATTTATCGTACACCTCAATCAAATGTTGAGTTATTTTTAAAGCATTTTGATACGCTGTTATATAAATTATTATTTAACAGCAAATACAACCAACATAAAATTGTTCTTGCAGGTGATATTAATATTAACACGCTCAAAGTATGTAAAGCTGTCAAAAATTTAAAGGACATCATACATAACTATAATCTGACAATGCATATTAATGAGCCAACAAGACTAAATACCTGCATAGATCATATAATTAGTAACGTTAAAAAAGCGTCTAGTAAAATATTGAAACTAGGACTTTCCGACCACGACACAGCACAGATGTTAGACGTGACAATAAAAACCAAAATTTTTCAGTCTTCGAAATATTATATAACAAAGAGAGACTTCTGTCAGGATAATATTCGAAAATTTCGGGAAAGTCTAGACAAGTTAACTTTTGACAGTGTTTACAAACAGCCTAACCTGAACTCAGCCTTTAATATCTTTCATGACGATTTGTGCTTATTTTTTGAATTATGTTTCCCAAGAATTAGGAAAATGATTACCACAAAGTATAGGGATATAAAATGGATTACTAAGGGGCTACGACTCAGCTGTAAAACCAAGCGACATTTAAGATTTAAATTTTACGCTAAGCGAACAAAAGAAAATAAAGCTAAGTACCACAACTATTCAAACTTATTGCGTCGCTGTATATCAAAGTCGCAAAAAATCACTAATGACAATTTTATTGAAAAATCTAAGAATGTATGTAAAGCTGCGTGGAAAGTCATTAATGATGATATAGGATATAAGGCCACTCAAGAGTTCATAAATGAAATAAAAACTGACAATGGTATGGTAACCAATCCTTATGACATAGCAAATCATTTCAATAATTACCTAATACAACTATCGAACAGTGATAATAATAACATACAAAATACAAATAAAAACCGTACAAACAATAGCATATTTCTTACACCGATAGAAGACATTGAAATTGTAAATATTATTATGTCCTTAAACAATACAAGTTCTGTCGGTTATGATGGTATTACAACCGATATTTTAAAAAAATGTGTCGTCAGTATTGTCCCCGTGCTCGGATACCTGATAAATTTATCCTTCCAGGAAGGAAATTTCCCTAGCCGGCTAAAGAAGTCAGTAGTCAAGCCATTGCATAAAAAAGGAGAGAAAACAGAAATGGGTAACTACAGACCCATAACTTTAATCCCTATCATGTCTAAAATATTTGAAAAGGCTATGCATAAAAGATTATCTTCGTATTTGAATAAGTACAAATTAATTAAGAATGAACAGTATGGCTTCCAAAAGGGAAAATCAACTACACTTGCTGCATTCGATTTAGTACACAATATCCTAGTAAACATTGACAAGAAAAAGCAGACAATAGTAATATTTTTTGACATGTCAAAAGCATTTGACTTCGTTTCTCATGATCTGCTTCTACAAAAGCTGGAGAACTATGGTATCAGAGGCCCAGCGTTACAATGGTTAGAACAATACTTGAGTAATCGCGAACAATGTGTAGAAATACCTTGTGAACATAATACAGCGGTAAAACAAGAGAGGTCTGAGTATCTTGTTAACAGTTACGGCGTTCCGCAGGGAAGTATCCTCGGACCCCTCCTTTTTCTTATATATATTAATGATTTACCTGACATTCTTACTAAAAAATGTATATTATTTGCAGATGACATCTCAATAATATTAGCATATGACAGTATAATTAATAATAACTTTGACATTGATATAAACAATACAATTGATTTAGTTATAGAGTGGTTAGTAAGGAACAATTTACAAGTAAATATCAATAAGACGACTTTTGTACAATTCCAAACCCGTGGATCAAAAATTGTTCGATGGCATATTTCATATGACGGTATAAAAATAAATGAATCTACCAGTGTAAGATTTCTAGGGTTCACCATGGACAAATACCTAGACTGGAAAGGACACGTTGACGGAGTCTGCAAGAGAGTTAACACTTTCGTATATGTCCTAAACAGACTAAGAACTACGTCTAACCAAAGTACGGTATTGTTGGCATACCATGGCCATGTAGCTTCCGTGCTACGATACGGGTTAATACTATGGGGAAACTCAACAGACTCCCAGCGGGCGTTTCTCTCCCAAAAACGATGCATAAGAGCAATTGTTGGTACTCCTCCTTATGAGTCATGTAAACCTCACTTTAATAAACTCAATATATTACCCCTACCGAGTATGTACATTTTTGAAGTTTGTGTGTTCGTAAAGTCCAATCCTAATCTATTTGTAAGAGCTCGTGATATTTATACACGGGATAATGTCTACCCTCGTAACTCCAGACATGGTCAGCGACTAGTGTTAGATTTTGCACCAAAGACTGCGGTGTTCAAAAAAAATTGCTCAGCTATGTGCGTTAAAATTTATAATAGGTTACAAACAGACATTCAAAATCTCCCCCTACCAAAATTTAAGAAAAAGCTTAAAGAGCTACTGCTTAAAAGAATGATTTACTCGGTAAATGAATGGCTACAGGAATAAGGAAAATATTCTATATATAAATATTTTAAATAATGTGTGTTGTGTATTATTAATTCAACGTAGAAATGACTGAGTTTTATTGGCATTTGACAATGTATTTTACCAGGCACATAATTGTTTTATTGACATTATATAAGACTATGAATTTCGGAGACACGTATTGGCTAAGACCACGGGCTAAGACTAACCATTATTTATATTTCTTTATTCCTTTTTACTTTTAAGAAAACGATTCACATGCCATACCACAGGCTAAATAGAATTATAAGACCAAATAATGTAACATGGAAACCAC